>OU426981.1:111867466-112520466 GCA_911387785.2 Aelia acuminata
AAAAAAAACTGTGAAGTTAGGACCTTCAAAAATGTTATTTACTGCGTACAAGCAGTTCAATAAAATACTCATATATTATTATCATATTTTCGAGATACGACACATCTCCAATTGTCCCACATTTGGAGATGTAAAAATATAAATATAAAAATCTCGATCAGATAAATAAAAATATTTATATGTTGAGTGTTAGCACTACTGTATAAAACATCATATAAATGTATTAGAAAAGGTCATTAACTTTATGATATGATGCATTTTCGGTCGTACGACGGAGGCCCCCTGTTCGAGTTTCCCCGACCCAACAAAGGCCCCCGCTGGCCCATTGCAGATTTTCCTCACTTTCCCTGCCTTGTTTTCCCGGAAGGCACGTCCTCATCCATCGTCCTCTTGGCTCTTCTTTTCCGTAGTTTTCAGTGAATTTTCACTCGCTCTTCATTGCCAAAAGCGCTAGGGGACATTCTCTTTATTTTCTTTCTTTTTCTTCTTCACCAAAAGCCTCTGATAAAAGGGGCACCGGGAGAGTTGACAATGTATAAATACCTCCCTTTGTTGACAGGTTCACACGGGCAGGATTACTCAAAGATGTTTTAGGAAAATAAACGTTTTCATTTTCAGCGACGGTTGGTGATTGATGAACTTGATTATTGCTGCTTTATTAGTGATTTTAATCAATAGTAATAACAGTAATCATAAAATATATATCTTTTTTTTTTTTTTTAAATCAGTTTTGGAAAATAGTCCAGGTCAACAATAAGAAAAATGTGGAAAAATCAGTTTTTATTTTTAGTATCAATTGGTGTTTTTGTGATCAAGGCAGAACTAAAATAAAATTTCATTTCCCATTGTGTTGATTTGCTAATACAAGGATGATTTATAAATTAAAAAATAGTGTTCAGCCTACCTTTCCAAATTCTCTTATCCATGAATTTTTGAACACTAAATACCTCTGTGTATTATTTCTTTCCTTTTAAGGTATGCATGGTAAAAAATGCATAAATAACGATTCAGTTCCGTATTTCAATTTTAATGAAAAAATAGACAACAGTTATCACAAAAAATAGATAACAGTCTTCCGACAAACTCAACAGCTATTTTTTTTATAAATGTAATTCATTTTAAATATTTCTGAACATTTTTTCGTCATCATCATGCTAACATCATATATTCGAGCAAGAGATGCACGATCCACATGACTATATACAAATACAATCGATTCAGTAAATGATTAAATTAGAATTGAAAAATATTTCATTAAACTGTTCCTTTCGAAATAGATATGATGTTTATATATGTGTATGCTCCATTTTGTTAGAATGTCTTTGATTTTTTTTTTTTTTAAAGTGAAAATCACCACACTTATTCCTAGATTTAGAGTATTTTCATATTGTTTCTAATCCATCCTACTGTTCAGCCATGAACGCATTGTATAGAGGGACAATCTGCTCTGGGAAAAACTCGAGATGAGTAGAGATCCAAGTCATCTTGTTGACTTATGCAAGAGGATCCTATGGAACACTTTTCCGAACTATTCACGAGTCACTCCCCTGTCAGTGGAAGTCGACTTTATTGCTGGATTCGTATTGAATTTTCCATTGGCATTCCAGCCGGCATTTCCAGCGGCTGGAGAGTTATTAGCCCCAGGTCCCCGAGCAGTTTCTACACGGCTAAGGCGATCCTTTGAATTTCATGAGCCATAAGGCTTGTACTTTCTGGCACATAAGTCGTCAGTTATGGGGTCGTACTCAGCAGGGTTGCTCTGGTATCCGATCCCCCTAAGGCCTTCATTATCTAAATAGTCCTATTTTTTTTTCATCTAACAACTACGAACGTTTTGAGTTGCGTATTTATGAAACACAGAAATACCAGTTAACCACTACTTTTTATATTTAAAATGGCTAAATCTTATATGGATTTAGCCATTTTAAATATATATATATATATTTGAAACATCGAAAACTACCAAAACGTAATTAGTATATACATGTACTCAGATATCCACGGACGTTTTTTAGGTCTAACTGACCAAGTGAGTGCGGAAATTCGTTGGAATTTGGAATGTTTGGTAATATTTCAAGTTTTTCAATAACCGAGCGGAACTGATCATTATATTACATCGATATATTAGATTTTCAAATTTTTAGCTCCAATCCGAAAGATTATGTTGTACTTGGCATGTATTTAATATTTTATATTAATCCAATTATTCTATAAATGAGATTAATTTTTTTTTCTTTTCAAGATTTAATCGTTCATAAATAAGAATACAGATTTAGACTCCTAAAAACGGTTTTCAAAAAGAAGTCCACTAATAATGAGCTACCGTATATGGATATTCATTATTTGAGCTCGCAGATGATCCAGATTTCACCTGTGAAATGCGTTGTTTGTTTTTTTTTCCTCATCCTGAATCATCTGTTGAATAATGACCTATTATTAGAAATTTGCTTTTGGATTTCTCCCTATTCACCCAATTGGCAGTTTTAGTTAACTAAATTGGCGAGAAAACAAAATTAAACGATCGAAAGCAGCATATCGAATTGATTAGAGTTTGTATATCTAGTGGTTATTGCAACAATTCATGTTCTCGTAAGAATTTATAAATTAAAAACTTTACCGCAACATAAAGTTTTTTAGGTTTTACCTTACTTTTTTCGTAAAAAATGAGATTTTCGTTGCTATCTCAGATTCGATTAAATGTTTCAATCCTCAAATGAAAATTACATACAGGATATTTCTATCATATAAATGTTAAATTTTCAGCTGATGAGCTCAAAATATAACAATTTTCTTATGTTATTTCGAATTTTTTATCGATTTACTTCTTTAAATATATTTATTTTTCAAAATCAGAATTCTGATTAAACATATAAAATACCTTATCTCACACACATCACCTCATCATCTCACTCTTACTCTTATGTTTTCTAAAAAAATTTAATGAAAAATGAAATTCTCACTTATTCTCAAACTTATAAAAACAATAATTCTTTTCAAAATAAAAGGGTTTCAGAGAGAAACAATTAGTTTTAAATTAATAATATGTAAATAGTCAGGAATTTCAGTCGAAGACTTATTATTTATTTTACTTGCCTACGTTCCGACCCAGTCATGTGGGTCCAAAGTGTGCAGAGGAAGGGTTTAACACAGACTAGTCTTAAACTTCTTCAAGCCTCTGTAAAAAAACCTTCAGGACACATCCCAGAACATTTTCTACCTCTTACCTAATAACGTTTAAAAAAATAAGGAAAAATGTGAAAAGTTTAAATAATAGGAAAAAACGTGTAAACTTATTAATCATTCAAATTTTCAAATTAGCTTCTTCTTAATTTTTAGGTTTCACAAGTTAGAGATTATATATATTTTACTATTTTAAATAATTCCCATTTTTTTTTTGTTTTTTTATCCTTAATGATCTTTAAGCATAACATAAATATTTTCTAAAAAAAAGATTTATCCACATTCATCTTAACGGCGCATAATTTTGCATTTCAAATTGTAGAATTGTGTATGTCCCACTCCATGCGGATCCGATAAGCATTAGTGGAAGTTGATTTCTGACTTGGAAGTGCGGAGGGTTTTAAGTTATAGTCGGACGTGCTGAGAAGTCCCCGGTGGCAGGGCTAGATAGAGGCGATGTATAAGGATAACACCCCGACGACAGTCCTTAAGAAGCCGAGAGGCAGCCTCTGATGGTGCACTATCTCTAAAGGTTAAGACTGGAAAGTGGCAATGACACCCTCTGCTATATCGTCCGCTGCAATTAAACAGGACGCCGATCCTCCGGACACTTTTACTGCCGTGTAAACTCACCGTGTTGACGAGCCTTCATCGGGGTCCTGATGGTCCTATATCTTTGTAGGATATGGTGTGAGGACTCCCGTGCGCCCCCGTCCTGGCTGTTAACTCCTTCAGACCTCACCGCCTCCATTTCCAGCCAACATTTTACTGTCCAATAAAAGTAACTATAAAATAAATTATGAGTAGTGGTGTATACCGTTTATAGGAGTTCTTTTTGTCATCATTAGGATACGTATATTTTTTAAAAAAATATGAAAAAAGCGATCTGAGTAAAATCATATCCCAGGTCGGCAAGAAGATAGTTGCAACTTAAAATAAATCAATTTTGAGTTACTGTTGAAATGAGAATAAGACCTGCAATGCCAAAATCTGGTCACAATAGTTTTAATTGTTCCTTTCGCGTAGGGCGCGAATTTACCATATTCTTTTACGTAGGAGATTATCTTATAAATGCAGATTATAAGTTATAAATCTAAAAAAAGTTATTATTAGAGAACTGCTGAATGCCTTTCTAAAACTTTTAGTTTCTAACTCATTGCCTACGTAATGAACGAATAATTGAATATTGATTTTTCGAATCAGGTACTCGTGCAATGCATTTCCATTTTCCAGATTTCCCCCATCACAAACACGATGGATAAGAAACAACTGCTATAGTCGTAGGTAGTAGCTCAGCAGATAGAGCATTGCTCCTCGCTAGATTTATATAGATCATAGGTCAATATATTCGACATAAGGAATCGACCGGATGAAATATCTGACAGTCTGTTTGTCCATTCCAGAGGCGACGCAGAAGAACCTGGTTGTAGAGTATAAGCGATGCAGTCCGCATCGCCCTCCTGCAGAATCTGCCGACTTTCCACTCGTTATGTAGCGTGTTTTCTTTAATGTATGTTTCGAATAGACAATATCAGCCTTGTTTTATTCTGCCCCATAATGGGGGTAGTCTTCTTCCTGAATCCGTAAATATATATATTTATTTTTAGTCTTCTCGTGCCACAGTATATTCATATACCGTATAACTACCGTTATTTTATTTTTCCCTTCTGTCATTATTATTTAGCTTCTTATATTCACTAATGTGGTTTTCAAATAATTTTTATTTACGAAAAAATATAATTCCCTACATCATACAAACAATTAAAGCGCAAGTTACTATCATAGCTAATAGCCTAATTAAAAATTATTTATGGTATCTACCTCTTTGATTTACTTATTAATTTGTTTACCATCACATTTTTATCCATGCAATTATCTAAATCTTCTGTTATATCCTTCAATTAAAAAGACACTGAACAGGATTGCAGTAGTTTCGGGGAAATGAAATTCGGTTACTTCGAGTATTTTTCAAGACAGGTGAATGCAATAAAAGTGTGGGTAAGTTTAGTCGAAATGTCGAAGTATTCTAGGATTCTTGTAGTATGCTCGACTCAAAAGCCAAATTTCTAACATTTGAAATTTTTCGCTTGAATAAATTTTGTGTTCTAAATGCTGACATCTACCGAACCACTCGAACCCTCTTGTTTCCACCCTCGCTTCCTCCTCTATTCCACACAATCCTCCTAGGTGACTGAAAAGAAGACAGCCTCCGGACCTTCTGTGTTAAGTGTATTACTTGGGTGCTGCCATTAGGTAGTTTATCTTCATACTTGTTCGTGAAAATTTCCTTTCTGATTGTTATCTCATTTACTGGATGTATTCGTTGTAAATACGGTTGTATTAAAGAAAAAAAATGCTGACATCTACTTCTGAACTATGACCCTATTCGTACTTATGCGGAAAAAAAAACTAATTAAATATTTAATAATTAAACAATATTAAAAAAGAGTATATTTATATTGATTTTTTTTGTTAGTGATAGATATAATATATATTTTGCACATATTCCACATGGATAACAGAGCACCATGTTTCCTAAGACCTGTTGCACTCTTCTTTATTATGACGTTCTCTTGTATTACTACATTAATTTTTTCACCTAAGAAATATTTTGATGCGACGGCTGCAGCTGTAAATCAAAAGAGTCGTAAAGAGAAGTTATTTGTATCTTTGTAATTAAAAGGATTCACTTTGAAGGGGAATAGTAGGAGTCGGGAGAAGAAGTTGTTTTGATTAATATCGAGCAGCTGTTGGATGGATGTAGCTGCCCTGATGGTCTGGAAGCCATTGAGGACGGGGACTCTCATTAGGATTTCTGCTCTAACAACCTCCTCCTCCAGAACTCGGGATAGTAATTTTATCGTCCTTCAGGGAAAACTCGACTAGAACGTTTAACAGAACGGGTATTTCCTTATGAGCAGCTACTTTGGGAGGGGGTAAAGAAACATGTGTCGGTCATCAGAATTTATTTCGGTCGGTGCAGCGAACTCCCAGCCTTCAGATTCTGGAAAAAATGCTCGTTCAGAGGAATCGTGGATGAGAGAGATGAGCACATGATCTAGATATGCGTAGCTGATAGTAAACAATTATGATGAAATTGATGTAGTGTCTTGGTAGGGTTTTATAAGCTGGAGAGTTTCACAAAAAAAGAAAATAAAGAAAAATAGTAATATGTTACTAACAAAAACCTGCTAAATAATCTGATAAGATTCGGTTTATAAAAATGTATACAATATTAAATGCTTATGTAACATAGGTCCTTGATGAAGCGATCTAAAATGGTTCATAAAACTTGAATATTCCAGTTGCGTTTTTTTTTTTTTTTTTTTTTTTTATATTGAATGGCACTAAATTTTCTTCCTCGTTATCAACTATATAAAAAACAGGTATATTAAGCGCTCAATAATAATACGCAATAACTTATTCCTGGCAAACATAAAAAGAAATGGTGAAAATTTTGATGGGATATTAACTTGTTAACTCCTTGAATCATATATAGTATTGAAACGCATCACGCAGCGGCGGATAAAAAAATAAAAAAAAACATGTGGGAAAGTTACCGTTACAGAAATAATATTTTTTAATTGTCAACTCGAAAATTGATTTAGAAATCACACGCTTTTCCAAATGTGCCCCATTAGAGTGTTTCGAACATCTAAAACTAATACAAAATAGGGTAAAAAATGTATTTGTGAAATTTAAAAAAAAATACACACTTTATATATACCTTGGAAATTAAAATTTAGAAAAATAGTTGTTAGAGCAAGGGTTAGAAAATTTTAATATCATAGTTTAGTTTCAAGCCATGATCAGTACTTGTTATAAATTACTAAGGCAGATATTATACGGATTATTCTTTAAATGGAACTTTTTTTTGTTTAAGTAGTTGTATTTATCTATGTTCCCCCTTTTCCTCCCACCCTCACAGAGCATCTACGGTTATAAGGGGTTTTCCCTTAAAGGGGAGAAGAAAGAGGATTAATACTCAAAGTTGTGGAAAAACAAAAACCCGGCACACGGAAGTAACACTCGCTAATTTTGCATTATCGTGCGGTTTTCTGGGACCAAGCCACCCAGCCCACTATTATACCCTTTTTAATGCATAAGCGAACTCGTTCCATGGGCTCGGGCTACCCCTATTAGGAGGATATCTCCTGACAGAACTATATATAGTGGGGCTCCTTATGGTATTGTCCGATAGCGGGTACTGGTAATGATGTCTTCCTTCGATAGCTTAAAGAAGGACATCGGAACAGCTGGCCGTGTGCGGCTCGCGGACAGGATGAGATATGGGGTGTAGGCGGGTGGAGATGTGTAGATAGCCGCTCACTGGAGCTGGAGGAGGCACGACTGGAGATCGTGCCCGCCCGACGCACCTGCCGCTGCTGTTTCCCGGCCTCTACCGTCTATCATTACATCCAGGCCCTATCGATGCTGTTCCTAGTTTAGAGGGACGGTATTAAAAAAGAATATTAAAACAAAAAAATAATCTATACCCGTTGGTACAAAGGAAGAGCTTACGGGTTAGTTCCCAAAAGCATAGGTGCAATAAGAAAGAGCAAGATTACTCAATCTGACAAACCGATAAACAGAAGAAGCTCTGATAATTTTTAACACGGAATGGAATAAATGTTTTCAGTTTAATAGCCATGCGGGGGACGCTTGTCTCGAGTGGCAAAATTTAGGAGTGAAAAACGAAAAATATATTTTTTAAGGTTATATAAAATACACTTATTGCTTTGCTTGTATCCCCCCAAACTATCATAGTATAATATAATAATAATAATAATAATAATCAAATGAGTTGGTGGGGGTCACCTCTGGTGTAGTGGTAAGCATGGCAACTTGCAATACTACAGGTTGCGGGTTCGCGTCCCGAATTGCCCCTAGGATTTTTTAATGGGAGTAAAAAATCCTTGGCTATGCCGTCTCTCGGATAGGACGTAAAATGGAGACCCCGAGCCTATACAATGTGAGGTACCAGTGAAAGATCCCTATCCTAATTATACCTGGATAGGTAAAATTTAGGACTCCCACTGTAGCATCAATGACAAACAAACAAATGAGTTAGTATTTTGCGATGATTATATTTATTTCGGAATTTTCCTATTTATTTTGAAAATATAATGTATAAGAGCAAAAAAGGGGTGAATAAATATTCTCATTCTGGTAGCTGCTATTATATATAATCGTAAAAATCGAAAAATGTAGATATAATCTTTATATCTACATTTTTTTACACAATATCAGTTTTTATTGAAATTTTGAAAAGTTAATAAAAACTAATACGTTCTAAAATTATTTGGAATATAAAGTTCTTTGAGGAGTATTTTAGAGTTTTGGGGTTGCAACGATTGAATAATTTAATTGTTTTAATTTTTTTTCTCCCACATCTTGTAAAGTGTTGATATTAATGAAAAGCTTATATCACACGTCGGTAAGAAAATTGTTACAACTCAAAATACGTGTCAACTTTGAGCTATGCATAATGGACCGTTGAAATCAGAATGACAAAAACTACAATGCCAGTGTTTAGTCACAATAGTTTAATAGTTCCTTTCGCGTAAAACGCAAGCCATATTCCATATTCTTTTAAGGAGGTGATGATCATGGAAACGCAGATAGAGTTGTACTTTTTAGTTAAAATTAGTAACAGTGGTACTAACTGCCAGAATGGTAGACTATTTGTGATGAAAGACCACTTTCCCGAGTCGCTGTGTGTATGTACTTGAAGTAGGTATTGCAGTTAAAATTTCACTTGTCATGATTAGGAAAACGGAGGAAATTTTGTGAATTGCAATTATCTACTTGCCGATTTGTGATGATTAAAAATATCAAGATAATTGATGAATTATTATATCCTTCCTTGCTTTTGCTGAAAAAATGAAGAATGATTATATAATAATTATAATATGTATTAAAAATTTATATTCTTTAGAAATAGATGACACAAAACCTTTTTTTTTATTGATACAAACTTTTGAAATAGCGTTTCAGTAGACGTTCGATTCAGTTCTGATATGTCTTAGACTGAAACCTGTAAAAAATATACTTGTTTCCCAATAAAATGTAAAGTATACATTTTCAGTGTTATACTCTCTTGCTGTTACGAAATGTGCTAGGATAAACATACCCAAAAAAGGTTACGCTGAATAAATATAATGCCGCGAGACGTAACGTGATTGTGTGACGGCACAATATATCGACCGGTTCGTATTCCACTGAATCACTTTACATCCTTGAACCTTTTGACTTGGCGAGAGTGAATTCTGGAATGCCTCTAGCTAAGCAACGCACAGAGGATGTTGGGAATTTAATAGCCTTGGCCAGTCCAAGAGTTAATTTTTTTTTTCCTCAAGATTATCTGTTTTGAGTAAAAACAAAACAAAATAAGTTTTAAATAATTTCCTTAACTTTTTTTTGAGTCTCTGGATTCTACTTATTATTTTTTAAGCTTAGAAAAAAATTGAAATAAGATAAACAGTCATAATAAAAAAAAAAGAAATTAAATGAAAATGAATAGTGACACCTCTAAGTGAATATAAGTGTTTATTAATTTTTTTTTTCCACTAATGTTCAAGTGGCATATGAAATTTTAAAGAAATGAAAAGATTATAAAAAATAATTGAGGCGTGTACGTCGAAAGTACAATAAGTGCCAATTATTGATTTTGAGATTTAAAAAAAAACTTGTGTCTCTGGTTAAATTGGTTAAAAAATAAAAAAAGTCCCCAATACTTTTCTGCTAAATAACTTCAATACGTAGTAGTTTTTAAAAAAATCTTCAAGCCGTACTCTCGATACCATTACATTGGCATTTGAGTTTACATCAGTTTCCAATTACATTTCTTTTTTTTTTAATAATTAACACTTTTCAATTAACATCCCTCAACTATTCGAATAAGTGTTGCTTTTCATGAAGATATTTTTTACTATTTACTAAATTATTTTTTTTTTAAATGTCACTACTTGTAAACCTCTCCCTTTTATGTTACTTAGTTAATTTAGATCATTTCATGTAGCATTTCCAAATTTTAGTGATTTGATGAGCTCTCATTCTGTGAGATTCATATACCGGTGTGTGTTTATTTGTATTATATTTAAATATATAAATAACTCACTTTAGTTTAATATAGGTATAGATTTAATATAAAATCGTAACATATAGTTAGATAATAATACTATACTTACTACTAAGGCGATATATATAGATAATTAGAGATAATGAAGGAAATGGCCTGGTTGGTAATTGTGAATGGAAGGATGAGCGAACCGACTGCGGCCAAGGCAATCAACATTCTTACCAAGGGAGGAGAAGATCAGCTCTGGGCCTCGCCCTAATTTGTTTACCGTACGTCTCCGCCACATGTCTTTTTCGTCTGTGCTATACGTAGTATTTATTATTGCATTATTAATAAATTATTTTAATTATTTAAATAAGTACTATCATTATTATCAAATCGTAAAATAATGGACTCTATAGAAAAAACTTCGGATGATGGAATTAATTATGAAGAGTAATGGTCCATTTTAAAGTCCTAATTAAATGGATTTCTTGCGGATTAGGAAAAATGATTGAAATTATTTATAGACGTTATAATTGGTATTTCTTTTTTACTTTTTCACGATTTGGTTGTTTATAACTTCATTTGTTATTTCTGTATTTTTGCATAAAAATAAGTGGTAGCGGGGAGAAAGAGGATAAAAAATAGTAAAATAAAAAAAAGATGTTAAAATTTAAACAGAACTCAAACACTGCTGGATTTTTCTGTCTTACTTGAATTATCTCGAGAACGGGCTGCCTCACTGAGCAGAATCATTCCAGCAATATTTTTAAAATAATGAATGTCTTCAGAAAATAAGACTCTTGTCTAGGAATAGAACATAAATAAACATGGAATTTTTTGGGGTCAGAAAAGAAGGAAAAAAAAGAACCTAAAAAGCTACCTTAGAATGGTAACTTTTTGTTTTTTACTATTTCGCCTCATAGGAGTATCTTCCTGAAGCTGCAAAACTTATTAAATTACTTTCACGCATTATGTTTGTTTATTTTGACTTATTGGCCTGGTGTGTACGACTTACCTGGTCTGTAAGGACAAAAAAAAAAAAAAATATTTGTTATTTAATTTAATTATTCTAAGCTAGAACGATATTTTATAATTTTTTAAACGACAAATCATATTCCGTTGTAGGTGATAAACATTTCGCAATATTGTACAAGCATTGCGTTTCTGAAGAATTTATATTGGTACCCTATGCTGATTGTATCGACTATTGTATCGAACTAGTAATAACCTAGTACGTACGAACAATCAAAATTATGTTCTTAAATAAAAGAACTACAACGCTCTGATGACCCAGCCGAATAATAAACACTTCCACGAACGTATTGTTCAGATCGTTGTCCAAAATTGAGTTGGTACTTCGGCCTCCAGTTCGCCGGTCCTTGGAGCCACCGAAGGATACCCTTCCAAGTCCTTCCGAGTCATATCCTAGTTGTCCTGTTATAGTTGAGGGGGGATTCCTTAATTGGGCTGTCTACGGAGAATGTGTCGTGACTCAACGCCGTACCGAAATGTATCAAGGATAACAGAGGATAAAAGATAATACATTCGATAGGGCGGGCTAGATGTTTAGCATAAATAATTGACGTGGTTTTTGAATTCGTTAGCTGTTAGCTAATAGCTCCAAAAATGTAGCCACTGGTCTTTTTTTTTTTTTTTAATTTATATGATTATATATTCTCACCGATTATTTTAAATTATAATAGACCTCTTCTTACGGTCAAAAACCATTAACTGCAATCCCTTATAAGTGATCCTTAGAGAGTTCTTATGAGTAAAATTAAAAAAAAAAAAAAAAAAAAAAAATTAGGACAGTATCAAGAATATATCTTCATGTAGTCTCAGCAAATATCAGACTAGTAAAATTGCAAATCAAAATATAAAAATATTGTCAATCATGCACGGTATGTTAGTGTGTTTCTATTTTTACAGAAGTGTTGATAAGACAAACAGTTCTTTGGGCTTTACAAGAATTCTTTTTTTTTTTTTTCTATCAGCTGAGGGTCGGCAATGGCCCAGATCTATCATGCTTAAAATTAGGATGCCTGACACTTCAATAGTCGAGGGGAAAATTCTGGTAGCTCAGCATGACCACATCTCCTGTTATGTCCGCCATTCAAGAATCCAATAAATGTAAAAATCATAGTTTTTCAAATTTAAGAACGAATAACTGAAAAAATAGATGATTTTGAACTCCACCTTCAAAAAATCGATAATCTAAAATATCCGAGTGATACTCGAATGCGGAAAGAAGTACTTGCTATTATTATTTTTTTATAGTGATTTTAACTAACCTTTTATTTTAAAAAATGTTTTTTCCATTTCATAGACTATTAACCGCGACTACTGAAGGTCGACCATTTGCTGGTAACCTCCCTGGAATCATCAGAAAGCTATTTCTCCTAGTTCTCTTATTCGTTTTCAATTGCTACGGTTCCTTAATAATTGCCTCTTCCTGCAATTACCAGCGCCAGGCTCCTTGTTGCCCCGAAGTCGGCTGTTATTATGTACCATATCCCATGTATGGGGTCCTTAAAAAACATCGGAAGAGAAATCGGGCTATGCTTAAGTCCGTTTACGTTCTCCCGATTAGTAAACTTTCCTTCTCTTAAGTACTTTCTTATGATATCTGGATAAGTTACCCCTTGAACGCTTAGGGGAATTCCATGGCTAAATGAAATTAAATCACTGGCTGGAACTGGTAACTGATGAGATTTGGGCAGTTTGGCTTACTTTGAAATGGGAAGGCTTTGCGATTCACATAGTTCAAATTTTCATTAAGTATTTTATTGCTTTAGAGTTAGATTAAATTATCCATATACAGGCACGAAAACTATTTTTGACCGTTGTTAGGCAATCTATAGCACGCACAGACAACGGTCCTGTTTGTTCCAAGGCGAAGATACCCGAAGACAGCGTCCTCCAGAGATCTGCATGAGCGGTGAAGGATGATCCCGAGGAAAGGTCGAAGCACTTATACAGCCAGGATCTGAAGCCCGTTGAGTGCAACCAGTTTTACTGTCCCCTGCCTAGGAAATATCGCCCCGGTTTGCGCTGACATTTGGAACACATTTCAATGACCCTAATTATAATTCAGATAGCTGCGAAGACTGTCGATACATCAGTTAAACAGGTCTTTGCAATAAATGACAGCTACATTTATTCGTTATTTTTTTTAAATAAGGGTTCTCAGGAACATTTATTAAATGACTACCTATATTTCATACTTGATATTGCATAAGTATAAATTCAGGAATCGTTATTTTAAAGTAATAAAAAACAAAAAACCAAAGGTAAATTGTCTAATAAATTTTGCTTAATCATTAGGTCATTAGTGATAGCTGCTGCAGGCTCTCCAAAAAAGGCCGAAAGATCGTTATTCACAGTTTTTTTTTGTTTTGTATTTTACGTCGCCAATTACTGTCCTTAGTAATTAATGCTTTTAAATATTGAATTCAGATCAATTTAGCAACAGAATTGAAAATTTATCACCATATAGGTCTGCTATGAAATTCCTGTTATAGACAAAATTATAGCATCATTTTGAAGGTATTAAAATATCATTAATTCATGATTGTTTTATTTAATTTTTATTTTGGCTTCATATCGCTCGTTTAAAAGAAGAATGCCAAACATACGAAAATTTTCGTTTTTTTTGTTGTTTTTTATATACAGTAGGTTTCCGATTAGCCGAGTCGATGTGGACAAAGGTTACCTCGGTTAATCGAAATAATCGGTTAATCGGAACCATACTAATACCAACTGAAAACGTAGTTTATTTAAAATAAAAACTACATACCTATATGCTTAAAAACCTAATAAATACTTAAGAATAATAATGAATAATAATAATAATAATAACATAAATTATGAAACTATTTTTAAAAAAGAAATCGTTTATTGTAGTTTATTTAGATGAACTCATATAAATATATATATATATATATATATACATGCGCCCTCTCCCCACCCAGACTTGGCACCTCGGTTAATCGGGACCTCGGTTGACCGGACCTCGGTTAATCGGGACCTCGGTTGACCGGACCTCGGTTAATCGGGACCCCGGTTGACCGGTCCTCGGTTAATCAGAACGCTACTGTAATATCATTCATGTTTGGGCAAAAGGGCTTAAGTCATAAAAAAATTTTTTTGTCTCGTCTTCTTAAAATTCATAATTGACTATAATTTATTCGTTATTCATAATTTATTACAGTCTCTGTTATAAGAATATAGTTTCATTTATTATTCTGGAATAAAGAAATACAATCAGAATGATTTATAGCGATTTTACGTAGTTTGGTAAATCGTTGTGTAAGCTTCACATTCAATGACTTAACCCCTTTTGACCAAACACCAGTGATATATAAGACATTGAAATATAATATTTTACGCTGAAGATCAGTCAAGGCCTTTCATAAACTTACATAGACCTGAGAAGTAGCAATAATTATCAAAAAAATTTATTTCTGATTTTTAGAACTTTGGCGTTCTTCTTCCAAATAAGCGATATTTCAATTCGCGTTCGTCTACAAACCTTTGACAATCGGCAAATTCAGGCATGAAGAAGTATGGCATTCAATAGTACGTCTTCACTGGCTTGTTTCAGATTTGTTAACGAAGAAGATCTTTTCCAACCATCCAAAGCTTTTTAATCTCCTTAGTCGACATGTATCTTATCAGTCCTATACCAAATTAGGTTAAAATGTCTGGGTAAGCTAGTGTGAACACGTTTTTATGTATCACATAATACATAAACAAAAAAATCGCTTCACCAAGTGATTATCATCATTTAAATCAACCGCATTTTTTTTTTTTTTTTAATTCTACATGACGTATATTAATATTTTTCCTTCAAGTAAAAGACTGTACCTTGAGTTCATCAAAGTTACAATCGTTTCTTTACAGTCGTCACATATATCATAGGTAATTACACTAAACCTTTTTTACTCATAAAAAATTAAATGGCGGCTATTAACTCTATATTTTAATCTGGTACATTAGTTGCGGAAATATGCATAAAAAAAAGGACCAAATACAAAATGTTAGGTAAGCGAGATATATAGCAATAATTTAATGATAAAGGAAATAATATATTTCTAGTTCTACACTAGACAGGCGCCTTTGGTACTTAGTATACCTACCATACATAGTAGCTATATGATATAACCACCTTTCAACATTTCAAACGATTTTTTGCCTTTAATTACTGATATTCGTATTTTATTTTATTTTTTTAATTCAATGCCAGCTTTGATGCTGATTTTATTGAACACGATAAATTATTTTATATATTTTATTCTCAGTTGATCATTTTTATTTCCCATGATCATAAAATTAAAACTAATCAAAATTAAATAAAAGTTTACTGAAATTAATGTTTTTATGAGTTCGTTTCCAGTATATTGATTTCTTAGAAAAACTATAAATAATTATCCGATAAAAATAATGTCAGAAGGAATGACATGTATCTTGAGACTTGAGAGACTTAACATACACACTTAATATCTTCAATTTTCTACCTTATTTTCAATTTTCGAAAATCCCCCTTACAAAAGAATATTTCCTATCTTAAATTACATCCTTAGTATGGGAAAGTTGTTTATCTTTTAAAAAAATATAAAAATATGTAAAGGTATCAAAAATTGTAGAATACACTGTTTTATCGGTTATTCTATATCAGCTTTGAAATGAATTTCATAAAGGTAAATATATTTTTGACAAATAATTGAAGGGGTCGGGGCAAAATAGTGCCAAGCAACATTTTTAACAAAAATAAACTTCAGGTGCAGTCTGCTGTATTTAACGTAGGACTATATGGTATGTCTATGATTGAAATGCCACCTAAATATGACTATAGAGGCTCTATACAGTCATATTTAAGTGACATTTCAATCATACACATATAGTCCTACGTAATATACAGCAGACTGCAGCTACAGTTTATGTTTATTAAAAATGTTGCTTGGCACTATTTTGCCCCGACCCCTTCAATTTAAATATTAGTGAAGAATTAAATTCTGCTAAATCCGGTTTTATTTTATTTTACTATCACCTCTACTACTTTTACCTTTTATACTATCAAACCTCTACTAAGAATTGATGAAAAAAAAAAAAAAATATTACCGAATGTTTGGTGAATATTTTATAGAAAAACACATCAAAATTATTAGTAAACTTATTATCAATATTATTATTACGTACTATTTTTTTAAAAACTGAAGAAATTTTCATGAATTAATATATATTGGTGAAGTTTTCTGGTGAAGTTTTCATTTATTAATATATATTTTAATTAAATCCGAAATTCAAATCAGAAACATGATATTTTTCATTCCTATTAAATTTAAACAAAGTAATACACGCACAACGGCACATATATTTTGATAGCATCAACGTACCTATATTACTGACAAAAAATTAGTATTTTGTTATTCGATCAAGATCGGCAAACACCATGACAGTTAATTTATTGCGGGATTATAGTCGATTTAAAGGGTTAAACCAAAGGTTAATGCCATGCTAAACGATTCTTTTTTTTTTTTTTTTTTCCTCTCGAATAAAAAAGAAAAATGTTTCGAATTCCTGAGTCCATTTAAATGCGCTAGGAACCACATGGAGCTGGCGTCCGTCCATATAAAAGAACAACTGGTACGCGCTCCAAAATCGGGAGTGGGGAAGATTAATACCGTGTCAGATATTCCCAAGACAGGCTACATTTAATTCCATCACATTTAGTCCGGACAGCTTCGGTTAGAGTCCGAGATCCCGCGAAGAGAAAAATGATGATGGTTAGCGAGCTCTTGAAGTGGTAGCCAACTCCTAAGATGTATAAATAGGTTGGTTTTTTGGATCAGGGATGGGATATCCAAATCCCGATATCAATATTGTCACACAACCATCGGTACCATCAAAATATCGGACTCGAAATATCTGTACTCAACATTTTCATAGATATTTAAAAAAAAAATCGGTAATGTAGAAATATGATCACTTTGTTATCATCTATCATCCATATTAAATATCATCCATTTGAAATAGCCAATGGCTGATTTGAATTGTATTTAAATCTTTTGTAAAAAAAGATTTAGAAAAAAGTTAAAAAAAAAAAAATCAATGTACCTACTGAATGCTTAAATGGAAGAGACTAAAAAGAAATAGAATATTAGAAAATGTGATGTATTAGTAAATCGTAGATGTATAAGTAAAAATCTTAAGAGTTGGGATAATGTACTCAGAAACGTGACTTGGGAAGAGAAAAAAAAATATAAAAAAGGAAGATTGTTTATTTTTTAAACTACCAGAAAAAAATAATACAAACATTTTGTGGTTGTTATAATATTGCTAGCACCTTTTTTTCCTCCCATTAGACTCAAATATTGACAATAACATTGTGTGGTTCAAATATAGGAGTTATAGTTTGATTGTTGTTAAAAAATAAATATTTATAAACTCAGTGCAATAATTGAAGGGGTCGGGGCAAAATATTGCCAAGCAACATTTAAAAAAAAAAAACTGTAGCTGCAGTCAGCTGTATAATACGTAGGACTATATGTCGAAGATAAAAATACCACCTAAATATGACTATAGAGGCTCTATACAGTCATATTTAGGTGGGATTTCCATCATATACATATAGTCCTACGTAATATACAGCAGATTGCAAGTACAGTTTATTTTTGTTAAAAATGTTGCTTGGCACTATTTTGCCCGACCCCTTCAATTATAAGGTTATAGATAGAAATTTCAGGAACTTCTGAAAGAAGACCTAAAAGGGTACCTATTATTTAATATATAACATCATTATTCTGATAAAAAAATTAAAAACTTTCTAAAAATTAGGATCCGATTTTTTTTTTTTTTTTTTAATATTTTACAATCAACATCAGCGTTTTGACATTTTTTTTTTTTCAATTGTGAAATAAATCAATGTGAGTTGCAAAAAGCAAACCTATGTGATAATCTTATAAGCGCACTCTTTACAACTCACCTACGCTCTACATTATACATGAGAATAGGCAAACTAATAATCATGTACAAGTATTTTAACTGAGCTTTCTTAAATTTTTATTTAAAAATTGATAACCGGCGTGAATTAATAATAAAGTTTAATAGAAAAATTATCGTAGAAACGATGGTGAAATTATCTTGAAAATGAATATCGATATTTTTTATATATATATTTTCCTCAGTTTATCTTAAATCAGTGATTCAGAATTCTCATTTTTTCTTCTTTTTTTTTTTTTTTAGTTGCCAATAATTTATTCCTAAGTAGCCCAAACATGATGTCAATTATCTGTATATAAAACAAAATATAAAATGTTATTTGAAAACTGTTATTAGTAATATAAATTTTAATTGAAATGAAATGGAGAAATACGCTGAACGAATAAATAAATACGCTGAATAAATAAATAAATACGCTGAAAGGAAGAAGGAAAAATAGATAAAAATATCACAAGGCCAATTTGACTATTAACAAGAATATATTTGTATAATATAGCAATAAATCTGCCCCAAAACAGCTATAACATGTGCTCCTAATTTTATCGCTATTTTGGGACACATTTATATCTAGGCCACTCTTTGTCTAATCCGGCCGATTCATCTCTATATAAAAAAAAATCTAAACATTGTTTGTCCTAAAAAAAATATACTTAGTACTTATTTTTAATAAAAGTTTTAATTAAATAGTTCTTTAAATAAAGATTAAAGGACTTAATAAAATTGTTATTTATGCCATTAAATTAATTACATTTTTATCAAGGAATTGAAAATATTTATCCGCTTCGCTAACTCAGTATATATAGACTGATTAATTTTTTTTTTTTTAAAGAAAAACTCAATAATAGTCTCAAACATAAAAATGAAGAAAGTTAAACAATTCAATTTTTTTCTAAGTTTAAAATGTAACTGATTAAAGCTTTGAGTTCTGGACTCCAAAACGTTAGAACAAAATTAAACAAGAATTTTTCAATTTGATGTGCATTAAATCACATTCTTTAATTTGCATTTACAACAGAAGTTCGTTTTAAGAACATTAAGCCTCTGTTTAATGCCTGCATATGTTTAAGGTGTCCTATGTTAGAAAACGAAGAAAGATTTTATCATTTTAATATCCCCAGTAATCAGGAAAGAAAAAAGTCCATTTGGTTTTAAAAATCTAACTGTTTCTTAAAGAAACGAGAAGGAAAAAAAGAAAATATATTTGCTGATACTGGGTTGAAAACGATCGGTTTCGGGAAAAAAACAAAACACAGAACATCACCTTTTCTAAAACCGCCGGTTTATGTTCGGTGTAAATAAATGTTTGGAAGCAATGTCTTTATTATTGGACCATTACATTATTGTAGCCAGCTTTGGCGACAAGACCGGTTGACATTAAACCTGTTTGAACATTAGCGATTCCAACACTTGGAAGAAATATATGTATATGCACCGGCCCAGCGAACGAATATTTGTGTGCGACTGTTTTTTGGGACCGAATCTTGAGCGCATTAAATATGCTTATGCGATTTCTGTGTCCTTTCCCGCAAACACATATCCACAAATCAGCAGAGACCGATGTCGTTCCTCAGTTACAATTTGCATTTCAAAGGCTTTTTTTTTCTTATAATTTCCACTGATGCACTCATTTGTTAATTGGGTCTTGAATAATTATCATCAATATGGTCTCAAGAGTGTATGGCGTTTTTTTTCATTTATATCCAAATTTATGTGCCTTACTGTATATTTTATTTTTACACTTTTAATGTCATATTTCATTTATAAGTAGATAATATCCCAGTAATGAATTGAGACATTTTATTTTTTAATAATCTCATTAACAACTAAATCTACATTCAGGATTGTTCGCAAAGGTTGAAGCACCCAGGAATGATGCAGACATTTAAAGTAACAGCAATCACATAATTCAATGTTATAGACCTTAAACCAACTACTATGGTTTTATAGTCCCTAATAGCTTGCTATGACATTACTGCTTTCAATCAATTTTCATTCATTTTTGTTATAGCTTTTATATGAACTCAAGAATTCCTGGTTTTTAAACGAACTTCTTCTCAATCGGCATGCAAATGCCAAACAGAAATTCAATGATATAGCTATAAAATTTCTCCATGGAAAAATATTTTATATTCTAAGCACATCTTCATATTTGAATAAATAAACTTGAATTTATGATCTGTGACTATCAACTGTATACGTATTTACAGCAAGTAAAGACCTGTAGATAGCAGTAAGAGGAAAATTAATAAATTTAAAAAGGACTGGTTAAATTTTATTCATTTTCTAGTTGTTTTTTTTTTTTTTTTGAATAATATAACATTACCCAAAATAGATATTCGTTAAAATGTATGGACACTATCTATTTCACCTTTAAATCTGAATAGTAGAAGCAAGAAACAATTTAAATCCATATACATGAATTATATTTGTTAAATGTGAGTGATTTAGCCAATGTCAAAAAATCTCGACTAAAATATTTTTTTTTAAATATATTTTTTGCCTTGCTGATTTTTTGTGGTCAAAAAAGCAAAATTAATCGAACAACTAACAGGTATCTTTTTTTGTCAAGATACAAATTTCATTTAAAAAATGTATAAATACCTTTTTCCTTTGTGATGATTTACTTCACGGAAGTGCTAAGTACATGGAAACTAGATTAGGTAAAATAGAATTTAAAGTTATCTCTTTAAAAGACATTTACCTGCAATGTTTAACGACTGCTCACAAGAGTTAAATGTCCAGGATTAAAAACGTTATTATTAAGGTACTATTAGGGGTGTACAATGGGCCTTTTGTAAATAACCTACTATCTAGATGGCATTTAAATTTCTCTGGTGTGGTTAACGTCGCCCAAACTTACCAATTTTGTAAAGTAAGCCATCGATAGTTAAACAGGTATGGATTCAGTCAAATTTTAATATTCAATGTATAAAAAAAAGAACAAAGATTTTACTGCCCTTTTTTTTTTTTTTTTTTTCATTGTGAACAAAAAAATTAAGTGACTTAGATTGCTCCTGGAATCCTGCCCGCTACACAATTTCGCTCCTACCCCGTACCGAGTCAGAGCTGACTGCCCTGGATATTTTTTCATTTTCTGTATCAGATGTTTTTCTTCGTCCCCTATTCTGTCATCCGGACCCGAAGACGTGATCTTCCTCTCATTTAGAGATCTCAGTAAAACAGCAGCTGTCTTAGGTTTTTTAAAATCCAGCTTGCCGATTGTTTGCAACTGGTCTGGACTGTTATTTCGATGTTTTTTTTGGTGGCTTTCGTTGTACAGTTGCACTTGGGTGTTCTACATGCTTTCTTCCTCGGATGAGTTGGATTCTTTAGCCGTGTAGGAGGTCTTTGTGGAAGGTAAAAAATACAAAGAATGATATCGTTTTTAGGAACATGCCTTTTTTCTGAAACATACTCCAAAAGTGTAATGGTCCGTTTAATAACTGGAATGGAATGGAAATGATTAAAAGGACTAAACGTACGTAGTTAGTCCTCCTATGTTCAACACATTTCTAACATAATTTATTTCCTACTCTTAACTCTCCTTTCTCAGTAATATAAAAAATATCAAATTGTCAGAAACGTGACATCGTAACCTAAACCTTTGAAGGCAACGAGTATAAATACTTATGAAAACGAAGGATCATTTGTTAATATATATGCAAACTTGCAGTGTGAATACGAAATTAGTTCTACCGACACCTCTCAGTCAGATATTTACAACTCCGAAGCTCCTGTCAGACCTTACAAAAGAAGACCTATCGCCCATTGTGGGGACTTGCTCTAAAAGGTGTGATCCGGTAACGCATATGCACACATCCTTGCTCCTTGAATGATGTTCAGTAAGATGGATGGATGACCTTAGCTAAAACATCTGGAAAGGTGAATCGTCTTAGCGCCCACACAAGTTCGGCCTCTCGCATTTCATGCTCGCCATCAGATCAACATATATCATCTTGTCATATGGACATTTTTTTTCTATATGTTTTCCTGCTGGTATTCTATTCATAAATATATTTTTAAAAAATCATATGCCTATTATACAATGATAATCTGTATGCTGTCTTGAATGCTAAATAAACGCATCTATATTTGATACTGAAACATCAGCCTCCAGGGTTGGGTTGGAATTCACACATTCATTTTTCCCTACCAAAATGTGATTTAAAATTTTCGATTGCATATACAATGAATATAACAGAATCGTTTTATTTTCTTTTTATTAATATAATAACTCGTAAAAAGAAATATTTTTTGTTGAAGGTTTTTTATTTTTCACTACATCACTAGAGTGAACTTTACGATGAGGTTATTAATGCAATAACAAAATCATACCACTTTTTCAAGAAAAAAGAGAGAATAGGAAAAATAAAGATATTTTTTGATGATTTAGTGTAAAAAGAGGTGGTTGATAAATATTTGTATTTATAATACAATGCATATGTGGAGTATTTAGTTGTAAAAATACTAAATATTTTTTAATAGATTATTTTTATTTTTATTATCTGGAGAGGTATTTTAAAGACATTAACGTGAAAAGTATATAATTAAATATGAATTGAAAACAATTAACAACTAATCATTCACAAAACTGGAAGTTTTAGTACCTTCGTGTTCGTATTTAAAAAAAAAAAAAACTGAATATATTGAAAATAATCGCATAAAATCTCTGTTACGCTTCCAAATGGTGATTTGGCCTTTAATATATTATAGTCTAGGTAGTTTTTTTTTTTTTTTACTGAAATATTGACAATAAATACGTGGCGTGGGCGACAATAAAGGCGTGGTTTATATATAGGAATTATGGTTTATTTTGTGTTAAATATAAAAAATAAATAAATATATATGAACTCATTATATTAATTCTAAGGTCAGGGAAGGAATTTGATGGAGCCTGTAAATGAGACATATTTCTTATTATAGGACTATGGAAATTCAAATAAAAACTTTTTCAAAAAATTAGGACCCGATATTTTTTCTAAACTATATTCGACATTAGAATCATTGACAAAAAATAATCAACTCTTAACTCTCTCTGACATTTGTTGGGGTAATCTTCGATTTATAGGGGAGAAATCGATTGCCTAATTGCTATCATTGCAGACGTAAAGTAAACGCGCTTGTCAATGTGATCCATATTATAAAATTTCCAGCAATTTATTCTGCTTCAGCTAATTATTTTATTTCTGTTACACTGGAAACGTGGTCGGTTGTAGGAAAATGCGCGGAAGAAATGGTAGGGGAAAAATACAAACAAAAACCTGGCAGAAGCGTCCAGATAACACTCCGCCGCTGAGGACGTGGAAAAAATCAGATCTTGATGAATTATTCATCGGATTGGCTGCTCGCAATCGGGCTCTGACACTCCTGCACTTCTTCGTTATTTCCTTTTATTCTTTGTTGAATATTTGTTTACTGGGGCATCAAATAGTCGGATCACGTATAAAATTGTGCCAAATCAAATGTTCCTTTTAAATAAATTGCGAGTGTAACATAAACGCTCCAATGAATCCCAACAATTCGAACATTTACATAAGCGATAAGGTATTGATGCATAATTACATGCAATGACAAAACCATCTTTGTCATATTTTTTTTTTCATACAACTTGTATATTGCCTAACATCTCGTTTTTTACAAAGCATAGCCCGTGCTTTTTGTGCGATTTATTCACATTGCAAGTTTGCATAAATATTAACAAATGATTCTTTATTTTCCAAGTATTTATACTCCTTACCTTCAAACAAACAGTAGTTTGAAATATCACGTTTCTAATATTTATTTTATTTAATGTGTTTTTGGCATTACTTAAATAATAAATTCAAAAGTACGACATAAAATAAGGTATTTTTCAAAGTAACCAGCTCTCTAATTCTCTGAAACTAAAAATTAAAAAGATTTTTCAATAATTTAAATATTTTTCATTTGGCCAACTTAAATAAGAATATTCAAATAAAATCGTACAACGTTGCACTGACCATTAATCATTTTTCGGTTTAGATTTTTTTTTACAATAAACGATTCCTGAAATCTTTGAAGGATTCGATACTAAATTTCTTCATGTCGTGAGTGACTTTGGTCTTGCTACAAAAAAAAAAAAATAAATAATCAGTATACTTGGAAGGTTAAATACCCAAACAAGCTTCCTATCTCCTGAAGACTCCTACTAATAGGACAATACCTTGACTGCAGGCGATTAGAATGCGGCTAAGACTACATTCTGCTAGCCTAGTATTTGATTGGATAATTACTGATAATTACTGGAGCAAATAGCTGGAAACAAAAAAAAAAAAAAATAGAGGATCAATTGAAACGTTTAAAGGTAACATTCCTGAGGCTGCTCGGTAAGGACCTGTCGCTGAGTAGTTGGGCCCAGTGGGATCCCAGAGGTGCCACCATCATCTATCCTTCAGGATATGATAATAGTTAGCTCCTTCTGCCACTGGTTCATCTCTCAGCTACCATTTCAGCTCATATCACTAGATCGGATGAATTATTGAAGAGGAAACCATCTGCAATTTATTTATTTTTTTCTATTTACGATATCTGGTAGACAAGGGTAGATAAGGGTTTCTTCTCCAGGAGGTTTCAACATTTTCCGTATAAGTTTACATCAAGTATATAAGGGACATTGTAAATAGGAACTGGGAGATCGATCACAAAAAAATTTATTACGCCCTTATTCAGAACAAAAGACATCAAGTTTTTACCCCAATACGAAAATATGATAATAATAATAATAGTTGGATCAACATTTTAGGAGCGCAAAAAAAAAAAAAGATGCTATTAGTCAAGTTTCAATAAATTACTGGTGTTTACTGTATCAGAGATAGGCATTTTAAGGTTTTATTATAATTTGAGGCTATACATTGAAATATATTTTATAACTATATTTAATCCAGCCCTGAGGAACTGGGACGAGGTGGGAACGTAATGACTTGATTATACATTTTTAAGATTTTTTTTAAAAGAGTAATGAAAGTTTAAACTTCATCAATTCACTAACTTCTTTTATGTGAATTGATATAACAGGATGTTTTTCTTTTGTATTAGTCTTTATAGAAATGCATTTTTTATAAATAACTTAATTTAATTATAAAAAAAAAATGATGTTCTGATATTGCTTGTAGCCTTTTTTATATTCTTAACGTAGAGATCTTAATGAATAGTGAAGAGAAAAGGATGATTTATAAATATACAGCTTTAGTTTTCATAGAGAATATGGTGTTTAGATGATGGTTGGTTGGTAATAAACATTTTTTATTTCTTTTACATTTAATAAATTGGAAGAGAAATGACCTTCAAACTAAACCTTTATTTGTTGGGGCTAAGGAGGATAATAATTGACTCATGATTCGGTTAAATTTTATTAATTTAGATCAAAATATATAAATATTACTATTCCATTGACGTTGATACACCAAATCAAAAATATTTAAACTATTGAAAATTTTTTTGTAAATGAACTAACAGCATCCCATTGCAGTCTCATGTTATAGACCTATCGTCGTCACCATGCTAAAGTAACGAATATTCATAGGTTTTTAGTTGCACATTTTAGTTGGTGGCAATTTTTTCGATCTGGTGGACGTTTCGGACCAGTTTGTCCATATTGAGTGTTCTTGCCATTTTATTTGTATTGTTATTTATTGACTTTTATTTATTTATGTAGCCTTTTAAAATTGAACAGCTTGACATACCTATATGTCATATTTATACCTTTTTAGAATCTATGTTTGTATGTACAATGGTTGTTAAGATTTTATTGTTTATAATTGTATAAGTAAATTGCTATAATTAATTGAACACTATACACACAGGTGATGAATATGGACCCACTGTTCCGAAACGTCCACCAGATTGAAAAAATATAAACATATACGATATGAGACTGCAATGGGATGCTGTTAGTTCGTTATTGTAAATAAATAAAGCAGTCTATCAAGATAATATAAATGTTTGTAAATTTTTATTTCGGAGAAGTGAGCAGAATTAGAGAGAGGCTCACTTTGAAAATATCTGTACTTTATTAGTTATATGATCGAAACTCTTTGTAATGTAAAACATGCAGAAAAGTTTCCATTTATTCCGACATTCGACCTTTCTGATTCCTGACACATATATTCTTCTGCCATTGAAATCCACCCGTGAGTCACTCTAATAACAAGCTTTGACGTTCTTTCTCGGTTTTCTTAGACTCATCCTCGAAGACAGGAAGTTCCCGACAAACTACTTTAGGGAAAGTTAGAGACGATTTCATTCAACAGATGCCCGAAGGCTAGAGCAATCCGTGATTCATGTAATGTGAGTGTTTCCATGAACCTCTCAACCCAGATTATTCAGTCCAAGAAATGCTGCATCCATCTATGTCAATCCTCTGTTGGAGGAGGGAGTCTTGCAAATGGAATCGGCTTCATTAAAGTGGCGGAGTTCCTTCCAAATGTCATGAAGATTGTGGACAAATGAGATGTTGATGGGGCAACATGCCTTACGTTGTTTTCTTTTATAGTATCCATTGTTTGTCTTTATGAGGTTAAGGTTCATGGGCTATAATCTTTTATTATTTACTTTTTACCAGGAAGTAACAAAAAAACGTTTCATTTATTAGTCGTAATGTTTTAAGAAATAAATCATATAAAGTATGTTACTGGAAAAATAATAATAAAAGTTTATTAGTCCTATAATTGAATTAGAAAAAGTTTTCATTATTAAATATTTTATATATATTTACTTTCCCTAAGCATTTTGTAATTCATTGCTTTTTTTTTTCCAGGTAAAAATTTCCATTTACACTGAGTACTGAGACCTGAGATATTTCAGAACCGTAAGTAAAACTTATTATTTAATTTTAATAAATATATGACATTCTGATTATATATATATATATATATATATATATATATATATATATATATATATATAATACACACAGCTACACAGTTGTAGGTAACTATGATTCTTAAGCACAGAAAAAAAAAAAAAGGAAATACTCTTCTATACCGGCAAAGAATAAGATATAACAGGTCCCTCTAAGTTATCGCCCTAGGAATACACAAGGAAGAAAAATGACCATGAAAAAACCCAGAAGATTGCTTACTCCTCTTAACACTCGAGGCCCAATGATGTCGGAGTTTCTTTATGCCCAACGGTTAGCGCTTTATGGTCGACTATAGTCGTATCTACCAACAGGGACGCAATTGTTGCGTAGGATTACTTGATGTTTGTTTTTCTATTCCTCCTCATTAATGATGATACAACTGATTACATTATTGAGGAAATTCTATCATATTTTATTTTGAAGGTCTAGATGAAGATAAAAATTGTAGCTCATACAAGTTGGGTGGATTTTACTAGCATCTTGCGCTGTCGTTATCCAACATGTTTCTAAAGTGTTTATATATTATTAATATAAGCTTATACATTAGTAATAGTTGTGATTATATTTGGCGTAACGAAACCAGCGAACAAGAGATTTCACTAAGTAAATAAAATAATAACTTGTTCGCATTAAATAATCAGCATTCGGTAAAATAATCTGATAAAATAAATCTGTTAATTGTTTAATAATATATCAGAAAGAATAAAAAAAAGATGTAATCCAATTTAAAAATTAGGTTTGAAAAACTAAAATAAAAGTCTTGCTAAACACATTACTTAAACACTACTTAATAACTAATTGCTAACATATTGATTTTTATTTAATTACATATATTGATATTTAAATTTTTTTTGTAATATATAATACATCGAGTGAATGTGAATATAAGTAAAAATGAATTGAATAGTAGAGAACCCTTTGCCAAGATAACTCATATTACAATAATAATTTTATGTCTGACTAATGGGTGAGACAATATGTTTTTAATATAATAATTGATACATTACATTCAATACTCTTACATTTCTCTTGCTATATTCTTAACTTTTTTTATTTATTTTTTTAAAGGTGAGAGTTTTAATAAGGATATTATATGGAATTATGATTATTCATCATTTTTTAACCTCTATGCAAGGCTGCCGTAACATGAAACCCCTGAAACTGATCTACAAAATGGGAAATCAACGTATTTTAAAATATAAACTAAATTTAAAATATTTACTAATAATCGTTTCAGTTGATATGTATTTTTTTTTTCTAATTTAAATGCTACATTAACAGATTCGAAAATATGAGGTTCGAAAACTAAAAATAGTTGTGGTTGTGGTTTTTAAACTGAAATATTATTACTTCAACACTTAACTGCCTTACGGTGAATTTATTAGATTAAATGAAGTACTATAAACGTCATATTTTCTAGGTATGTAGGTTACTTAGAATTATGTTAGTCATGCATAGTTGAAGGTGTGATACTCAAATAAATACATACTGTTTGTAAACCTCTTATGTTTAGGATTTTTAACTACAACCCGTTGTTTATGGTACAGTGACGATCCTTAAAACAATCTTTCTCATTTTACTTGAGGTTAATAAGCGTAACTAACGTAAGCGATAGTTACGCTATCATATTATTAATGCGATGCCCATGCCCACTAACAGCAGATTGATTTTCTTCTTTCATATCATTTTATCATCCTTGCACCCTAGCAAACAAGGTTATGCTGTCAATATAAAACCATTATAGATGAATGACTTCCTAGATTTCGAATGACTTGTCAGTAGGCGGCATTGAGCATTCGTCACTCAACCGGTTCAGAGCTACTGGGTCGTTAGTTGAAATTAATAAATAAAAAAAAAAATAATGATGGTTCACGGATCACTCTATTCTTTTTTTTTTATCCCTACTTTAATGGATGATTAAATATAAATAAGCAGCATATAATTTATCAATAGTATGCATAGAGATACATGTCATTAGAGAAAATTACTGATTTTCGCTTTGGAAAACAGTTTAAATAAACAGTACATTGGTAACTATATATTTATTATTTTAAATATAAATATTACCATTAATGGTTTAAATAATCCTTAAAAATAGGATTTTAAAAAAAATTATAAAAGACTACTGAAAGAACATTTATTGTTTAGGTTTGAATTATTTATTTTTTGAAAAGTTGAAAGATTATAATAAGTTTTAATTTCGAAATAAATTTGTTGTCAAATATCAGAAAAGACTATTAAGATTTCGCTAGAGAAACAATATCTTTAAACTCACTTTGTTTTTTTTTCTGCACAAATTCGAGCTTATATACTCTACTGGGGAGGGGAGTGCAAACAGCTCCATCTTGTATTTTCTAATAAATGTAGATTGAAAATTATTTTTAACTTGGTATGATTCTAGAGTATCGTAGTAACATTCCCTGCTTGCTTTATGTCTTACGATTTAAAGAATGTCTTCTTTTCCGGACCTCCTAGCATATTGCAGCAATTGATCAATGATTGCACTAAGGATTAAACAAACAACGGCCGCTTCATTTATTTTAATTCTATTCTCAATGGGCCTTGGAAACAGCTGTCAAGGCTCCTGTCAATTGAGTAACGATCAAGAATAGCAAACGTCTGACTGTCACATTCGACCTGCAACAATCAAGCTTCCGTTTTCCGATGACTCGGTAATACGTAGAATTAAATATTTACAAAGACCCAACTAAGGTAATGAATCCAAGTAAGGTCCAGTATTATAAATTTCAATTAGAATTGATTGCAATGATTTGATTTATGAAGGAATATGGAAATAAATATAATCTGTAACGTAACTATTTTATGTATCGTTTCTATCAATTTTTAGTTGGATATAAATGAATGTAGGTACTTCTTAGTGATATTAATATTGCCCTTACCATAAGTGGTTGGGAAATAATACTGACCTTTCCGCTTTCCCCCTTGAGGTATACCCCTCTTCTCGTATCTAGCCATTTCAAGCTGCCACTGCCTTAAGGAAGCTATCACTGCTGGTTTTAGATTCCTACGGGCTCGGCGTTGTACCCGTGTCCTCTTACCGCAGGAGGAACATCTTTCCCGAAAAGGATGGACATCCTTCAGAAGTCCCGGTAAGTCGCCTACCGGAGTACATTATCCAGCTCCTTCTAGGGCCGCATCTGCATAGCCTCCACTAGTCATACTATTTTTCAGTCTCCGCTGCTAGCTTCCCATCTCGTACCCTCTTTATCTCAGTCGCAGTCCTCGTTTATTTACTGTATGCACCCAGAGGGAGAGATGCAGTTTTATAGTGGAACACTATGTGATATATGGAGTCGCATTTTCCGCTATGAATAGAGAAATAAATATTTACATAAATACTACAAAGTAGTACATTGTACGTCTTCTGAATCCCTGGTTTCCACATTCCTACATACGATGCTTTCAAAAAATTTTAAATCTATCTTAAAAAATATGGAGGGCGATAGAGAAGAACGACCAATATCCAACCATTTTTTTTTTTTTTCAAACTTACGTTAAAATTGGTGCTTCTACATTATTACGGACCAAATCTTACTGTAATATTATTCAGGGAAGAAAGATGATGAGTCACTGATTATGAGCTATAACAAGGAAAGTATTGTGCTAACGTTCTTTACATCTTTTTGTTTGAAATTAATTTGATGTTCAATATGTTAAATAATTTTCTTTATTTTTGAATATGTAATAAATTATGTAATAGAACTTAAAAAGCTCTACTTTTATTGACAACAAATCAATTTACACAGAATTAGAATTCGCAACGAGATCATTTTAAGACCGGATTCGACACCGTTCCGTTGTAGGAATATTTATTAATGGATTAATACGTTAATACTTTAAGTTACTTTATTTTAGCCTATGTAATTATGATCGTTCTTCCCCTATTCCCCTTTAAGTTGCGTGATTTTTTAGTATATTGACATTAGGATAGTATTAAAAGCATTTTTGTGATATATATTCATAACAAAAATCGACTGTTCAATAACGTCACCGTGCAAGCCTGCTTATACTAAAAAAAAAGTTGCGGTCAAGACGTTATTAGTTCCATGCTGTTCAGGTGGCCATTGTATCCACTCAAAGCTACGGCTCTACGCCTGAGCAGTTTTCGGTTTTCACTTTCTCTTTTCGAAAAAAAAAATAATAAACAAAGAAAAAACGGGAGAAGAGTGGCCATTAGGAAAGTATTCGCTAAAAGGAAAGGCGACAGGATTCGGTCGAGAGCTCGTGGTTTATGCTAATACGGTCACTGAAGGGCCGGAGACTAACCAGCGTGAAATGGAGCGGTAACAGTGAGGTCCCCTGCGAGACCCCTCGATTTGCTCAACCTCGGAGGATTATAGTTATCCCGGAGGAGTGCGGTCGAGTTACGGTACTCCGCCGACTTCCTGAAACACATAACCGCCGGATGACATTGGGACCGGAGCGGCAATCACAGTTGATTTATCTTACCATCAGCCATGGCCGTCCCAGTTTATCGGTTCTAGATTCATGTGGGCGGGCTTACATGTCTAGGTCTGGGCTCCTATAGGGGAAAACCGCATCACTCTACAAATTACCCATCGTTAAATATTCAACAGAAACAAAGAAACCATTGAAATTTATTTGAACTGCACGATTTGTATGCATAAAATGTACTGTTCTGTCCTTATTGCATTGTATTGTATGAAATGTTTGGATAGTTATATGGTCGTGTAGGCCCGTATCCTATAGTTATATGTATGTTGAGAAATATGTTACCCCCGCATAAATAATAAGCATGAGAAAATTTTCCCCTTCAGCTTTTGATATTTCATACGTTCCCACTCAGAAAATCATGTTTTCAATTAATCTGAATTGACGTGGAAATGGAAATTAAGTAGGAAAATGAAAATTTGGTTGCCCGTAATCTAATTCCCGGTTAGTAGTTTTAACAGAATGATTATTAAAAATTGTAGGGTGACTTTTCTTTATTTTAATTTTCATAAATACTATTGCATGAACCTTTTAGTTGGCAGAATGAATAACTCCAATTTCACAATTTTCATGAAAGCAATTTCAAAATATCTCTCTCTCTAATTTTCCAAAAATGTGTACCTTTTTATTTTGTATGTATACTTGAGTAATCTCTCACGGTTTAATATATCAGCCAAACCTTTACCAAATAAAAATTATGAATTTTCCAAAGAGAAATCCTATTTTTAAGTGCTTTCCTAAAAAAAATTAAAATTATATTTCGACATTCAGTCAACTGAAAGGCTTATATAATTTTTTGTAATACTTGTTTGGTATATAAGAAAACAAGCTGGTTTAAAAAAAAAAAAAAATTAAATGTACCATTTTTTTTCTTCTTTGAACACCGTTAGAGTTCTCTTATTCGGAAAATTTAAAAAATGAACTAAAAAAAAAATCAAAATATTCTAAAATTAAAATTAAAAGTGACATAAAAATATACTTTGAATTTATTTAAAAGTAATTAATATAATTAAATTTTATAGGTATAGTTGCTGTTAACAGTGTTGGAGCAATCACCAGGACAATCTCATATATAACATTTATTGCTACATCTACAACGTTTCGGCTATGTCGCCATTTTCAAGTCTAAAACTCAATCTGAACAAAGATTTAATTAATCCAACTTTTTTAAACAATGCCTCCATCAACCCAAAATAAAACTTATTTTTTAAATAAATTAAATATATATAAACCATTAACTGGTGTCATCATATAAAAAGTTGAAAGACTTAAATAAAAAAAGTCTTGAGTTTTAGACTTGAAAATGGCGACATAGCCGAAACGTTGTAGATGTAGCAATTAATGTTATATATGAGATTGTCCTGGTGATTGCTCCAATACTGTTAACAGCAACTATACCTATAATATAAATATCCCAGAAGGCTAAGAAACCAATTATATATTGGATATAATTAAGAATAATTAAATTTGTTTTCGGTTCATATTATTTATTTTCTTTTTTAATTAATCCTTTAAACCGGGTGACAATCATTATTTCATTTCTTGAGAAAGAAAAAAAATATTATTAATGTTTCGTATAAAGTATTAATATCGAGAGATATATCGAAGAAGAAAAACATTTACAGAACACATAGAACCACTTTATAACGAAATAAAAAAATCGCTTAGGAATAATAAGAAAAAAAAAATCCAAACTAATGGCAAGTTTATATCTCCTACCCACGCATTCAGAATCTCCAGATCGAGTTTTTCAGTGTACACTTTAAGAACATTGGGTTAAATCAATTGGATCGTAAGGAATTAAAAAATTAAAAAATACCCTAAGAGGAAGGACTATTAAGATTTATTAGAGAAATAATATCTCTACACGCTCCTAGTCTTTTCTGTTCAAATTTGAGCTTACCATATACACTCTAATGACTACTGGGGAGGGGAGTGCAAACATCTCCCTCCTCTATTTTCTATTAAATTATGTCATGGATTTAAATAGAAGTATTGTAGTAAAACCTTTAATTGTGGTTTATAAGATTAGTTATTCATATTTTAAACTAAAATATATCAATATTTATAGAAATATATCCTTGGGTGGCTTCAGACTTACGTATGGACTAAATTTTTAATCAGCCTATGATATTGAAAGTAATTCGTAGAATCAGATGCAGTTAATGATATATATGACAGTAATTTTATTTGTATATTATTCGACCGAATAAAAAAAAAATATCATAATTAATCATTTAAATGTTGTTTAAAGCTTCCAAAGGATGGGATTAGGTTGGATCCGCTACTGCTTACATACATACATATTTTACGTAATTATAATTGGATCTAAGGGACCCGTTAAGAATGAAATCGGCGAGAAGTGGAAGGTTCATTGACGGCTCGTAGTCCTTTGAAGAAGCGGAAGAAGGATAAAAAAGAAGTGGGTCCTGCAGGAGTTGAAGGACGCGTGCTTCGTGACGCGGCTGCTTTCATCGCGATAACTTCAAAGGCCAACATGAAGAAAAAAAAGGACAAGAACAAGGTGCATTAGGACCGGCGCTCCGTGGTCAGTACCCCGCGGCCCTTTTAGGATAGTTCTTCTGCAAGGAGGAGGTTCGGTGTATGGCGAGCTACCGCATTCCGCGTTATGAAGAGGTCGCTGGCTAGAGCGGTAATGCTCCCATGATATAAACGGAATCTGCTTCAGAGCAAGATGTAGTATATATATAGTACCATATTAATCTTCGAAATTATATCTGGATGGATTATCTACAAATGGATGGATCTTTGAAAGATAGGATGAGGCGAATAGATGTATAGCAAATAATTGCACAATGAATCGATATATATACTTAAATGTGAAGTTGAAAAATGTTCGACTGTTTTCTTCAAGATTCGTAGGACGATTGATTATCAGGGGTTTCGGTCAAAAACATTTTAACCCAAACAAGTGAGTCTTCATCAGAGCTAAAGCAATAGTTCATATTTGTTTTGTTGTTTGTTACCGACTTCATCTCCTTGAAAGAATTCAAGATATTTTAGATCGGTTTAGCCCTTTTATTTTAGGTTTAGTATCATTTGGCTGGACAAATTGTTTCAACAATCACGACTAGTACTTAAAAAAATAAATAAAAGAAATTACGAAACAAAACATTATAACAAAATTCTACTCCAAAATGTTTGGATATTATTATCCGAAGTTGTATTATTAATGAACCTGTTATAATTAAGATATAAAATTCGATGATCTCGCATTAAGATTCAGCAAATATAAGAATCTTTTCGACCATCTACGTAAGTACGGCAAGAGACGGATAACCTTTCGGAAACATTGGAACAGGATACAACAAGAAAATTAAGCTGGAACGATCACGAGATGATTGCAGTACTTACTGAAGTGGAAAGTAAGAGGCTATTATTGAGCATCTTTTTCAAATTCGGATCAATAAAGGATGTTCCTAATCCGAAAGAAAGCGAAGACATTTAAGGTGACTTTTTTTTTTTCCTACGCTAAATAATATTTCAGTCATAAAAATAAAAGGATCATAAAGTTTATTAGCCAGAACATTCGTAATTAATTACATAAGTTTGTCGTGTTTTTATATTGAGTAACGCTGGTAGTAGTGTCTTCTTTTGTTCTTACAAGTGTGTAATCGAGATGAGGAAATTAATAATAAAATTACAAAACTTTTAAGTCGTAATTACCCTTTAATTATAAAATTATTATATTTTTTATTGAGACTAGAACTCTTTTTCATAGATGTAAATATATTCCTTTTCAATTTGTCAACGTTATAGGTTGGCAACCCATCCTTATGAATAGAAAAATAGCATAGAAAAAAATAGCATTTGTATTATTATATTGAGATAAACCAAAGTTAAATAAATAGATTAATTTTTTTCTTTATTTGACTACATCCATAACTTATGTTATTATCTAATTTAGAAAAAAATATATCATAATTTTGTATATTTTTTTAATGTATTATATTACAATATTGTATTGAGATTTCTCAAATTGTTATTTATAAATGCATTAATGTTTAAAACTCTGATGGTTTTTTGGCCTTTTTTTTCCTTTATTTTACTAAATCTAAAAATTATGTTATTATTTAATTTAATTTAAACATATATCACTGTTTTGTCTATTATTTTAAGGTATTATGGTACAATGTTGTATTGATATTTGCCAAATTATTATTTTTAAATGCATTTTTATTCATTATCACATTGCTTTATAGACATTTCTCTCGTTATTTAATTAAATCTAATTTTCAATTATTATTTAATTTAAGAATATATTATAATTTTGTGTCTAAAGTTTTACATCTTGTACTTTGGTCTCTTTATTATTTTTATTTTAATTAATCACCTATTAATAATGTGTTTTTCTTTTCCTTCTCATAAAATTCCTTCGATTATTAAATTTTTATTTTATGTATTATTTGCACATAATGTTCTTCATATGCGTTATGGAATTTAATACATTTTCTTTATCAAATGTTACATCATGTGGTTAGTTTTTCCTTATTCTGTTGTTTCTTCTGACGAAAACGAAGTTTACTTTCGAATCAGTTAAAATAAAATTCTTAGAATATTTTTTTTTTTTTTAGAGCATATAGTATTGACTTAGTATGTGTCCTTGCAGGAAGCCTATTCGTTTGAAAAGTTCATTGGCAAACAGTGTCCATTCATTTGCCCGGAGATTAGTGCTGGTCTCAATCCGTCTACCTGAACGTACGTGCCTTGAGCAAATATTATTGATGATTACCGAATTCGGGCGTATGAGTAATGACCGAAAAGGGAGCTGGATGATGTATGGTCGGATCCAGTTCTGAGAAGACTTTCTCCCCGGCGCAGGATAACAATCGCAAAGATCCGCCCTTGAGTTGTGCTGATTACGCTAGCGGACCCTCCTACTCCTTACTTATCAAGTAAATACTAAGTCATCGGACTTCGTTGGACCACTGTACGCCGGATTATACATGTTCTACCTCCATATGAAGCTCTGCTACTCAAAAGGAAAATATATAAAATAATATTTCTAATAAAAGAGAGGGAGAGACACTGAAAAAACATTTGAAATTTATGGGGAGTTTTTCTAATGCAAATTTATTCATCCTTTTAAACTGTTTTACCCAGGTAATTGTTGTGTATTTGAATATATTATAATTCATTCCATTGGTGTTTACTACACTAACGGTCAGATATATATTAGTTTTTTTATGTAAAATTTTTCTTCTGAATATTTTAAGTCTAGTTATATTCCTTTTCAGCTCTATTAAAGGTTGGTTTATTTTCATATTTGTAGATGTCGCAAAAAAAAAAAAAAAAAAAAAAAAAAAAAAACTGAATGATTCGAAGGTTTTATTTTCTAAACGAACCTGTTTTGCAACGGATCACTTCTAGCACCGAGGCTCGTATTTTTACATGCAACGTTCCATAAATGATAAATTCTTGATTTTAATTACTGACATTATCCTATTTCATTGATAATTATGGATATTGGGGCCATGTATCGTCTTCTCGGCGTTCATTCGGAGATTTGTCACGATGGTAAATTAGCAGAACTCGTTATTGGCACCAATTTCACAGGAATTATCGACACGGAAACCTATTCCTTTGTGCAATATCTGCCAAGTGGAGAACATCAGCTCTGATTTCTCGCTTATATAATTGCTGATGGTCGTGTGTGATCCCGTTTCACAATATACTTTGCATGGCACGCTATATTGTGGCCACTATTATACCCCAGAGGCTTTTTCACTCCACCGTTAAATAAAAGACTTACATAAGGCCGCCATATGGTAGGGTTTTTTTTATTATTATTGAAAACTTTTAACTCGAACTTGGTGTTCTTTGGTTAAGAGATCGTGCGAATCACTTAGAGTCAATAGTGGAATACTGTGTAGGGAGAAGAGTTTCACGAAACTTTAGATAAATGTGTCAATATTTACCTGAAAATACTGTCTGTTCTTCATATCGTATCACTGGCAATATTAAAACATTCAATATTAAGAAACCCAGAAATTCGCAAGTAGTATTTTACATGTATTTTACAATATTTTACAGATCTCAACAAATTCATGATTTTTCAGGATAGTGAATTAAAAAGTTTGAAAGAATAATAAAATGTATTCAGAATTATTTGTGGCCTTGTGTTTAAGCTCCGATTGAACATTTTTCTAAGGAGCAGATCGTTTTAGATAGCAACTGACTTTTCTTCTGTGTGTCGAACGAGAACGAAATATAAACTTTTGAACAGTCCCTATTGAATTATGAATATTTGATTAAAAATTATACAGATGCTACAGTATAACTGAGTTAAAAATTTGACAATCATAAAAGTTATTCTAATCATTCAGCAAATTCATAATATAATTCCTTAACTCGATTAACCGATTATAGGGATATTACGCAGTTGAAAGGAGTGGGAGATATCATGGACCTTTTATTCCAATTAAAGAGAATAATTGGTCTTTGTTTTCACGACATAAATTATGTCATTATGATGGGCTCAGTTGTATAAAAAAAAAGAAGGAAATTATCACAAGATCATTACGAATAATAGCTGCTTAACTATTTGTATATACATAACTTCTGGCATTTTTTCTTAAAATTTCCGACCTACTGTAGTAATAAGCATATATGCGGATGGAAAGAAAAAAAAAATCAACAAAATAAAAACTATTAATGAACACCAAATGTTCTTTTTAAATTGAACAAATAGCTACTTTCACCACTACCAAAAGTGGTTGTTTTCGGTGCGCGGTCGAGTTAAACCCGCTAGGCGCAGCCGAGCGCGGAAATTAGACCAGAACCGAAAACACACTTTTGGAACGTGTTATGAACAATACTTTTCATCATACCGCTCATGATGTTTTAATGTTTAAGTACATTAAAACACTTTTATATTTCATTCAGGCAAGTAAATTAAGAGATGGGATTGTCCATCAATAGTCCGAATTCAGCTCACCTGCCAAATCAGTTTCTTGCTAGAAGGACTATCCGATTTTTGACTAATTGTTCGTGATCGTCGCGAATTAGGTCCCGTTGGCCTGTAACTGATAGTGGAAATCTCGAGTGGATAAGCCCTGCCTACCACTCGCTGCCCTAAGTCTCTTATCGAAATGGATTTAGGCAGGCATCAATCATGGATCTACCACCATTTGTCACTGCGAGGCAGCTAGCAGCACAAACTACTTCTGATACTATCTCCAATTCGTCCCTGTTTCGTAACCCAGCAACACACCGCAGATGTTTGGCAGCAGTATTGTGTTCTCATCGCGGCAGAAACCCGAAGGGCGAGGTTGTGCCCTGAAGACATTAGTGGACGTGTGGTAATAACCTTTCGAGCGTTATGTTGACCTATAAAAAAATGATCTTATGTCTGTGAGTTTTTTTTTTTTTTTTTTTTTTAATATAAGATTCGGAATAGGCTTTATTCACAATCGCCTACTACTCCTTCTCATTTTCACTCATAAATGTTCTTATAATAAACTACTAAGAACGAAAAAAAAAAAAAAACATCAAATATTTGGTGGAAGAAGGCTTAAACTCACCTCTTATCAATTCACCTTCTTAAAGTATTCAAATTCACAAACGCAGAAACTTTTCTCTAAGTTCTCTAACACATTAACTAACACATTTTAATTTTTTTTTTTAAACGAAATCTGATACAACAATGCTAAAGGGGATAAAGCCTTATAATTATTAGCTTTACTTATAAATAAATAATATACAAGCATTTATTATTAATATATATATATCATTTTTACCATGAGTTACTTTATAAATATATACAAATTCACTATTACTAGAGAGAGAGAGAGAGAGAGAAACACTTTATTGAAAATAGTGGTGCTGCCCAACTATATTGGGTTGCTTATAACACAGCATACTGATTTATCTTATAAAGATTATTTGTTAAATCTAAATACTAATAAAACTAATATAAATATACAAAGAAACATCATTTTTTTTTTTTTTTTTTTTTTTTTTTTTTTTTTTTTTTTTTTTTTTTTTTTTTATACATTCTTAAAAAAGAATTGAAAATTAACGTTATGAAAGTGAGTTTCAATTTCGTGATCCATTTATAAGGTATATCCAAGAAGTATTCGTAAATCCCAAAATTACAAAAAAAAAATATTTCCGCATTAATTGGTTCCTAAATTCTAGTCGGCTGCTATTTTGTATGTATGTATTGTAGAGATAGAGCCTTTCTTGGTTATCCGATATGTAACCGACTCCGGATCGGTATCTTCTTTCCTACAACCCAAGGTACATACCATTAGCCGAAGGTCTCGGAATAATTAATGTAACACGGGGCTCAGTTTTGTTTAAATCGTTCTGATAAATGTATTCCTCTTCGGAGTTATTTGAATAAAAATGTAAATACAGGAAGGTTGGTGCGGCCAATATCTCAGGAGCGGACACCGCATTATTCAACTCGGCTGAGTATTACTAGCCTCTGCGGGATTTCTTTACGTCTGTCAGAGGGACCTCCTTCGAGAGTATTACACGGCTGGGAAGACATATGAAGGGTCGCAAACCTTGACCTATTCCTTAGGATCTGAATACGCCCCTCGGAGTCGCAAGGACGGAGATATCTCTTTTCGGAGGCAGGGGATTCTTTGGATGTTGTCCTGACACCTCCGACCAGATGCTGGCGATTAGTATGGCCAAAGCTTGCCCAACACGGCCCCATGCTTCCTTAATGATCAAAACCATTCTCATTTTTCCACTCTGATATATTACGGCCTTTAAAAGAAAAGCCTATTATCCCCTTATCGTGGGGCTCTCAGTAATTTCGCATTCTAATTCATAAAAATTATTAAAATAAGGCTATAATAATAATTATTTTGTTTTATAAAAAGGCTCTTATATTAATCAATCCAATCCTTAAATTTTTTTAGTAAATATCTAACCCCCAATAAACGTATCTGGTAAAAAGGAATACCATTTTGTAAGGTATTTTCATGGAGAGTTACCTAGTTGGGTAGGAGGAAAATTCACTTGATTAAATTCACATGATTTATTCAGAGAGTGAATTTAAACTATAATAAATGTCTAAAACTATAGATATAAAGCCTCCGATTTAAATTTTTACTATGAAGTAGATCGTTCTAGATTCTGACTTTTTTTCTTATGTTTGAAGAACCAACTTTTTATATAAACAGTCATTTTAGATTTGCGATGTCCTTTTATAAATTTTAGAGATGTTGCCTGGGTTGCATTATAAATAAATATGACGATCGACTAAGGATATATTATACTACTATATTTGTTTGTTTGTTTAACGTCCATTTTTATGATACTAAGACTAATCGGACGATGCTACAGTGGGAGTCCTAAATTTTGCCTATCCAGGTATAATTAGGATAGGGATGTTTAACGAGTACCTGACATTGTACAGGCTCGGGACCTCCATTTTACGTCCTATCCGAGGGACGGCATAGCTAAGGATTTTTTACTGCCATTAAAAAGTCCTAGGGCCACCGCTGGAATTGAACCTGCGATCTTTAGTATTGTAGGTTGACATGCTAACCACAACACCACAGGTGACCCCATATTATACTACTATTTTAGGGTATTCAGAAATATTCATGACTATAAATAGGTGATTCTTGCGTTAAGTCGTTGTTAAAAGCAGTAAATGGTACGTTGCTAATAAGACTGGTAAACAGCTATTTGTGAACCGGATTATCTATTGAATGGCTGATACTGGCTGATACTGATAAAAATATACATTGCTGATGTTTTTTTTTTTTTTCTTTTTAAACAATTAAAAAATGAACGATAAGAGCAAATATATAATTTGAAGGATTTATTACAATTTGGGTCTTTTTTACTTTAGCCATACCAGTTACTTTTTAATATCATTATTGATTTATCTTACCGTTGTTTAAAAACATATCTATCTAGTCTATTTTTAAGAAAAAAAATTATACATGTAAGAGGTTACCTACCTATTACCCCTAAATTTTAAGAAATGGTGAAGTTGTTTTTTTGTTTGTTAATAATGAATCTGATACGACTGTCTCGTGTTCCTTCATTGAACAAAATTGAATGTGGAACCAGAAGATCCCTTCTAGACTCATACCTATATGAGTTTGTTTACAGAAGAAGATACAAGATCGAGGATATATTTGATTGTATTTTAAAATAAATAAAAGCATCTTGGATCCCCAATTCAACGAATAATATATTAAACTATCATTTTTGTTTACATTTGAAGCTTGTTAAATACATTACTTTAATCATCTGTTCTTCAATGGTATTAATTTAATATTTAGATAAATCACTCTTTTAGAAATAAGTAACTGGTGTGGGTAAACTAAAAAAGACCCTACACATTTTAAGGACGGTTCCTAAAAAACACCTTTTAATCGATTGTGATAATTTTATTAATCTAAATAAATCAAATAATGTTACGTTAAGGGCCACTAGAATGTTATCTCAGTTATATTATGCATCTACTCGGGTCATTTTCCATACTTAAATTTAATGATACTACTGTTAATTTAAATTATGATTTTTATTGATCTTATAATACAGAAGTTTCCAAGGTTGTAACATTCATCTTTTACGTAACATCGAACCACTGGTGTCACTTGGATAGGCTCATATTATAATGGTCAAGCAAGGAAATAAAAGACAAAATGGCGTATAATGATAGAAATAGTTCTACTAGCCAATCAGGTTTTGTTTTTCTTTAATTAGGCCAAAGCCGCGCAGGATTATAGGATCGGAAGGAGACAGGACGAAGGACAATCCGCGCTCTCTTGAAGCGATTTATCAAAACACATTCATTTCCAATTAATTACAGGTTTGTCTCGCCTGACCTCAACTTTTCCGATGAATATAAACGAGTGGTTCGGACCTAAAGGTCATTCTATTGCTCACCAGTTTTCTTTCCTCTATTTTCTATTTTTATTTTTTTCTCTCTCTATGATGAACAGTTTTCCACCATCGAGTTCTTCTATTTTCCCTCCGGGAGCCGGCGACCCCCTGATCCCTGGCCACGCCCGTGCGCATATCTGAGGCCATCTATTTCTTGCACAAGGCCGGCTGCACCACAACAAATAATTATCAGCCGCCGCGGGGCAACACGAAACCTGTATGTAGTTATAGTTAGACGGCCGCGAGCCTCCCATATCCCTCATCGGAGGGAAGAACAGCTGATGGGTGCGCGATAGACGAGAAGGGGAAACTCCTGCGTAACAATGCCCAAGGCTCGAATCCCCCGTAAATCAAAATAGCGAATCGTTTGTAATATTGCAGAGGATGTTCCGCCTCATCGGATATCCCGCATAATATTATTTAATCTTTTCCGGCTCGGATGGGCAGAGGGTAAAGTTAAACCTCATTTTTTATATGTTTATAAATATATTAATAATGGGTCACTCCACGTCGATTCAACACAGGCTTGAGACTCACCGTCTCAGATTTTCTTGAAATTCGGGATACGTGTACTAATTGTATCTAATAGAACAATTGTGAAATATTACTGAGATATGTTTACCCGTTTTTGAATTATTCGTCTCTAAAGCGCTCAAAATAGGTCAAGAAACATTAAAAAATCATGATTAAAGATAGCTATAGATGTTTTCCAAATTTGACTATGACTATTAGATTGGTGTCGTTTAAAAGCGAATTCCATGCAATTTCATATAATATAACAATGTATAGGTTGGTACTAAAGAAATATTGTTAAAACTAAATGTAAAATTTTAATTTTAATTTTCTCAAAAGGGCAATTTTTTTAAAAGTTTTATATATTTTTTAAAGAAGGTTAGTATTATGTCATTACTGAAAAAATTGAAAAATAGCATTTTATGATTAAAAATAGCTTTAGATATTTTCCAAATTTTACTTGGACTATGGGGTTGACGTCTTTTAACAGCGCATTCCATGTCATTTCATATGATATGCAAAAATGTATAGGTTGGTACAGAAGAAATTTTCTTAAAACCAAGTTTAAAATTTTAATTTCAATTTTCTCTAATAAGTCATTTTAAAAAAAAATCATATTTTTTTTTTTTTAATAGGTCATATCTATACATTTTTGTATATCATATGAAATGGCATGGAATTCGCTGTTAAACGACACCAATCTCATAGTCCTCGTCAAATTTGGACATCTACAGATATTTTTAATCATGATTTTTCGTGTTTCTGGTCCTATTTTTGAGGGCTTTAGAGACCAATAATTTAAAAACGGGTAGACATATCTCAGTAATATTTCACAATTGTTCTAGTAGATACAATTAGTACACATATATAATCTGAGATGGTGAGGTTCAAAATGATATATTTTTGTGTAGATTTGACGAGAAATGGCCCTAACATGTCACTTCGTATGAAAACAATCAACAGCCTTAACACTTTTCATTTTTTAAATATATTTTCCTATCGTCTTGATGTGAAATGTTTGCTTTGTTTTCGAAGGCGAAGACTGAAAATTTCTCCAAGCGAACTGTAGTCTAATGGGATCACTGAATACACCCAGTTAAAATTATCCATTTAAAGCACACCAGCTAACGATTTCAAAACCACCTAAAATATATTATTAGCCTCTATTATTTTTTATTTTATTTTCTAAGCTGCAACTATAAGTCAAGTAAAGGTCAATAGGTATACGTGATGTAAATGTGAGCACTAAATAAATCTAGATTTAATGAAACGTATAATTATAAAATAAATAACAGGTCTAAATTAGAAGGTCCTTCTTTCTTTTGAGGGGTCTAGGCGGAAGAAAACTAGTAGACTCACATGTTCAACAGCAAGGGTCTATACTTTGCTTTTTATAATCTATCAAATTTTCACAATTCAATCTTTATTCCTTCAATTCAATCTAAAAAAAAAAAAAAAATCATTTTAGCGACTATACATTATTTTTACGATCTTGATAATCTTTTAAGGTTACTTTCTGCTGTTTCAAGACTCTGATATTATTATTACTATACCAATACTAACTATTACTCCTTTCACCACTAGGTTCCTCACCTAAAATTATATAAAATTGAAGATATATGTGGATGGTAGTGCTTTGTTACAAATTCAATGTTTTGAGACCAATAAGATATACAAATAAAATTTATCCAATCATGTCTTCAATTAAATTTAAAAAAATTACGAGGCAGGTGAAGAATCACCCGAAAGAAAAGAAAATATGTTTTGGCTCTTAGAAGAGTTGAGTTGTACACGATTTGAATATCAAATGGAAAAATGAATATGCAGCAAAAAAAAAAAAAAAAAAAAAAAAAAAAAAAAAAAAAAAAAAAAAAAAAAAAAAAAAAAAAAAAAACTACTGTTCTGCGTTGGATGATTATGCGAAACGGTTTGATGAGTTTGTCGTGGATGGAATCAGCTTATTGCATGAAAAATCTACCATCTTTCACACATTTCTTAGAATATACAATAAATTTTTCCGTAAACAATTATTTTATGGTCCGTTCGCACTCATAACTCTATTACTTAATTTGCCGAGGTTCGGGGTTGGCTCCGATTACATGACTCGTTATGGGTCCGAAACCCGCAAAAGCAAACTAATTTTATTAACATGGCTGTCCTACGGTCGGCCTCCTGGCGCAACCACACTGTTGCTTCATTAATAGCTCACTGTGTCGATTCGTCATCCTAATTGCCAAGGTCCGTGATACAGTTCATTATGGCGATAACACTTGGGTCACTCCGGATTCGTTCATCTTTAATGTCTTATTCTAAAGTGAATTATGTGTAGAATTCTATGCGGGTAATAAACGGTTAAACCAGTTGACATTTCTATTCTTGTTTAAATTTTGGTCTTAAATGCTTTCGAATATAAGCCACTTTATGGTGAGCATTAAACATGTTGAAATAGCTTTGGACAGACTCTCGAACAATAAAAAAATATATAGTCTACATACCAGTCACCTTTGTGTATATATTTCCATAGTTGTAGTATTTATTTCCATTTATATGTCAATAGATATATGACAGGAGTAGATAATTTTAATCATTTTGTTTGTTAAAAAGATGCTGTAGAAACTAACAATAATGCTAGGCACTACCAATAAAATTAATATTAAAATATTACCAACTAAATAAAATTAAAGTATATCTTTGCCAACTAACAATAATGATAATAAACAATAACTAATAATAATAATAAAAATATAACAATAATAATTAATATTAAAATATTACCAACTAAATAAAATTAAAGGACGCGACAATCACCTTTATTGATATTATTTTCTACACAGATTATAGAATATAATAACTCTTATAAGTTTTTTTTTTTATTTTTACATTTCATGTTACTTTTTTCTAAAGTTAAAGTAGTTTAAATTTACTAACCATTGACAATTATGAATTTTTTATATAGTAAATATTAAACTAGTTTTTTCACTCAGGCACTTGGTCAGTTAATAATTATAAATTTGCACTAATATATTTTGGTAAAAATAAAGTTTAGTGAATTAAAAATTATTTGTGTAATTTACTGAATGGGGGATAATACTGTATGAAACTATTTGATGCTATAACCAGGGTTAGAATATATATGTATATATAATAAGTCATATATACATAATTTAAATTATATCTAATAAATAAGATGTAAGTAAGAGTTAAATATTTGTAGCTAGGAGAAATTAGAGCTAGGAATAGTATAACTGTTAGTAGGTATATAATATATAAATAGATAATGTTGGTTTATCCATGAGATTTATTGGGACGCTATTTTTGAATTATTTGTATACATATTTTATTTATACCAACGCTGTGTCATAAAAAAATTAAAAAGTCAAACCTGCTTGCTATTCATAAGGAACGGGAGGTAGATATTGCTTCAGAAATCAGTTACTATAACGATATTACGACAATTTTACGGTAATTGTATGCTTATTACCCATAATGATTATATAACATCACAATGGATGTCATAGTGTTGTCTTTTAGACCAAACCGTAAAAAATGCGATGATTTAGGTATGGTAAGACCCTATATGGTAAGACCAAACCCAGGCCAATGATTCTTCTTGTCATGACTTATTTCGCTTTGAAATCCAGCTTGTCACTTTCGATTTCAAATGATATTTCGTGGGTCATTATTACAAATTATGATTTTGACGATGTAAGCGGGGTTAAGTGTTATTTATATTGTAAAAAAGTGTGCGGGAGGGAATGTTTTATTGGTTTTCATGTTATTTATAGTTTTGTAAAAAAAAAAAAAAAAAACTATTATAATTCATACAATTGTATTGTTGATAATTGAAGCCTGGAAATACCTAAGGGTATAAGTACCAAAAAAATAGATGAAGATTTTTTTTCCAAATTGTAATGTGTAACAAAAGCATTCTTTAGAAATGGATATAATTGATTTTTATTTGTTAATAAGTAGTTGATTGAATGTTTGAAAGATAGCATGGGTGTAACCGCAAAGCGTAGTAGTGGGTATAAGCCATAATATCATTTCTGGAAAATTTTCTCAAAGGCACTTATACCCTTTTGCATTCCATGCTTCAATTATTTATTCATGGGCAAATTTGAATTAAATTACTTACGAAGAAACTAAATCATACTTTCGATTAAAATGTCAAATCATTTTATAAGAATCACTTCCAAGAAATAAGTGTGTCCGTTTTTTTTATATGTATTTTAGTTTTATTAATAATAGTGTATATAGATTTAATATGAATTAATTATTATTATATATAGAGTTGAAAAAAAATTATGTATATAACAATGCTAATGCATATTTTGTTATCAATATAAATACCAATCTGTCCCAGAGTTTTAAAAAATGGTTGTGTAACTATTCAATTATGTAATTGACAAGCGTCTTTACATTGTTTTATTTTATATAATTTTCGAATAGAGTAAAATGACCAATATTATTTTATTATTTGTATCTTCTGTATTGCGAATATTTTATACTTCGTTTTCCCTTGTTATAAGGATTTTTATACTCTTAAATATATTTGTACTATATTTATATCCCTCTTAAAGTTTATCTAATTAAATTTAACGCTGGTCTCATGCTCTCCGTGACTGGGTTTATTGGAACTCTTCGTTATGTGAAATAACGAAACCTTTATTGGGCGCAATAAAAACAGGATCGAGACAGTAATCGTTCCATCGGTCCAAGCTGTCCTAAAGAGCGGAGCAGTTTCCAAAACGTCGGCTTCTTTAAGACAGCCCATATAGAATTCCGGATGGGAGAAGTTTGCACGATTTCCGATTTCACCCGAATTTTCGGTACCATAAATAAACTTTATTAGATTTTTTTCTGACAAGAATTCTCCAACATTTGCTTAAAATATATATTCACGGTAGTTATTTATTGTCAACGTCTTGCTTCAATATCTTTTAAATTATCACAGTGCTACTTGGGATATTTTTCTTTTCACTCACCATAAGAACATAATATACATAAAAATGGCACAGTCAGTTTTTTTTTTTTTTATAATCAAATTATTTTCAGACATGAGATTTAAAAAACTCAACGATAAATTTTCACGACATTGAAAAATAAATCTGACCAATGGAGCTTCTGGTGAATATGGTTTTAATAAGAGATGTAGTGTATTGAGAACTTTTGTAATATCCAACTATAAAAAATGTATAAGATTGGATTGAGTATTTATCGAACAGAATTCACTCATTTCAGAAATAATCCAAAATATCACTTTCGCAGCTATCGCTTCCGGAGGGGATGGGAGTAGAATACCTCTTGCGAGAAATCAACTAATTTCGTTCGTGATCAGCATGCGTTCCATGTCCATCAAGAACACGAGGCAGACGCATTCCTCTTGATCCGATGTTTACCCGGATTCCTCCCCCAGCATTTCGTGACCCGCGGAGAATGATAGCACAACAGAAGTATGTAAACTGTAACGTCGGCAGAGACCTTTCGGAAACGTCTCGGACCATTTCGGTTTTCCTCTAGTTCGCCGGAGGGTCCATGATGAATCAGCTGTAGCTAGCCACTAGCTATAACATTATATGCAAATTACAGCTCGTGCGATATGGCCCTGGCGTGTCTTCTACCGGACCCTATCTTTTCACAGAAAAATCATGGAATGTCTTCGGGTGCAATTTCCTTTAGGCTTCATAAATAATACATGCTGGCGGCAATAAGATTATTTCTATATTCCGGCACCGAACCTGGCATTCACTTGTAGAACGTGCTTTCCCTGCTGGTCAGCATCTGGTCGAGTTTTTATCAAAATGGATCTAATACTCTTTCTAGTGTACTTAGTTTTCTAAAGGAAAGTTATTGCATTGCGCTTTAGCGATTTATTTAAATTTTGCTTTCCTTGTGAGATTTATTATTTTTTAAAAGACACCAATAAATAATTACTCAAGGGGAATAAAGGTAACTATTCCATACAAATAATTTGGAAACAAATCACTGCAGTTATGGATACTTTATCATCCTTTTCTTATTCTAAACTATCTTTCGGGATAGAGATATACTACAACAGATTTGTGTAGGTATCTAAACAATTTTGTGGGCCCATTGCTTTATTTGTCTAAAAAAAAAAAATAAAGGTCTGTTGTATGTAGCTAAATATCAGTAAACATATTTGGATTGTAATAAAATTAAAGACAATTCGATAATTGATATTTAGACAGCTCACAAAAAAATTATAAGTAGAAAATAATCTTAGGAAGTCTATACCTTCAGCATAACTATCATTCTTTCGATATCCACGTTTTTCTAGATATCATCTAAGGTAGATTTAGTAGAAATTTGAAGCGAATGATTGTTGATGCTAAGACGTATTTTTGAAAACAAACTTGGAAGTTGTGCTTAGAAAAAAGAAAAAAAAATATATTGAAGTTAAACTCTCGTACCATCAAAAAAGTATGGTTAATCACCCTATATTTTCATTAATAAATACTTTTTCTAATTTTTTTTTGATACAAAATATCTATTCAAATTTTTCATCAAGTGAACAATTTAATATAATCTGGTGATTATGGTTACTAGTAGCATTGTGGAACATTCCAATAGATTTCTATGAAGTAACGGATGCACTGCAGTTGGAGGGGGGTATCCATTGAGAAAGGTGCATGTGAATGGAAGATGCGCTGGAGGTAATGAATGAAAAGTCCCCGGCATCACGTGCTCCACGACATCCCCGCCGAGTTATACCTCAATCTCTTCTCCCGCCTTTTGCAAGGTAAGGACATCGAAGCTGTTACCTTTCTTTTCCATCCTCTTCGATGAAGACTTGTAAAACCACAGAGTATAATGTAAAGTGTCAACCAAAATAACGGGAAGTATCTTAGATACCTATTTAAGTTATTATTGCATTGAAATGGTATAATTAATTATGGATATTCACAAATGCATTTTTTAAAATATTAATACGCTCAGCAACTCGGGTAATGGTTTATTCATTGTATTAAGAAAAAAATAGGTTGTCGTCACACGTCATTTGTTGCGTCGAAATATTTTTAATCCTGTGATGTTTTTGAGACGTTTACGACTTGATCAAATGTGCATTCTTAAAAAGAAGAATGGTAGGAGTAATAAAGAAGAACGATTGATTGAAGAATCTGATGATTTTAATGAGATGAAGAAAACTGTTGTGTTTATACGAGAATTTAGCTGGATAAGAAATGTAAAACAAAAATGTTTGAAATGGTGTTCTTTAAGATATTTATATTTTGTACGTGGTTAGAACATAATGTCATAAGCTCTAGAATTCAGGATAGTTTATTTTTCTTGGGAATCGGAATAGAAATGCACCCAGAAGATTTTTCGTAAACTAGGAAACAGCCATGCTCTACATGGAATATCATTGTTGGAATGTCTTGGAGCACAAAAAACAAAATACAAATTCTAATTTTGAAAATATGAATTTTTTAAAGCGTCGGTTTCAGGGATAACCTACATACCTCAGTCAACTCCTCAACTGGACAGAAAGGAACGTTGGGTATATCTTATAGAATACTGTCCATTGGTGACAATAATTATAAATAGATGCAGCCGCTATTTCGCAAAACGGCAAACTAGTGTAAAAGCTACAAGAAAACCCATCGACTCCATTTCGACGCTTGAGGCATCACATTAAACCTAATCGTACAAACAATTAAACTATTATCAGGAAAATTTTAACCTATTAAGTTATTTTAACAATTTTTATTTTGACTTTTTTTTTATACATATGAAATAGGTATAATTTATAAAAAGTACCCAATAGATAATAAAAAATGAATTGAAGAAAGAAGAATTTCTTGGCCCTAATGCTTTTTTATTTTTACATTCATTCTCATTTTTTATAATTTATTTGGGATCTGAATAATTTCATCTGCAACATGTTAGAATGGGCTAACTAGATTTATATTTTATTTTGCCAATAGGTACATCATACTTATAAATACTTGGTTGTTGTTTGTTTTAAACGGCACTTGATGCCACTAAGGATTATCGGACGATGCTACAATGGGAGTCCTAAATTTTGCCTATCCAGGTATAATTAGGATAGGGATATTTAACGAGTACCTGACATCGTACAGGCTCGGGACGTCCATTTTACGTCTTATCCGAGGGACGGCATAGCCAAGGATTTTTTACTCCCTTAAAAAATCCTAGGGCCACCGCGGGAAGCCAACCCGCGACCTTTAGGATTGTAGGTTGCCATGCTAACCACTATACCACAGGTGACCCCTAAATACTTTCTTATGTCCAAATAATAAATAGAAATGGTTATATACCTTCCTAATACTAGTCCATATTTATAACTTTTACTGAGCGTGTTTATTAAAATTTTATTTGCTACCATGATAGTTAACGAGGAAATATAAAGGATTTATTGCCGATTTAATTCGCTATTAAGGGAAGCCATGGGGGTAGTTGGGAGGGAACAGCGTAGCGTAGGAGACAGCTTGGGATAGAGCACTGGTTTTTAGAAAGGCCGTATTAATTGTGCAAGGCCGGCTCCTCCCCTCCCCCGGGTGGGGGGAAATGCCAAGGTCCTCACGCAGCCACCCCTCCCTCTTATCTATACCCTGATAACGGCATCATCAGCTGCCTTATTTATTTTTAGATCTTACCGCTACCTAGAGCGTATTCTTATTATTGGCTAACCATTCAGCAATTATGCAATGTAAAAAAAAAAAAAAAAATTGTAATGTAATGCAAAAACACAATACATTCCGAATGGCACAAATTCCAAATAATAACGATATTCGAAAGGTAGATAATGGTGGAAACAATTAACAATGAAGTGACTGCAGTTCTTAATTTTTTTTTTTTAAACCCCCCTCCTACATAATAATCTCTTCCACCCACGCTATTATATCATTATAATATCATTCTTACCGAAACCATGAAAATATCGATGGTCGATTTTAAAATCCTGTAGTAGAATAGACATGTAATAGAATATAGAATGTTATAAACAATAGAAATGTAATATATAATATACCATGTAAAAATTGTGAAAAATCATATGTTGGTCTCACATCTACAGACATAAAAAACAGAATATATAATCACAAGAGTAACTTAAAACCTAATTCTAAAACTAAAACGGCACTATCAAATCATGCAAACACATTACAACATGAAATAGATTTTGGCAATATAAAAATTCTCCATAAATCAGATTTGTGGGCTAAGCGAAAAATTCTCGAATCCATATATATTGCGGCGAATCAAAATAAGCTAACGAATGAAAAACAAGAAGCTGCACACATCCCTTTACATTATTCACTCATTTTGGATAAAATTAATTCATATGATAATATAAAATATAAAAAATATTTATAACATATATAAGCTCTAATCTGTATAAGTTTATAATTCCGGACCTAGGGGGCGCCTTGTTCGTCGGGAAATAGGGTAGAGAACAAGTGGCAGCTATGCAGAGTACATGTCTCTCCCCACGACGAGTAAGTAAATTGTATATAAAAACACCTATTATCAGACATCATTTATATTTTGGGCATTATTAATAATATCATATACATATTCCTACTTTAGGTATTTAAACTGATGATGACTCAACTGATGTAACATACAGTTATACATAGACTCTCCCTTAAGGGAACGAGAAAAGGGTAAGAGATTGGGCATATGCAAGAAAAATTTTAAATAAAATGATGTATGTATAAATGTATTGTTTATTGATTTTATGCAGATGAATATGGTGCTATGAGCACCGAAAGCTCCTGTTATTTATAAATATATTGGATATTGAGACCGTCGTGGGGTGTTTATTTTATGATATTTAGAATTGAACGGTCTATGATCACATTATGTATGAATCCTGTAGTTTAATAATATGATTTTCTATTTAAACTCTTATTTTCTAGCTCAACGGGGCATCAAAAATGGTCTAATTACCTTCTTTAAATCAGTTGATAGCAAAGGTATGAAATTAACAGGAAACGCAGCTAAAATTATTTTTCTTAGACATCAAGATCTTTATCATATAAAAATTACTAAAACAATTACCCTAAAGTTTAAAGACTAGGATTTTTGAATAACACGCAACAAGTAGCAAACTCAAATACGCTCTAAACTCTTGATGAAAAGAAAAAAATATGTATAATTTTGTTCATTTATATAACGTCACTATATGCTCCTGTAGGTTATCGGACAATGCTACAGTGGGAGTCTAAATTTCGCCTATTCAGGTACGTCTTAATACGTCCCCTCCGGTGAGCGGCATAACCAAGATATAATTTTCTTTTTCTAACGATCATAGCTTGAAGTCTCCGACAACGATACTCTACTTTTGAAATCAACATATTAAAATATCGATAGTCGACAACATCGAAGTAGATCCAATCAATGTTAAAATATCGAATATATGATGGAAAATATAGATTTATTATAATTCTTACATTTCATTCCTTCAATTTGGTTCTTGTACTTTGAATGTACCTAATTGGTTTTAGGGATTGAATTAAATTTTTAGGGAGCAGTTTTGACAAAAATAACTAATCTCAGCATGGCCAAAAAGAAGCTGGACGAGAGACCTGCTCTCCTAAGGTATCAAGCCCGGAAAGAGGTACGCTGGGCACTTTCTTTTCCTCATGCACAAAATGCCTTAAGTATTAATTGTTTGGAACCATCACATTCCATGATTGTCGCAGATTGCTGACAGGTGTGAATCTAAGTTTGAAGAGAAAAAAAAAATGAAATAGTCCGGTAAAATATAGGTATTTAAAACTTTAAATGATAAGGAAGAATCAGTTTCAATATGTTGCATAATTTTTTTATTTTATATAATTACCTGTATCCAATTAAAGGAGAAATATCTTCCAAGGGGTATTGGATAAAATATTGTATTGGATTAAAATATTGTAATATTTTATACCAAGGGGTATAAAATATTACAAATTACTCTCATTCTTCACGCGTTTGACTATAATTTGAAGAAAAAAAAAATATAAAACTTGCATTATTATAAAGCGGGAATATTATTAAAGACCATATAATTGTATATGGTAACCAATGTTACACTGTCATATGGCCTGTTATCTTCAGACTGTAAAACTTGGTTAGTTGATTTATCAATTTTATAAATTCATTTCTTAATTTAGACAGATATTTACGTGAAGGCAAAATTCTTGTTATTTTTATTTATTTTTGCCGGAACAGAGACTGAGGAAAAGGGAGGCCCTGGCAATTGGAAAGCTGTGACAGAGGAAGATATCAAGGACGACCAACGCCCAGCCATCCTCGTTAGTATTCAACAATTATGAAGATAATTTACAAACGGCGACAGGGACTTTTTGCCCGCCGAACTCCCCACTTCGAAAGTCTCTCCCCCCTTTAGCGGGATCCTGGGCGACCTTTGATTATAATAATTATAATAATAAGCTACCGTTTAATTGCGGGGCCTACGGTGGGTATAATAGCGTTCCATCTGCAGCTCAAGGAGACGCCTCCGCTTCACCGTCACCTAGCTAACTGTTCCATTTAAATGAACGCCTACTTTTTCCTTTATTTTTATCCAGCATACGCCGCTCTAATAATTTATTAATTATGGGTAATTATTGGCTCAATATATTAGCTAAATGTGTATTTTTTTGTCTAGCAATTGTAGCATAATTAATAATTAAAGACGGAGAAAAAAACAACAACGATTTGCGTTTAATCGGCTTTTTGCATTTTTTGTGGAGACTTTAATGCACGTGACTAGACGTTAAAGTCTCTAGTTCTCATTCTCCACGCAAAGAGTATTAGATGCAACTTCATTCCACTGCGGATTTTTATCAATATTATTTTACTCTTTTGTTTATTTACATTTCTTTTATTCATGATTTAGTAATTTCCGTTTTATTTTGTTTTTGTTTTTTTGTGTTTCTTTCTTTAGCTTTAAAACAAATTCTTCATATTACTTATTCAAATTTTTATGAGTTAAAACATGTAGGTACCTACATACTATTTTTTCTAAGTAATGAGTACTTTTTGTTATTGTTTTTTTATTGTTTGTTCTGTTTCTGTAACGTAAACACAAACAAATAATGTACAGTAATTAATGTTAAGCGATTAAAAATACCAGTAAATACCTACTACTAGGTATATTCCAAAAAAAAATTGTTTTATTTTATCCCATACGTAATTATAGCTGTTTATTATATATGGAATATTACTCAAATCTTACCTAGCAATATTATTTACGTTCGTTGAAAAATTAAGTTAAATAATGCGTCGCTAAAGATCATTAAACAATGAAAATTTGCAATTGCGAGTTTCTTTTAACATTTAAATTTTTCAAATAATCAACAAATTTACATTTTTAATTTTCATGTACCGTGGTAGTTACGTTTAAAAATTATATAATCGTTTGTTATCTTATTAAAAATAAGTTGACATTTGTGCCTACGTTCAATAAATTTCCAAAGCTGAAAATTTTAAAGATAAGTGAAGCAGTGTTTTATTTCAAAAAGTCATTTCTTTTATTTTCACATAATTTCGAACATGGAGTTCCTTCTAACTTTGCGTGTTTCAGACCAATATTTCACCTTAGAATAAGATTAGGCTATGAAATATTTAATTTAATAGAAAACCTAGAGAAACTCGTTTTGTTTCATGATTATATCAGAGAAGCTATTTTTAATTATCAATTATAAAAATAAATAAGGTGTATAAATGTTATTTTTTATAAGGCTATGATCCACTCCTTAGAACTAAGAATCTAATTTATTTTGCCGAACTTCTGGAAATACCGAAGGATTATCATTGATACGAAACAACTTCGCAGAAGTGGCCGGGTAGTTTTGCCGGCAGATCTGGAGGGGTCACCAGCTCCATTAGGGGCCTGAGCGATAGCCGCCAAATGATCTAGAATTATTTATGTGTTCAGATGCTTCGAGATCTTTGATGGCCGCCATCATCTTCTTGTTAGCATAAGTAGCGGGTAAAAGTTCAGAAAGGAAAAAAAAAAAAAAATTCCTCCTCAAGTTCCCTGGACCGAATGAGTTCCAACCCTCTGGCGACTTCTACGTGTTCACCTGCTCTAATGTCCAGATCCTTCCGCGCGATAGTGGAGAAGTGGGTTAGCACTTAGCAGGTACTATCGAACGTGAGGAATTTCGAAAATGATATCTGCCTTACCTTGAGCACCTCCGTGGAAATTACTAGGTTCAACAACTGCACGTGCGTCCGTCATTTCTAATAGGAATTATGTGTCCAATAGTACAGTCAAACAGCAATCGATTTGTTACTGATTTTGTAACCGTGTTAACTATATTTTGAAATGACTTCATGCAACTATCCTTCATTTTAGCTTTATATCTTTGTTAAAAAACTGTTTTTTTTTTTTTTCAAAGAATAGATAAAAAAAAAAAAAGATAGAGCATAGATTTATTTATATTTATGATGTTGAAAAATGACATTACATTTTGATATATAAAAATGATAAAGGGCGTATGTTTAACGGTTATTAACGCAATTATTAGTCGATTTACTGACTTGAAATTTTCACGCATATAGCTTTTTAAAAGAGTTTATAAAAGAGTGTGCTTTTACTTCTTTATATTCTAAAAAATGATCATACGTTCATTTTAACATAGCACTCTAATAGAAGTGTGTTATTTATCTTGAAATATTAAAAAAAAAAAGAAAAAAAATATTATTCACTTCAATAAAATTTAATTTTAGACTTAAGGCAAAGCAATGCGTGGCCAGTTTTATATTTTATAAATTTTATTTAAAAATATTAACCGACACAAACAGATAGACAAATGTTGATATGGTTCTTCACAAAAAAGAGTACCTTTAGCACTCTTTGATGATGTCTCCTAGCGTTAATAAGAATGCCTTTAGTGGTATAAATAATATATAAACAAATAATTTATTTCTTGAATACGTATTATAAAATTTTGTCTCATATTTTTTAATATTTGTTTAAAAAGAATTATAGGCTCTGCGAATATGAAGAAAAGTGTAATTCATTGTTGTTGTTTATGTGAATTCGCTAATTTATAAACTCCGGCGCCGACCAAAATTGTTGGGAGTAAAAATTCTACTAATGAAACACTTCTTCATAGTTTTGACAAGAAGTATCACACAGCGAAAATGTCTTGAAGCGAAAATATTGAAGTTATTTATGCATTAATAAGCAGTATTTCTATCACTTAAAAAAAATATTCTACTCCCTGGAGGTCTTCCCCCTACCGAAATAAGTTTTCATACCACCAGTATAATTTTTCTCTCATGACAGATGCAGATATCCGTATTTGCATGATTCAATAGTAATAATAAATTGTATCTAACTGTTGGGAATCTTGTAAACATGTTAAAAAAATAAATGGGAAGAAGAGAGGAGTCACTTAAAGTTATGCCCTGCTGGTAGGTATTCTTTATTAATGAAATTATGGCTGTTAGGGAATGAGTGATGCGATATCCCGGGATATGAGTTAGCGCCGGTGAGACGGGAGAGATGCAGGGAGTGATAAAGTGAGAGCCATGTCCCTCGCTCATCCTCTTCGGGAAGTCGTCCTCAAGAGGTTTCTCCGGAGTCATTTGCATTCAGGAGTCGGATCGCACTGCTCTGGGCTAAGAGCGGACTCCGTCCGTATTATCTGCTAATCTATGTTCTACTTAGTTCGTGAGCGCTGGAGTTAGTTTCGTATCCAGCCTGGAAGAAAGCTCCCTGAAAAAAGGTCCATGTTACATATACAAGAGCATGAGCCAGCTGAATTTCTCTGGTAAATACAAATGGGTCGATGTAGTAAGTACTTAAAATAAAAAAAATACAAATAATCAGAGATTATAAATAGGGATTCATCTGATCAATTTATGTTAAATACAATTCTAAAATCTCCGTAAAAAATGCTGAAAGCTCAGCAAGGATTGTGTTTCGTTAATCATTTCTTAAATGTATTTAAAAAACTTCAACTTTAACTTTTAGCTCCCTCAAAACATGGTGTTCGACGCCTCGTTCACTTTCGACCATATATATTATCGATAATGAAAAGAAGTTTTAAATGTTTAAATTGAGGATCAGGGCGACCATTAAATCTCAACACTCTTATTTCAAAACTTTATTTCAGCAGACGTTTCGGGCACTCGGCCATTATCAGTGCTGAAAATATGATTGACAAACGTTATTTTTTAAGTCAATTTTTTTTTTTAAAACTACACTATCGGTTGTTTGTCCTAAAAATGGTTAAAAAATATAGGTATTTACTACCCTAGTCACTGTTATACATACCACCAAAACGCAAGATTGAGTCTCAGGAATAAGAGTGTTAGATTAATAATTGATCAGTTTTAAATATTATTTTTATTCGAGACATATGAATAATATGAAGTTTTCAATAAATTTATTGAGTTAAAATAAATATTTAGTGGTATTTTTATAAAAATTTGATCGGTAAATATGATTTATGATATTTACTTATTAATGATATCTTCAATTTAAGTATTAAAGTAGTAACAATACGATATAACATATAAGTTATTATATAAAATAACAAAATAAAATAACAAATAAAATATAAAGTATAAAAATGTAAATATTGTAATATTTAATATTATTAAGCCAGCTTAATATTTTTTTTTTTTTTTGTTTTATTGGGTATATCTATAAACCTTAGGTAAAGAATCCTCAGTGGCTAGAGCGTTAAGTGCCTTTGGTAAAATCACACGTTTTTCTTTTGATTTAAAATTAAATTGATTGATTTAAATGCCATGATAAAGACTTTATTTTATTTTTTTTTTCGTTATTGTGTAATAGGTACGGCTCAATGAGCGTTTTTCAAATTATATTTATAAGTAGATTGGAAGTTTTAGTTTGGAAGTAAATCCAAAGTGGGAAATTTAATTCAATAAAATAATGGATTTGTACACGAGTGTGCACAAAATTATATTTATAAGTAAAGGAAATTTATGAGAAAAATATTAAATAAGTTAAAACGATGAAAAAATTAAATGGTAAATATTTAGAAAAATGTAAAAAAAAAATACATAAAGATTATGAATTTTTTTTTTTTAATAGGATGAGCGTTAGTGGATTTTCTTGTGGATATATTTTGATTAATTTTAAGGAAGTGCGGAGTAGAGAAATCTATTATTTATATCCTCGTAAATTAAAAAAAAAAATCATAGTATTATAAATAGATATAGTGGTAAAAGGTACGATCATTAATTCGTAACGGATGCCATAAGTAACCCTGTCGCTGAGTGTAAACATTTTTTTATACAAATGGCTCACGATAAATCTTTCAAAAACAAAAATTTTGCTCCACTATTTAAATTTATTACCCTTTCTGATCTATATTAAGCTGGTCAAGAAGAAAAAAAAAGTATCATAATTCACAGGTGATAAATTTTATTTTATATTTTCGAGTTGCATTACTTGATGAATTTCTCCACTAACCGATTCTCCTCTGATTACTATTTCTCAAACGGTAGGAAACACCGGGAACACGGAACTACCGAGCAGCTGGATAGTGTCGCGTAGGTCGCAAGCGGGGAACTGACATAATTGAAATTGATGTGACCAGCGGCATTTTCTCGAGGACATCATTCATATGCAAAGCCGTCGTGAAGACGTAAATAATCCGCGACTATGTAGGTATATCACTCCGTATATCATGTGACCGATAAATAAATTTTAGAATTTTTATTTTGAAAAATAATTTTTGAGGCACTTACCTACATGAGTATTGGTGTTTTTTCAGAATTTTCTCATATGCTTTCCGACTGTTTTAATAACTTTATCATGGTTTTATCAATAAGTTTTTTTTTGTTTTTTTTATGTATATATATATATATAAGGCGTCAACCACTAGGGTCATCATCGCCCTTTATTCCGAATTTCGTTTTATATCTTACGATATGATTCTTGGTGAGATTATTTACATTTCATAAATTCAAATGATTTTGTAATAGTCTATTTTATATTTTAATTTATTTTTCTGTTTTTCAAGAATAGAAATGCAGCAAGAAAATATAGGTTATTTTTTATTTATTTTTTTTTTCTGGATGTAATCTGACTAAAAATAACTGCATTATTTTGCAAAAACAAATTTTAAATTATACAGATTCAGATAAATTATTATGACTTTTCTCAGGCTGTTTTCAATCATACCTCTATCGCTTCCTTGTAAAAAATAATTATTTTACTATCATGTACATGTAAAATTATTTGAAATTGCAGGTGTTTTATTGTGTTATTTTAATTTATGTATTTTAATTTTATATTTATATTAGATATGAACATCTATTTACATTTATACTTAATACCCTCTATCGGCGTATTTCATATGTTTTTTCCGTGACCCTTATGAATTACGCACCCGTCACTGAAATGACTATGACCAATAATTAGAATTGAAGAGTGTATGAAAACCACGTATGCGAATACATAGGTATATAAAAGATAAAATTTATGGTTGCTCTAGGCCGTGCCATTTTCAATTAAATCACGTCTTATATCGGTCTTGTATGCATGTACTTCAGTTCTCAATAAACAAAATTGAACAACAATCTATGATATGTCCCTTAGTTTTAACATATCGGTTACTGCGTTCAAGAACTTGATATCGTAAATGTCAGCGATTTTAGTTAGACCTTAATGCACTGAAAGAGTAGTATGTCTTCGTAAGTTTGTAAAATAGTAACTCAATCAAATATCTACGAGTTTTTTTTAACAAAACGTCATGAATCAAGGTTTTTTTAATATGATTTGATAATTCTATATTTATTCTTAGTCAAAGAGAGGGGAAATAATTGATTTTTATCTAAAATAAAAAGTTTAAGTTAAAACTATACTAAATAAATTCTATTTTATTTTTAAACGTTGTATTATACCTCTTGACATTTTTTTTTGAGATATGACTTTGCTGAAAGGAGTGAACGATATATGAATGATGAAATCGTTCTTCGTTCTTCAGGTGGTTCCTTTTTCTTCTTTAAGTTCCTTTCACAACACTTTGATGTCATAAAAGATCCAACTTTGAATGAAGCTGCTTTCTTTTGGTAGCATCTGCTCCTGATCAGTTGGCGATTTCTCAATGAAGAGGCACTGCCATTAAATAGGACTGTAAATGCCGGATACCGGAGCCTTAAACGCCATAGCCAAGAGACTCCTGCGTGATCCACACTAAAAGCTGCCCTGACACGCAACCGATCCGTCATAATAACCAAAGGCACACCTTTGTATAGCTACGTCGGCTTATTATAAATCTTCAAGCTAGAATTTTATTTCATTTATTTTTTTTAAATTCTATTTCGTTCTACATTATCTTTTAATATCATCCATTACTCTCCCGCGTTTCCTCCTCATCTAACTCCAGGTCACCTTTCTTCCCTCAATTAACATAAATTATATTGCTACGGGTCTTGTTATATTCCCCACGGTATACATTTGTCGTTGACAGAAGCCGGTCGAAATAAATTGTTCGGGTCTGGTCTACAGTTAGAATTCGAAATTAATTTGTTAGCTAAATTTTTGGCCGAATGATAAATTGGTTCGGCATCGATCGTGCGAATCCGACCAAAAAAGGAAAACAAATTTCTTGACCATTGACCTAATTCGTCTTAGTTTATAATTCTGCACAACAAAATCATTAATAAACTCGTTTAATTATTAATATGATCTTAATTCATTAATTATTCAACAAACAGGATTTTTAGCCTGTTTTCCATAAACCTTCACCTACGCATACATTAAAATTTCAAGCTTAGGTTAAGACTTCTGATTAATTACATAAACTATTATATCTTCGTCGTGGTATTCATCCATCTCTGCATCATGATAGTTGTTCATCTTCTTAAACGAAACCTTATCAAGACTTTATCTTATTATGACCACTCTACTGATGTGGCCCAATGAGTACTTCATTAACTTCATTATCAGTCCCCCTCAAGACTACAATGATACCGTAAAGACCATATATATCAGATATACAAGCTCTCGTATTAAAGCCTAAAAAGGGCCAGGCTTTGATAGGCCCAGATCCAGCGATTCAAAATGAACATTATGCTCGCTAACAACCAGCCTGCAAAGCCTAGACAATTCAATCTTCCTAACCAGATGTTAATACATCTTTTCTTGAGATTGTACATTTCTTTTTCGAATCCGCAATCTTGATATGGGCTGGATTTATGATAGGTCAGTTCTGCGGTGAAGTAATGGGATGTGAGCATTATGTACTATTGTTCGCCTACGACGTATCCTTGCATTCGTTTCTGCAGTACCTTTCCTTTTAGGAGTATACTAGTACTATGACAACCCATTGTGGCTTGGTGATGCAATGCCCTCTCTCGTATGTGATCATGGTTTATGTCTCCCTGATAAAAATCTTTGTCATAATTTAAAAAAAAAAAAAAAGATTCACACAAAGTCGCATATATGTGATCCACATACACATAATGGCTCCTACAATATTTATGACTTCCCGGAATTATCTATATTAAAAAAATATTCCTATTAGAGGTCCAACTCTTATAAATGAGGTCAAATACGTAAACCATGTTGTTAGCCTGAAAAAGTTATTTATATATAAAAATTTATTAAACGAGAGCCATGTAGTTCATAGAAACAGCATGCTCGCTTTCTAATTTTATTTAGCTGTGACCCTAGATACCATAGCTGTGACCGACACTAGATAAGTAGATGGGCCCATCTATAATCCCCGGCTCTGACTCACGATAGAGGAGGAATTAAGAAGTTAAGATCAAGGTAAAACCTTTGGCATTTCGAGGTCATCTACGGCGAATATTAGCGTTGTGTACTAATTCAATTTTATATTATAATGATCGTGGTTAGTATTCTACGGTGGTTCTACTCGTACGTGAATGAATAACACCGATTCTCTCAGGGAAAACGTTCGCTGGCTATCTTAATTTTAAAACCTGGGCACAAAATAGTGTAGTAGAATATTTGTTAATGTTGAAGATATGATGAATTCCGATTAGTTTAAGAGTGTTCTTTTCAACCCCTTTACTTCAACGGAATCGCGCTTCTTTAAATTTTAAAGGTGATATAAAGAACTCATACTGAATAGTCTTATGTCTTAGCTGAAAGAGCATATCATAAATTATTAAAAAGTGTATAATTAGCCGTACCTTTTGGCGGAATTGCTGGTATATGTTTGGCCAAAACATGGGGCCTTTTGGTTGCCATCCATATGCATGGCTAAATTAAATAATTCAAGCGGGAAGGGCCCCAGATGATGGCAAAGATAATTTCCTCTTGTAAGAGATCGAGTGGTAATCTTTCCTAATGGCTGCTTCCCTCGTCATTTACATGGCCCGAGATTAGGAGGACTTTCACATCCTCCACTCCGGTGCAGATCTTCTTAAGGGATCGACTCCAGAGCTCGGGGATAAATGCCTTGTGCTCTTCGATTCCAGACTTCTAAGTGTCATTCAAATGGCTCCGAAACCATTAAAGTATTTGCGGATGGACGACTTAAGATACCGAAGCTGGTCCGTATTTATCCTCTTTTATCTATGGCTTATAATTCATTTCGAGGAGCTGTGCCTGAAGATTATGGGTGTTTAAGGCTTTTTTTTTTTTTTTATAATTTAATATCATGATTTTAGAGTCCATTATTTAATCCTATCAAGAAGATCCTAAAATATAAATCAATATTTATAGTCTTTAAATAAAGAAATTTAGTGAAAATTATATCTTTCGTATCATCTTACTATTCACATATCCATTAACAAATGTAATGGATTAACACGCACGATTTTTTGAGGAATTTTGCCACCATGTTAAAGTGATTCAATGGACTATAATAAATCAAGACAACTTCAAAAATTGCACATGGTTAATTAGTACTACCCCCATTCACATTTACACACTTTGTCAAACACTATAAAAGTATTAAAAAAGTCACATAAATCAACAATTTTTTACCATTTTGCCGTCAAATGTACTTCCTAAAGAACAATTAATAAACCCCTACACTTCAGGCATAAGGAGGATATAATTTTCCCTATAATTATTAATTGTAACACTATTATTAAAAAAAATTTCTCTTAATTTCATAAATCTTTCATTAAAAAAAAACAGCCTAATTAATTTTATTTTAACTTTTTTTATAAATTATAATATAAAATGATATTAATTATAACAAAGGAATTACGATCTTCAAATATCAGTAACTCAAAAACTAAGTGGTTCCACTTAATTAATCACGATATGTTTGTGTGAAGTTCATATTTTTTTTTAATTTTAATTATAAAAAATGTAAATTAAATTAATCTAATATGTATTATTTAGATTCAAGTAATCTTGTCTTGAATTCTCCAGAGCTGGTGAAGCGTTGACTGTTAGTAGGTAATTTACAATGGTTAGGAAAATGTCTCATATTGTTCTGTTTTCTTTTTTCTTTACAAAGGGCAAAAAAACTGCTAAAGTTCAGGGACTATTGTTGTAAATATTTATATTTCATTAATATAAGTATGTTATTTTATTTATGTATAAAAGCTGAATGTGATTAATTAATTAATATGTTATAAATAAGTTTGTTGCTGGATACAAGCTTAGCTCAATCTCGATCATATCACTGCCTTTTAAGTTTACCTTGTGGGCCTAGACATTTCTTCCTATTGAACTCGTGAATGTGCATGGGTTCCAGTAGTAAAGGAAAAAACTAACCTAGGGGATTAGTTTTAAAAGCATTTGTAGAGCTGGAAATTTGACTTCTTATTAATCAAATGAAGAGAAAATAGGGTATACCTCTCAATTTATTTGTTTCTTGATTTGAAGGGAATAAAGTATTATTTATATACTAACCATCGCACTAAAAAAATATACCATATTACTTACCGAGAAAATGATTTTTTTTTAGTAAGTTCCTACCAAAATTTATATTTCACTTGAATATCGCTGGGATAATTATTTGGAGATCCTATCCAATAAATTAATAAAAATCAAACTGCTCAGATTAAGCTTCTTAATTAATAAGAGCTCTCATGTTGATATTTAATTCGAAATATATCGAAGCCAAGGTTTTCCCTTTTCATCCAACATGAAGCTACACAGCACGTTCTTTATTTGTTTCGAGCGTTGCAACAAGCAAATGAGTAAGCTGCGTGGGAGGCTCGGAATTAATGAACAACAACGCTAGTTATTAACCTGAATGACTGGGCTTGTGAGGATGGGATGCCTTCTCAATGAACACGCATGGCATAGTCGTATTCAAATCGAGAATGACCTAAAAGCCGTCGATATCGAAACAGACGCACGCAGTCCCATGAACATCGACGACAATCTCTGAATATTAATTGCAGTTTGACATTTCGCTACATACCGTCAAACACGATGTGGTCTAGTGTATAATTAGACCCATCACGCAATCCTCATGACCTTCCCCACAAGTGGTAGAGAAAAAGAATCGAGAATATTTCCGATTGTTTATCGTCGATATTCACGCTATTCCCTCCTAGCATAATTCAGCGGCTCGGTATTCTACCTTTTGTTGAAACTGATATAAGGGCAGATGTTTTGAATGGTCGATCGTTTTTTGAACTTTCGAAATCTGGAGCTGGAAAAATTAATAATTCCTTCATAAACAAGATTGAGGAAGCACGGATATATTGGTGGGGAATAGCTTCTCCATTTTATGGCGGATGTTAAAGTCACCTTGGGATAGAAAAAGGCTGTGAATTATGAGTGCGGATTTGCATTTCGATGGTGGCTATGAAGAACGATAAAACCCGAGGTGTCCGTGTCCCCATGTGCTACTGTTGGATTGCTCTGATAAACACTATTTTATGATTCATAGTCTCCTTTTGAATATCTTTCCATTCATTCTGCTGGAGTGTTATCCATTTTATATATCCTCGGTCAAACTACCATACTTCGTAACCATGAAATAACTCTTACAGGATATTAATGTATATATATGTCTATATACATATATACATAAATACATATTGATAGTTTATCCTATAATGGAAGACTTTTTTAAAAAAACCCTTTCGGTCTTTTATTATTCTAAATTTATATTTCAGTGAAAAATCCAGTCTTCCTTTTTTGATAATATATATTTTTTAATATGTTATAACATCACTACGTTTCGAGGCTCATTGCCTCATCTTCAGGTGACTGCAACAATATTATACATGATATTTACAACTTTTTTTAAAATTTAATTTACAATAATTATAAAATTTGGAACATAAACATTTATGACTTAAAATCCTATATTACAATATACTCATTATATACATACCTATGTTATAATTATAAAATATATCAATTTTTTGGAACAAACATTTATGACTTAAAATCCTATATTACAATATACTCATTATATACATACCTATGATTGAATTGATATATTTTATAATTATAACATAGGTATGTATATAATGAGTATATTGTAATATAGGATTTTAAGTCATAAATGTTTATGTTCCAAATTTTATAATTATTGTAAATTAAATTTTAAAAAAAGTTGTAAATATCATGTATAATATTGTTGCAGTCACCTGAAGATGAGGCAATGAGCCTCGAAACGTAGTGATGTTATAACATATTAAAAAATATATATTATCAAAAAAGGAAGACTGGATTTTTCACTGAAATATAAATTTAGAATAAATACATATGTATTAATTATATAAGCCTAATATATAAATTAATGATATAAACTCTTTTCTATATATTTGGAACGAAAAGTTTGCTTTTGTTGTATCTATATTACTCAAATTCGGTCCAATTAGAAATAAAATAAAAATACAAAGTTAGTTTATATGTTTGACTAAACCATCATAGGATCAGAAAAAAAGAATGTTTTTCGCGTGGTTTTGTAACTACAAAATGTGTTCATTTTTTAATACAACTATGTGAGATGTATTCATTTTTTAAAAAGAACAAATTATTTATTTACATTTTAGCCTCTACCCCTAAGGGTCATTGGATTTAATTTTTCCTTTTTATTTTTTATTATAGTAATTTTTTTCCTTTAAGAATTTGAATGACTTTAGGGCCGAAGACTCTTCATCCCCCAGTATTTCTTTCACAGTTTTCGGTAGCTCTACCTTTTTTCGTACATTAATATGTTGTACATAATCTAGAAACAAGTGTTTTATACTGTGAGTTGTGTTGTTGCACATTTGGCAGGTGGGGGCTTCGAGACCTTTGAGTAAAAAGAGTAAAAAGAACAAATTAACAGTAACCCGTTATAAATTATTAAAATCCATAAAAACTATTAGGTATAATCAATATTATTTCATATGACTGTCATATGTCATTTTATGATTTTATGTTATGTCACATTATGACATAATATAAACATACATATATATTCGTTTTTAGCCACTTGTGATATATTTTTAATTTAAATTTTCTGTTCTTAACTAAATATAAAAATCAATCTGGCCGATAGAGCTCTACGATGCTTGGAAAGAACCTTGGTACAATGGAAAAAATGACGAGATATGTTTCTGTTTATCTTTGGAAGAAATTTTATTTTATGGATTTTTCGAGCGCTTCCAAAAACAATGGGCTGCTTTGTACGGCATCCGTTTTAAATTTTTGTATTGTGTTTTTCTATGATTTATAAACTGTATAGAGAAACCCGTAGGAGTATAAGTAAGTTGATAGACGTTAATAAGTTCTGTGTTTATATTGTGATCTTAAAGCCATTTTAGAAAACGCCGGTTTCCATGATATTTTTCCTTACTATATATTTTACATTAGGCTAGAAGATGCAATCATTGAACTATCACCTGGTTTATGTACATTTTTGGGTTTCATGTACATAATTTCATGTACATAAAAAAAAAATATATATTACTGTATAATGTAGCTACTAAAAATAACTCATTTCTATATTGAGCTAAATTTTTTTTTTTTTATCGATTTCATAAAAAAAAAAAATCTGACGAAAAGATGGTTGTTGACTTTTACAAATGTACTGTAGATATTCCGTAACGTTAGGTAAATGAAGTAATTAAAGAAAATATGGAAGAGATCCTTCTTTTACAAAAAAAAAGAGAAAAAAAAAACCTGATTTCATTTTAATTATTTTTAACACTTAGCTCGTTGGAATAACTCATTGATAAATATTGAAAACTGGCCAGCGATATATCAACTGACCTTATATAGAGGCTCTCAAAGATGACATTCAAAAGAGACCTCTAGAAGTTGAGGAATATGGAGCAAGGATAATGCAAATGACGTGTTTAATTCTCAACGAGTTGTGAGACATGTTCTTATGGTCCTGTTACACATGTTTATTGTCGGGCACCAGCGGTACTTCGCCAACTTAAACTATTTGATAACGGGAAGAGGAATAATTCCATGACGCAATAAATTGTAAGTACTGGAAGAAGACTTAATAGTTCGATTAATGTAATTAGAAACGATAATAACTGTTTAAGTATTTTTTAATTGATTTCCTGCTCCGCATACTTAAGAGTATTAGAACGCGTATATATTTTCATAACCTGACATATTATCTGTATATTTATTTATACATGTATAATTTTTTGAAATAATTCATATCAATAAGGTTGTATTTTTTTCATTCAGATAAGAAAATTAAATATAAGGTGTATACAAAATTAATTGCAATCAGATCAAAATTTATATGTTCAGTTTTCGCTTGAAGCCGTTGAAGATTTCATTCTTAAAGAGACGGAATATTTTATCGGCGCATAGCCTAAAAATTAACCACTTATAGTAAAATCAAACAAATAATAATTTTTGTTCAAAAACTGTATAAGAGTATTAACAATGTTATAATACCATCCATTGTTAGGTAATGACTGTTTTTAAAAAAAAATAATTCCTAATTATGGGATCCACTATTAGCAATTGCTGTTTTTTAGCATTCATAATTCGTGGTAATTAACTGACAATAAATCGGCCATTTTTTCGACAACGTCATATCTCAAAAATATGTCATTTTTATCTGTGAAAATTTTTTTGAAGGTCCTCAAAAAGTGGCGTATAATCTCGCAAGATGTTTAAAGTTTTAACTCAATCGAATGACATTTATGAAATTCGTATGAGTTTATATAAATAAAAAAATGAACTGTTTATATGTTTTTCTTCCTGAAATAGAAAAAAAAAATCAATTATTAACTGGAAAGATCCTAAAGGCTTAATCGGTTTACATTTTCTTCTACTTTTAGACTCTAAATTCTCTCTTTTGAGAAGCCTTGTGTTTTTAGAAAAAGTTATATTATATTTAATATTTTACTTGAAGTTATTCTTTAAATATGCAACTGTCCTTCTGTTGTGGTTAGAAATGGAGTATTCACAAGATGAATCGTTGTAAACTTAGACATTAAAATGCTATATTTCTCTGATTGTATACAATCTGTTATTTTCAAACTAGATTATTTTCAAAGAGCTACAATTTAATGCGCCGATGATTTGCGCATTGCATAATCTCGTTGATGAGACAGGCTCATTGCACGTGTTTTCGAGGAACCTTATTACTAATCAAGACGTAGAATCGCGTAACAGATGCTGTCATTTATTAAATCGAACATACTAATGATAGCTCCTTCGGCAATTCAGTAGCTTTCGACATCAATAATTCTGTAATTACTTTGAGAATCAACCTCACCAAAATCGGTTGAGCGGAAATCGGCTAGCTCTTTTAATGGATGTCTTCCTCCTCTGAGTAATTTGCTAGTGAAAATAACGATGATTAAACCGAGATTGGTGTAATTTATATCAAAGCAAAGCGCTACCTAACATCATCCGAAATATATTTTTAGGATTTTGAATTTTTTTTTTTTATCTCATTAAAAAACTACAATAATAGATTAGACGTATTTCGTAGTTTAGTAGAAGTAACATTAAATATAGTATTCAATCAAACGAGCCTTATATTAAAGTTTTTTTTTTTTTTCAAGCCTGAATTACACTAAATGAGCGCTATTATTTCGATCTATATTTAAAGTAAAAAATCGCACAGATTTGTTTGACGAATTAAACATTTTAATACATAAAAAAGATAATTAAGAGGCGAATTATTTCTGTTCAATATTGTTGAGAGTCAATTAGGTAATTATCATTCGGTTGACCATCTGAATACTCAATTATATTGTTAAAATTATTTTTGTATTAAATAAAATTAAAATAAAAACAAAATGATTTTTCGTATGAACGTCTATAATGAATTTTTTCAGGTACCTCTAATTATTTCTAGGAAACTACTAAATTCCGATTATCCGAATTCTTTATTTTACGAATCTACTATAGAAACTTGGCATTATAGGCACATAGATCTTCGGCGACATATTCCCCTATCTTATATAACAACATTTATCTCCTGCTGTGCCGTATCTGAAGATCAAATCACTTTTTCTAACCCTTGTTCCTCTTTCTTTCTTTGATCTATAGCTTCATTACTGAGACACTGCATCTGATATTTCTTTTTTGGTTCCATCTCTAGGAATTCCATTTCCAACTTCTGCAGCTTCTTTAACCGCAACGTGTTTCTCCTCTTCGTCCATTTAATTATTTATAATTGTATCCCCTTAACCTGTATAGGAGTCAAACCGTTACCTTCTAAGAATAACAGAATCGATAAAAATATGTTCATCACCTAAGGATCACTGTAAAAGAAGCGATACCATCTAAGAACGAAACGCTTAAAGAACCTAGTCTTACGATCTCAATTAACGCTTTCTCATCCACTCAATAACAAACCTGGAATCGAACTCGAAAACATAAATGGAGTTTACAAGATAATCGTTCGTTTTATAATGCTGTATTTTCTAGTCTTAAGTTTTTTGGAGACTCGGGACCAGACGTATCCAGAGCCGTGTCTTCTTCGCCGGAACCAGTTTCTCCAGAGCACATTAAAAAGATTATACTGCCATTCTATGATGTGACGGCTACTGTTATAGCCTTATAGTCAAACATTTTATCCTAATCGCTCTCGTGTTATTTAATTCTTTGACTAGCTACTGCTTAAGGAATGATCGAATAAAATATTTTAACTGCTAGGATATTGTTTATTACTTTTTTTTCGACGCTTAGAATATTTTAAAATTATAGGTAGCTATAATGCTACGTTTGATATCTGTTATATATTTCATTCACTTTTATGTCATTTTAATATAATTGGGAAATAAACAAACATTTATATCTAGTATAAATAAGAAGTAAAAAAATAAATAAAATTATGAATATTTCTGAAATTAAGAATGATTAAATCGAATAAATAAAAAAAAAAAGATGTGAAATAATGTAATTACTTAAATGAAAATTAATACTTAAAATCATTCGATAGTAATAAAGGTCTAAAAACCACACATAAAAAAAATATATTGTTTTTATTTTTTGGAATCTTAAAAAAAAATATGAAAATTAATAGATGCATTGATCTAAAAAAGAATATAATAAACATCAAACTCTTAATATAAAAAAAAATAAGTTCACAAATCTTATATAAGTTTAATAATAAAAGGCGAAATACAACTTTTAAAATTTTTCTAAAAGGTTTTTTTTCGTAGGTAAGCAGACTTTTCTTAATATTTTTTATTCTTAATACAGCCTGGAACAATAGTCTGATCTTCTGAGAAAAAAAAATTAGTACATGTGCAATGTGGACTAGAAAACTTCATTTGCGCATTATTCAAAAAATACAAATTTTAAGGCTATTTAGTAAACGCAAAAATATAAGGTCTCTGTTTTTCCTATATAATGAAAAAAAAGATAAAAATCGGATGTCTTTTTTAATTTTTTTTTTATTTTTTAACCATGAATTGTATCCCTGTAGAAATATTACTTATATAGACAAAATCACTAATTTCCAAATCATTCTCTGAATAGTCTGCTTCGATTTTTTCCCCTTTATTACCTAATAATATTTTTATTTATACATTTAGTATAATTCTATTTACTAATAAAGATTTTTTTTTTTTAAATTTAAAAGCTAAGAAAATATGAATTGGGTACTATAACAACCAGTGCAATAATGCAGTAACAATGTCCTATATATTATTTCTGAAAGGTATTTTTTTTTTTGTTTCATAACATTTTTGATATTTGATCATATTCTAGAAGAGCTTTGAATTAAAGAATACTTGATTTGCGCATAACTCAAATACTATCAATTTGACTATATTGATTGTGATTATCTAATTGCATAAGTGAAATTTCTCCGCATTCCCTAGAAAATGAATAAATAAAAATTCAAATTTGGTTCATGTCCCAATTAACAGAGCAAAAATAAAATTTCCTTCTGTTTAATATGGTTATATATGTATATATGTAGCATTAATGTGTAATATATATATAACCAAAATTTGGAGACTACCTCATATTCTGGTTATTAGGTAACTGATATTGTTGTTGATAATATTGTATGCGAATTATTCATAAGTACCAACTAGTAATGTACCCATTAAGAATCACAACACCAAGAATAAAGTAGGTAGGATTTTGCTCTGTTTTCAAATTACGTATTACTTGTATGAAATTTTCATTTCTATTATTTATTCTACTTATTATTATTTGCTTTCAATTTCATAATGCATTATTTAACATCTACAAAAAGAAAAAAATATAAATATTCAGAGGCGAATAAATTATATCCTGAATGGATATTAATAAATTAAAATAAAACCCTACATGGAGTAACGGTCTGAGATTCTCCTCCTGTGAAGCAACGGATGCGACTATTTTTACCCGCTTCCAGTTTCCAGTTTAAAAGAAGATTTAAAGGCCATTTCTAATTATCCCCCTTACGCGCCTAACATTTAAATACCACTAAGCTACTACAAGAAACAGAAATCGTTTTGCCTAAATCTTTTTTTCTGACTTTTTAAATAAGTTTCGACTGTCTATTTTAAGTAGCTTCATCCGCTACTAAATTCACTGTAGTATACTGCCCTTATTCGGTCAGTGGAAATGTATTCAGTAGTTTAGTTTAAGGAAACAAGTTCTTCAAAGTCGTTTGCATTATTTTATTCCTGACCTCTGAAGGTCTGATTTGAAATTTAAAATTAAAGGTACTTGGAGACAACCTGTTCTAGAACAGTTAGGGATAAATTGTATCAACGAAAAATGTTTATGACATTCTTTTTTTTTTTTTTTTTTTTTTTTAAGTTTAATCCCCCCCCCCCTTTAAAAAAGAATTAACAAAGCTTGAATAGACAGCCTATAGGCAATTATAGGATCATCAATGATTCATTTATTCTTTTTTTTTAACATTGAACAAATATCTGTTTGAAGTTATGAAATATCATTAAAATTTTCATAGGGCTATACATTTTCTTATTGTTACTTCGTTAAATTAAAATAAACATTTCAGTTAATAGAAACGCAATGCCTACAATAATTACAACTTCCATTTTAAACATTTTGAATCAAATGACATAAGTACTTTTATGGTAAGAAATAACAATTTGACAAATTTTCGTTTCCTCAAGGTAGGTAAGCAATGTACTCATACTGGAAATGAAAAACATCATTTTCCTCAAACACGAAATTTGCTTTTCTCGTTTCAACTTTATGTACATCTCAAGGAGGAAATTGGTTCTGTATTTGTTTTAAATCGCTCAATAGATATTTATAATTAGCGTAGATTGTTAGTTTGATGGTAGCATAATTTTCTTCAAAGCATACTTCATCTTGAGCATACTGTTTGTCAAATATAGATTTTGCTATGACTTCGTCTTCGAGAACTTCATAAACCAGTGAACGATGTCGGGTCTGGTGCTTCTAGAGCAAATGCATTACATACAAGATTGTATAGTATAAAATTATGAGAAAGAAATACAATATGAATTTAACTATTCAAAAGTTTTTACAAGTTTTTGAGGAAAGTAATGAATTTTCCCAAGTAAAGCAATATCCGAGAACAAAGTGTAGAAATTTAAATGACGCTATTGGGTTGAGGAAACCCCAATAATTGATTAGTAACTTAAAACTAATTTCCTTTTATTCTCATAATTTTATGAACAACCAATTCGCGTTTTATCGAAAAATAACTGGATTGTAATGATATTCCTCAAATTTATGGCGAATTTTAGAATTCGTAAAAAACGAATCAGTAAAACTGTGTCAGAGGAGGATCGCAGTTATGAAACGAAGAGACAGTTGTAAATGCCAGACAATTTCAAATCACGAATTTGAAATTGTAATTGGGAGGGAACTATTGAGCGGTGATAAATATGGAAAAGGAAAAATGTGTTGGCTTTATCAGAAATAGAATCAGTAATGGAACGGAGTGTGTAATTAGCAGACTAATTTTTATATCAAATTTTCTAAAAATTATAACGTTTGAAGTTAAAAGTTCTTGTAAATCCGAGGAATAAAATAAATATATTCTTATAATAAGTCCGTGTAAAGTATTAGCGAACTAAGTGCCAAATACCTTTATTGAGAAAAATGAAGTTAAAGTTGAATTTTGTGAATCAGGGTTGTGTTTAATTTTATCACTTTTGAAGTACAATATATTTCACTTTGGTTTTTATATTGTTCAAATACAAAATGTGCATGATTAAAAAAAATAACAATAGGTAATTTAAAAAAAAAAATTACATATTTATTAAATTGGTTTGGCGCTTGGTTCACTATGGTTCTATATTGACCATATTAAATTAACGGTATTCTGAATAAAGATTTATTTTTTTAAGGCATACTTAAAGAAACCTTAAGTGTTATTCAACTTATAAAAAAATTCTATTTGATCTAAAAAAAATATAATCCTGGATTTTTTTTTCTTTTCTCTAGTTTATTAATTTTTTTTTTAAAACCCTTATACAGGACATCTACAAAGATTAACTTCTTCCTCTCAGTCAATTTTAAATTTTAATTAAAAAAAAAGAGTGAAGACCATAACTAAATATGAAAGTAATGTTTAATTAACACCGGTTAGTTGAGTTACATACCCTTGAGACTGGCATAGTTAATTGAGACATTACAAGATGTCAAGGTGAAGCCACAGGTCCAAATCCCAAAGACACGCCCTCATTCGGATCTCTGACCGCCTACCGGTCTCCTCATCCAAAAATATCCCGACCTGCCTCTTGCCCTAGCTTTTATGGACATCACTAATTGAAGAAACCGTGATTGGCCTCAGCGGTTGCGCTGCTTTATCCCTCGTGGACCAGTTTTTATTGCGCTAATATAAACTGTCGCAACGGGATGGGCATGCGCATGCTACCGTGCCTCTGGCGCAACCTGATATATGCAGAGTCGGCGGATCGAGACGAATCAGATCCCTCTCTGCATTTTTAGCAAGTACGGGTGGCGTGCGGAGAAAGTGTCTGTGTGCGTAAGGTATCAGGAAGGATAAAAGCATAATACTTAACTAAATTCCTCACACTATCACATTATTAAAATATGGATTAATAAGCAATTGAAGCTCTCTTTTAAAATAATCCACAATCTATAAGCTATAAAAAAAAATCATTAAAAGCTTGTAAGGTAAAATCTTAACATCCATCCTTATTATAATCTAATCCGACAGCTCTCTTGTTAATTCTGATTACATTTGTTTATTAATTGAAACAATTTTCTTAATATCCAATTTCATTCTGAAAAATAACTCATTTAAGTTATTAAATATTGATTGGTATCGTATTATTAAATCATCAAAGTACATTTACATCATGAAACCTTACAATAACATTTGTAAAAAGTAAACGATATAAAAATACTTATTAAATACAAATTGTTCTGAAGAGATAAAGTCATATTTCCGACCATCTCCAGGATATTGTACATGAGAATCTTCATATTATATTATTTTTTATATTGCATGTATATTTCGCTCACTTCTTTCAACAACTTCATATCTCCAAAAATGCGAATTTTCAGATTTTTAAAAGTTACTAATTATTCTGAAAAATAAAATTTTCAGATTTGATCTTAAACATCCGATTGATTTTTTTCTATTCAGCAGATAGCTCTTGATAATAACTGAATATTTTTTAATGTTCGATGAAATAAAAACATATAATGTTTAAGTTTTAAACAGACCCCTTTGATTTATGTCGGTTTTCTACTGTTGAAATTCCAAATTTAATATTTTTATATGATTATTAATCAGTAATACAGTACCGAAATTAAGGCAATGTGCAACACGAGAATATGGTAATTGTACTGTACATATAACTTCGGGATGATACAGGTGCAACCGAATTATTATTTTTTTTTAATTAGACATGGATTATCTACTAGTTTCTTGTTTTGCCTTACTATGAATAAAATTAATATTCCTCTTTATTACAAACTGATAATCGTTACCATGCGCTGGTCGAATAAGCTTGGAACAGTTTCGAACGGAAGTTGTTGTTTTTTCTTCTTTAGAATAGTTTATAACATGGCTCTCCATGACACATATGACAATTTACTCCTGTACTACCGTCACCAACACTGACCCGGTTGGACTACGCGTTACGCCGAAGACCTGGAAGAACTCTAGGAGTCGATAACGAATGGGATCGAGATAGGCGGACGAATGCGTTGCTCTATGTAAATGCGGAAGGCAGTGGGCTCCGGATGCAAATGACCCCGCGGAGAAACTGGAGTAGGAGTACAGTCTGGGGCCTTTAGTCGAGAACAGACTGTACCTTCGTACGCTTCCGTCTAACTCGTTCATGACTCTGTTGGCTTCGCTTGTCTCATGTAAATGTTTGTGTCAGGGACAAATAAGTAATAATAAATGAATCACTGGCGTATAATTAAGTCTTGAATAAAATAAACTATAAAATGCTTAACTATGACCAAATTGTGGTGTTATTAGACTGACACTAACTGATATAATGAACACAATATAGTGATGATAGACTGATTTTGATTTGTTGCTCATTAACTTTATATTTTTATTTGTTTTTAGCTATCGATGTAAATGATGACAAATATTTATATAGATAATTATATTTTTAGAATAATTATTGAAAACCACAATAAAGAATATTCTCAGAATTATTTTTGCCCGCTGAAATTCTCCCCGCAAAAATAATTCATAAGACGAATTACTATTCATGTAGTTAATTCTACATAGAACTTCTATCATTTAATTTTATATAATATAATATATGCATGAAGGAAATTCAAGGTTATTGGTAAGTAGGCCTGTTCATTTTAATGGGTAAAAAAAGAGGTTCTTTGAAATAATTTCCAACCCATATCGCGTTATCCGAACGTTAACCGTTTTAAAAATACTTTCATTTTAAGAATTGTGTTTACAGTTTTAGATATTATCTACACTACGATTCTTGATACCTTTCAATAAAATCATAATAATCTGCGTTCTTACAGAACCTTCTCAATACATAGGCCGCATCTTGAACGACAAATCAGATTTTTTTTTTAAATTTTATTTTCATAGTTTTTATACGTTAAAAGCATCTCGACAACTTTCAACTTTAGAATAGTACAATAAGGTTCAAAGTTATGCCAAATGCCCCTATCACCTCTAAAAAGGTTACGGTATTTCATTGTTTTATGATCTTTAGAAATAAAGAAAACTTGACTAATAAAAGCAACTTATTTACCCAAACAGAGGTACCAATTTATGGATCACTTTTTGTCGACTTATGTACGATTCAATATCTTCTTTTTTTAGTTTCGATATGGTAGGATGGTTGGTTCAAACTTGAAAAAACATAGATCAATTTCTCAATAAAAAAGTAATCGGTTTTATCAAAAGTTAAAAAAAAAAGTAGGTACAATTTCTTAACATATATTTTTTTTTAACTGACAGTCTGCTTCGATTAGTGATATTCAAATGAATCAGTTTGACTATTAAGAAGTTAGATAAAGTTTGTCAAAATTAATTATTCTAATCTATGCAAATTGGAGGTATGCAATATATGAAAGCGTTGATATTTAATTGCGTTCAACTGAAGTGTTACATACAATTTTTTCAAGCATGATCGACACTTTTGATAAAACAAAAAAAAAATAATAGGAAGCAGAGATGTATTACGTAAACTTAACGTTGCGAAACATAAGTTTTAAGTCATGATGAACATACTTGTTAATTAATTAGTAATGAAAAAAAAAATAAGGCAAGAACATGTTTAAATAATGTAAACATCGAAACCGGAAATTCTCATGTGAAAAGAGGAAAACAAGAACAAATGTATGCTATAATTAGAGAAAGATTGGCATTATAAGAACTTTTTTTTTTTTTATCCTTTCGTCATATATGAAAAAATGATTTACATAAGATAAAAAATGTATATATACAATATACTGTAATATATTTATATGTTTATTTTTTGTGATTAATATTGTAGACGTATGTAAAACATTATTAAACTTTATAAACATTATAAAGTTAAAAAATATTAACTGATTAACATTTTTTATACATGTTTTTATTGTTTTCAGGTAACTATCTCCAGTCATTAACATCTGAATAAATGTAGGAATGAGAAGGTGGCGTAAAAAGTAAGTAATTAATATTAATTACGTGGTTTCAATTCAGAATATTTTTTTTTCCCTTGTCAAGTAATATTTGACATTTACAGCAACAATAGTTTTATTAATGGCCTTACATGAGACCACTAAAAAAACAATTTGTTTCGTAAATCATCCTATGATATATGTTGCGATACCACAAGTCCCCTTTTCAGCAAAAGGATTACATTCCAGTTCGAAACACTTCGAAGATACATTATACATTGTCAGTTCCGGAGATGAAGTATGGCCAAATATATAAATAACCCCTGCCTGTGACGGTAATAATTTTTGCAACGAAATTTGTAGAAGCTTCGAGAGATGTTCCCATGTTGTTTTATTCATAGGTCGTATGTCAGGCTTCCAATGGCATTTGTTAGCTTTTCGCCATCTCTGTTTATATATTCGTATCGCCTTATATACATTTTTGTACACATCTGAAATATATTTCCTTTTTTTTTGTTTTCCTTTGAATTTCAATTTTAGAACATGGTACCAATAAAAATAACAACGCATTTCAATTACATATATACACTAGGTTTGATGACATATATACATATATATGATGGCGGGAATCTAAGTCTATCTTTTGGAGATCCGACAGTTGTATGATTAATGGGATAAGGTACATAAAGTGTATAGGTAGCTGGATAGAAATGTTGTAGTATTGATTAATTTGGTCAATTATCCGTAAAAGATTCAAATGTCAATATGCAATTATTAAATTATTATTCTCCATTTTTCTTAATTACCGCTACTTATAATTACAGCTTTATCAAAACAAATCAATACAGAAATGTGAATAGGATAAAAAAACAGAGACTTTTGTAGACTTATAGGGAAACTAACCTTTGGTGTATTTGAATAACAATTATTTTCAAAAGCCTCTGTGGATCTTCAGTTATAAAGGAGAAAGCAAAAATGGAAACAGATGGGTATGATGAGTAGGGAACTTATTCTTAAAACATTGATATCTAATAAAGGGATCTAGTCAAATCGGCGCCACATGGATCATAATGTTCCTTATGGATTATATTATTTTTTACTAAATAAGGATCATTAATAATTTTTTTGTAGGATTTTCGATTTTAAATAGTTCCTATTAAAGCTCTATTCCTTAAATCCAAATTGGTCTTATTATATTTTTTATATAATTTTAACGGAAGAGAAAATATTAAACCACGGCCGAGAATCGAACCCAGGTCCTCTGCCGTTGCATATTTAATATAAATAATTTCTTTAATATGAATTGGTTGTATTGAGCCAATGTCTTGTGAGTGCTGTAGTCGAACGGTTTCTTGTTGTTCCTAACTTTTATGAGGATACCAAGATTTGGGTTTTTTTAGGTCTTTAAAAACCTATAATATTAAAAAAAAAAATTTATTGTTTTATTCAGTTCATAGGAATCAATGCAACTTGAATTGAAGGGGTCGGGGCAAAATAGTGCCAAGCAACATTTTTAACAAAAATAAACTGTAGCTACATTCGGATGTATATTACGTAGGACTATATGTCTATGATGGAAATGCCACTTAAATATGAATATAGGGGCTCTATATAGTCATATTTAGGTGGTATTTCTATGATAGACATATAGTCCTAGGTAATATACAGTAGACTGCAGCTACAGTTTATTTTTGTTAAAAATGTTGCTTGGCACTGTTTCGCCCCGACCCCTTCAATTTATTTAACATGAATTTCCTTTGGTTCGTATCAAGTTTTAATCTATTATCGTCATAGTTTTTTTTTTTTTTTTTTCACTCACTTACATCCTAAGTTTGTAGTTCGCGCTACAAGTAGAGCTTTGATGATGCTACTGTACAGAACGCTCGGCGGACAACAGACCCGATCTGCTCTGGATTAGGCGAGATATAAAATATTTATGAGATTAGTGGACGGGCGAAACGAGAGCAAGCCGGCAAGATGAATGCCCTCTCCCGGCCTCTGTAATCCTAGCTACGCGGTGTCGTCTTTCCTCCTCTGTCCGCAACTCCAGGGGTCCTGTATCGATGCCTGTTCGCTTCGATTCCTGGATAGGGGGTGACCATTGTCCGCAAAAGATGTTGGGGATAGTATTACTCATCTTCAAAAAAAGGAAGTGAGTTTTGTTATTTTTTTTTTCCTCGGAGTATTTAGAGCAAACTTGGAATTAGTTATATAGTTCTCTAGCTGGGATGGAATGCCAGCATTATCAGGTATTTGAAAAAACAAAACAAAAAAATACAACATTCATATATGGAACATCATTCAGATGAACCACTGGTTTCGCGAAATGGCCATACCTGCAGCTATCTAACAAATTCGAGTACGCAAAAACATAATATTAAATGTCATTGATCAGTCTAAATTTAAATTTTAAAAATTTGTTAAAAATACTTCTTACATAATTTGTAAAATTAATTTATCCCCATTTATTCTGTTTATTTAATAACAATAATATTAATACCTTTATACTATCATTGACAAAACCTGTTTAGACGGAGTTCAGAAATGCTTCGCCAAACTAAGCCTTCTTACAATAGAACGAAAAGGGTTTATGAACAAGCTAGATCATATTTCAAAAAGAAAATAGCTTCGAAAAACCCACTAATAAGGGAATATGTAATTAAAATAAAGCCTCACTTAATTCATTCATTCACTTAATTTTTGAATTCACTTAGGCTATAAACCTACAAAAGGACTTATTTTGTTTTTTAGTAGTTTTTTTGTAGAAAACATTTCCACTACTAGCAAAATAAGTACTATCCTCTAATCATGAGCATTAGATATAAATATTACATTAATCTTTTTACAACATTTAGATATTTCAAATTTCGACCTTCATGCATCATACTTGATCACTTTATGTAAATGGAAAACTTGTATTACAATTAAAAAATAATTAATGGAGGCATCATAAACCTAGTAAATAAAATGTTTATTATATTAAGTTCGCTGGAGAAATGTTATTTCCGGCTGATCAGTTGCATAGAGCAGATCAATTAATTCATCATAAATAAATCATAATTAATTATGATGAATAAAGTGAGAAGTTTTTAGTAAAAAAAAAAAAAATAAATGCCTTATTACTAGTTTAAGAAATAATATCGTAATGAAAATACTTTTTTATCATGATAAAGGGGAAAATGATATATTGTAAATATGTTAACTAAATAATTTCTCTACTTCTTTTCCTTCTAAACCAAAATCTGAATATTGGAATTAAAAGGGGACAATGTCACTAGGACAAACTACCCCACTGAAATAAAGTTTTGGTAATTTATTTATACTTTTTCGTGTCCTTATTCAGACATACATATTCTTATTTTTAAACAACTCAATCATAAATAATTTAATGCTTATTTATATACATGCGACCAAGTGCGTATAAGCGTCGCCTTCAGGTAAACATGATGGAGTAACCAGGAAAGCAGAGCAGAACGCTGAAGAGACCGGACCGTGCAGCCGCTGACACCTGACACTCCAAGGATTGTCTTCTACTTATCGCGTTTCCTTGTACAACGCCCTTTCCATTTTCCGCTTCTCTTAACTAATAATTCTTTACAATATTCTATATAAGGAAAATTGTAAACTCTTGGATAAACTAATAGGCCTGTTTTTTTTTCTCTTAAAATCTTCCTTTGTTAATGATTTTTTTTTTTCCTTTGTTGATGATTTTTTTTTTATTGTAAACCTCCCATTTTCCATAATAAGTCACAGTAAATTTATCAGATTTAAAGCGAATTAATTTCTAAGTGTTTCGAATTTGGGTGGGACATCACAATCCTTGATCTGTTTTTTCTTAATTCGCAAATATGATTACATTTTATAACATTCTGTTGCGTGTATATCCCAGTACGCTCAGAAACAAAAAAAAAACTAAAGGTTTTGATACCCTTTCAAAGACAATTGGCTATACGTCTTTGAGATCATCCGTTCATATCCCTCTCATTGTCCCTAACCTCCTTTTAAAGAGACTGCTCTCTAATAACTTCTCGCTGTTTCGACACCGTCCATCTATCGATCTATCGAAGGAGGACAATCGGAGGACAGTTGAAAAATCGATGACAGTTACATCATGGTAAGTGAAGCATGACCGTCTTACGCAACACGGGTCGGACTCTGCGGTGGACGCCACGAATCGAAGGACTGATTGTTTTAATGGGGGGGGGGGGGACATCCAAGGAGGTGGTTGCGGTGGCGAAAAAAATAAAAAATCCGCCCCAACTGACATAACGTAATTATTTCATTTTTTCACGTTTAAATTTTACCTTTCTTTTGCTAATCAACTCTGGACATGCTTTGACAAGTGGAACGCTTCATGTCCACTAGGAGGAAAGTTGACACGGTTCCAGGAAGTCTAAAATTAGGATTATCGACGTCTAACTATAATTTAATGATTGATCTCAATAATTGATCCCTCTGTTGATTCCCGAATTTTCGGTTGTTAATAGGTCAAGACTTCGTTCTGGTTGCTCCCGTCGCGAGTCACTGCCCAGACTGTTTCTGAAGAAAACGCGCGGTTTTATAACATGAATGATTAGCTACCTGCAGTACTTTCGTCAGTTTGACAGAAATATCTAACATTTTCTAACACCTCACATATTTACCATTTACAAAGTAAGTATTAAAATGGATATATAATAAAGATGAGTGCTTGGTCATAAATGTATTAAAAACCAGGAATAAGTAAATATCAAAATTCATTTTATTTTACATTTTAAGGGTCCGTCGGGTTTATAAATATATTAAAAGAATAATTCAATTTTTGTCAATGTACAAACATATTTTATACAGTTAGTGATCAATCAATATTGTAATTGTTGGATAGACTTTACATTTTTATGGCTTTTTGGCTCTCCTTCTTCGTTGAGTATTTCCATTCTGGTTGCAATGATGAACCCGTAAAACTGCAAAACAATTTAGAAACATTGTCTTTCAATTTTTAAGTAGACTTTAAAGTTCTATCATTACTTTTAAGATGCATACGTAACATTTAAGATGCATGATTCACATTATACAATATTTATCTATTATATGAAAGCACTGAATAATCGAAAGTTTCGCTTTTTGAATGTAATTTAAAAAAAAAAAAGTGCTAATATACGAGACTTGAGAGGCCAAAAACTTATATATTAATAATCCTGATGTAAGTCTCCCTCCTTGTGCACTTAAATATTTATGTTATAGGTAAGAATATAACTAATCATATTACTTTGCCTTAAGAGTGCTTTCTACTGCATGGTGAAGTTTCATTGTTGCAACTTCATCTATACCTATTTAGTTTTAGTTTTTTTTTTCCATATTTCTTTTTCTTGGTTATTTTTTATACAGATATTGTTTTCTCCTTCCTCCCCTGAAATCACGAACTCTTACCTAGTGCGGAACGGGTGGCGAACGGCCGCTGGCCGACAAGGAGGGACGACCGCAGGGCTAGGGAAAGTGTGGGCTGAGTGGAGAAAGCGATCTCTAATTGCTGACCACAGCGGCTACGTGAAGAACTGTCCTCCGCCGATCGGTGTCTCATTACGCAAATGGTCCGCGATTATTAGCCAGGCGGTGAAATCCACTCTCGGGCGATGCTGAGGGGCGGTTGAACAACCTGTCCGGGGGAGGAACTAGTGTTGGGGAGGCAATTCTAGTTGTAAAAACGAACTTATCGTTTCATAAACAGAGAGACAGGCTCGAGAACCTCGGAACAAAAGAAGTAGAATAATCCATATCTTTAAGAGCTAAGGGCTTAAAAATAGTTACATGGCCAGGGAACTTGTACATACCTACCAGTAATATCCCGAAAATATTGATATAAAGATATAAATTAAGTACCATACAAAATTCTTTTAATGTTTTTTTTTTTTTGTTCGGAGCCCCTACCTGGGAGGGTTTACTCTGGAGGTGAAACCAACCTATTCTAATCATGGTGTAACGGTCAAGATTTATTCCATGGGGCCTCCACGAAATAAAAGTCAACCATCCCTGGGCGGATTCGAACCGCCACCGTTCGGCTCGATCATGCCAAAGCTGGTCGAGCTCAAAAACGTTCGGCTATCCCGGCCCAATTCTTTTAATGTATTATGCTAAAAGGAAATATATGATAAAATGACCATTAAAGTTGTCTTTTTATCAGTGCCAGAACCTCACAAACATCCCCCAAGTCATTAGTAAGTATGAGAAATAAGAGCACCCCCCCCCCCTTGGTATGTTTGAAGATGTATTTTATTTTCAGAAAATCGCTCAAAACATTTAAAAATTACTGTTTTTCTTTCTTCATTCCGGTTAATTTTTTTTTCTAATTTATTCGTTTAAAAAAATAAATACGTTGAAAAAACCCTTCAGACTACATTCATTTTACAGATTATCGATTAAACTATCGACGATTAAACTCAACAAAAATATTTTACTACTAAGATTAGATTAACCAAAAAAATTTATGATTACACATTACCCTATTAAAAAAAATTCTCTTATGAAATATTTATTATAATTTATTCTGTACAGCAATAACAATTAGATCAACCTCTCCCTGTAGGGGTAGCCAAATAATAGTATAAGTTTCATCGAAGGACCTTGTTCTTTAGGTTAACGAGTACACTAGTCATTGAGGAGGATATGTGAAGGACTAATGGGTCCTTAAATTTATAGTTCACGGTCTTAGTTTTGTAATAATTTTTAATTACAGCCACCAACGTCTCCAGTCTCATGTCATACCCATTACAAAAAAGGTCCCATAAAAAATCTCTGATATCAAGAAAACTCTCAAGAAATATAGAATTATTTTTATGACTACAATGAGTCCGAATTGGAATTTATTACAGATGAAAGGTATGTGTTCTTTAGTTTGTTATGAGGCACTTTTTTTTGCAAGGCACGTTGTTGTTGCAATTCTAGCTCATTTATGATGATGAATCCTTTTGTTGATATATTCGAAATGAAAATTTTCGGTCCATCAAGGGACCCCATATGCCAAACATATGTTCAATCGTATATCAGAAGACCCATTAGGATTAAGAAGAAGGGTTTCAGGGAATAACGGATTCAAAAGGTGTTTTGATGTAGACGATGGAACACACGCCAGGCGGCCTGCGAGTAATCACCACAAGCGATAGGTTCCTGGGAACATCGTGCGGCGTCTCCAACAATACGCCTCATTTTTCACAACTAACGTGTTGCGTTTGTGAGAACTTGGTTGCGGATGCTGTTCTCTCGGGAACAGCTGAGATGTCGATTCTGAAGGATTGCAAAAACTCCTTTACAATATTACCATGGAAAGAATGTTTTTGTAATTATATATGTACTATATCATGTCAGAACATTAGTTAATCTAAAGAAGCAATGTCTTAAAGCTGCATTAGACTTTTTTATTTATTGTTTTCATTAGAACTGTTTCAACATATAACACATTATTTCTCCCAATACTTACCGAATTTAGGTGGAAAAATGTAACTAATTCTTAATGCTTTGATGTTAAAACCTGTTGTTCCTCTTGTAGATATCGGAATGCCTTGTTTGTTTGATCATAGATCATGCCAACTAATTTTATGACTGATTACATTAAAGTTTGTTCGACACACGATTATATATTAGCATCTTCTTACATCTACATCTCTTCAAAAATAAATACAAAAGTACATTTACCTGATAAAATTGGATGAAAAAAAAGTTTAAGACTTGTATGAATGAATACATCATGTATTCATATAAATGAATCATCCTTCACTCCTTTCAAAAACGATATGTCTGAAAAAATCGACTATTTTTAGTTATGAATGGGTTGAAAGCGTAATATATCGTAAAATTTTTAACTCAATCCAAGCATAAAGGATAACTTATTAAAAAAAAAATATATTGTTATTTAAAGTGATTACATTAATTCTTCAGTGATAAAAGGTCTAATCGAGGCTAATTTTCTAATTTTAATTTAAATTTATTTCACTTTCAAACTTTAGATTCTTTAAACTCCTGAGATATAATGTGTTATATACATATGACCTTGTTGAAAGAATTGGTATATATGCATATGAAATTGCGATATGTAAATGTTTTTCTTTAAAACTCCATAACTCTCTTGGACGGTACCTTCAATAATGGTATTCCTGTTTCCCGAATACGTATATCAGCAATGCCCTATTTATAAAAAAAATGTCAATACTATATATTTGTATATAATAATAGGGTCAAAAGAAAAGGAGATAGTAAATTTGCAGTCTAAAATACTTTATTTCTCACATAAATGGATCGTCAATCGATACAGCATATCACTTAAAGACATATCAATATAATTTCATAACAGTGAATGGGCTAAGGGTTTTATAATTATTGGTTATATCGATTATTGGTTATGGAATATCGATGCTTTATTGTTTTAATTACTATTTTACAGTATAAGTTTATTGTAGTGTAGCTCTCAATGATGCTTACTCTTTCGTGTTTGCCCTTTTGCCTTCATCATCAACGAACTATGCGGATTTACAAAGGTGTATTTACGTAGTTATGAATATGCGTTTACTGTCTGCCTCTGTTATAATAATAAAATTGTTTCTTGAACACGGAAGCCGGCCTAAGGATCCGATGCAGGGAACCAATTCCGAAGACCACCATAGCGTCATCCAATTTCCTGCGAAGACCTTTCACTCCTCCGAAAGAGATAATTTACAAGGTCCGAAGCAGTAGGCCCAGCCAGCGGTGGAGATAGCTACAATATCATTACGCCTCTGACCTACTCGGCATATATTTCTCTCTTAACGAGTTATATCTTTCGGGTCGTAAATAAGCCGCGAGATCAAGGCCGGACTGGAACCATTCATATCTGGCGGGAGCAGGGCGGTAGCGGGGCATATTTCGGATAATTCGTTAGTAAATACATTCCTCCGGCCTTCAAGGGGTATTTAATAAGCCCCACGGCGGTCATCAATTTCTCGGCAAGTGACTTTTTTCGGGCAGCCCACCGAAACCGCTTCGGCTAATTGATCTATATTTTTTCGTTACATAACATTTTAATTGTGACGATATATTGCTTTCATACCATTTGGAATATACAATTATTCTCAGTATGACACTACGAACTCCCGATATATCTCTCGTAATTGGATTTATACTTCTTTCTCTTACATTTTATCCTTGTTTGTTTGTTTGTTTGTTTCGGGTTCTCCATTTTACGTCCTATCCGAGGGCCGGCATAGCCTTCATTTAATCCGAATTATTGTTCATCATACGGCATAGCATTTATTGCCACTTGTAAAAGGTATTTTCACCCATGACTTTCTTATTAACACATATGTTTATCACCAATGCAACGATTGCGCTATCTCATTTTAAACATTCCATTCTCTACCAATAATTGAAAAGTTAGGAAAAAATAGAAATATTTTTGAGCCAGTTTGATAAAAAATGAGACAACTAATCATATAGATAAACAGCACCATGATTTGCAATAGTACAGCATATTTAATTTTTTTACTCATGATTTGGTATATAACGTTTAAAATGGGAAAATGTTTTTATAAAAAAAAAATATTGTTTACCAATGAAATTCGATAAGGTTGTCTCTTTGTTTTCTTTATTTTAATAATTTTAACTCAAGTGTAAACATTTGCCCCGGGATTCGATTCTTGTTATCTGCGTCTTGTGATCATTGAAGAGAAAAAATTGACGTGAATGGGGTGAATGGGACATTTGTAGCTCAGTTGGTTATGCATATACTGGGATTTGAATTTTTTAAATTTTAATTAAATTTTTCTATTTAGTACTTATTTTTTTTTTATTCCTAAATAATGACTATTGGAATTTATTGGATAAGTTGTCAATTATTTAATGGGAAAAAATGCAATAAAATGTCTCAAACGAAACGTTAATCAATCATTTGAGACAATATATTCAATCATCAATAAATCAGTATTATTCTGAAAATTGAATTTCAACTTCAATCCATTTTCCACCCTTCCTTTCTTTCGCTGTCACTTTCCCTATTTCTTTCTTATTCAGCGTCTTTTTATTTTTCCTCAGTCTATCCTTTTTCTCGATATGAAACACAGAGAGAGCGAGAGATGGAAAGAGATATCGATTATTTACATCTCTAGGATAAGTCCATCCATTTTATTACACTTCCTTTATTTCTCTTATTTCCACATAAAAGTATCTCTATATAGTTATATTTATTTTTTATTCGATTTCACTTATGTATTTTGTTAATCGTTTAAAAAAGATATTAGACTGTTTAAGTGGTTGTAATATCTATTTTTTATTTCGTAAAAACATAAAAATGAATGGTGAAATTACCGATCTGTTAGTTATTGACATCTTGTAAAATAGCCCTCAGTAATTAAGTTGTAAAGGCTAGTCATTTTTTTTTTTAAATGTCCTTTTTCCCGGTTGCCGTTTGGTTTATGTAATAGATCCTAGGGACGAATCCTAGAGCGCTCGGTAAATGTAAACAGGTTAGGAATAGAAGAGGGAGCTCATTGTCCGGATCTCATCTATATTAATGACTGCCGCCGAAGAGGTTCCTACCGTTGATGTCCCATTTAATTTCTCTGTTTACATCTCTCCTTCCCATTAGGTCGTAGGCTTTGCTTCTGCCTCAGTCCTGGGCAGTTCGGACATGTCTTAGGGAGGAGGCGACATATGGTCGGTTTCTTGGAAGAATGAGTGAGTTATGTATAATAATACTGTTTGATATTAATTGCTTATATAATAAACACATACAATGCAACTATAACAATAGACTTTAGCAATATAATTTATAATAAATATATAACATATATCGCTCGTCAATGAAAGACTGGTCTACCACTAAATCGTATTTTTTAATTTTTTCAAACAAATTAACTTCCAATTTTCCTCTAATGCCTGTGTCAAGACCGGTTATAACGCGCTTTATAAGTATTAAACTTAGTTTGTTTGCCAGTTAAACCTATTTTTTTTTTCATATAATGTCGTATATGAAGGTACTATAAAATATATAATGATATTTGATTAAATTTTAAACTAAATTGTCTGGAGACCATGTCTTTTCGTTTTCTCTTTTGAGGTTTATACTCGACGATTGTCGCAGACTTTCCAAATTAAAAGTCCTTGCTCTGCAGCCACCACGAGAACATTTCAGTCACGAACGATGAGTCATACGAGGCTCGTGAACGAATTAACGCTGCGACGAAAAACTCCGATGATTTCGTTTGTGACATTAGGTGTCTGAGGCTAATGTGTCCAACGTGGAGGAATTTCACTGAGGCTCGTTCTTAATCAAAAGTGAATAACTAATTTTCTAATTATAGCCTCTTATTTTTGTTAAATTTTATATCATTCTTTGGTCAAATTGAATACTTAATCATTAAAAATATCTACTTTTCCAATATTTTGTCTTAATTTTAAATTTTTGAATTTGATTCGACCTCGTCTGCATACCTTGCGAAAACTGCAAAACGTTCTTTGAACAATACTTCTAAGAATATATAATTTCTTAGTATACAAAAAAGAAAAATGCCTTAATAAGGCAAACCGAAAAATATTACTACACTGTCCCACTATAAGTAATATATAAACGTCCAAAGAAGGAACTGGATTAGAGATCGATTAGGTATTCGAATCAATTTTGAAAATATGCGCTGGCATAATTTTTGTAATCCCCCTAGCCTGATATTAAAAACAGACAAATAAAAATTAAATTTTAATTTTTAACTTAAAAATAAAAGTATTTATGTGGGTCAATGTTTATTTATTCCCACTGTCTATGGAGGTCTTAATATTTAATATTTCTTTTGCCAGTCATAATTAAACACAACGCCATGATTTTCGAGATGAATTTTTTATTCAAGGAGGAATTAACATTACATTACTTATAATATGAATTAATATATTTTTTTTTATCCAAAACTTTTCATCCTTTTTTTGGCCCTTGTTATTTTTTTAGTTATTGATTATTACATTTTTAGCTATCCCATCTAAAAGTAAAAAATGGATTATAACAGACCACTTAAAAGTTAATATTTCAATGATATGTTTCATATGATTTTTTTTGTTTTGTTTATATTGCATATCTCAGCTACCATTCCTTCAACTGGTTGAAACTTCCTACCATCATTTCCCCTAGGTCATAAACTACTCCCGACCGAACATAAATATCCATAAACCCTAGAAAGCATTTCCGATCCAATAGCAGCTGAATAGTTATGTACAATATATCACTTTGATATAAACCGGGCATTATAAGTCCTCTCTCTCAATAAATGATAAATCTGCGGTTGAGAATAATATTTTCAACTTTTATGTATTCTCCGTATCGGTTTGATAGTTTAAGATCTGATTTATGGTAACATTCCTGAGCCTTTTGTATTTTAAATCGAGTTTCGTACAAGGAATATATAAAATAAAAATTCTTTTGGCACACCACTCTTTCGTCACAAAATGTATATGCATGTGAAAAAAAGGATATAGATTTTTACTATAAATGTATATCATTCCTTTGAATATGATGTATTCGTAGTTTTTGAATCCCTAGTGAGAAAGTTAAATTTATAAACATAAAAAAAAAATTGTATGTTTTGTATATTAAAGTAATTAATTATATTAATTTTCCAGTTCTTAAAGTTTTGAACTTCAATTTGTTAATATAGCTAAATATACCATTATATGATGCGAATTTGAAGCTCCTTAGTGGATTTATTTTTTGGATCTTCTTCCACGTCAGTTTTTGTGTTTTGATTTTTCAATATTAGGACTACTCTCAAAATTGCACATTTTTTTTTTAAAATAATTACCAGGTACTGTTATTCTTAATCCCTCGTTTTTATTTCTTTGTATGATTCGGAAGAGAATTATCTGCTCCAGGAATGAATTTGGAAGTATTTAATATCATTAGAAAAGCCAAATTCTGCAAGGTTTTGAAAGATTCTACAGCCATTTCTAGATACTTACTTTTTGCTCAATTTGCTCAATTAAACGTCCACAGGACTATCACTTCAGGAAGAGCTAAGCAGATCTAAGTAAAACTTAAAATTTTTCTTAGTTTCTACCAATTGTACAACTATGTAGAATTTAAAGAAAATCTGGGATGGTGAGATTTATTTATTTTAATGGTTACAGGCCATTTGCAAGAGGGGTGATGTTTTCCGAAGTATTATCTTAATTTTTATTTCATTACGAACAAGAGTTCAACATACAAGTTTTGAAATGGTAAGTTTGAAATTATTGATGAATGTAGTGAAATAAGTACGTAATAGACTAAATTATTGAAGAAAAATCAACACGTATATAATGATAATAACAAATAAAATCGTTTTTGTCTGAGATGTAAATTTGATTTTTTTTATTTTTATTGAACTCTCCTTGTCGGTGGCAGAATATTCAAAAAAACTCGTATTCTCTCGATTCTTCACGATCGCTCCATAGATATGGCGCATTCCTTATTCAAAACATTCACACGTGGCAGTGAGTTAATTACAAAAGGAAAAGGCAAGACTCTGAGATAATAGCGACAACAAGAGCAAGACCAGATCCCTCAGCCAGCCTCGCTGGTGAACAAAATTAATGCACTACTAAATGCCCTTCGTGACCCGTGCCAGCATTAGTAAATCACTTTCTCGAACCATATCGGCATTGCGCCTTCCCTTCTTCTAGGCTCGAGCTTTTCGTAATACTAGATACCTATATCACTATGTTGTATGTATAGTTATGCACATGGGCGGATCCAGAAGGGGTCATGACACCCCTCAAATATTTTGGTTTTTCAATTTTTTGGTATTTTTAAACAGATAATGCAAATTGGTAGCTACTATACCCTAAACATAACACATTTGGTCGTTTAGATAGCAGTCCTTCTTAATACAAGGTAATCATCTCATAAACATGGTGTTGTCAGCCACATGATTATGAGACACGGGGGGGGGTTCGTGACCTTCCTTAATTCTTCCGATAAAGGAAAAAGGAATCCCTTAGGAATAAACAATGTTCATTCCTTTTCCGTAAAGGAGCGTAATTATTTTTATACATACCTACAATTTAAAATATGTCAGCGAAAATTTATAATCAGTTCTTATTCAGTAATTATCGTTTCATTTTATTTTATCTCACTCTTTTTTTTTTTTTTTTAATTTTCTTTCATCCGATTAGATGAAGGCGTGGAGTATTATCGGTTAATACAATTTGATATTCTACGATACTTTCTATGTAGAGCCAGAAAGATGATGAGTAAGGATCTAAAAATCTTTGGATGGAATATTCTGAAGTATTTCTCAACAAATTGTGCCATTGATGATAAAATATTAAAATACTTTAGAATAGGTTAAGGAAACTAATAACTTCTTTCATCAGTACTTAGATCATTCTTCATTAGACCTTGATGTCATTACTATTTAAATATTTAACATATCTAACCTTTTCTAAATTATTTTGAATAAATAAAATTATGTCGTGGAAGAGCTGTCATGACATATTTACTACTTGTTATTTTATGAAAATTAAAATTTGTTTAGATTCAAATAAATATATTTTCTAGTGACTATAATCTTTTTTTTTTATCTTTACGAAAACGTTACGATTTCATCATATCACACTAGTTTAGAATACAATAGACGGATGACTCGCCTGCGTAGTTGCAGTATTTCACTCAACAGCAAATCGCGGTGACTGCAAGAGCCCCGTAGTTTCCAGTCAAGGTATGACCGTTTCGCCAGAACCTTGACTAAACTCACCTTTTCTAATCGGACCGTTCTCACTAGGTAACCAGGCAATGCAACACTCCGACGATCTGTAGATACTAAGGATCCCTCTTAAGATATTTATAACTTGTAAATTATATAAAAAATATAGTAATAATAATTTTTCCTTAATTTCAAACTTACAAAAAGTTATTATTCTTAACTGTTCCGAATAATATAATTTCTTTTTATATTTTTTAATATTGAAAAATTAGAGTTGGTCGACCCCAGATTGAGGCATATTATTCGAGAAAAAAAATTATATTTTTAAATTTCTAGTCGAACTAATCATTTAATGGTTTAGTTTGAGTATTTATTAAATTTACAAACAATATTTTCCTTAATTATTTAATTTCTTACCACAATTTATGAATATGAAGGTTTTAATAAGAATTTTATAATAAGAACAATTTGTTTGTCAAATTAAACTATCGATTATAAAAAAAATAATTTTGAAATTCTCTGACAGATCAGGTAATCCGTGCACATTCGGTTGGATCAGACTACCGTTCCATGGGATAACTTTTGGCTTTCTCCAATGAATATAATCATGGAATTCGTAACATGGACACCGACATACCTCCCGGCTAACGAACCCACGCACTATTCGCATGAGAGATTCTTTTATTCATACTTAAAATTATTCATTGTTGAATATATATTCCAGAACATTACAAAAAAATAATATTTATTTTTAGTATATTATCACAATTTAAATAATGAAGGAATTGCTAAATATGAATCATTTCATCCACAACTCGCCAGTTTAATTTTTTTTTTTTGCTTTCTTTTTTTCTGGCCGTGTTACTCAACAAGAAGACATTCTTCTGCCTCCACGACATTTTATGCAATAAAAATTGTTACACTATGGGTTCACGATTTGAATTGTCGGAATCATATTTCTACAATTAAACGGAAACGTCACTGGGACATATCTCGCGAATCTCAAACGCTAAATGACTTAAACATGAGATCCGACCAGTTTATCTTCCCTAGAGATTATCTCTACATGCTATGGAGCATGTGTTTTGCGCTAGACTATCTCTCACGTAATTCTTCGGTAAAAGTTAGCTCTATCTAATTCGCAGTTGCCGTCTTGTCCTGTGCAACTGTTATAATGGCTTTAGAAAGTGACATAGATATAGAAGAAAAATATATTGGTTTATAACAAAAACGAACGTTTTTGTATTTGAACCGGGTAAAAATAAAAAAATAAAATAAAGCAACGCAGACCCACTTCCGACTCATCATGGCCACGATTCCGTATATAAGTGAAATTAAAAAAAAAAAATATTATATGCGTACATATATATACGTACTGATATATATTCATGACAAATAAATGATTATGTCTGTCGTGTTTATTTTTATGTTTCCTCATTCGTGTTTTACAGCCATCTGTCAAACTTTACCTATTTAAAATTTCTTAAGGTTACATTTTAAATACTTGCATACTAATGTGTGTGTTTTGTAATTTTTTTAACTGCTTAACTTGCAAGCTTGTTATTTTTACTTTGTTTTGACGTTTTACTGCTTCAACCTTTCTCATTACCTTTAAAGCAAATCTAAGTACCTACTTAATTTTTTTTTTTTTTTTAAATCTAAACATTTAGAAAATTTGATTGTTCCTTCTACATTTCTGTATGGATAAAAAACATGTTTGTTTCAATATATATAGTGCCAGTTTCTTTATTTTTTCGGACCATTAGAATCATCTATGATCATGAATTTACAATTACATACAATTACACATGGGTTTCTTGTGCAATATAAAAAGCTGCGATAATTTCTTGAATACGATAATAATTCAACTGATTGAAAAATAGTCTACGATATTTTATTTATTTATTCGATCTCAAATCATTACATACATTAAAGATGAATAAGTAAAATATATATATATATATATATGTGTGTGTGTGTGTGTGTGTATATATGTCAGAGAAATTTTTTTATACATCAAAAACAGATAACTATCACCTGCGGATATATATACATATATATTGAATATTAAAGTAATGAAAACAAAATGTAAATAAGTAAGTATTATTATTATAAAATATAAACTCTTGAATTAATCACTTAAAGTTTATTTAATCATGGTAAGGGTTTGAATTACCAAGACTGGCTTGTTACAATTATTCATTAATATTATATTACTGAATAATAGTCATTAATAGGGATTCTTCGTGGATTACTAGCCGCTAAGGGAACGCAAGATGAGTGACACGCCTCTGAAATAGGGCAAGAGTGCCTTGCGCAACGAACGAAACGAAAAGTGTTTACGACCGCTAGTGTTTATCCGCTGCCCTACTTCCTGACGTGCGTCCCTCTCCACGTGACTGATGACTGTCTGGGTGTCTTCCACTTGGTGCTGGAGTATGTGGAGTACCAATAAAGTAAGGAGATATTGTGAGGCAACTAGCATGGTCTGAGGTTACGCACCTCTCATTGAGGTCCTCGATTCTTAATTACCGGTGTGCTTAACAGGAAAATATATTAGAACCCTACTATAAAATGTATTAATTACATTATTTATTTAACAAAATAATTTACTTGACTTATTGTTAAACTCCGGTCCAAGTTGAAATTAATTCTAGTCAGTTATACTGAAAATGTGAACGTCTTTGTCCTGGTGATTACCTGAAGCTCGAGACGAAATGTGGACACATCTATAAATAATTTAACTTAGAATATTATTTTATAACTTCATCCTTAATTTAATCCATAATATTTTTTTTTTTTTTTTTTTTTTTTTTTTTTTTTTTTTTTTTTTTTTTTTTTTTTTTTTTTTTTTTTTTAACAATTCGATTATTCTGTTATTTTGGTGAAATTGTAAAAGATTAAAAATATTCCTATTTTTGATGAAATATTTTTCAATTGAAGATATTAACTTAAAAATTAGAGGTATCTGTTATTTGGCTAAATAGCACCGACCTGTAAAAGTTTAAGATTTATCCATCCGCTAATTTTCAAATTTTTAGGTAACCGTCATACAGCCCTTGCGGTTTATTTATATGATTGTTAGATATTACCTGTAATATCTAATAATATCTCTTTATTTTATTATTTTTATTGTGATACTGTAATTCAGAATGTGGTCGGTTTAATATCTTTGTAGTAGTGGTATAGTAGAAAAAAAGAATAAAATTTTATTATTTACAGCTCAATTGATTTCAACTCAATATATGAGTTGTAAAATAAACAAATAAAGAAAACAGATAAAACAAATATACCATACACTATCATTCTAATTTTTAATGTATGATATAAATTACACAGTTTTACCATAATTGCGAGGCGCCAATCAAGTAATTTTATTGCTCTTACAAACGGTGAAAATTAAAGTACATAATATTTTATCTGTTAAGTATTGTGTCCTTGTTACACTATAGCACATATGGTTTTATTCGATTTTTTTTATTTTATAAAATACCTTACCCCTCCAATGTGGAACTACTAGCCAATTATTATTACTTTATTCAATATTCCATCGGTTGCATAATGTCATCGTTGATTTAGACTACGCATTACCCTGAACTTATGTTAAAATAGTTTTATCTTGACTCTGTTTCAATAATATATTCATCCCATTTTATAGATTCAGCAGAGACATATCAAATTATTTTGCTTCACCTGAGTTAAGCTTTTTCACCGGTCCTTTCAAGGTATAATTTTATTTCTGTTTTTTTTTTTTTTTTTTTTTTTTTTTTTTAAGAAACAGTGGTGAACATGTGCTCTGTCATAAAGCAAAAAAAATATTATAAACACTTTATGACATTGATAAAAGAACCAGCTTCGTCACAAGTAGCTGTAAACTTTATAAGACTAAAAAGTTAATGAAAAAAGTCTGTTGACAGCCAAAAACAGTTCAAGTTTTTATTAAAATGTAAAACGCGGATTTTTTCCCCTGTTAGCAGGGGGCACCCATGAAAATACCCGCAACAAAACTACAAGGTGCCCATGAATAGGATTATAGTTTTTGCAGCGCCATTGTTGGGACATGTGGGGCTAAGGGCCGTAGCGATCTGTTGCAAGGATAACTGGATCGTCACTGCTTAGGTAATCTGCCATTACAGATAGTACGCTTTGACGAAGGAACAGTTTTGCAGGCGAGGCTCTTGCACCCGTCGGCACCTTTGGCTGTGTATGGAAATCGGGGAATGTCATGTTTTAGAGTAATGTCTTTACTGTTTCATTTTATACGGTTATATATTATCTATAGTCACCTGTGGTATAGTGGTTAGCATGGCAACCTACAATACTAAAGGTCGTGGGTTCGCGCCCCGTGGTGGACCTAGGATTTTTTAATGGGAGTAAAAAATCCTTAGCTATGCCGTCCTTCGGATAGGACGTAAAATAGAGGTTCCGAGCCTGTACGATGTCAGGTACTCGTTAAAGATCCCTATCCTAATTAAACCTGGATAGGAAAAAATTAGGACTCCCAGTGTAGCATCGTCCGATTAGCCTTAGTGGCATAAAGTGACGTTAAGCAAACAAACAAACAATTATTTATAGTTTCTGTTAAGTATCCAGTGTTAAGTTTCCAAACTAGTTCTTGTAATTCTAATTCTCCCTACTTCTTTGTAAAAGAACAAAAAAAAAATTAACGTAATAAACGCAGAACAAAAAAATAAAATAAAAAATAGTAATGCTCTTTTCAAATCAATAAATATATTTGTCAAATTTTATGAGATAAATGCTGATGGGCTATATAAATTTTTAAATAAATTTATTTGAAGAGAAAAGATTTACAATTGCCAATTTTTTCTCTTCAAATAAAATTATTTAAAATAATAAACAAGTTTTAGATTATAATGCAGGTAACAAGGTGAAACGCTGAGTACGAAACGTTTCGAAAGTATATGCTTAATAAAACAGAGAATCGATTAAAATTATTTAAAGGTTCTCAAGCTAGGGATTTGACTTACTAGGACTGTTATTTCAATGATGACAAATTTTGTTAATGGTATCATACTGTTATATCATGTGATTTAAATTTGTTATATTTAGGTATACACATTAGATTAGTATTTTAATTCCAAAGCCTAACAAGTTTTGTCTTAATGATTCATTAGGTGGACAAAACTTCTAGATAAAAACAAACTGGTGTTTAAATGAATATAACCATTTATTTACTTCTTCATTGGTCCACAAACCATATTCTTTTATAAATTTTGATTTTTTTTTATGGGAACTATATATGTAATCAGTTTTCAGTTTTTTATAGTGAAAATGTCTAAATTTTATAGCACATATATATAATATACAGTACGTATGAAAAGGAATGAATTTCACATGTCCCATTTTCCAAAATCCTCTCCAGAAAACACCTAGAAGGAACTCCTGTTCCAGCGCAACACTCTACCGCGGCGGACCACCATGACAGGATAATCACTTGTAAATAGAGTCGAGTGCTCGGCTTTTAGCCAGCTGTGGGAACAGGCCGATAATGTCAGCCTCCCGAATTCTCCCAGTGTCACTTTCACAGCGCCTCCTTCTCGGCAAAAGTTCAAGATTGAGAAAACGCTCGCTGGATAGAGATTTTTGGGGAAACGGCTAATGAAATTGGAAGTTCTTATTGAGGTGGGCAGCAGAGTTATTTATTGGGAGTCCTTAAGTAGAATTAGCTGAAAAGGGGGAATTGAATAAGACTGTAGGGTACGCTATGGCTAAGCATTTGTTACTGGAGATTGGGGCTGTACCATTTTTGATGGCTCTACCAGAACTCGGAGGTTGGCTATTAGCTAGACCTACTGCCACGACTCAATATGAGTCTTCTGCAATGGGTCTTCTTCGGCTTCAAGTGGCCATAGCTATAATTATAGGCTGTCTGCAATTTTTTTCCCTTTTTTGAGTGCCGCACAACTCGTAGCCCACGATTTAACAATTTATTTTAACGCAGTAGCTACTAAAGTTTGAGTTATGCTACTGGATATTAGTTAGGTATTTTATATAGAAAATAGATGATAAAAAAAAACGTTATTTCCAAACGGCTCCCATAGCTCCATTGTATTAGTTATATAAAAAATATATATTAAAAGAAAACCTCTTAACAGCAACAGGAGCTCACGGAAAAGGTACTGAGTGTCTTGTTACCCCAATGCCACGCAGGCCAATAGCTACTGTTATTAGATTAGTTTAAAAGCCTGGATATTTTTGACAGAAGTTTGTTGGCAGGAGTGAAGAAATTGAAACACATATTCATTACATGTTATTGTGATTATGTTTTATAAATGGAATAGGAGAAATTTCGATTGTTTCAATTTTAATATATAAATATAATATATAGTATAACATAATATAAATATATATATTTATATTCCTTATTGTTACTTATATCTATTTACTACAATTGAAACATACAATTTAGAGATTTGTCTAATGGACCGGCAAAAAAGAAAACAACAGAGACCAGAGATACAATAAACTACAACAAAAAACGTTGCTATTGGTACATTATGTGTTCTTCCCAGAGGCATCCAGGACCTCAGCGACTCTTCTGTTATTCATGAAACTTCTTTTTTATTCCTTTACATTTCTTTCATCCGAAACGATTTCGAGGAGCCATTAGAGATGACCAAGTGACCAATGTTTTTGCAGTTCTCCGGAGCACCCCCTGGCGGAAGGAGGATTCCTTTTTGCCTCGGGGATGTAAGACCGCTCCTAACCGGCGATAACTGTCACCGCAGGACTTTTTTCTTCTGCTCTTGGTGAAAAGTAGCATGTTCCAGATCCGACGGTCTGTCTCCTCGCATCTACGTCCGCCTTAACTCAGCGGGGCAGACTTTTCGGCTTTTTTATATAAATTAATTTCTACCATATGTTAAGAAAATATCTTATATATGTACCAGGATGGTTTCATTGCATAAAAAGTGTTTATCGAATTTCCTATTTGCACTACCATATTAATTTTCATTATTAATTACTCTATAAACCGACGGGGTTCTCATTGATATTTATACAAATCAAGCTCTTCTACTAATCATTGGGAAATATAAATCACGCAAAAACAAGAAATAAAACTGTAAATCAAGTATGTACACATTAAATATATATATTTGAAAAATAAAACCTTTAAAAATATATATTATATAATAAAAATATATATTTCTATTTAAATTAAAAAAAAAATCTAAAAAGGTCCATTGAGATATACACGTATAAACACCACATGTACAAGTAAGTAATGATTTAAATTAATTGGTGTTAGGGAAAAATGAATCAAGTCATCGAATGCGATGCTCAAACAAAGATTTACCAAGCTTAAAAAAATCATCATAAATTCTGTCTGATTGTATGTCTCTATTTCTGAATAATAAATAAACTGTATTATTTCAACAGAGACTGGCCTTTACATTAAATTTTGAATTTTAAGAAGACGAGACAAAAAAACAAAAATCCTTAAAAACAAATAAATTTCTATTTAGCTAAAAAAAAAAAAAAAAAAAGGAAGAAAGATTCCAGGTAATATTTGTCAAGAATTAATATGAAGTTACATTTGTATGTAACAAGAAATACATACGGTCATTGAATAAATAAATAAAATTTTGCCTGAAAATAAGTAGTTCCTATTTATATTATAGGTACTTGTTTGATTAATAACACTATCAATCATCTTCACTTACCTTATCGTTGAATTTCCACTTAGCTGAAAATGATATATTAATAATAACAATAGAGCGTGTTAGTACATGCAGAATTAAAATGAATCGAAAAAAGCCCCAAAACATTATCTTCATATTCATTTTTGAAAATAGTTTACACAGCTTGTTTTGTTTTTTTACTAAGGCATCTTCATAATTTGTATGTATTCAAGAATTTTCGATATGTTTCTAATAAGTTTCGATCTGCACTCACAGATTTTTTAATACATGTATACATATATCATGAATTATAGTATATCGAATTAATAAAACCGATTCGAGGAGGCTATATTAAAATACCCTCAGTAAATTACTGCAAAATAACAAGAGTTTACGGTCCAGAACGCGTAAAGTATTTCACCTTATCACTTCCCAGGACGTGAACACGATTCTCAGTGGTGTCTTCGCAAGTCCCGGTGTATGAGAAGATGTTCTGCATAAACGATTACCGATCCGATACATAGGCGGGCGATAAAGATCCGATATTAATAACGACAGAAACAAGGGCTGAGAAGGAAGACATCGAAACAATGGGGTCGCGCGCCACCGTAAATTTGTCGTATTAATTCCATCTGGGAATCCGGAGAGTGCTGTTGCGCACACTTTATAGCAGCTTCATCATGGTCTTTATGATGTGATGCAGCCGTTATCGGATACCGAAATCAAGGTAAAAACAATAAAATACCGAAAGTCGGCCTTTTTATGATATACCCGGTATAGGCTAATTATAACGTATTTAGACTCTTTAATTATGTATACAGCTATAAGGTGTTGTTCGAACATGCGGTTCATTTTCAGTAGACGACCATGAAAATAATAATCATAAATGAAAGTAATAAAGGTATTTTTTTTTTTTTTTTATTTATTGAAAGAATTAATACATTCTGCCACAGTACAAAATTCTGCATTAATATTATGGACACATTCACTCAATAACTATTTACAAATGCACATAAGAAAAAAAATTATATTAATAAGTAAAAGTAAATCTCGAAATAGGAAAGAGAAAAAAGAAAAATTATAATAAATAAAATATTTATCCCATTAAAAATATTTATAAATAAAATATTTATACCTATATAAAATATATACATTCAGCCTGGGAAACTCCGATTCACACTTTGCAGCCCACTTATGGAAGGCAAAGCAAGACTCTGGAAGATCCCAGTGCTTCCCTCCCAGCCATATCACTGTGATTATAAAAAAGGTGTATAAAAAAGGTAATAATGCAATTAAATTTTGTTATTAAGTACATTTAAAAAAAAAAAATAGAATAATACTTCAGCCGTCTTCATATTATTAAATAATTGGATATCAAGTTGAAATTGTACTCCTCATCACCAGATTATCACAAATTATTGTAATTGAAAATCTTAGTAATATAACATGTTAAGTTATGATGAAATTAAGATTTTTTTATAGACGAAATATTCTTTAAAAATATTTTCATTTTGATTTTATATATTAATTATTTTCTTGTGTGTTACCACTTTTTATATTTTTTTTCTCAATAATCTTAAATATTTTATTTTTTAAGAATTAAGATTGGCCTCGGACGTTCGCATCCAAGCCTAGTCTATTCCCTCTTACAATGTCGCATATTTTTTGCAAATTTATAAGGGGTGGACTATTCTTAAAAATAGCAGGATGCATTGAAATGTCGCCTATTCTTAATATTTATGTAATAATTTGATTATTTTACTGTGGGTAACTAATCTGATAAATAAATATGAGAGATCGGGGGAAGGGGGTCAGTGAAGAGAGGGGATTTACGCGACTTGGATGCAATCTTCCTAATGCAGTGGTAGCGTACCGCGCATGTTAAGCTCCCCGAGGTTCAACTCCCAGCCGAGGTCAATTTTTTCTCTTTCAAAAACTAAATATTTAAGTATATATATATTATTTTTTTTTTTAGTAAACTGGCTACTATAAACTAAAAGCTTTAAAGATGAATTTTCCTACTTCCCCGTTTGTTGCATAATCCGTTCATATACTAAGGTCTTAAATTGTTTTACAATTATTATAGATGATTTTATATAAATTACCTTTATAGTATCATTTTTTTACATTTTTAAAAATCTGAAAGAAGACAACCTATTTATACAAACACGTGCGGAAATTTTTCAGTTCAATGGATTAAGCAGTTTTTATTTCTTTTAAAGAAGGCATCGAATTGAGTAAGATGACCTTATAAAGCAGCTTTGCGAGCCACCTTTTTATAACCAGATGAGAATTAAATTAATGATGACCATTTTTCGCTGCAAGATGGTATAAGTTGAGAAATTTATTTTTGAATAAGCCCTTAAGTTGGAGGGGTACAGAGGAGCTTATGTACAGAGGCTATCTAGCTTCTTGCGTAAGAGGCCTGGTAGATGTTCTCAGTGGCCCCATATACGGCGTTTCTAAATCAAGGCAGTCACAGCTCTCAATATAAATCATATTAGAGGCTGGTGAAACCTCTAGTAGTAGTAGGCTAGTCCTTGGTAGTGGAGACCTTTTTATTTTCGCATTATCGTGTCGCAAGGAACCCCCTGTGAAAATGGTCCAAAGAAGGAGTTGAAGATCGGGTGTGGTAAGAGCGTAAAATACAACACGAGGCTCGGCCCTTAAAGGCAGCTTCCATTGTGTTCTTGACGGATGCCCGCACCGAAATCTCTTGTCAACTGTTGTGGAAAACATAAGAAAAACATACACCGTTCCTGTACAAGATGATTTTCTTTTGATTGGGCTCATTGTTTGTCGCTTTCAACGAATGGCCAATTGAAGAAATCCATTACAGTTATTTTTTTTCCTTTCAAAATCACTGGTATCATTAAATCAATTAGGAGTATGATATAAAAATCACTCCTATTCTTCACCGAAAAAAAGCGAAGAAACAGTTTTAAAGAGATTTCTTTTTTCATTTTGTTAATTTTTTCATCAACCATTTTTTAGTTTTAAATAAAGTTTAAATTTTTTTTCATTGATTTTCGTTTTCATTAAAAAAAAAAAAAAAATCGAAGTGCGATTATGCTGTATCATAGCATCTTTAAATTACTAGATGAATTGATAGAATAAGACATTACTTACTTAAAAAATAAAAAAATACAGAGTTCTTAATGTAATCAATAATTTAAAAATATATATACAGTAAAAAAAAAAATAATGTATTAAATTTATCATATACTACTGGATTTAGAAAAATTATATTTTTTCTTCTTTTCTCACCACTCTTGTTATAGATAAAAATAAAAATCTTGCATTTAATATAATGTCTAAGTCCAATTTAAACATTTCCCGAGGAAACCACGTTTATTTATACAGGGTGTTTCGGAATTGCACGGCACTATTTTAGGTACGTGTTCTCTAACACAAAATAAACAAAAAAGTTCATATTAACATGTATCTCAAGCTCATTTATTAAACAGATATCAAAGGTTAAAGATTTATTATTACTATTTATTTATTATTATTACAACATTTAGAGTAAATGTTCAAAGGCGCCTCCGTTTTGTTGAATGCAACATTCAGCACGACGAATCCATGCTTCTCTGGCTCTTCGTATAGCATCAGGATGGTGGTTGATAGTTACTGCGGCTTCCACGATCCGATTTCTTAGCTCTTCTTGCGTGTCAACTGCCGCAGAATAAACCATAGACTTCATCCAGCCCCACACAAAATAATCTAATGGCGTTAAATCCGGAGATCGTGGTGGCCATTTAACAGGTCCGTTTCGACCAACCCATCGGTCTCCATAAGTTGCATTTAAATAATCAGTGACACTATGAGAAAAGTGAGCTGGAGCACCGTCATGCATAAACCACAGCCTTTGCCTAATGCCTAGCGGAATATCTTCTAGAATATCATGCAGATTATTTTGCAAAAAATGCAAGTAAGATATACCTGACAGCCTAGGTGGCAAAAAGAAGGGGCCGATGATTTTGTCGCTTAGAAGACCACACCAGACATTTAAAGAGAATGTATGTTGGTAATGTCCAACAGTAGTCGTATGAGGGTTTTCTTCGGCCCAAGTATGGGTATTTCGAAAATTAAGAATCCCGTTTCTTGTAAAGCAAGATTCATCAGTAACCAAAATGCAGTTCAGGAAGTTAGGATCTCGTGTGCATTGTCGAATTAACCACTGGGAGAAATTTCTGCGCTTGTTATAATCTTGTGGTAACAAATCTTGCCTACTTGATACGTGAAATGGATATAATTGTTGTTCGCGTAAAGTTCGCCATACGCTGGTAGAGGAAACATCGAAACGACGTGACAATCTTCTGGTACTAGTAGTAGGAGATAACTGAACAGCATCGAGTATTTCTTCTTCTACGTTTGCAGTTCGTCGAAATCGTTGTCGACCGGCGTTCACTCGTATAGGTTTTAGCGTACCATTATCCCTAAGACGTCTTTCAATGGCCTCAAACGTTTTACGATTTGGTATTCTTCGGTTAGGAAATTTTTCACGATATCTTCGAACAGCAGCAGCACCGTTTGTATGTACCTCGCCATAAGTTAAAAGCATGTCTGTTTGTTCATCAAAAGTGAATAAATTTGTGGTATCTCCCATGATAATCATAAATTGAACTGTGTCACAAGATTCACTCACACTAAAACACACAGAACTAGACAAACAGATGAGCAACTACTGTCATTGCTTATCGTTCATTTGTTTATCAGGTGATTAAAACCTTTTATTTAGTATTAAACACGTTAAACGTTGTACAGTCAGTCTTAATGCAGTAAATAAATAATAAATCTTTAACCTTTGATATCTGTTTAATAAATGAGTTTGAGATATATGTTAATATGAACTTTTTTGTTTATTTTGTGTTAGAGAACACGTACCTAAAATAGTGCCGTGCAATTCCGAAACACCCTGTATATTTTCTCAGGAAAATTCGTACCTTTTTGTTTTGTAATAGCATGACAGAAATATTAAAACATGACAGTTTACTAAAATATATGTTGGAGTTTGGCATTATTTCAACCGAAAGTTTGAATAATAATCATATAATTATCTTATGTACGATGAATATTATAAAAATATGTAATAAAAATTTTTATAAATACAAAAATAAAAGATTCTAAGACATACGATAAAAAAATAAACAAAAGATTACATTTTTTTCCCTTCTAACATATATTAACATAATTAGTCATGCCACAGTAGCTATAAGGTAATTTATAGCCCATTGTTACAATAGTATTTTTATGTTAATTCAATTCTGAAGCTCAAAATGAAAATCTCTTCCAGAATACTTTAAATATTTGTCGAATGAAAAAAAAAAAAATAGAAAACGGGAAGTTGACAAGGAAATATATGATATTTCTTTTGGTAAACATATGGAAGAAATCCATCATTTCATCCCAAAACAAGAAACTTTTTCTTTCTAAATCAGGCGAAATTATTTACAAGTGGAACAGGTGTTTTAGTATTGAGGAAAAAAAAAATGAAAAAGACGTATCGTTGTCGAAAGTTTTCGAAACAGAACTAGAGAGAAAAAAAAAGATACAGTTAAAAAATGAAACAGATTAGCCTCAAAGGAAGATAGATATGGTAAGAATCCATAACAGTTTGGCCGGCTACAAATTGAATATAGAGCGCCTGGCTTGGGACCGGTCGAGGAGAAACCAGAGTCCCGAGTTAGGGAAGATTGTCCCATCATCCCTTTGCCGGGTCCTTCATTAGCCTCTCTTACATAAATCTCTTTTCAGCGTATCCATCGCCTCAATTAGATCTTCTAGGCTTCCCAGTCTCTTCTGCGACATTATCCAACTGTTCCGGGGAAAGGCCATGGAATAATTAGTCCGGAGGGCTCCGTCTTATTCCGTGGCGTTAATTGCAAGAGAGCCACCACTCGGACAGTGATATGTCTTCTCCTGGAGCGATCTGGTCGTGTTTGAGATAGCTCTCGATGACCGGGAAGTCGCTCCCGGAGAGGCTCTCACGTAAAACAGATGACCGTTTTCACCTCCGACATCTTGACCCTAGAACGGTAACTGGAGTGGTGTGTCACCCCAAATAGATTCTCAAGTAAGCCTACACACCGGATGTAGAATCTAGTGGTTCCATTATTTACTATTAATAATTACAAGTCTCATGCAATTAGTTCAACCGTTACGCACATCATAGATTCTAAGTTACCTTTTTATGTAATTATCTACTGTTCCGAATATATATATATTTTAAAAAAGTGGATGATAATGTTATACAGATGATCAGAAGTTTACTGAATTGGTAAATCTTTTTAAATAAAGAATATATCTTTTCAAGATTATTTTAGATCTCAAGACTCGAGATACCGAGAATAACCCAGGATTGGCTCTGGCTATTCGTTTCGTTGATCGACTTCTCTTAGTTGGCCGTTTATTGAGTTTAATGTAGATCCGATGCATTTGAAGTTGTCTATTTTTATTTATTTTGTTATTCTGTATTTTTTAAATAAAATTTTTGGGATGACCGGTCCCAAGTATTCCTGTTCCTATTTTTATCACACCGGTAAATTGTAGGTAGGCTATATCAGTACCTTAAAAGCAATTTCGATTAAATTATTATTTTACTAAACAAGTTATCTCATATAGTTAAAAATAATATATTATACTATGAATGTATTTGATTATACAATATTTTTGATAGTGAGTAATTCAATCTTTTTGGACTTTTCGAAGAAGTCTCATTTTTTTATTTTTTTATTTATTAATGAAAGTTTTAAATCTTAACGATAATTCATTAGTTTCCTGAAATAAATAAAGTCTAATTAATCAAAAGAGCAGCAAACACTAAGTGTAATGGATATATGATTTCTCTTGAATGAATGGCCAGATATTTTTTTATTTTTTGGGTCCGGTTAATCAGACTGGTTATTAACTGGTTTATTAATACCCCAGCCTCTAATTGAAATAACGAGTTTCTTAGATCCTGCTCAGTTTTTCGATAGAAATAAATCTGGTGAATTGTATAAATCAGGATTGTGAGAATATAAAATATAAAAAGTTACTAATCTGAAAATTTAGAGGAAGAAACTCGATTACTTTTAAGATCTTTTCGTTAATTAATAAAATATACTAAATATTTGCTGTACTTTTTAGATAATTTAAAAATAAAATAAAATGAGTTTATCCCATTTTGAAAGTAGACTTCCCATTTGTACCTCGAAATAGTCATTTCCATGATAATCAATGAACTTCTACTAATTCTTCCAATTCCTATGATTACAACACTGAAGGAGTGAGCTTTTGCTCTGAACTTTGTCCCTGAGATTAGAAGAGCACCTTTTATCCGATTTCCCGAACCGTATCCGCACTCAGCTAATTGTGGAACAGACTCCTGAGGAGTGAAGCAACGAATGCTTGGAGTTCCGATCTCTTCCTATGGCCCACAACTCTGTCGGCACCTTTTAGGGGAACCACGCTCTCATCCGCCCAAATCTTTATTCCAAGGGTAAGATCCAGTTACCTGCCTCTGGATTTCCAGCTCTGGATCCTCCAGGACTCCTTTGAGGAGTCATTGCTATCGTAAATGATGTATAAAAAAAAAGTTAACCCAAAATTTAAAAGACTTGCTATATTAATCATTTTTTAATTAATACTAAATTTATCCATCCATGTTTTAACTTAATAAATCAATGAATGAATACTACTTATTTCGACTTTCCTACTTTTATTATTTATTTTTTTTTTAATATTCTTATGAATTAAATTTACTCTAAAAATAATTGTTTCATTTATTTTTGACAAGCCTTTCATTTATATTTGATGTCTACTTACATCAACATGCTTATTATTCTTTTTGAAACCTTGTCCCAAAATAAAACGATCTTTTCTAATTATACAAATAAGAGTTTTTCTAGTTGGTGTGAATAGGATAAATATCTCAGCCTAACGTGGGTTTATTGTAACACCTAGAAGGTTTTTAAGTGCATATATATATATATATATATAAAACAAATTATGAATGCAGTCAAGATTACTGTTGTATTTCGGTATAAATTATAATGGTCACCAACGCTCTTCATTTATAAACTAAAATATTAATTTTTTTTCTTTGGTTTTTAGACATTTTTTTGGTATTTTTTTTATTTTTTAAAAATTAGTTTGTAACGTTTCGGGGTAGCTTCCCCATCTTCAGGACTCATACAATTATTTTGTAAAAATACAAATTGTTGTTTTTGCTAAAACATGAGCTATGATTATTTAATTGGTCACTTATAAGCATAAATTAATTTTCTTTTTCATTTGCACCTTTCCAGACCAACAGGTGGATTATTTTTCCTGTTCATATCATGTCAGAACAGAAATTTCAGCAAATAATACAATTTTTGTATTCACAAAATAATTATATGGGTTCTGATGGTGGGGCCCAAGCCACTCCGAAAAGTTAACAACAAATTTTATAATAAATAAAAAAATTTCGACAGTAATGAAGGTTTCTTGCCTAAAAACCAAATATAATAAAATTTTAATACCTCCACTCAAAAATTTAAAAATATTTATACAGAAATAATTTCGAACATAGGAAAATGTGAAGTAAATCATAAATCACTAATATTAGAGAATTTTTGATTTAAAAGACTTTAGAAGGTGCTTTCATCGTTTTCCACCTCCTGGTCGTAAATAGCATAAAAATGGCATTTTTTAAAAAATATAAATGACGGTATATGATGTTTTAGTTGTGGCATTTTTTAGGTATCTGTCATGTCGCCCTGTAATGTCCTGTTGTGAGGCAAATAATAATAGACCTATCGGTGAATGATATAGCTAGTCAATCGTTTAATACAAAAAAAAAAAATCTTTATATTAGTAAGAATTTTGAATTAAGGAAAACTATATAATAGGAGTCATTATATCCATAAATATCATAATGAGATCTATTGCTATTTTTCTTTTGATTAAATTGAATCGCCGCCACATCATTCCACTAGAGGATTCATTCGTTTTAATTTTAAAGCAATTTCTTGTAATTTGCCACCCTACTTAACTGAACGACCCTCATTGATATAACTACTCTTCGATTCGTTCAACTCTATAAGGGATGGGTCCGATTCCTTCCATTCCACTTTTCACTCTCCCATGCCATATGACAAACTTTTATCATTACTAGATATTAAGTCATGCGAGGCTACATGACAAACGCATTACACACTTCAGGAAGAGCCACCCGGATGTCTCCTCGAAGAGAGATATGGGGCGGTTCCATAGCCAGGCTTCTGATAGCCCTAACATTAGGGACTCCATTAATCCATGTGTCCCCCTCAAAGCTATCCGGCGAGAAGAAATTCGGTGGAAATTCCGAAAACCAATTTGTTACCTCCCTTGATTAAGGAATGTGCATTATGCTTCCTATATCCCACTGAGAGGTGCATCACTTAAAACGTCCCGTCAGATTTTAGGAAACGTACATACATTTTCTTTTCCTGTTAAAAGGCAACATGAGAGTTGTTTGATCCAAAATATTACAAACAACGGTGTCAACCTGTTACAACTTATTAATTTGGAAGAAAATTAAAATAATAACCCAATTATCTATATTTCTTAGGCGTTTATATAAGAATGCAGTAGCTGAATAAATCTTATGAATCTTTTTATTCACCCATGATTATTATTGGGATAGCTTTTACCAAATGTAACCTAAAAACATTCCATTTCATTAAATCATATGATTCACAAATGACACCTACCTTAAGCATTATATTCTTTGTTTTTTTGTCTTGAATCTTTCTTCGTGAAGATGAATTTTTCGAGGTTAACGAAGAAATCCGACAGTGAGGAAAACTACGTCATTTTGTTAGAAGAACATTGAATTGAAACACTGTAATTTTGAAATTCATTTATTCCTGGGCCAACGAGCTGACCATTATTAACTGCTATCAAAGGGAAGTCGAAATGTGAAAGAACATCTCGGAGACCTAGATTTTTGAAATTGTATGTAATTCTATAAGGTGTTGTGTAGATAATATACCGTTATTTCACGAACAACTGAATATACCTATATGTTTTTCATTTATTTTATTTACTTTTAAAACAGCGCAAACACGGATACAGCAGATTTTCCGATTCTTAAGATCACAAAAAAATTTCAATCTTTTTTATATGTTTACTTAAACCAGATTTTAACCTATTATTTTATACGTTTTTTCTTCTTTCATTATTTTATGAACTGATTCACTTTAAAATCTCTACAAATTTATTTTATTGGTAGTTATGCGATGTGCTTATGGAATTTCATTTAAAAACCAAGGTAGAATGAATAATTGTTATGATAATATGATTTAAGAGTAATCCATTGACGTCGCAAAACCGTCTAACGTTTGTTGCCTAAGTCGTTTCAAGTATTCAAGTATAAACCACTGGAAATTCACTCATTTCTTTTTTGCCAGCTTGCGGTGCACCTCCCTGGTTTTCTCAGTTGCAACATAAGCGGTATCTCCCCTTCTTTAAAAACAGTAATCTTCCTTTTGACAATTATACAAGTGTTTATTTTTTTCTCTATTAATGATTTTTTGTAAAGTGATCATTGGAAAATGTCTACTACAAGCGACATGACTGAATCGACTAACACCTAATAAGTCTTAAAAACATGCTTCCAAAAATTCAATTAAGAAAGTAAGTATATAATTCTTAAATTACTAACGTTGCTTATTAAAATTTTTAAGTAGCAAAAGAAAAATGTTTTCGACCGTTATCTCCCAGTATGAAAAATAAATACGTAAAAAATAAAAAAAGAAAGAAAAAGGTGTAGCCCTTTTTCAAAATCTAATAACTGAACACAAGGAGCCGGCAATTACATGTGGTCCAAATCGAATTTATTGGCCCCTATTAAAATTATTGGATTAATGGGCGCGAGATTTCCACATTTTTCCAATTCCTCTTCACCATCTGGCGTGGCACCAAGATCATCACGCGGATTTCGAAAGCATCCTGGAAATTCACTCGCATTTCGAGACCTGGAATCTGTAGCCTTTTAGTTGGCTGTACTTTCCAAAATTTCCGAATTGTATTGAGTCCACTTATTTTTCGGGCGAAAAAATCTTTTTCGCGAGCTTAATCCGTTTCTTCGGAAAGTTGAGTAATTATGAAAAGTTATTGTGATTAAATTTAAATTTTCTATAACTTCTCCATTTTTTTTTCCTGGGTAGTGATCGTTAATAAAAGTGCACTATTTTAGAACTAAAGAAACTTAAAAAAAAGTTTGAGCTATTTTTGTAAGCTATTATAAATAATTATTATGTTCGTATGAGATGTATCCAAGATACAATATTCTTTTTATATCCTGTAAACAAAGTGAATGGTTAAATGTATTTTCTTTATTAAACTTTGTAGAAATATATGTATTTTTTTTAAACTTTCGATTTGATTTTTAGATGAAAATTAAAAAAAAAGTAGAAATATTAAGAGGCGTACAATAATAAAAATAAATTTAATAATTTTGAATTTAGAAATAAACCAGTGGAGGATTTGTTAAAAAAAAAAAAAAATTACAAATTATTTTATAACTTATAACTTTCATATAAGTAAGTAATTGTTCATACTGTGCAAACTACAAAATTATTAATCACTTAAAATGAACAACTGGTCCTGAGGTTACTTTTTTTTATCTTCTATTGTTTGTTTTCAACTATAAATTTTTTTTATTCATTTAATCAAAATTATTTTGAAATTTAAAGAAAAAATAATTAATTATTGAAATTATAGGTCAAGACATGTTTAAAACGGTATTTCTTTTGCCCAACTATTCGCTTCAACGTCACGTCTCTCATTCCGACTGTGGCAGTTTAACCGAAGTTTTAATGTAAAACATCTTTTTTAAATTTTATTATTTTTTATATATCCTTCAAGATCTCATGTCGAAGTTTCGAGTATCTTGTTGATATGGTTTATTACATATTCACTTTTATTAGTATAATTCTGGGAAGTTCATTATATAGTTATTAAAGTTATACAAAATCTATAACTAATTCACTGTAATTATATACTTCACTTTATATCCTAGAGCATAGATATATTAAATAAAACTTTTAGATAAATTTATAGCAGCCGGTTTACCCCAGGGGGTTATCGTTACTCTGGGCGTAGCCAAAGGCACGCTACTTATCTCTATATGTGTATCATGTTTTATTTCCTCAGATTAATAAATTCTTTTCTTAAATTAAAACAATTAGTAATAGTCTAATTTGATATAACGGTACCAGAGCTCCAGATATCGAAAGACGACGCTTTAGAAAGCGACACGTTTAGAAATGGACTATTTTTTAACACATAAAAAAAAAAGAACTTGAACATCTATCCTGACAGCTCAATTCTAGACCTCGCGTTACTTAACACAGCATCTTAGAACATTGTTTATACATCGTAGCATTGTCCTTAGGTACGTACCTCGGGGCTCTAATTTCAATACCTTTCTCCCTTCGTGTCCTCTAAACCTAAATGAAATGAAGTTGTGATGAACGTTTGATTAAGTTACAAAAAATTTACCCTTGGGGGTACACCTAAGGCCAACCGTGACTTTCTTTTATTCCTTGGGCAATAAATATAAAATCGAATATCATCCTCCATTACTGCTTACATAATATGAAAAAAAAATTAAAATTATTAATATTTTTATTATTTATTAAGCTTTCTTTTATTGGGACCTTTAACAAGAAACAAAATGTACCAAATCATTGGACGGTCAAAATATAAGGTTATTAATTGTATTATTAAATAAAAACTGCGCGCTAACATCTTTATAATTTTATCAATAATAAATTCTTAGTGGCTGATAACATAGCAATTAATTTCACTACTTTTATATAATAATACGATGCAGCTGTGAAACTCACTTCAGGGATGCCTAAATTTGGTGAAATGCTGACAGGATAGTAATCAACTCTTAACTTGATAAACAGGCATCAGCTGAAATCTTCTATAAATAAACTTATTTATGTCGTGATGTATGTATGTTTAGATTATGAAATATTGCGTGTATTCGTTTTAGGATTTTAAATTTCTAACCCTAGATTCATTTCTATGATAGCCCTGATAGACTAAAACAATCTTAAATATTATTTTTTTTTTCTGTCCACATTTGTAAACCTATTTCTTTTTTTTTATTATTTGACGGTTATCGAAAGCGTTTGACAAATTGTTTGTGTTTGATCCCACGTGTGTATTCACAGAATATAATAAATTAAAAGATATTATTTTGTCGATATAAAGTAAAATATTTACCATAATAAAAATAAGTTTTAAATACCCGAGCTTTTTTTTTAATCCTTCGTATTCTTATAGTTACCTATTAATTAAAAAAATTAATATATTTAATTAGCGTTATATAAATACATACCGACAACGATTACGCTGAAGAAAGTTTTTAGGATATATTGTTAAAATGTTGAAAATATGAATCTTACCCGATCATTCATTAATGATATTGCGTAAATCCTGAAAAGAAACTAAGAAATACATTTATTATATAAGATGTTAAATGATATATTAAGACAGGAGCTTGAGTTATCATCGGCTCCTGCGGTACACTAATATTTGGTGATGTATGTTTTATGAATAGCCGGCCTATTAATTATACCATGTAGCTAATGACAGCATGCGTTCGAATTGTTATGATCTTTTGGTAAACAAGAAAAATTGGTATGTGATGGTAGCCCTTGGTGATGGTAGAGGCATATGGTTTGGTAGATTTTGCGAGAGCGTTGCTCGCATTGGTTTTAAACATTCAAAAAAATTATTAGTAAAGTACTAATCTTTCCGTAGCACTAATCAAATCTCAGCATAATGAGATACAGATGTTCCCAAAATAAAGAAACTGGGACAGTAAAGAATGAGGGCAGGTTATCAAGAAGCTCCTTCGGTAAAGATCCCAGGGACGTTTAATTCCTTTTTACGAAACCCCATTTCCCAGGATTTGCGTCAGTCCGTTTCCCAAGTGACGCCCCGGCACCTGGATCTCTCCCGCAGTTCCCAAGATCCTCGGCGAGCAGTCTTGCCTAACTTCCCAACGGCTTCGGATATCGGAGCCGAGGAAAATCCTAAATGGGAGGTTCCATCGACCGGAAAACCGAGTCCTTTGTCTTCACAGGAGATTTTCCCGACGAAGAGCGACTTTCGAGAACGGGTCGTTAGTGGCTGAAGAGAGCGGTTTCATGTTAATTATTTCGGAAGCCATTGGTCTTGGCGACAGAAAAACTTAACGGAACATTTGTCGAGATTATTAGGCGGACCACTTTTTTCTCGGTTTACGTTTTTCGTTCGTTATTTTGATGTTATTTCTGTTTCCGGTCCCTTTTATCAAAAAATGCTAATGAAAATATTTATTTTCCTGCACCCGTGATAGATTTACATCATCTGGCTTATTTACCTTTTGTAGTAATAATATTTATATTTTATCATATTACTAGCATTCCCCGTTGCGGCTTTGCCCGCGAGCCTTTAAAATCAATTCTGTGATCATTATCTTGCTATTGATTTAATTGATTTAATATAATATGTTAACTGATGTTAAGGAGATTTAGTAGAATCGGAGCTTCCGGTAGGTGGAATGTTGGAGGGGGAAGCTGCCGAAACAAAAATTTGCTTACTCGTCGTGAACGCTTCATTTTTCGGCTTGAAAACATGGTTTTCGACGCCCCGTAGGACTTTTCGAGTTAAACTTGTCGTATCAAGATCTTTAAAATGAGTCCAAATTATATATTTTTTATCGAAGTGCAAAAATAGGTGTGCGTTAGAGTTAAACGACTATATCGCCATTCAAACCCCTTATGGGTTACATTTTTTAAATTCCTTTCTTAGTGGTTACCTACATCGCGTTTAAAATCTAAATTCCGAACTTTAAGTTTCTATCATAAGTAGTTTTTGCTCTGCGTTGATTCCGTCAGTCAGGACAAAGCCTCTTATATATATAGAGATGATAGAGACCGAAATAAACACGCACCATTCCCAATCATGGGAATCACAGTGTGCATAATTTGATTACCACAAATATTTAAATAATCAGTAGCCATATTCTATGTGAATGTCTATTTTAATAATATTGTCTATTTAATACATCAAATAAAAAACAAATGGTTTAAAATCTCAAAAATATATTTCCGTTAGAGTTAAACGACAATCTCGCCATTTAAGCCCCTTAGGGGTTACATTTTTGAAATTCCTTTCTTAGTGGTTACCTACATCGCGTTTGAAATCTAAATTCCGAACTTCAAGTTTCTATCATTAGTAGTTTTCGCTCTGCGTTGATTCTGTCAGTCAGGACAAAGCGTCTTATATATAGAGAGATAATTTTTATTTTTAAGCTGATTAGTCTACTCTATCCTGTGGACTTCAATAGCTGATTTAGCTTCCTTATCTTATTTCTATTTATCGATATGTATTGTCAAAGATAACAATATACTGATTTACAGAAATAGAATTTATATTATTTTTTATGTAGACGTTTCACCATTTTTCCACTTTAAAGATTTGGAGTGTTTTATTAAGTCGGTAATTAGACAGAGTACAGAAGAAACGCTTTCGGTACTTGAGGTGTAGTCGTTTCATGTTTATTTTGTATTATTTATGCTGATGCTCCTTTACTTTTTTATAAATGTTAGGTTTAGAGATATTATATTTATATTTACCACTTTTAAATTATGTAATAATGTTTTTCCCCAATTTTTTTTTATGGATTTAAAAAAAAAATATATCGTTTTAAACATTGACATATTAAGTACTTTTGATAATTATTTCAAGAAGATAAGACTGCGCGTCAAGTTAACTTTTGCTCCACATTACTTTTAATTTGATAAGTTATTGAAATTGTATTTATTGATTTTATTTAATTTAGTTTTATATATTCTGTATGTAAGAAAAAAACTAATAGCAGGCAGCTTATATTCATAAAAAAAATGGAAATACCATCAGCAAAAAGGAATATGTGATAAATAATACAAAAAAAATACACAGAAGGAAGTCAAATTGTTCAGGTTTATGTGTTGTTAAAAAGTATTGACATTTTTATTTCATAATGCTTTCTCTTAAAAAACCGTTCGCTTACTATAATTTATCTATCAGTATTGATTTTATTTCTGATATTCGTAAAAGAGATCGCATTCAATATTTTATTTGTAATCTATTTCTTATATGGATTATTACTCCCTCGATGAAAAGTAAATTTTACCATATTTGGTTTCATAGAGTACATGCCACTTTATCCAGAAGCTCATTATTTCCCTTTTAAGAACTTCCATTAAACGAAATAAAGATTTATGAAATACACTATTTAACTTCTAGCTGATGCGATTTTAATAGTCTTTTTATGTCATATTTTATGAAGTTCGTTATGTTAGTTTTGGAATGCCATTTTCCTTGAAACGAGACCATTATGAAATAAATGCCAAGAAGGTGTTCCAGTCAAAACATTAAAATGTATTGCTTTGTATTGATTTTATTTTCTTTCAATCTGGTTATTAAATACTTATGTATTTTATAGATGAATTTCTCTATCATTTATCACTGGATAATTGAGTAATAATTTCGACTTAGTACATGTTCAGGACTGGAGTTGATTAATAAGTCTAAAAATTCAAGGATGGCGTTTATAACCCTGGTGGCGAAATGGCGTGCAATATATTGAAACGGCTATTTCTCCCAAAATCGAGTGCTGCGCTGTTTACGTTTTTATTCAGGAGACTTTCCTGCGATCTCGATTCATTATCTATGAGCCGAATTGATAAATACTTCGTCCCACGGAGGAAAATGAATGATGATGAAACATGAGAGAGGAATGCCACTCCTCCAGCTATACAGGGAGTTTACTCCCGCAAAGGTCCGGACCTAAGATATCCCCCGAAGAGAACGGTCCAGCGTGGCTATTTACTGCGTGGTTGGTAACGAGCCATCGGGCAGAGAATGGGATGCCTGATGGATGCCACTCAAGTGTCCTCAGGCTAACAAGCAGGTCCACTTCTTCGAGTCCCTCTTTTAGGATTTATCTCGGCTCTGGTGTTGGCCCGGTCGCTGTATATCTGAATCAGTCATCGCTCTTCTCCAGCCTAAGGAGGACCAATTAGAAGAGGGGATTTATGCTACGGACAGTTTCCGAGAATGGGAGTTAGCAACGTGTTGCATCAATACTTTCGATAAGATTCATGTAATGGTAGAAATGGTGGACTTCGGTGTTACGTAAATTTATAAATAAATATCTGTTGTAACTTATGTGAACTGTTTGAGTGATGACCTGTTTAATATTCCCGTAGTTTACTTATATTACGGAAGATTACTTCCGAACACAGATACAGGTATTCAAGTATCCTTTAATTCAAAGTATATTTATGATGACGATAATGAAGAAAATTTACAAAAATATTGTTAATAATAAAATTACTCTCCTATTTCAAAAGTTCAACTATGTCTTATACTCGATTCAAAATAAAGAATATTGATAACCCCTCCTATTATTCATTTAATTTATAAGACACATGAGCCGTTCAGTTGACAGAATGACAAACTCCATCTGAACATTTTGCATGGAATAACATTAAGTAATATATTTATCTTTGCAGAAGTCGTAATTTTATTTTATATGCATATTTTGTAAACTTTCATGTTACTTCTGTCATATCATTACAAAAAAAAAAAAAAAAAAAAAAAAAAAAAAAAAAAAAAAAAAAGATACAAAATTAGTGCTTTCCTGAACTATGTTAAAATTGGACTTGGTAATTCTGTCAACTGAAAGTCTCATGTCTCACTTACTTTTACGATTAATATTATTATTAAAATAAATTCATCTTATCTCAAAAGTATTAAAATAATTTACAAATTTCCTTTTGGAACGTTAATTGGACCCAGAGATGAATGAATTTTTTCAGTCCTGGTAAAACATGAATTTAAATGATTCACCCCTATTTACCATAAGCGAAATGTATTCTCCTATTTTTTAAACGTTCCCACTTTGATTCAATACCAAGTATTGAGTAATTGTGATTAGGAGGAAAGGTTTTAGTTACATCATATATTTGTTTAAACTTTATTTTCCACTTCTATTTACAATATCCAGAGTTTTTATCAAGTAATAAAACTAAAACTAAAAAAAAAATTAATTAATTCATTATAGGCATTGATGAAGGATTTTAAAACGTAAGAATCAGTTTTTACTTTTAAAAACTTTGGTTGTATTTATAAATCAAATTACTTCCTATACTCATTCCTTGACACATATGAACGTGGACGTTTTGTAAATATTTCTGAACTGACTCATTAAAGTCCCTCAAAGTCATTATGATTCGATCCATTCAATGGTTTGGTGGCAAATCCATTAGCATTTTTAAATATTAATTTAAATTTAAAATTGTATTCTCTTTCACGTTCTTGAGCGATTTACGATTAAATTAAAGTTAAATTTAGTGCATTCACAAATAAATTTTAATGTCGACAATTTCGCATTAAATGGCTCTATCCTACTAAATGTTTGGATCGTATAAAGTGTTGTTCCTACATTTCATATCGCTATCTCGATCATTACAGTGCCATTTCTACTTTTAGTTTATTTTATTTCTTTTCGAGATACGTTCCTCGGCTCCTTCGCATTCCACGACCATATCTCTCTCAGATGTCTCAATTATAGCAAGAATTTTCCGAATTCGGATTCGCCAAAGAATTGCTACCGGGCAGCCAACCCAAAAGAAGCAATAGGATTCCCATTTTCAATGGTATTCGTGTTGCATAGTTTTATTTTATTTTTATAATGGGATGCCTTGATAATTATAATAAAAATATTTTTGTAGCCGCCGCTGTCGGCTTTATAGATTCCTTTTCGGAAAGCCGTCTCGGAATTTTATGGTTTATTTTCTAACCATTTTGAAAGCTGAGGTTAAAAGAACCCTTAATAGGAGATAGTGGATCTCGGATGGAATATCTGCAGCGAGCGGAGAGCCATCAATAAGACTGTTATCTCGCCAAAACCATAAAGGAGAAATCCCACTAAGGACTAGATAGTAACGCGCCTCGAGATATGCCCCGGGCTATGCGCTATGCGCACTAATACGCATTGTCTACCCGCAGATGATCCCTGATAGACAGCGCATTATTTACTGGATCCAACTCACAGATTAAGTTATTTGATGGCTTTTCGATTGTATCCCAACCATTGTTTGGGTAAATTATTCTTTAACTTCAAGCTCCATTTTCTTATAATAACCAGCGCTGGACGTGCATCACGTTTTGATTTCAATTCAATTAATTTCAAAGATATCCTAAGTTCACTCATATCTAAAAAACGCTAATCATAAATATATTACTAAAAATTGATATATTTCATCCAAAAGGTTATCTTAAAATAGTTTTTTGTAGTATTTCGACATTGACATTTTATTATTTTTTTAATGGTGATAGGTCTTAAAAAAACTATATTTCAATAAGGATTTAACCATTTCTTATACATAACCATCTATGCCTTAAACAAAATAAATATAAAGTTTAAAAGGGAATTTATGTAACTTATGAACCTTCTCCATCGACAAAATAAAATTAAAATAGTAATATTAATAAGTCATAATCTTCGTTGAATAACAATTTAACTGCATATTTCTGTGAAGACGATTCTTCCATTTTTATTATAAATCTCGATTAAAAAAAAAAAAAAAAAAAAAAAAAAAGAGTTCGGCGCTATTGTTATTATATATTCAAGAAACTCTATTGATTAGAGTTATAATTAAATTTGATGCATAATAATTTAATTAACAGTTTTATTTGAAAAAGGGTCTTCTTTTTGTCGTAATATATGTCTATTATAAGAAAATTTATGGATTTCCATTATCATAAACTCCTGATGGAAGTTACAATTAAAATAACTTTTTATGAATATCATAGCTTAGTTACAATATCATCGTTTTTATCCTGATTGAGGTACTCTTGTGCTGATGCTGGACAGAAAAGATAATAATACCGATTTTTTATTAAACTCTGTAGTAAGTCGTACCCCAGGGGTTGCATGTGGTGTAGTGGCATAGTCATACAATGAATTTTAAACGGAGTAAAAAACTTTTGCTATGCCGTCCTTTGGATAGTACGTATAATACTTCCACGATAGGCAAAATTTATGACTGCTAGTCTCGTATATCGTCCGATTACCATTAATGGCATAAAGTGACATTAATTAAACAAGTAAGCAAACAAATAGTACAAAAAATGGTCATGTCCCTTATTGTTATTAATGTTAACAATAATTAGATTTTATAATTTATTGACATCTGCTTTGAATCGAAATATCATCCGGCGTAACCACATCTGGAATTCTCGTGCTCGGGATTTATACCGCCTACTTTACCAACACCCTCTCTTACTCAAGGAGGTCGAGAGGAACAAGAAACATAGTCAATAAACGATGATGAATCGGCACTATTACTAACGAAACAAGATGATGGAGGATCGAGAAGGTAAATAGTCGAAAGGTGCTTTCAACATCGATATCTGCGACCATCGATATTTTTGCTATAACTCATATACAGATTCATAACTCTTCATGATTCCTTTATCTGCCCTGACCTATGTTGGTAGCTGAGACTAATGTCCGGTTGAGGACAATAGTGCTCGATATGAATGTGTTATGTGTGGCGTAACATATTTTAGATATCATTGATATTTGAAAGATAAATTAGATCGTTACCTTGTTTTTATGTCATGTCTTCTTAGACTCTAATAGTAATTTTAAGAAATCATTATCTGATTTATATATCTTGATATCATTGCACTAACGTAATGAAAATTGGAAGAATTGTATCAAGGATTCTACTATTTATAAAGGAGATCAATAATTTTAATGGAAAATGTTTGGACATAATAGGACCGTTATGCGATAGTTGTATGCCCTGTTCATTATCTGGCGATGTGTACAGATATCACGAGATATGAAGCCACATGCAGGCACTTTAACAATAAACAAGTTTCAGATGGAATTGAATCTTCTAGCCCACCCCCCCCCTCCCCGCCACTGAGAGATGTAGATATCATTCAACTATTATTATATCTGTATAAAAAGGGCTATCTTTAGTATTTTTTTTTTTTAAACTCCTTAAATGAAAAATGATTTTTATTTAAACATTTAATAGAAAATTACAACGTAACTATGCACTAATACTTCAAATTAACTCCTTCAAGACACATAGAAATTTAAAAAAATAAAAAAATGAACCCCCCTCACAAAATGACTTGATCCACTACTGTTTAGGATCTTCAAACAGTGAGATAAATTTTGTGATACAGTTGGGTACAGACATGGACCATGGTTACATGAATCTGACTTAGGTACATCTGTATTTTAGGCTCGTAATTATTTTTATTTTGAATTGTCCTATTTATTATGCAACGACCATGTTGGCTAAATAAAAAACATGTAATATTTCTTGTATATATTACAATTTGACTTTGTTGAAGTAAGCAATTTATATATGGAAAAACGCAGTTCGAATTTTGGCAATATAGTGTTTCTCAATTAATCTTCGAAAGGAGTGCTTGATCCAAAAAAATAAGTGGGCGGACCCCTCTTAAATTAGGAATTAATAATTAATTAACTAATTGACACGACCTCGAGGTTTCCCGATCACACTCTCCTTTCTCTATGAGCAAAAATCAATTATGTTCTTTCTTTTCTTTTTTCGATGGGTGTGATCTTGAATCACACTTTCAGTTCCTGGTAGGCAAAATATTTTAAATAAAATGGTGGTGATAAATAAATACCAATCACTAAATGCCTTAATTAATAACTTGTCGTTCTTGAATGTACCTGTAATCTATTTCATATGAAGGGGTTGGGGCAAAATAGTGCCAAGCAACATTTTTAACAAATATAAGCTGTATATAACATATGTCTATGTCGGAAATGCCACCTAAATATGTCCATAGAGGCTCTATATAGTCATATTTAGATGGCATTTCCACCATAGACATATAGTCCAACCTAATATACAGCAGACTGCAACTACAGTTTATTTTTCTTAAAAATGTTGCTTGGCACTATTTTGCCCCGACCCCTTCATACATAAAATGTTTATTGAAGTAAAATAAATTAAATTATTCAAAAAACTTGGAGATTTGCTACTCATACGAATGTTCGAAATTGCCCTGTTCACTAGTAAGCATTACTGCATAGTGCTGGAAATGGATCTAGGAATGTCATATCATAAACATACGAATAAATGACATCTTGACTGGCATTGTGGATATCAGAAATTTTATTTATTACGTGAATAATGTTTGAAGGATGAAATTTGTCCTCTTTATACTGAAAAAAACAAAAGGGTTGAGGCTATTGTCATACAAGGAAATAAACCAAAATTATACTTTGAAAGATAAAATCAAAGTTTTATGTTAATTCTAGATGTGTATACATTGTCAAAGACCCAATAAGAATATCCGATGAGTGATGATTCGGGTCTCATAAACGAATAACATCTTTTTTGAGACACTGGACTAGGAAAACTAGGAGCCTTTCGTCCATCCTAGCCATCCAGGTCGTGGCAGAACTTTCTAGGCTATCCTTATCGACGACGGATCTGCGCGAACTGTTACAAAGCTGAGCGGTTTGAGTTCGGCTTGCCCGTAGCTCATGTATAATTAAGTGACCGTTATAAAATGTTTTAACAAAAAAGCCGAAGGAGAGTGGACCGTGTAATATGTTAATAGCGATTAGCGCTAAGTAGATGTAGCTCTTGACAAGAGATTTAATTGGCTGTTGGGGCCTGGCTGGCGGCCCATAACTGTCAGCCCCAGCCGATCGCAGATATTTCGACCCCACTCGACCTAAGAACACTTCCCAATGCCATTAAATCGGGCATTATGCCTTAATCCTCCTATTCCAGTATCCTAGGGACGAGTTCTTTTCGCGATATGCCTCCGTCTTAATCAGATACTGACCAAAAAGAAGTTGTCAGCCTCCAAAGCCTTGCCAATCTGACATAGAAACATTATTGATCTATTTACTTCTCGTGATGGACAAAAAAAAAAAAATAAATAAACACTTCAAAAGATGGCGTAGTTACCTTAAGGTATTAATGGACTATGTTTAAATAAATTAAAATGATTCCCCACTGACTAATGGACCTCGCGATTCTTTACAGCTAAAGATCGTTCCTTTATGAAGAACATCAAGCAGAACTTGAATAGACTTCTGGAAACTGCTGAGCACGCAGTCTTGATCTGTGCTTCATCGCCAGATCTATTGATCTGTGCCAAGCGACTGAGGTAGACCGGAATCTATGTTGTCTCGGAGGGCGATTTTCCTCAGCTAGTTTAGTTCAATTTGTTCACGGGTGAAAAGAAGGAGTTGGTCCCCAACTTTAATTTACTCTAATAATACGATGTAAGAATTATGAAAATAGAAAAAGCGAAAGAGGTGGCTGACTCTAATTTTTGTTTATGCTTCTAACGTCCCTTTATGCTACTAAGGCTAATCGGACGATGCTACAGTGGGAGTCCTAAATTTTGCCTATCCAGGTATAAATAGAGGGATCTAATACCTGACTGACCGAGTACCTGACATCCTAATGCTCGAGACCTCCATTTTACGTCCTATCCTAGGGATGGCATTGCGAAGGATTTTTTATTCCCTTCAAAAAATCCTAAGCGATACCGCGACCTTTATTATTGTAGGTTACTATACGAACCACTGCTGACGCTACTTCTGCTACATTTCCTTTATACCTTGAAGGCAAGGTTCAGAAAAAATATTTTCAATTATTTATAATCTAATATAGTTAAATTATATTTTAAACACATAACTAACATTAGTTTTGTTCTGTTTAAAAAGCGTCTATTGTATTAACAGCCAAATGTACGAAATCACCCCAAGAGTAAACATAACGTATTTGTTGTTGGCACTCAAACATTAGTAAAGCTAAACTACTAAGCTTTATTTGGAATCAGGTTTTTTCATAATTTGTTTTCCAATTTTTAACTTTTTTTCGATGATCTCAAAAACGGCTTTAATGATTTTTATCAAATTCGGCATATTAAATGAAAATTAGGTGTTCTTTAATATCAGGTAAGCTTTATCATTATTAAAATGTTCTGAGGGGGCTTTCTTGGGGGGGGGGGCCTTTTTTGTTTGTTTCCTATAAAGTACCTTTGTTTTTGTTTATATGGAGAAATTAACTGTCTCTCGTTACGCCTAAAAATAAGAAATGATTAAATATGAGATATGATAAAAATAAAGAAAACATAAAGAGGAGAAAAAAAATAAAAATGTTCAGTCAACTCATAAAACTCGTTGAACCCAGGGATGCGGAGTACGCCGTTAATGACAGACCATTGTTCATGATTAAAGCCGTTCTGTTCATTTGAGAAGTGGCAATTAACAAAACGCATTAATTTCTAATCTAAGTAAGTTGGTAAGTGAAAGTTGTGTGTTGCGCGCACGCACCAGATTTTTTAGTAAATTAATTAATAATTCTCATCTTTTACGTAGGAATAATTCACTAATATATTAGAAATCTAACTCAGTTTACGATACAAAATGGACCCTCCCCTTAAATTGTACTTCCTCATTTATTCGTAGAAGTGAATCGTCTAAATAACTCAACTATTTACCATCACCGAATCCATATACCCAGAGGTTAAAGAAAATATTACTATTTCGATATAAAAAACACTTTTATGTAGCAATATATTAATTCACATTCAATTATTATTTTAAATGTTGCTATCTTCTCATATTTTGAATTAGGTTCTCTATGACTTACGAATTTAAAAAAAAATCGCCCTCCCTCTAGGACATTTCTGGATAGGCTAATGCTATTTATAGCAGAAAATAATTCTAAGATCTGTAAAATCTTTTTGGATAGAAGTTCCAAATTACTAAAATTCTGATGTGTTTACTATGTCTATGTGTTCCTTAGAGTAGCAGTTGGTGAAGCAAGAGACCTAATCTCCAGCGGGTCGCCACCCTTCACCCATGGCGCCCCTGCTCTCTTTTCAAATTATATTTTCTATTATCCTTGAAACGTTACTCCGTTCATAGGATCCGCTTAGGAAACAGGTCATTTTACCGGAGCGAACGGTCAGTACGATGATAAAAAAAACAAACATAAGAAATGAAGAAAAAAAAAAACATTAAGGAGTTGTTTTCGTTTATCGGCGATTTCTCAATACGACATCATAGACTTCTTCGAGTTTTAAAAATATTTAGCGATCGTTAGCATTAGTTGGGACCGCGGGATTTATTAAGAAGACTTACGTCGGATACTTTTTTGACCATTAACCATCAGTATGTTTAATTATTTATGTTATTAATTAAAACGCACTAAATAGGTAAAAATGAATTCATCTTAAAATAAATTCACAGGTTTTATTTATGAGACATATAATAGTTCCGAACTACATTCCAAATTACCCCAATTACGACTAGATGATATATTTATAGGACATATTAACAACACAGATTAAAAATAAAACGCTCTTATTATACCGAAGTTATTTAGAGACACTTATTTATTTTATTATCTAGGAACCACAGAACTTTTACTTTTTTAATGCGTTAACAAGAATAAAACAATGTCGCTTATGTCAATTTGAAGTTATTTATACTTCATGTGTTAAGTATAAACATACAAAATATACCCACAAGTCGAATGCTACTCACTTAAAACTTTAATTAAGATCATCAAAGAGGTACTTAGAAACTTTTGCTTCTTCTCCAATTACTTGATGATTATACATACATGATTATTTATCGTGTGCATTTTTATATATTCGAAGACGTGACTTTGACAGAATTAGACTTAATGCGGCCTACTTTTAGCGTCACTTCTTAACACAGAATTTTTATCAATTTTTTTTTAAAGATTATAGTGCATATCGGAAAGTGTTATTGAATTCCGATATGCACTGATATTTTTTATGGTGTACCTTATTTATAAAAAGTTTTTCGCATGCTCCTGAATAACTTTGCAAAGTATAACGATAGCACGATTTTGTAACTGAGAAATTAGAGGTTCTAAAACCCCAGATTACTATACCTATGACCATATATTTATGTATTGAAAATATTTGATAATAGTAAAAACCCACGTTATTACATTAACGAAACTAATTTTTATTTATTTCTAACCAAAGATTTTGGTGATCTACTAAAATTTGAGAAAACTAATCTAATAATTTTGTAAGCCAGTCGAATTTTTTAAAATAAAATACTAGGAACTTCATAGTATTTCCTCTTCTTTTATTCCTACATTTAGCCACAAAAAATGTTTCCAATTCTTTTCCTTCAACCACATTGAGAGCATCTCCGAAATATTTTTTCATTATAAAATAGATTTATTTTAAAAATTTCTTTACGCTGAAGGAGCACTAATCCCGTTTTATCACCATTAACCACATAGAAAATACTTTTGAATTAGTAAATTCTAAATTTTTTAAATAAATATAAAAGATTGTCAATAAATAACAGCGAATATTTGTTTTGATAATAATATTCTCGAGTTGCATCAATATTCTAGAGTTGCTTTAATATGTTAGAGTGGCGATAATATAATAAACAAGCATCAATGTTCGATTTTATGTTTTAACCAGAGTAACTAGTTTAGTAAATGTTAACTTACAACTAAATTATTACATTAGGGTACTTTCCCCCGCATCGCTTTGCATAGCTGTCACCTTTATCCGAGAAGTGAACAGGCGACTCCTCCAGATCGTGGGCCGAGATACCCCACTGCATAAGGAAGGCCCGGATGACCAGGACCACCGGCTTGTTAGGGCTCCTCCAGTTGCTTACCTGCCCGGCAACGCTCACCTGTACTGATGTGTCACCTTTTAATTAACCAAGAAGCTCCTTCGTAACACCTCCTTTAAGCGGACAATAGCCTTACGTCACTCCGTTTTCCTAGGACACTTTTTCATCCCTCTGTCAGCTGGCGTTCTACTTACGCAATATCAGTCTCGCTGATATTGACCCATCACTAAATTAAAGACCTATGAGCTTATGTATTTATTTTTTTTATTTTTATATATATGGATCCATTACTTCTCTATAATTGTCATACCTTAGGAGGATGTGCTCTTATTAAAACTGTCATGGTTACAATTAGCCCTGCCTTGAAAACTAATGAAGCAACTGAAAGTCATTTTGAAATCCATTCTTTTTTTTTTAATGAAACATGCCCCACGGTATAAAAGTTATTCTTTCATTGCGCTGCTCACTTTATTTTTTTATTCAGTTAAATAGGGTTTTAAATTTAATACTTTTACTTTTTTAAAAATATTAGACAAGTTTGTGCCAAACACAGTACCTGGCAAACTAATAGGAGAGTCGGCAAGATATGGTAGAAAATTTAAATGTTAGACTAGAATTCTATAAAAATCAAAGCGAACATTTTACGATTAGGAGAGTGGTCATGCTCTTTATCTTTATTTCTTGGGTTCCTTTGAAAAATGCATCGCGAGTTGAATCTGCGGTCTGGCTGTATGAAAGTAGTGAGTGACTACTCTGCTTTTATGATTAATTTCCTCTAGTCGATAAAAAATTCCAACACTAAATTGAGAAAAAAAAAAGTAAGGACGTTCACATTGAAATGCAATGAAAACATACGAGGAAAGGCAATATGAAAGCGAGCAGCCATGCATCATTAGAACTTTCTATCTGCGATAACTTGACAGACCATAAGTGCACTGAAGGGATTCCAGCAGTGGCAAAGGTCTACCAGGCCTATGAATAATTCAGAATTGAAGGAATGTCCTCTTTCTTCTAATTGGCGCGCGTGCGCAGATAAGGGACAGATCACGTGACACTTCCCATGTCCTTCATTGGTCCAGTTAATGAACCCGACCATGCTAATTCAACTTGTCTTGAAGTCGATCTTACTCAGAGAATAGAAGGTGTGTACCGCTGTTGGCATCAGGAGTTCACCAATGCATACTGATTCAGTATCTAATTTTTTATTGCTAGGCGTATTCAATTACAACTGTGAAATTCTAGATAGAAAATTCAATTATCTATATGTTAAAAATATTTTATTTAAGTTTAATATTGTTTTATTAATTAATTATTTATTGGTTTGAAATTACAAAATTTGTATTTCTGTTCACAGGGAGGGATGAGCGTGGTGGATACTTGGACACTCGGATCTATTCCGCGGGTCGCTTCATTGCCTGGGCCTAACATGCGTGAGAAAGACGCCTCCCCTCGAAAGATCGCCCCCAGCGGCCACAGCAGCCCCAAGCAGGCTTCTGTCTACCCTCTGAGTCTGCGGATGCCGGAACAACAAGGCGAGGGTCCCTTCGATCTCTCCAGGAACACAAGGGGTCCTCACATGTCTCCGGCAGGACGCCCTCCTCCTCAAGGCGGAGAAGAGGATCAGCCACTCGACCTCCGGTTGGACCACAAGAAGACGGTCAGGAGAGAGGACGAGAACAGGAACTTGATCCAAGGATCCCCTAGTCCCGAAGTCCCTGGAGGCTACCCAGTGCTGTTTCCGCACGCACCGATCCACCCAATGATGCTAGAGGCTATCTACCGGGACAAGAGGATACCCTACCCTCCAAGCCCCCCGGCTTACCCGGCCAGGAACTATCCATTCCTCCTCAATGGACCTTCCACTTATGATGTTCGCCCTCAAGCTCTACCCCCTCAACCGTGCGCCAAAGGTAAAGACAGGTATGCTTGCAAATTCTGTGGAAAAGTGTTTCCGCGGTCGGCGAACCTGACTAGACACCTTAGAACTCACACTGGAGAACAACCGTACAAATGCAAGTATTGTGAGAGGTCCTTCAGTATATCTTCAAACCTTCAAAGGCATGTCAGGAACATCCATAACAAAGAAAAGCCGTTCAAGTGCCCTCTTTGCGATAGGTGTTTCGGTCAACAAACAAATCTCGATAGACACCTGAAGAAGCACGAAGCGGACGGACCCAGTATCTTGGACGAGAGGCAGGAGTCCCGAGGGCTTGTACAGCGCAGGAACCTCGGCGAGGACTCATACTTCGAAGAGATACGGACCTTTATGGGGAAGGTGAGCGCCGAGAGCCGCCTCCTCCAGCGGGCACTCCCCTACCTCAAGGACGAGAAAAAGTCGCCCTCACCTTCAAACTCTTCTTCGGCGTCCCCTGGCGCTGAAGAGTGCAATAACAACACATGAGGCCGGCACTGGCAACACAGTACAGTGCTAGTCATACAGACAAATGCAAGTTACCAACCCACCCTGTACTGTGAATTTCGGACTAAAGCCTACCAGAAAGCTTTATAATTCAAATGTTCTATTTTTTTAGAGATTAAGTTTGAAATTATTCTGCCTATATGTACAAAATTTAGTGCTAAAATAGCTTAATTTATAATTATCGGATGTTCGTTAACAAATGTGAGATGTTATATAAAGCGGTAAAATAAGGGAGAGTGGAAGATCTGCCCCCAATGTCCTGGATTGTTCCTGGGTTCAGCCCTCGTCCTGTCTGTGACTCGAAGGAATATGATCTCAGACATTTAAACATAGCCATAAGTTGGAGATCGTTGCCTCAACACTGCCTAATTATTCTGTAAACTCGATTCCTCAATCTCCACCATATAGCTATAGGTTGCAGGCGAGGGCTGCTTGGCTGTCCCCCTCAAGGACATATCGAGTGCCATTGGTTCTTCCACTCTCCTTTAATACTCTCTATGACGACTCGTTGGCTAAGTATGGCTTCCTCTCCGAGAGAGCTGGCTAGAATGTGTGATAAATTCAGAGAAAAAATATATATATTTGTATTGTAAAGGTTATATTTATGCGTGTGATAAAGAATTAGAAGCTGTCCGCTTCGAAAAATGGGTGTTAAAGAAATTCTATATAAATGTTATATGTGTTCCTATGTTGAAAACTGCCAATATTATGTTAATGTTTACTAATATTATTTTATTGTCTCTCTAATTAATAATTTATAAGGACCTATTTTTTTTTCAAGAATTTAGTGATGTAAGGCATCCTGGTAAATGGTTTTTTATTGGTTATGTTGTGCCGATGTTGCTCGGCATGTTTGTTAAGTATAATTTGTTACCACAAAGCAATGAGAATTGAAGTGCTAAAATGTTGCACTAGTCAAAACATATAGAGAAAACAAACTCTAAACCTACCACTAAATAATTGTTGTGTTTGTCTTTTGTACATAGCTAATTGATTTTGTTTCATATATCGCCTTTAATATTTCTCTTTGTACAAAGCTTGTTACTATTGTATTTGATCCAAGCTATTTAACTAGAATAGAGCATAGTTAATATATTCCTTATGCGGATTAAATCCGTAATAATTTTTGTATATTTTGAAGTTTTCGTATTTCATAGTTTATATTGTGTTGTCTTTTTATTCGTATAACTCTTGAAGTTATATTTGCAATTATATGTTTTGTATACAGTAAAAAATTATTATTTTAGAGTTAAAATACATTATTTAATATCATTTCTTCTTTTATTTTGGTATCCTATAATTATACACCTTTTTTCCTGATACCCCATAAAATAAAAGCATGGTACAAAAACAAGGTAATGTATAATCGAACAAGACCTATCTATTAAATTGCATTGGTGGATTATGAAAGATAAACATATAAAACTATTAACAGGACGCACTCATTAACCAAAAGGGGTGGAGGAAGCCCACGTCATAACAGGACCATATAGTTAGTTAGTTAGTTAATTAATTAATTCAGTTATTACCTAAGTGAATTAAAAGAAACCAAAAACTTGTATTTTTGTTTATTTTTTTGTTGTAAATTACTGTAAATGTTTAAATACAATTCATTTTCAATTCGTGGACTTGAAAAATGACTGAATATAGCTCATTTTATTTAAAAATAGTAATACTTTATGAGAATTATAGAATTATAGAAATAGTGTCCTCACCTCTCAAGGGGCGCCCCCCTCCCCTGGATCCGCTACTGATACAACAGGCTACACATTTGATCAAAAAATGTAAAAATGTAATTAGTTGAAAAGTTTTTTCAAATAAAAACGAATTTTTCTGCGATCTCCATCATAAAGGTTCACTTACGAATTACTGGAGAATGAATTCCCCCTATGATAGAAAGAAGGTTAAGTGCCTGCCTCCCGGTGAACGGACTCGAGTTCAATACTCGCCTATTTAATACTCGGAAATCTTTTTTTTTCATGGGCCACATTCAGTGTATATTATTATTATGAAAGTGAATATTAATACACTGAATCTAAGAATGTCCTTGTTCCCTTTCCCCTTTTGACTATTTAATTTCTTCAAAAACAAAGCATTAAGGAGGAAAAAAAAATTGAACACAAAGAAAACAATCTTCACATATAATGAAACTGCACTAAATTTATTGACAATACGAAAATTTATTAGTATTTGAAATGGTAGGAACATTTATATTATTTGCCAGTAAAGAACATAGTAAGTAACTTCAGAAGTATTGCTCAGTTACAGAAACGTAGGAAAGGTGACTGTCGCTCTTGGAAAGACATGATTGCGGAATTCACTTTGATAAACGGAACTTTTAGGAATAATGAAAATCTTAAAGGCAATTTGTCAGTGTAGCCATATATCTTTATTGTTATTCTATCTCAGTCAATGTTTTTGAGTATTTTTTTACTTTCACTTACCTAAATATGAAATATATAGTAAGCGAAATGGTCTGTGTATGTGTGTTAACCGTACGAACCCGAAATTAGGTATTTGGTATATGTCCATGTCCGCGATGAGATTTTTTTTATAACTTTTTACGTTTTTTTTTCGATTTTCTCAAAAACGGCTCTAACGATTTTGATAAGACTGGGTATTTGATGCATGTACATGCCCTCGAAATTTCAGTAAAAATTTCATCAAAATTGATTAACCTTATTTAAGGCACCTCATTTCAGGATTTTTTTTTTCCCATTTTCACGTTTTTTTCGATTTTCTCAAAAATAGCTTTACCGATTAAACTCGTCATGTTTAATGCGAATCAATTATTCTTTAATATAAGATTAGCTTCATTATAATTAAAATGTTCTGAGAGGGCTCAAATGGGGAAGGGACCTTTTTTTTTGTTTTCCTTAAAAGTACCTTTATTTTCGTTTGTATAGAGAAATTATCTGTCTCTCGTTTCGCCTAAAAATAAGAAATGGCTCAATATGAAATATGAAAAAAATCAATAAACATATACAGAAGAAAAAAAGAGACATATTCCGTCAACTCATAAAACACGATGATTGTACGCATGCGCAATACGTCTTTAATGACAGACGATAATTAAAGATGTTCTGTTCATTTGATGGAGATTATTTGTTTCATGGTAACAATATGAAGTTTTCAACAACTACAAAGAGAATTATAAAATTAGACGACTTGGAGTATTATTATTGCATTGCTGAATCTTCACAAGTAAAAACTTTTATTTAATAATAAAAAAAAATAGTGTACTTTAAACAGCTAATACAAATAAAAATAAGTAAATGAAAATGGAAAAAAGTGTGACTTTGAGAGATGGCATTTAACAAAACAAGTCAATTTATAATCAAAGTAGTTGGTAAGTGAAAGTGTTGTGCGCATCGCACCACCTTCTTTCAATATTTCAAGTATACAACAGGTGATAAATTGACCTTAACGGTTAAGCGAAACCATCACAGTGGCGCTCCTGACTATTTTCAATCGACATCTGAGCCAGAGAAATAAAATATTGTAAAACGTAATTGGTGTTTTTTTTTTTTTTTAGTCTAAAAACCTATAAAAACCTTATTTTAAAATTTTTATATAAAAAAAAAATTGTTTTATCTAAATTAGGGATATCTCCTTGTTGACCTTGAGATAAATGATGAATGCATCAGTGTTCATGAATGTAATCAGGATTTGTTAAGTAAATGATTTCCTCTCTATTTAATAATTTTTGTTCATGTTAGGAGTATACACAGCGATCAAAAACTTTCCATCGTATTATTATCACTAATGTTTGGTTAGCGGATTTCATGATTTTCTTAGGTGTAATTTAAAACCGGTTTGTATTAAAAAATATTTAAATAAATTTGAGGAAAACACAAAAATACTATGGTATAATGGAAAACAACAGAACCACACACCCAGTCATCAACTGAACGTACCAACCAGATTCGATGTACTTTTTAGAAGATTCCTCGTTAACATCTGATCCTCGAAGAAGATGTTAAAAATTCAAAGGAAGTCGCGCTAAAAGATCTCTGAATTCCAGGATCAATTACGGAAGGTCTTCTTGCATATATTCTACTGCTCCTTGTTCTTCTAGCTGGTCTAACCTTGGATCTTCGTCTGGTTTGTCTTACACTTCGAGGAAGAGGCCTCTGGCAATGACCCATTCTGTAAAGAGTCTCCGAAGCGAAGTAGGTAGAAATCGACGAAAGTACAAGAAATTCCAACTTGTGAATGAAGGGAATTAGTTCTTGAAAGAGGATCATAAGGGTTAAGTGCCAAAGGCCGAAAATTCTAGCTACGACTATCACGATGGGATAAAGAATGTCCGTAAACAATTTGCAAGGATGGCGACATCTAACCGCCCAATCTCTCAATTGGAAAAAGAACGAAGCAATTTCGACTAAGAAAAAGTACGTTGCAACAACATTGGCTCCCATATCATCAGATAGTACGCCGCTCATTGTCATCAATCCTATGACGCTATAGGCCGTTTCGTAGCATGAAGTGGATTTAAATATTGATGAAGCATAGTGGCCCGATGTCAGCATCAGGCTGATCTCGTAGAAGGGACTATTCTTCTTCGGTACCGAAAGATGAGGGTTCTCGTGTGACCAGGAGTATATATAGGCTCCTGCAAATAAAAATTAAATTCAAGAATATATTATAAACACTTAAACTAGTATTAAATTTAGGATTGGTCGTATTCACTATCGAACAATGCTTTATTTATGTAATCATTTTATCGAAATAAAAACCTTCAATAAACAAAATTAAAATCAAAGAGTGAAAACATGTCAAAATAGTAACGGTTCTATATAAACCAATGATTTAAACATGTGTTACCGTCAATCAGTCAGAGACAAGAAATTATTGTAACACTTCTGTGGGTAAAACAATATTTATTCAAGAAAGAATAACAATTTCCAATGCCACACGAATAATCAAAACACAACTAATTGAACAGGTTACAAAAATTATCAATTTGTAACACATTAATGATCATATGGCTTGAGAACCAGAACAAGACTAACTGTCCAGTCAATCGCTCCTTATATATAGTCGAAAGGAGAATGGTCTAGAACCTCGTGGAACTGCGTAGATGGTACTCCAATCTCGTAGTCACAAACACGTGCTTTGACAGTTTGTTCCAACCGTTAGTTCGTTCCAACAAAAGGTCTGGGAAACTTAAACCATAGATTTTTTTTTTCTTGTTTAACGTGACATTATAAGCGACTGTAAAGAAACGATTGACAACTGAGTTAGGATATCTCAAAAAATGCTTTCTATGTTTCGTAGTATGCTTGTGAAGAGTCCTTATTTCAGTTTCACATTTTAGTTGGCATAATAACATTATAATCAATTTGGTTTGATTGCTTATGATACGAATTAAAAATTGATATAAAAAAAGGTACTGTTAAATTATTTAAAGGTAAATGGAAACTTTAGATGGAGTATATAAAACGTAAGAAAGATGAATCAAGTTCAGTTCGTAAATTTATATAAATAGATATGGTTTTAAAAAAAACAAAAATAATTAATCAACATGATATTTTTCCATATTATAAGCAGACTAACACTCAACGTTTAAGGGATAACATACGAGAGATCTCTGTCATAGCTAACGTTATGGTAGTTGACAACTATTACTCATTAAAAAAACTTACCTGTAAGAAACCCAGATATGACACCTTGAATATAGAACTCTCCATCAAGATTTTTCACACAGTCGGCAAGACAGTGTAGCGATATCACGAGAAAATGACCAACGAAAGCTGCCACAGGACCCAGGAAGTTGTTCACTTTAAAGAACTCCTATAATAACGCAATTTTTAAAAATTAATAACTACATCTGAATGGTGCTGTTTATGCTGGTGTTTTCTGTTATTTTCTATATATACTTAATCTGAAATACATAAATGTATCTGACCCAGAAAATAAACAGTTAGTAAGCAGCAATCGATTGGGATGCAGGACGAAATTGGTATATTGAATATCTCAATTTACACATGGTCCTTCTCTAACCTTATCAGATAACGTTATCACTTTATCAAAAGTAAAGTATACAAGAAAGAACACCATTGATATCTTCATAAGAATTCTGCAGAGAAATGCTTTTCAAAGGAAATCAGACAATAAATTATAAATCTTTCCCACCAACTTTTATTTTATTGAGGCAAGAAAGAATCCCTTCGATTTCACGTTATTAGGTTTCATAGCCAAAGTTGGGAACACACTCTTGTAAGTTATATCGGACTTTATAATCAGCATAAATCACGGTAACCATTTGACAACCAGTTAACGCGATTCTCATTAGGTATTTGTAAAAAAAATAATCTGCATAACCTATACCAATTCTAAAATCAACCTACCATCTTGAATCTTTCCCATGCCTTGTCCAAGGTGTCTAGCATAACTTTAAACCTTTTTCGTAGATAAAAAATCATTTTCATAGCTGAGTTAATAGATTTGACCATAAAAAATCATTGGGGGTGTTCACTATAGTGTATGTCAGGCTGAAAATCACTTTGGTATACTTATGAACTGTAAACTTACGGGTATCCAAATTTTAGAAATATATAATGTTACTTACGTATAAGTTTTCCATTATCCATAATTATTGTTTAAATTTTGAAGGAGTGCTTTGGCCCCATACCTTGATAAGACCCAGCTCTAGACAAGTTCAAAACAGATGGTAGCCTAAAATACTTAGTATAATCTTTTGAAAATAATAAAAGTATGTATGTATAGTAATATATTGAATAACTTATTTTAATATAATACTTCCTAAAAATTACATTTTAATTTAGATAGGTCTTCTGAGTGATTTTCCTGAAGGCGGTTGATTTCAAGATCACACACAACACACTATAGATGTAAAACGGAAAGTAAACGGAAATTTACGATCACCTACCTTCGTTGTAAATAAACCACTAGTTTAGGCCGGGAAAAGCTCCATAAATTAACGTAACGTTTAATGTCAGCTTAGGTCACCTCTCGTTTTCTGTCATTTGAACGTTTTCAGCGCTTCGTCGAATTTTTCATTTCTTCAATAATAAACTAAATATGAGATCACACATTAGGTATGTTCCAAGAAGCACTCACAACACATTAACAACTCCTTCGAATGCGCAATTCCTCTTAATAGTGGACAAAGGGCTGTTAGTAAAGGCGTAATGAGCATACAAGAATTGTCATTGCGTTTTAAAAGCTTGTTGGAACATACCTATGATTAACACTTATTTTGAAATATGTTACTGCAACCGCTTATACTCATTTCGATCTGCGAAATATTTATGAATATATGAATAGCGATGATTAAGATTCTAATAATTTAAGCCTTAAGTGAAAAAGCTCTCTTTTAACTTATATAGTGTTCAATAAGTGAACATCTTACTGAATATACGAATATATATGAATAATGAATATTATATGAATATTCAAACTTATAAAACCAAAGATTTTGATCTGAAAGGTTGAGTCTCAGCACTGGACGAGACACTCCCTATTTCTTACTGTAAAGCCCCTCAGACTAAAGTTAAAAGTATATTAAGGCAAATGACGTACAGGCTATGGAATAACAGATGGCAGACAACTACGAAAGGAAGACATTTATACAAATACATTAATAAATTAGAAAACAGACAAAAGCTACGTACAATCAACAGTAGACTTACACAGGTACTGACTGGTCACGGACCAACAAGAAGTTACTTACATCGATTTAATATAATAGAAGACAACAAATGCTTGTGCGACGGACAAACAGAACAAACTTATGACCATCTTATATTTGACTGTCACTTACTTGACGCACAGAGGTATAAATTATTAAGAACAATTATGGTCCGTGGGCACAATTGGCCAATCAGTAAAGAAGAACTGCTTTTTAGTTTTGGCCGGGAATTTCAGGAGTTTTTGAGCGGAATAGACCACAGTAAATTATGAGAAATAGATTGGACAGGTGGCACCATATAGGACATCATGATTAACCATATTTTTATTTTTCTTATTTTTTATTTTTTTATTATATCATTTCCTATTTTGATATTATTTGAATTGTTATTCTATTTATTATTTTATTGTAATGTATATATATTTAGGAATACTTAAAGTATTTTGTAATTTGTATTTTGTTGTAGGTTGTATTTTTTTTTTATTTTGTTTTTGCATATTGTTGTTTCCTTGTAGTTTCATTTTGTCTTAAAAATATTCTGAAAAATAGTATTTAAATTATTTTTCTGCACGCAGTAACACCCGATGGAACGTGCAGGTCTTTATGTAAACAATAAACTCCCCCATGCCCAGGGTTACTGGAATGGGGAAAACATAAAAAAAAAAAAAAAAAAAGGTTGAGTCTACTCATTTAATTATCAGACATTTTTTTTTTTTCCAAAAACGAAATCTGATATCAAGAAAGCATTAACAAAGGGAATCTCTTTATATACATATTACATTAAGTATTTAGTTATACTATCTAATTGCCTTGCGGACTCAAAATTTCCATTTTGTAAAAGAGAATCCCAATGTGTACAACACTTTATATTCTTTAACAAATATAATCTATCTATCACTCTCTCTCTCTCTCTCTCTCTCTATATATATATATATATATATATATACATATATATATAAACTTCAAATTGAATTGAAACCTTTTTCCACCAAAGGCTTTGATAAGTATAATTGAAGCCACCACATAATGTTAATAAAATGTATTCTGTACAGCTATCAAAATTAGGTTTATATTAAAAATGCATTCAACCGTAACTTAAAAATTTTATTTTTTTATAATATTGATGGTATTGGCGCATATTCTCTAAATGTGATTGCAACTGATTTTACAAATCTCATCTGAAATCCCGAGAAAGTCCGAAAATATCCTTAAATTATTTTAGACCTGATTATTATTATTTTTCGCCATTTTTTCTTTTCGTAGTGGAGGTAAACAAAAAGTATAAAACTTGTAGTCATTATTACTTGTATGATGAAGAATGCGGGAAAATTATCATTTAATATACAGGAGATTTTCAATTCAGTTACTCTTATTGAATTTCTAGCATCGTATTTATAGATAAATAATCCAATAAGGGTTTAATTTATGTTGATATTCAGGGGGTGAAATGATGTTTATTAATATCTGTATTACCTACGATTGAGAGAGAATGTCAAAGACACATCCTCAACACAATGTTCCGTTCCAAAAAAAAAATTTACCCAGCATTCTCCAGCCACGGAAAAAAAGTATTGCCTAAGCGTCTGATGTGCTGATGATCGCCGTGACTCGCGTTGGAATAAACCTATTCATTAATACAGAAATCTAACTAAGATCTAAAGTGGGATTGTGTACTTAAGCAGGAGTAGGAGAGATCAGGAGGCTACGGTGTTCGGGTACGGGTTTCTTTAGGATTCTGTTTTCTGTCTGCTCGAAGGGATTTTGAAAATATAGCCTTTATAGAGCAGGGATTCAGAACGTTCAACTTACTATTTAAGTTTATAATGTTGCTTTACTAAGCCCTTATAACATTATGTACACAATCACAAATGCCGTGATACTTAGTCATTGTTGAAGATGATTACCTCTGCATCATGTATCATTGCATCTACATCAGACAGCCCTTTCTACAGTGTGCTCGATATGATCCTGAAACCAACTGTCTTCTTAAAGTAGACATTAGGTGGTAATAATAATATGGTTAATCATACTGGACTTATAATTTTTAAAGCATCACTTTCAAACCCTCGTCTTCTTCATTGAATTGACAATTTCTTAGAAATAATTAATTCATTCTACAAGACAGAGAGGGGTAGCACTCATTGAATAGCTTGCAAGACTTCACTAGAAACATATGATTTTCAACATGTAGAAGATTACATCTGTTAATTCTACATATGCCTCGTTGGGTACAACTAGCGCTACTGATAAAACATGTAAATATAGGTTTTGAACTAATGTTTATCAAAATATTTTAAAATTGATTGAATTTTGAATGATTTTTTTCATTAAGTGGCTTATGTGTGCGTATTCAATGGTACTAGATTGAATACACATATTCACATTGCGTATTGATCAATGACATAACCCTAATTTGGGACTCGGTAACCTTGGTATCAAGGAGATATTTTTTTCATATCTAAACATAAACATGATTTTTGTTGATTCTTTTTTACTTTCACTTACCTGTATATGATATACATAGTAAGGAAAAGTATTGCGATCGTGAAAAATTTCGACCTCCGGTTTTCAACGGATATACTCGTTTTGGGGTCCCCTGAGTCCAAATAACCGCGAAATGCTCTGTTTTTTTTGTGAACAGACTAGCTCAAAACTATTTGTCGTAAGAAAATGAAATCAGGTATTTGAGGTGTGTATGTGGCCGCAATGTGACTGCAAAGATTTCGTCTAAATCGAGTAAACATAGGGAACACTTCATCGAACCTCTATTTCTCTATTTACGATTTCTCAAAAACGGCTCTCACAATTTCGATAAAACTTTTCAAGTAATATCTTAGTGAAGCATTCTTTAATATGAAGTAGGTTTTATCGAAATCGATTAGGTCTGATAGGGCTTAAATGGGTAAGGAAATAATTTTCCTTTAAAGCACCTTTATTTTTATTTATTTTTTATTTCGAGTAAATAACTGTCCCTTGTCATCTTCTAATCTAAATATAAAATACCAAAGAATTTAATAATCAAATAAAAGAGAAATAAATATATGATTAACCAAAACAAAAAATTCAATTTCCGATAATATTAGTAGTAATTTTATGTATGTATATGTATAATATATCGTTTGAAAGCTTGGAATTCAAGAAATAATTTTATTATATGGTGAAAGGTCGCTAAAGCGAAATAATAGAGTATCAAGAAAATAATAATACACCTTTACTAACTGCTCATTGTTCACAAGACAAGGTGTATTAGGCATACGAAAAGAATCAACTTGTTACTGAGGTGTTCTCGCACTGTTACTTCGTTACTGTCACTGCTACTGAGGTGCCCTAGGAGAGAAGTGTAATTTGACAAATTATCTATTGACGAGATTTTTAAGGAATCGATGTATTGTTTAACTAAAATATTGTTACTTTGGATTAGAGAGGAGTACACCTGAAGATGAGGCATTAAAGCCTCGAAACGTTGTGAATGTTGTAATGTATTGAAATATATATATATATATATATATATATATATACATATCAAAATGGAAGATGCGAATTTTCACTGTTTTACAAAATTGGAATAAAATAAACCAAGTCGTCCACTAAGTTATAAACTATCATAAAGAATATTATTTCTATAATATTCTAAAAATATATAAAAAAGGACGAATCCCTGGAAAGTAAGAAGTTCTAGAGTAAATGGGACCAAATTCATTCTTGGTACACCACTGTATGAATTACTGACCCCACTTTATAAAGAAAACAATTTTCGTTGTGAAAGAAAGTTTAGTAGGACTTAAGTATGCCAATTAAAAAAAAAAAAAATGTCCATATTAGTCAAAAAGGAAGGGTGGTAAGTCAAGGTTGTGTGATGCGCGCATCACACCAGATTTAATTTTGGGGGGGGGGGGGGAATCCGAAGAGACCTTCCATTTTTGCATTTACTTAGGCCCGGTGCACACCGACGACACTTTTCTGCGATCCGGACTATAAGCCAGGTCAGGGATACCTGGAGTACAATGATCCGACCGAATTTACCTTTATACTCCAGGTACCCCTGACCTGGCTTATAGTCCGGATCGCAGAAAAGTGTCGTCCGTGTGCATCGGGCCTTAATCGACAAATATTCGATAGTTAGTGTGTTTGCGCAAGTAAAGATTTCTTTTCTTCATAGCTTTCCTTCCGTGTGTTGACGGCTCATTTGGAAATTTTTCCAATGGAATTTTTTCCGTGGAAGGAAATCTTAAAAACGATTCCTCAATTATCGATTATGAACAAGTATTTAGAAAGTTATGGCTTACAGAAAAAAAAAAAAAAAAAAAAAAAAAAAAAAAAAAAAAAAAAAAAAAAAAAAAAATGCAACACCTTTTCGAAGGAATTCACAGTTACTAAGAATACTGCATTTACATTAATTTATTTTTGTGATTTTAAGAAATTCAATATCTCTCATTACTGAACGAAATGGTACATAAGATTATAATTATTGTTTTCCGCACTTGCTTTTTGTCACTATGTTGATTTACCACCATTTCTTATTTATTAACATAGGATTTAAAACGTAAACTATAGTGCAGAAAAAAGTCGTGATTATTTTTGCTCGTTTTAAGATCTTAATAACCTATTTTAAAAAATAAATTTAATTGTTTTCCAATTAGAAATACTTTTATTGCAGAAAATTTTCAATTTCCCTAATTAACCGACATCTGCTACGTGGATTTCTCGATGTTCTGGAAATCCTTGGTGTTCTTGATCGTGATCTTCTCTTAAATCTAGGCTCATCTGGCTCCCCGAAAACCTGTCGGAACATCCGATAGCAGTAGAAGAAAGACATCATTGAAAGGACGATTGCCAACACCTGTTGAACTTCTTTAAGGTCCTTGTTGTTGACTATGTTGTAGCAGAACTGCAAGAGAAAGATGATCCTGACGGCTATGAAGACAGCAGGGTACATGATGTTGAGGAATCGTATACAAGGCGATTGTAACTGGATGGCGACCTTACGGATGTTGTACATCAGAGTGGCAACCTCAACCATGAATGCAAAGGTCACAGCTACATTGGCAGCCCTTCCTTCTACCAGGACTTCCAGGATGGCGGATATGCTCAATATATGGTGCAATGTGTCTATAAAGGAATTGAAGGCCACCATATCTAAAACGTAATATCCTGCGGTCAGCATTAGTGGTACCTCGTTCGAAGGGGAATTATCATATGCTTCGGCATCGTGAGGGTTGCCAAGCTGCCAAGAGTACAGGTAAGCAGCTGAAAATTTCCAGGGTGGTTATTTCGCTTAATGTAATTAATTCAATAATCACTAAAGTGAAATAATTTTTAAATACATAATAGAGATCTATAAAGCAGAAAAAATTAAGGTAGGTTGATTAATAGTCAGGATCTTCAGTTATGTTTTTTTATTTTGGAAAACCAATGTTTGTTTGTTTGGTTTAACGTCACTTTAGGCCTCTAAGGCTTATCGGAAGATGCTACAGTGGGAGTCCTAAATTTTCCCTATCCAGGTTCAATAAGGATAGGGATCTTTTACGAGTACCTGACATCGTACAGGCTCGGGACCTCCATTTTACGTCCTATCCGAGGGGCGGCATAGAAAAGGATTTTTTACTCCCATTAAAAATTCCTAGGACCACCTCGGGACGCGAACCCGCGACTTTGAGTAGGAAAACCAAAGTTTCTATCCCTACATGGGGATCTTCATCAGTCTCAGTATTACTCTGGACTCAGAAGCCCTGATGAAGATCCACATGCAGAGATCGAAACGTTGGCTTTCCAAAATAAAATTAAAAAAAAAAAAGAAACAACTGAAAATCCTAGATATCAATTAAATTATCGTACAGAAAAACTGTTGACTATCACTCACCTCAGAAAAAATTAAATATAACTAAAGATATCAACAATAGAAATTATATTATATATTATATATTATTATATATTATATTATATTACTCAAACAAATAAACTCACTTTAATTAAATATTAGTACTTACTAATATTTTATATTTAGATATCTTTAACGAGTACCTGCCATCATATAGGCTCGGAACCTCCATTTTACGTCCTATCCGAGGGACGGCATGGCTAAGGATTTTTTACTCCCATTAAAAAAACCTAGGGCCATCGCTGGGCGCGAACCTGCGACCTTTAGTATTGTAGGTTGCCATGCTAACCACTACACGACAGGTGACCCATAATTCTTCATTGTTGAATGAAAAAAAAAAAAAAAAAAAACATCTCGGAAATTCATAAAAAGTTCGATCTGTCAACTATTATTTAATTTCCGGTACTTTCTCACCCTAGCACACCTACAACAACAACATTAAATGATAAGGCACTAACCTGGTGTTGGTATTGATGGAAATAAAATAAGTACAGTTTTATCTATTTATTGAATTTTTATAAACGAAAATAGGAATTGGAACTAAAGAAATTTGAGGCCTTTATTGTGTTACCGATCTCCACTTTTTTTTTAATGCTTTTCTTATGAGCAAGCATAGTGCACGGAAATCGAATTCGGAGATCAAATAGAGGGTATCAAGACCCCTTTTCGCAGTATCTTTTTCGGAAGAAGGCTTCCAAATTAACATCGTTCTTTTAATATAATAAAAGGATTAAGAAAAATAAATAAAAGCAAACTATTAATGTAACTAATAACAAAGGTAGGTCACAACAGGCAATTGCACTTAGATGGTTGTTGCAGAAGGTATACTAGGATTTACAAGTACCGAATTAATTAACAAGCATCATAACATCTTTTATTATAGCTTGCGCAACAGTTTTCTCGAAATGAAGTAGCTTGAGCAAACGAAATAGCTAAAATTAGTGACTTCAATTATATTTAAGATTTTTAATTTATTAAAATAATTAATACTTTCTGCCACAATCAAGGGCATTAATATGAGAACTGTAATGACTCATTCACACAATAACTATGAACAAATGTACATAATAATAAAGTGGAAAACAAGTCAATAATAATAACTAAAATGTAAACCTCGAAGAAGGAAAGAAAGAAAAATAAATAAAATAACAAACAAAAAAATGAAATGAAATTAAAGTCTCACATTCATACCTATTTACAATATATACATTCAGCGAGGGAAACTCCGATTCGTGCTTTGCTGCCCACTTTTGGAAGGCAAAGCAAGACTCTGGGAGATCCCAGTGCTTCTCTCATAGCCTCATCACTGTAAATAAAATATTAAAGATTAGGCACAATGATGCTTTTTTAAAATATAATGCTGATAGTTACCTGTTAGAATCAGAGAGTTCAATATAGCTACACCTTGCTTTCTTGCATTGGCATTTTTTAGGCAACAAGGATAAGGTGTCATAAACAAGCCAACAAAAAAATAAAAAACAGCGGCCATAGCGACACCAATGCTTTTATATCGCAGAGAAGATTGGGGCTGTAAGGTAAATATATATTTATCATTATTATATTTTGAAATGTCAATATTACAACAACGAATTTACTACCACTTCGAAGTTTAAAAAAATCTGGTGCGTGCGCGCAACACACAACTTTCACTTACCAACTTAGATTAGAAATTAATGCGTTGTGTTAATGCCTCTTTTCACTCAGTTACACATTTTTCCACATTCATTTCTTATTTTTGTTTTCATTTGCTCTATAACAAACGCTAATTTCTTTTATTATTAAATAAAAGTTTTTACTTGTAATGATTTGGCAATGCAAGCATAATATTCCAAGTCTTCAGATTTTATAATTCTCTATGTACTTATTGAAAATTTCATTTGGTTACCATGAAACCAATAATTTCCATTAAATGAACAGAACGGCTTTAATTATGAAAAATGGTCTTTCATTAAAGGCGTACTACGCATGCGTGGGCTCAACGTGTTTTATAAGTTGACTGAATATTTTTCTTTTTTTCTCCTCTATATGTTTACTTGGTTCTTATCATATCTCATATTTAGCCATTTCTTATTTTTAGGCGTAATGAGAGACAGTTAATTTCTCCATATACACAAAAATAAAGATACTTGATAGGAAACAAAAAAGGCCCCTACCCCATTTAAGCCCCCTCAGGACATTTTAATAATGATAAAGCTTACCTGATATTAAAGAACACCTAATTTTCATTAAACATGAAGAATTTGATAAAATTCGTTAAAGCCATTTTTGAGATCATCGAAACAAGGTAAAAATTGGAAAAAAAATTATGAAATAAAGTGCCCCCTCCGTTTGACCAATTTTGATCAAATGCTGGCTATGACATCTTTGGCTTATACATACATCCAATACCCAGTTTGATCAAAATCATTAAAGCCGTTTTTGAGTAAATAAAAAAAACACGTGAAAATGATACAAAATTTATTAAGTAAAGTCCCCCTCCGGTTAATCAATTTTGATGAAATTTTTAGAGTCATATCTCGGGCCTATTAATAAATCAAATACTCAGTTTAATCAAAATCGTTAGAGCCGTTTTTGATAAAATCGAAAAAAAACGTAGAAAGTTATTAAATAAAGTACCCCCTCCCTTTGAGCGTTTTTGATGAAATTTTTGCTGTCACATTGCAGGAATATACCTACACTCAATACCCAATTGCAGGTTCGCACGGTTTATAGTTTTTGAGCTAGTCTGTTCACACACACACACACACACACACACACACACACACACACACACACACACAGACCATTTCGCGGGACTTGGTCATTTGGACTAAGGGGACTCCAAAACGTGTATTTCCGTTAAAAACCAGAAGTCGAAATGTTTCACGATCACAATACTTCCACTTACTATATATTTCATATATAGGTAAGTGAAAGTAAAAGAAGTAATACCTGTGTTAGAATCCACCATTGTAACCATATATATAACTAAAAACACGATAACTAAATAAAATAGACCTTTATTTTGAAATAAAGAACCTTGTTTACGTTGATATTGACCAAGCTTTTAATTAGGCAACTGATGCGATAATTTAAGATAAATGTTTTTTTTAGCTATGAATCATAAAACTGTCTTTAAGATCTATATATTTAATACTAAAATATATAAAAAAAGAAATTATTATAAAAAAAAGGCAAGCACTAAGTTACATTTTATTTAAGGAAATGGGGCCACAGTATACATAAAAAAAAACAAAAAAAAACTGAAAAATATGATGAAAGTTTATTAACTTATTTGTAATATATATATATATATATATATATATATATATATATATATATATATGTATATATACTTATATTTTATCTATATTTAGAAATAGCTGCATATCCCGGTTTCACCCGGGGAACTTCGAAACGTCTCCAATGTAAAGCGAGATCACAACGATTTTTATAACAATAAAGAATATACCCAGATATTGGCTGAAGTTATGGAATTTTGATATGGACAGGTGTTCGCACCTGGTATGAAAGAACCACTGAGAAAAATTTGGAGAATTTAAAAAATAGGTGGTTACCCACAATGATGGTTAAATTAATATAAAATAATTTAAAAAAAAAATTACGAACGTCAAGAGATGGACAAAAATTGTCCATCTCCCGTAAATACTCGCAAAACTTGCGAGATCGTGGGAGAGATGTCAGTGAAGGGGAAGGATTTGGCACCGTTTGGAAGCGACTCCGTGGTTTAATGGTTAGCATACCGCGCATGTCACGCGGATGACCCAGTTCGATTCCCGGCGGAACCAAATCTTTTCTCTTCAAAAATAAACTATTTAAACAATATTAAAATTTTAAAGAAATGAAGCTCCCTCTGATAACCAGGAAATAATCAGATTCTAATATGTATTTTCAAGGATTAAGGTGCGTTTACATGCTCAAGCCATTTGCACACACTGGCTCCAACAATATTTAAACGGAAAGTTATTGCATCGGTTAATCTATCAAAGTATTCTTCTTCTTGTTTATCAAAAGGATTACAAAACGATATCAAGTGCACTTTGATGGAAACTATATTTATATTCAACTTGTTAAATCCTATTGGATTACAATATTCCTGTTCTCCTTCGACAGAAAAAAAATTACTTTTAATCTTTTTATTTTATCATTTTTGTTTAAAAGTTTATTTATTTATTTATTATTCCGCATGTAGATTTGCACCCGCGTTCTGGCGCATCAAGCAAATTCGGACACTGTAGTTTTTGACTTTGATTTTGTTGATGCATTGTAATTTACTATAGTAAGAGGTCTCTTGGGCACTGTCGTTTCAGTCGACTTCGTGGCTGACCAGGTAACAGGGGATGAGGAAAGAGAGTGGATGAGTGGGTTAGGGTGATGTAGCGTTGAAGAGTGGAATGTTTGTTATTTGACTTATATGTAAGATTTTACTGTTGGTATGTTCATGTCATTGTGCAGTGTATGATGCGAAATAAACCAAGGTGCATTTGTGATTTTTCTAAGAATTTTGGATTGTGAAATTTGTATTTTATTTATGTGGATGTGTTTCGCGGAACCCCAACGTTCTGCTCCGTATGTCAAAATAGGTCTTAAAATAGTTGTGTAAATTAGTCGCTTGTTTCTTAAGGTGAGTGTTGATCTGTAGTCCAGGAGATGTGAAAGCTGTTTGTACCGTCTGTTGAGTTCCTTTTTTTTTAAATTTCGTGTGTAGGTTCCAAGTGAGTCGTTTGTCTAAGTACTGTCCGAGGTATCGTACGAAATTCTTTGAAGGAACGGGGTCGTTGTTAATTGTCACAGGTTGGCAAGTAGATTTTCTTATAGAAAAACTGACGTGACTTGACTTGGTTGAATTTATCTCATTATTTAACAAAAAATTTATTACATTAAAATTTTGTCATATTTTCTTTTTAATTTTGTTAGTGTAACCTTATTGTTACCTTTTTGGTATTCTCGTAATACGGCTATATACCTAATAACTATATAATATTATTTTCCCAATCTAACATAAAATGTTCTTCTATCGTTGTTATATGTTCTAATATAGTTCACAAATACATACCTTCAAAATAACAGTGATTGTGTCTTTTATATCATCCATTGTATATATGATTCAATGATTATCTGATGGTAAACAGTTTTCAACTTTCTTTAAAATACAATATGATTAATTTGGAATAAACTTTCAACTTCTAAATTTTTTGGAGCTTACGACAGATTTTTATCCCTGATTTGTTCCCCCCTTCTATGAATAAATTTAACGAAACAAACTTTTACTGGTTTCCATGGAAACACCATGCGAAGAATGCAATAATCGCAACGATTTATCTTTTACAATATTGTATTATCTTGGATGCGACGCCGAATGGGATACAGCCTGTACAAAAATTACTTCAACTCCAAAAATTGGATTTAACATTATGGTTACACATAAGCAACTTCTACTGTGAATAAGGACTTCGCAAGAGTTATATGCCATTATTTATCTAACGCATATTTTCAATTATTATTTTCATAGAATTATCAAATTGGGCCTATTAGATAATACATCTAGACATGAGCTTATCGCCTAATTATCATTGATTTGACACAGCAACAAAAAGTGGATGCTTACTTTAATAACTTTTAAATGGCTAAAGGTCTATTTATCTATAAAACGACAGCTCCATTTGCCCTGAAATCCTGAAATAGCAAGATATTCATAAGTGATGTTTCTCCTTGAAACTTATGCTGTGTCCAATTTATGTTCTTAGATACCTTCTATATTAATGGATTGCCCTTGAATACAATTTGAAAATCATAAGGTTGAATTTAGTCAAGGAAGCTAATATTTAACTTTCATTATTTTATCATTGGCAACCATAAAAATAATTGTCAGCTCTTACAAGATCTGATTCTCCACCAAGCGGAATTCTTGGGAGATCAGCCGCTTGAATTATTTATCTGGCTAATGTCAAATTATTTCAGGGCCGATGAAACCAATTAGGCTTTTCTCGAATCAGAGTTAGCACCCGGACAAAGCTCTCTGTTTTACTATTTATTGGGCTTTTCGAGGAAATGTTCAGATACCAAAAAACTAAATTAAAAACGAAAATCTACTGTGTAACCAAACATATCTTTGAAAAGACTGACTGACTTGATTATCTCATTGTTGATAATCAAACTCTGATATCAAACACTGTTATTTATTAAATGATTTTTATCCAACCATTTTAAAGGAATAGTTTTTTAAGCAGAAAAAAATACAATTTTTTTCCCCTCTTCCAAGAGAAACACATATTATTTAGGAAAATACTCATAGGGAATGTAGGTGTAAGAAACAGAAGAAGTTACTCCTTCCAGGGAGAAACACCCTTTGTTTACCCACTTACATTCAAATTTGTGTACACTTTTTCTCTTTTAGACAAAACGGTTTATATTTTGAAGACATATGCCATTTAAAAAAAAATTGGAAGTAAAATTTTTCTCAAAAATGATCCTATACAAACTTTTTTATAGTGTAAAACTATAGGGGTTTAAATAATTTTGATTAAGCGGAAATAATAATTTACAATGCCGCAAAACAATAAAAAAAAATTAAACAAAAAAGTTACAAAAAGTATCAGTTTGTAACGATATAGTAACAATAAGATATAGGGCTCCAGGCAAGCGTAGAAGGCACTCGAACAATCACAAACATGTACTAGAACTGTTTCAACAATAGTCTAGAACTATTTAAAATTATATGTACTGTGTTTTGTTTCACTTTAGAATATTATATTATTAAGTGAGAGAGAGATATCTCGAAATAAATCAGTTGAAATATCCATTATGTGAATTCGGTGTAATTTTCAACATCTTTTTTATTTTTTATCTTTGTTCTCCAGATGTACTTATTTTATATTATAAACGCAGATGTAACATACAAAAATAAAAAGAATCGAATCTTAATATATAGATACACTACCTGACAAAATGATAGGCCACCCCATTTTATTAGAGTAATTATTTATTCTATTGGTCTAAGATCTTTTGAAAATATTTTATGATTTTATAGTAATGAATAACAAACGAAAAACACAATTTTTATAGCACAAATTTATTTCTGGTTCAAATATAAAACAAAACATGAAAATTCCCCGCGACAAAAACTTAGACCAGCAGTTTTGAATTATTATAGTAATAGTTGAAGTCCCTGAGTAATTGTCCTGTTCAGTAGTGGGTAAATCCTCCATTGCACTCTAAGACTTCCACCAATCGTTTTGGAAGATATTTAAACAATTTATTTATGTACTTTTGACGAATATTGCCCCGCTTTTCCACTATGCAAGTTTTGAGTTCCTCTATGGAGTTGAACTGTTTCCCTTGTGCATAAACTGCTCGAGAAAGTTCTCCCCAACAGTTTTCAATAATGTTGAGATCAGGTGATTGGGCTGGCCAAGGTAAAATTGAAACATTTTTGGCCTCAAAAAATGTTTATACTATGCGCGCTTTGGGCACATGTGCGTTGTCTTGTTGAAAGATGAACCTCCCTCGTGTCAGCTCTTCTCCTCTTTGAAAGATCGTTTGCTGAATAATTTCTAGATATTTTTTGCATTCATTTTTTGAGAACAAAATATTAATTCAGTCTTGCCGTAGTACCCTATCCCAGCCCAAACCATGACGCCCCTCCCCCATCTGACGCTTGCTTAAAAATATTTTTTCCTCACGTAAATCATGAAAATAATATCGATAACCATCAATACCATCCAGATTAAAACGTTTTCCATCACTAAAAATTACATTTTTCCAACGCTTTCTCTATGAGACATGCTCCATTGCGAATCGCTTCCGATTGGTTTTGTGGGCTTTTGAAAGAGGTGGTTTTGTCCTTAGTTTTAGCCGCTTTAAATTACTAGCTTTTTTTCAAAATGCGTTGGACGTTTCCGAGTTTTATTTGGATACCAGCTTGTTCACAGATATCCCTAGCAGTTGCAGAAGAGTTGGGTGTTTGGCGTAGAACTGTGTCCTTTCTCGGACAGCTGCCATGGGCCTACCTGTGCTCTTATTTCGGCCATAATCATCTCACAGCCCAACAAAATTCCTTATAACTTGCCTACTTCTATTCAAAGTGCGAGCAATTTTCGAAATTGTCCAATTATTTTCGAGTTATGTGTAAATAATATCCTTCTCATTCTCCGACAACACTTTCCCCCTTGGCATGTTTATTTGAACTATTAGAATTAATTTTTGGGTGAAATTAAAAGTTAAAGCAACAGTTAATATGTCAAAACTTTAAAAATACTCCGATTAAGATTCGAACGAGATTAAGATTACAACTGATGGTGGCCTATAATTTTGTCGCATGTAAATATTGACATTTTACCTAATCCGTAAACATTAACTGTCAGTACCCAATACAAAGAATTATTTTTAAGTATCTCTATGTTTACAACTTCCTTATTTGTTTTGGTTGACGTATTGAATTCATATAAAATATTAATTAACATAATGAGGGGTGGCCTATAATTTTGTCAGGAAGTGTAGAAGATTTTAATATATGATGTTGAAAACAAGACCGGACCGTCACACGATAATGAATTTTTCATTTTATTTCATTCGGTAGTATTATCTAAAGAATAGAGGTCTCTCGCTTAAAATATGAATAGCATCATTTTTGAGCAGAATGTTACTAAGGATATTTTTAAATGACAAGGTTCTTAATGTAAGGGGGAGGAAATGTGGAGGCGCCCCAAGTATCCCTCTCTTGTACCAGTTCTCTCCTCTCGTTCCAGTCCAGTCCTCGCTTCCTGAACGCTTCCCGTACACCTTCCTCCCAGGTGATCCGTGGTCTTCCTCTCGGTCTTCTTCTGTCAACTCTCGTCTCATCCGTAATTCTTGCCGTTCTTTCGATGTTCATCCTTAGGGGTGCTCAAACCATCTCAGTTTATTTTCTTCTAGAATGGTTTCTACCGGCTGTACCTCAAGGTTCGATCTTATAGTTGTACTGCAGATCCTATCTCTCCTTGTCTTTCCTTCAACCTTCCTCAAGTATCTCATCTCCATTGTTTGGATCGGACTCTAGTGTATTAAGTTGTGGGTCCATGATTCGGAGGAGTAAGATATGATGGGCAGGAACATTGACTTGACCGATATCTTGTCTTATCCGTCACTTCTCTTTTGTTGAGGAAGCCTTTCAGGATTGAGTGATATAATTATATATTTAATTCAAATTATCAAAAAAATAAAAGATTATTACTAATGGGTCAATATATTTCTATTTCTTTCATAATTCGTCTTCTTCAGAATAAATAAAGCGTTTATTTATACTTTGAGGTTTTTGAAAGTACCTATATGGAATAGTACAATAATTATTTGATCTTAATTTTTAATAAAGCGTTTGTAGATAGGGAATATTGGTACCGTCATAGTTTTTAAGGAACGATTTATCGATTTCAATAAACCATTACCAAAAAAAAAAACCAAAATTAATCAATATATTTTTATTCATAAGTAAATTATTATTTCATTAACACCTACATATCGAACTTCTAGAACATCGGGACCTTGGTCTACTCCTACTCCTACTCCTTGATTTTTTAATCTTTACAACAGGTGTTTCCTCTTTTTCAGCCGTCAATCCACAAACGTCTTCAATCACAATGAAAAATTCGATAACCAATAGAAACATGAATAGAGCTCTTATATGAACTGGTACTTCTTCTCTATTGCCTATAATCTTAAGGTTAAGATTACACACATCAACGTTACTGAAAAAGTACATAAGGCTACTGAAATAATTAAGTGCTCTCGTGACAGACATTAAATGCAGTTTTTCGACACAACGGCTGAGCATGAGGAAGACAATCGGTGCGTTGACGGCGAATCCGTAGGTGTTGGCTGAAGCGGCAACTTGACCGTGGATTATCACCGATATGATGAGTACGACAAAGAGGAAATCGTGCGTCACGTGCTTCTTGCTTTCTCTCTTGGTGTAGAGGAGGTAGTGCCCGCCTGCCAGAAAGAGGAACATCTCATCGGCCAAGGTGTTGTCCTTTATTTCGGCATCGTGAGGGTTGGTGCCCTGGCTCCAGATGTAAACGTAAGCGGCTAGAAAAAAACGTCTTGAATGTAAAACTTTACTGGTCATTAACTGGTAATGTTGTAAATATAGAATAAAAGTTTTTAAACTATTACCTCAATATCTTAAATTATCACCCAATAAAACTTTGGTACAATAAAATTGAATCCTCGACTTTTTAAATTATTTATTTTTAAATAAATGTTATGTGCTATTTTTATTTAATATTTTTTGAAATTATAAAAATTATATAGGTATATAAAAAAACTTATTGAAAAGATTACTATTATATAAATTTATAAGATGCAAAGGAATAATTTATAAAAAAGGAATAACTCCTAAAATAAAACTAAAATCTTTGTCATTAATATGCTAATATTTTCGTTCATTAAACTTTGATATCATTCATCGTTCGTTTCGTCTTAGTGTATTGTAGACTGAGTTACTAAATATTTATATGAGTCATATAAGATTTTATTAACACCTGGTGTATGGAGCACCGACCGGGTGCCAAGAGTAGAACCTAAACGGTGCGCCGCACAGTGGTTGAAAGGCGGAAAAAAATCATTTTTTGAAGGTATTGGAATATTCTTTTTCTTTTCAATATTAATTAATAGAATAGTTACCTGACACATTCCATCAATTTATTCGGATATATTCTGATTTTTAAACTTGTTAGGACCCTTTGAAAATCGATCATTGAAAAAGTTTATTTTTCAACGGAAAATTTATAGCACTATAATAATTTTTACAACTCGCATTTTTGTTTCTTAGAGCGATTTTCCTTCATAATCATAAAAAGCGATCTCACATATTACACTAGCATAAAAATGATGCTATTTGGTCTATGTTTTAACTCAGAAATAAAATCCCGAATAAATGCAATAAAATTAAGACAAACAATTTTTTTGGTAATCAATATTTTTCAAGCGCAGCCGAGCGCAGTTTTAAAATCCATTTTTTTAAGAAAAAGATACATTCAAGGAAATATTAAAACATATTCTAGCTGCGTCCACCTGCGTCTGTACATGTGGGATTTTTTTTTTTATTGAAATGCCTAAGCTATTTCGTGCAGTTTATTCGCTATGGAGCTTGTGCTTCGAATTAGGATATTACTAATCGTTTGGTAAAACATCATGCCTTACTTACCAGGTCTGTAGCATCATTTATAAAGTCAGTCTGAATCGCTGTTAGGTCGAAAATAATTCAACTTTTTCACCTACCGTGATTTTAGAATGAATTTGGAAATTATTAATAATAAGTTTATTAACATGACCTCCGATAACTTAAAGGCTTCGGCACTTTTTTAAGCATCCATTTGTTTTTAGAAGATTGGTATTAAAAAAAAGGTTCAGCTATTATTTAGCGTGAATAAGGGAACTAAATTTTCACAGATAGAGTTTCAGTTATTAAACCTACATTGAACAGTCAATCCCACTATCTCCTATCAAAACTATATTAAAGTCGGATGATCCCAATCTTATATTTTAATATGATATACATTTAATAGTTAAGAATTAAAACATAACGACAAAAATAATTGATAGTTCCTATGTATGATTTTTTTTTTTTACCTAACTTGAGTGTTTTTATGAAATAAAATTATATTGCAAGTACTATCAATGATATTACTAGCATAAAACAGCAAAAGTGTTTAAACTAGCCGATTTCGAGTCGAAAATTGATGTATAATTTTTTTTCTATTTTCCTTACACTGCCGGTTAATCCGAACAGCCGGTTAAGCGATGCTCGAACCTATACATTTTATAGGAAATTCAATCGTGGGTATGATAATATCAACTTTATTTTTTTGCGGCTCACTGATCGGGTTTTACAAGGTTTTTTTTCCGAAAATAGTCGATTTTCAACCACTGTGTTCTGCGGGCCCAAGGTGTTCGGTTTTAATCAGGTTCCAGTGGATCAGTTTGGAGGTAAACGTGAATTAGTTTACTTCAGCTCTTAGAGGAGAGTCCGAGCTTTAAATGCGTTTTTTTCCTTTTCCAAATCAGTTTCAGAAGAATTATTATTATTATTATTCATTTAGGGGGCCAATATGCTTTTAATGATTTATGATACAATCAAATATTTCCTCGTTTTTGTATCTTCTTCTGTAAACAAACTCACTTGACATTGGTTACAGGGCGTATAAATTAATGTGTCCTTTTCTACATTTACGTGTTTTGTGTAATATTCCTAACCTTTTAAATGTATTAAATGCCATTTCTCCTGATTTTAGAACCTTACTCAGTTTTATCAAATTCATTGTTAACAAAAACAACTTTAAAGAGGTATTAGGAAGGTAACCTCTTTAGAGTATGTTTGGTATTTTTTTAATAAACAAGTGTTATTAACTATTTTACATGTGTTACTAACTATATTTTTAACATGTGTTACTAACTATATTTTTTAAAATAAACATGTGTTATTAACTAACGGTATGAAAAATCACTTTTAATATAAAAAAAAAACTGGTGTGGGTATAGTATTTCCTAAGACGTCTATTCATCTAATTATATCACTGAACTCATCTCTTTTTATTTTAATTAAAAAAAAAAAAAAAACCATAATTTCTATAATTCCAAACTGTTTATATTTTGAGTTTTTGTTTTTATTTTTTTTATTATATTTATTAAAAATATATATATATATATATATTTTTTTTATTCTTATGGCCGGTGAAACGTCTTTAGTGAATAAATAGGTAACAAGTTAGTCAATAACTAACTTTTTTTGTTTTGTTTAATACAACTATTATACTTTATACAACTACGGCTAATCGGACGAAGCTTCTTTCACTAATTTTAGCAAAATTATAAATTTGCTAACCAATCCGAATTCTAACCCGATCCCTCAACTTATTTTCATTGTGAAGCTATTATTGAGTAACCATGAATAAACTTAAAGGAGTGCTACCTTGACTTTAACAGTCAAATTAAAAGGAATTCCTCGCGACCTTATTTTTAATTTATTTAAATTTATTTTTAATTTTTATCAACTTATTTATTGTTCTATGTAGCTTACAATTTTGAGAATTATTTCAATATGATTAAATTGTTAATTCATTTCCCTACCGATTATAGACACATTACATATAATAGAGATATCAATATTAATTGATATTAAGTATATGTAAAACTAAGTTTTTTATTATTCTCCAGCTGACTAATGCATGTCGTAAATAAAATACAGATGTTAATAATAAATATGTTATATTTTTTTAATTTCATTAAACAGTATGTAGTATGCACACAAATGTTTGATGTAAGTGCCAGCGCCAACTATTGTGTAGTTGAAACAAGTAATTGGCGAAGAGGAAAACTTCTTAGAGTAACTTTATAACTGATAAGTGAATATTATAATTAATAATAATAGTAAATTGTTTTTAATTATTTGTTGCGAGATAAGTCCCTTAAGAACAAAATTAACTGATATACATAGAGCAAAACTTAAATAGACATATTAGAATGAATTAAATAAAGATAAATTATAAGGGAACGTCTAGTGTGGAAACAATGAAAAATACAAATTAAATATCCCAATTAACATTAAGTGGAAAAAGTGGAAAAATAGTTGTGAAATTCCAATTACGTTTTACACAAGTGCTCATAGATAAGCTAGAAATTAATTTACATTTTCAAAAAAAAAAAAAAGAAAAAAAAAAAAGGAAAAGTCAACATTTTCTAAGGGACACTCGATAGCTTGGAAGTGATTAAACGGTCGGCATTTAAAGGTGAGGAGGATATTGGCATTGCGTATGAAATTGCAATTATTCCCTTCAAATATTTTTAAAAAATAATAATAACAACAAAAATAAATTTAAAAAACAATAAAGATAACCATTAAAGTCAATATAGTTAAAATGTATTAAGCGGTGCAATTTTAATAAATAGGAAATATGTAGGGTATAAAAAGTATTTAGCAAATTTTAAATGTTATTGATTCAAAATTTGTCGCCCTAAAGTTTTTTTAGACTAGAAATAAAGTATATTTTCAATGAAACTATTATTTCCATCCGTAATCCATAAAATTATTTAATAACACTGTCAGGAATTTTGTATAATTAATTAAAATAATATAATAATTAATATTGATATCTCTATTATGTGTAATGTGTCTATAATCGGTGGGGAAATGAATTAACAATTTAATCATATTGAAATAATTCTCACTATAAAGAATACTGATTAAAGCTTACTTTAACAGTGGACGTTTAGTGAGGTTAAATAATAAACATGATACAATAACTTATTTTTATTTATTTATATAAATATGATAACATATAATGTATAATGTATCATATTTATATATTTATACTTAATTTTTTAAAGAAAGATGCCACAAATTACCAGCAAATAGGAATGCCAATAATGTTTTTCTGAGATGAAACGCATCCCCACTAGAGATTTTTTCTGAGATATTCATCAAAATTATCCATGGAATTGCACCGATTATGATTCCAATTGGAGCGTACGCCCAACTTTTTCGATAGGGTTCCTAGATAAAAGTCGGAATAAATAGAAAAATGTGAAAAAAAATAACTCCTATTAATTCTACCTAAATACAATAAAAAAAAAAAATATATAAAATATCTCTTGCGTACCTCTAACTTAAATATTTTTATTGATAATAATAATATTTAAAATTTTTAAATGAGTGCAAAAAAAAATTAATATCACTACATTAAAACATTATTACCATATTTTCGTAATATTGTTAGATAAAACTGATTATGTTTTTGATATGATCACACACTTAATGTCATAAATTAAAATTAAAGGCTAGTATTTTTAAAAATAATATACATTAATTTATGTTATTTTTTTTTAAGTTCATTCGCGCTATTCAAATAAATATTTATTAATTGTTAAACATCTAAGTTAAAATAAAATCATGTATACTTTAATTATCAACTTACCACTGCATTACTGAATGCCTCCATTTTTCATTACTTTATTGCATTTGGAAAAATAGTTATATCATCGTTGAACTAACAGCTCTGATCTTATCGAACACCCCTAAAGAAAATTGAATCGTAACCTGTAATCAATAAACTTCTTCTCTAGCGATATCTTTGGGTTATAAGTACGCTGATTGAGGACTATTCAAGTATTACATTCATTGAATGTTATTTTTGACTAAAAATGCCTGAAGCAAAAAAAAAAAATTAAGTAGAGAAAAAATCTAGAGACTATATGATTTATGAGTGTCGACCATGTGCGTCCATAGGGAGGAGGGAGGGCTGGGCTCTAGAAAATATGAGACAAAAGCTACACATAAAATAAATTCCTATTCATTTAATGTATTTATTAAGTTTTTTATAAACACACGTTTCGATTTCTACATAAATACCAATAAGTCTTATTTGAACAATTAATTGAGTAAAAATCTCTCCCTGGTCATATCAATTTTATGAGCCTGCCCCCTAACAAAAATTTCACCTACCTACCCCCATAGACAAAATGCTGTGGACGCCCTTGGTGTCAACTCTTTACAAATGAGTGAAGAGTGTGGTAAAAATAATTTCAAATATACTAAATATTGTTTAAAACATTTTATTTCATTAATTTTTTTTCTAGATTGAATTGTTTTGCTTCGACTGCTACTCAAAGACGATCTTGGGTTTTTTGCTATCTTAATCCCCTTAGTCGATTATTGAGTTTTAATGACCAATTATTACTGGATGAGAGTGTCCATTCAGGCTTCCGACGCCCAGGGTTCGGGTCATTTACCTTCAGCTTTTGATACAGAATAACAAGATTATCGGAAACAGCCGCATTTGAACCCGGTACCCTGAGCATAGGTTTAGACAGAAAAATAAAATATTTTTTTAGAAATTTACGAATTGGTCAAATTTTGGAAGTCCTTCATCAGTGCTGAATTTGAGAGAGATACTAGTAAGAGTCAGCTGTAAATGTTAATATATGGGTAATACAAATTATTTTTGTCTAAGGCACACATGCACCAAGCAAAGCGATGGATCAATGGTAACCTTGGTTTCCATTTGTAAATCCTTGTTAACGATATCTACATAATCTCTGTATCAGACTAATTGATATTGATGTTTCGAATGTTTCCTATGGTTGAAGCTTCACCATTAATCTCCTGTTGTATATGTAGATAAAATTTATCCACAGTAGATGGGAATCTGGTTTGTATGTGAAGCCCTGACAGCCTGGAAGTTTCGAATTCCGAACTCATTTTTTGGTCACAACTGGACGTGGCGGTAGGTTTTTAAGGCATGTGAAACCGCTGCTTCCTTTAAGATAGACATATTTTCTTTTGAACTGCTGTACTAATTTATTCAACATTGGTTAGGGGATATTGAATAGTAAGTTTGAAAGGTTGCTTTAAGATTGATCAAAATGGCTGTCTTCTACGACTTACTCATTCACAACATTGAAGGAATATCTCAGAAAACGGCAACACATCTAGAGCCGATGCAGACATAGGATAACATGATAACGGCCGACCTTTAACACTTACCTACATGTTGATTACCAACTCTTACAATTCGTTGTCAACATGTTCACCAGCTTGGAGTGCGGCCCTAAATTGTCTTTTGAGCAGCCAGTATTAAATTTTTCATTCCTAACATAAAAAAAAATCAGCTCAGATAGCAATGGGATTGGTCGTTGGAGTTCCAGTCATGTCGTGTCTATGGCAACCCGTATAGAATGAAGTTAGTCGACACGGAAAAAAAAAAAAAAGTCGTTGATACATTTTACAATTAAAATAAATCATAGGAGAGAGACACAGCTTAATTGATGTTAAAATTTAAGCTGAGTTTCTTGGGTTTTCTCCGTGCACTTCGTTTATCACCCATGCTAAAACAAATGTAGTATATTTTTACTTTTTTCGAAAAGTATTCGATTTCACATTGGTTAAAATATACAGTTATAAATCACTATAATTTAAAACAAAGAAGATTTGATAACTTAGTTAAAAACCAATACTTAGTTCAATTGAGTCTTTTCAAAGTTTGTATATTTTATAATCTGCATAACATATATTATAATATGTTAATTTTGTACTTACTTTTAAAATATACACACTAGAAAGATAATGAAGTTCTGATTTGACATTTTTGATAATACGTAGTTCCCGAATATGTATAGTTACCAATGTAAAGTCTTTCGTTTTTGAATGGTTTTCAGACTCTTCCCTTACAACATGAATTTTGATTGTTATGTACTTGACTAATAGATGTAAGTAGGTTATGACATGAGGAATTTTAAAAGTGATAATGATTCACCATGTGATCTGATTGGAAGATTATGTTAAATTGCCGAATCTGAATAAAATCATTCTTAAGTTATTTAGATTTATTTATTATATTTTTTTTACCATAACATGTGGCCACCAAATAGGGTTTATAATCACCATAATAGTTATTCTTCCTATACTTGAAACACGAGCAGAATGTGTTCCCAGGCCTTATTTGTCGATTTAAAGAAAAATTTTGATCCTCTACGGAGACTAAATAATCCTAAGTTCGGGGTCTCGAGTCAGACTGAGGGAGTAATTATTATCATAGACCAGTGGCGCAAACAGGATTAGTATGAGGGGGGACTTGGTTTTAATATATATGTATATGTATACATATACTAACCGTCTTAAAAGCAATAGAATAGCTTACCGAAACTCCTTCTACAACATACTCACACATAATTTTACATACAGACAACATGAACATAATTCATTCACTAAATAACACAAAATTCACGACCCATCGCTAGGAAGACTTCGGATGCATGGAGATCTCTTAAGACCGAAGATCAGAATAATAATTTAATGTTAGCCTCAAAGAGAAGGCTCCAGACACAGACAGTTGGCGTCTCTTAATGAAGGGGAAGTAATTTTAGATTAAGGAATAAAATTTAACGATTAAACACGGTCAAATCACATCCAAAAAAGCACTGTTGACAAAGGAGCTGTGACAAATTCATGCAGGTTGAGGCCATCACAGACATACTAATTCCTGATGCAAAAAGAAATATGAAGAAGTTTGCCACCGAAAAGCTATTCCTAAAATATCGTGAAAAGTGCCTCTACAACTGATGCGACGCAGGGTGGTACAAAAGCTAGAATATTCATTATTTATACTTTTATTTTAGGTAATTTTGTTCCGACAAACCTCTGGATAAACTTGGTCTAACATAGTAAATAATTAATTACGACCTCCGTAGGGGATCATAATTTTTCTTGAAATCAAGAATTCTGAAATCAAGTAAGGCTAATAGGAAGAGTGGTCGTTATGGTGTGATTTTGTGTGTCTGTGAACAGACTGGCTCAAAAACGATATTTTATCACATAGTTGCGTGATAACAACAAAAAACTTTTATTAATTGTTGTTATTTATTTATAATTGTTTTTATTATTTAACTTTTATTCATTGTTCTTATTTATTAATTGTTGTTGTGATAACAACAAAAAAGGAAACCTACCAGGGAAGAAATTTTAGAACCCATTCGCGATTTACTTACAGAAAACAATTACCCTCTAAAATTCAAAGAAATGTGCTTACTATACGAAAAAATTCAAATCGAAAAAATATCTCGCAACACAATACAATTAATTCAACAATTCACGAAAGACAAAAAAGGACTTACAAGGATGCTTATAGACATCAAAGAGTCCATAGCCCATAGAAGCCTCAAAATTTGGTCAACGAAAATTTTAAAATTATTAAATGAAAATAGCTTCAATGTAATAACATCTCTTGACCGTAAGAATCCGTAAAGAAATGTTCAATAGGAGGTATTGCAATACATTAAAACACACTCAAAATGGTAAAAATAGTCCAGTGGATTTGTAACGGATTTTTCCGACATATTGAGTATTTCAGAAAATTAATAGCAGAAGAAAATCCAATATGTATTTGTTTACGAGAAACCCACCTAAACGCAAAACAACAATAAATACAAAATATTTAGAAAAGACCGACAGTGCAAAAGAACGTGGGGAGGGGTAGCCACCTACGTAGCAGAGAATGTATATTGCGAAGAGTTGACACTGAAAACTCAATTTGAAGCTCTAGCTATAAAGCTATATTTAAAAGAACCCTTAACAGTACAAACGTACCTCACAAGGATTTTCTGAAGAAGAGATATAAACCATCGTGAGGCAGCTACCAAGACCTTTCCTTCTGATGGGGGATTTCAACGCTCACAACGCTATATGGGGTTCTACCTTTCCAAATTTAAATCATAGGGGAAAAAGCATTGTCAAATTTCTGGAAAACAATTCTACTCAATACAGGAGATAGCACTCATTTCTGCCCAGAAAACAATAATTTTTCGGCAATAGATTTGAGTTTCTCCGATGCTAGATATGCCCCAAATGTTTGTAGTTGGAGTACCAAGAGTCACCTATTCGGATGTGATCACTTCCCAATAGTTGTCGAAACATGGGAGTCCATTCCCGATGTACCAGTGAATATCCGATGGAAATACGGGAAAGCCGATTGGGAAGCATTTGGCAAATTTATTAAAAAACTATTACAAACTATACCAGAATTCCATGAATTGGATAAAAATAGAAAGCTTCACCGAATTAGTTCTCGAGGTAGCCAAAGAAACAGTTCCAACAGCCAGAAACAATACAAAACATCAAGCTGTACCAAGGTGGAACCAAAAGAGTAAGGATGCCATAATGGCTAAAAAAAAACTTGCCATAAATCGATTCAGGAGGACTAGATTTCTACAAGAAATTAGAATTTAAAAGACTGAGGGATATTGCAAAAAGGGTTATTAAAGACAGCAAGAAAAAATCTTGGAAGGAATACGTTTCCTCCATCAACAGTCAGACTCCAAAAGATGAGTTGTGGAGCAAGATCCGATCCATCAGAGGAACTAAAAAAACAATAACCAATTCCAGGACTTGAAGTCAAAGAGAGAATCATAACTATCCACTGGAAATTGCTGAATCATTAGCAAAGCATTTTAAGAAGCATCTTCCTCAAACATTACAGCTGACGCGACTGATTTATTTATACAAACAACACAAGAATATAATATAGAAAAAGGATGCTTTGACGATTACGACAGACCATTTCGAATGGAAGATCTAAACACCGCACTCCAGAAATGCAAGGGAAAATCAGCCCCTGGTGTGGATGGAGTTCCTGGAGAGTTCATAAAGCAACTTTTTTTTTTTTTTTATATATAAAAAAATAAAGCAACTACCCGAGGACGGGAAAAGGCATCTGCTTAGTATTTACAACGAAATCTGGACCATTGGAAAATTTCCCTCAAGTTGGAAGAAATCCATCATAGTCCCAATTCCTAACAAAAGAAAATAGCAAAAAAAAAAAAAAAATAACGAATTTAGACCAATTTCTTTAATTTCCTGTTTTTACAAAGTCCAGGAAAGAATGGTGAATAAAAGATTAGGTGAGGCAATGGAAAGTAAAAGTGTCTTTTCTTTGCAACAATATGGTTTTAGGGCAAACCGATCACCAATTGACTCTCTGCTGTCGTTAAGCCTGAAAGCACAGGAGGCCTTCTCACATAAGGAACATTTAATTTCAATATTCTTGGACCTTGAGAAAGACTACGACACGATGGCAAAAGGGCGGGAGTTGACGATCATGGAAAGTCTGGGATTCGGACCGTGTATATGGACTTATATTAAAAATTTTTTAAACGACAGAGAAGTTTGTGTAAGGGTAGGCGACACATTTTCTTTTAACTATCCTAAAAACTATCTATAAGAGCACTCCACAGGGTTCACCCCTAACTGTAACAGTTTTTCTTTGAGCTATAAACGGAATAATGTCCACCATACACGCTCCTGTCAAGTGCATTTTATTTGCAGACGATTTAGTCGTTACAACTCGAAGCAAGTCAATTCCCTATATCCGATGGCAGTTACAAAAACCAATAGAAAATATTGTAACGTTAAACCGATAAGCAAATAAAAAAAACATATGGCGTAACCTCCCAAACCGCTTGTTGCAACAAAATTTGTGATTGGAACGAACTTTTGGGGTCTAGATCTTTCGCTCCTCGTCCACAAAGGCGTAGATCTGCCTACATTGTTCTAGAATGATCCAGGCCTGACTATTTACGATTATATATAAGGAGCAGTGACTGAACGAGTTAGGGTCCGCACCGGATCAGCACCGCAGCATTAATATAGGTTATGTTCAGAATATTTTTAATTTAACTTACATATTACCTTTAGCTATGCCTAAAGGTAAAGGTAAAGAAAAAAAAATGCCAGGTAAACGAATTGAAGAACTTGAAGTAGCGGAGTTGAGGAGAGAATTGGAAGAGCTTGACTTGGACACTACAGGTACGAAGACGATCTTGTTGGCTCGGTTACTTAAGTCAAGGCCTAGATCCTGAAACTGTAGAGTTTTAGGTTAGCTCTTTTTAGGACGCTTTAAATAATTTGTCGGCTGGAATTAAAAGCCAGTCCGCTGAGCTTAATAATAAACTGACCAACCTGTCAGGCGAATTAAATGATAAATTAGGAAGCCAGTCGGCTGAAATAAATAATAAATTAACAAATTTGTCCGGTGAGATAAATGGAAAATTGATGAACTTATCTGCCGAAATAAATGACAAATTGGCCAGCCAGACTGCCGATCTTGACGAAAAGATGGCTAACCTGAAGTCAAGCATCTCGGCTGAGATTAATGAAAAGCTGACCAATTTGTCTAGCGAAATGAATGACAAGCTCAAGGGTGAGATAAATAGCGTGAACGACAGGCTTGCCCAACAAGAAGCGAGGACTACTGCGTTCGAAGAGGAGGTTGAGAGATTAAAAAGGGCGTTGGAAAAAGGGATCCAGGCGGTCGTCAGGGAGCAGCTCTGCACACCATTATTCGGCGAAGAAGCACGTGAACCCGCAGTTATGGAGAGCCGAGCCAGGATAAAACCACCGAAGTTTGATGGTAAATCGTCCTGGTCGAATTACCTTAAGCGATTCAATAATGCGGCCAGTGCTAATGGGTGGCCTCCGAGACTATTCAAGAGTTCAAAGCGGACGTTGCCAGGATGGTAGGACTGGCTTATCCAACCACCCCAGACAGTTTGTTGGAGTGCTTAGCATGCCAAGCGTTCGTTGACGGCTTGAGGGACTTGGAGCTTCAGAGAGCGGTACGTCTGACTCGCCCTAAATAACTAGTAGACGCTCTATCCACAGCACTGGAATTTGAAGCGGCTACCGAGGCTTCTTGTAGTCAGGCACGTGACCGAGCTATGAACAATGCCAACACAGAAGATGGGCAGCAGGAGTCAGAGAACCGTAAAAATTTTGAAGACGCGGTTCTGAAAGTTGCGAAGGCTTTGGAGTCCAGAAAAAGGAGACCGGTACGGTGTTGGAGCTGTGGGGAGCTCGGGCACGTTAGGAGGGCCTGCAAGAAGCAGACCGCTTCTGACGCGCCTAAGCCACAGGGAAACTAAGGCGGGTCGACTCCTGGAGGGCGACATCGACCCAAAAACGTCTTCAAGACCCCCCCCTAGTGGTTCTAGCCTTAATGCGGCACAGAACCGGTAGTTTATATGTGGATGCCATCTTCAACGGCACGGGATACGCCATGTTGGTAGACACCGGTGCTACGAAGACCATCGTCGGCCCGAAGGTAGTTGGTGATAGAAGGCTGTCGTCCTCCAGGTGGCGACTGAGGACCGCTACAGGAGAAGTAGCCAAAGTATTAGGAGAAGCAGACGTTAGAATACAGTTCGGTTCAAACTGTGTCTCGCACTCAGCTCTAGTGGCTGGCATAGAAAAAGAAGTGATTCTCGGAATGGACATTATGAACGCATGTGGTTTTCAAATAGACCTAAAACTCTGCTCTCTGTGGCATTCCAGGCAATGAAAGAGCTGACCATTTAGCCCACTTAGCAAGACTCGAAGACGGAACAGAAGTTAATAAACTTCTAATGATTCTAACTAAATCAAGTTACACTGGAAGACTGGATTCTCCAAACAAAGAGATTGCAATTAACAGAATGGGAGAAGAGTTGGGCCAGAGAAAATCGCCAATTAGCCCGGGTAAAAACTGACTGTAAGAAATGGACCACAAGTAGCAGAATATCAAGGAGAGAGGAAGTGAGAGTAGAAGCCCCGACATGTTAAAAATGTGACAATATCCCTCTTTCAGTCCAACACTTACTGACAGATTCCTCAAAATTCAAAAAGTAGCGGAAAAAATTTGGTCTTTCTGAGTCGTTAAAGAAAATTATGAAATACAATGAAGAAAGAGTAACCACTCTATTCAAATTTCTTAAATGCAATAAGAGTTATACAAATGGATTTAAAGCACCATTAGACGCCAATGACCCTTTAGGGTAGAGGCGATAACACAAATAAAAAAAAAAAAAAAGGCTCTTACTATTTCGTCAAGATTGAAAATTCAATTTCCGTTAATTTTTGCAGCATTATCAACACATATATTATTTCTCAAGCCTTTTTTTTTTTTTAAAATTTCATGAATGTTTCCTTAACCGCCACACCCGGAAAAATATACAAATCACTCATTTCGACTTCGGTTGCGAGTTAATAGAGCTTTGAAGAGAAAAATGGTCGTAGAGGGTTCTAAATGGTGTCAATCTTTTCAGGTTTTCAAAGAGAACATTTTCGATCGTACACATTTTTTCGATTAACCCCTTCGTTTGCGAGTTGTAAGCGAAAGTGTCTTCTGAAGATTCAATGGGATTTAAGTAGGTTAAAGTGTGAATGCTTCGCACGGTTCAGCTAGTATTTGTATAATATATTGTTGAAAAGCTATGAACTGCAGAAGGCATAATATTCAGTTTATAAAGTCGTAAACTACATATGCACGAAAAATTCATAATTTATACTTTTATATTAGGCGCAATGTTATTACTATACTCGGTTGGACTAGGGATAAGTCAAGCGGGAAGGCTGAAATAGCTGAGGATACTGGCTCTGGTAGTGTGACTGGTTAGGATCACCCTAGGGTGATTCGTAAACTCGGGTTCTAACCTGAGTAACATTAGCTGATGGCGTTTGGTAAAGAAATAACCAAATAAAATTGAATATCCCATTAAAAACAATAAAATAAATAATAAATAAACTGATTCAAGGTTTATTAAACTGATTCATTGACACCACAAAGCTTGAAATTTCATCATTTTTAGCGACATCTTGATCGTCGTGGCCTTGATTTGGATCTTGATCGTGACTTGGATCTGGACTTAGATTTTGACCTACCTCTTCTTTTCTTGGGTGGTTCTTGACAGCATGCCAAGTATGCAAGTTCGATGACGAAAGCTAGGGAAAACAGACACAGTATGACAGTAAGAACTTTCAGATGCATCGGTGCTTCTTGGTCCACGAGGAGATATGTGTGATAACCAAGAGCAGCGAACTTGGCAAGAATGAACACCAATGGGTAGATAACGTTGAGTATGACATCGAGCGCACAGATTTCCAGCTTAGCGATGCATCCTCTCAGGGCGAAGAAGACGTTGGGAGCCTCGACGAGGAAGCCAAAGGTATTGGCCGCTCCTGCTCCCTTCTTTTCGACGATGACGCAGATGATGGCGATGATGCTGAATAGATGATGTGCCGAAGTGCTGGGGAACCTCTGGGGGTAGATGTGGATAAGGTAGTAGCCCCCGGCCAGGAGGAGGGGGATCTCGTCTGCCAGGGTGTTCTCCTTAATTTCGGCGTCGTGGGGGTTCGATCCCTGGATCCAAGTGTAAGCGTACGCCCCTGTAAAAATAATAACATTGGAGGAAATCTATTTTAATCAAGTTAGAACTTACCTATCCTATCCAGTTGGAACTCCAGACATACATTATACATTAAAAACACTGATATCCATGTACCTACTTTAATAAAATTACTATCCTAGTTAACAACTATCTTACTACATACTACTATCTTTAATAAGATATACATCGCCCCATTTCTATTTTTACTGAAATGTATTATCCACTAATAATTCAAATACCAAGATAGATAAATCTGATTACTTATCAAAGAAAGTACGTATTTCGTTTTTTTAATTCTGATTTTTATTTGGAACTAAGCGACAATCAGCAAATGAGATATGTGTGATAGCCAAGAGCATGCAAATGCTGTATGTTGGCATTTTAAGGCACGAGTGAAGATAGTGCCCAGAAGCAGATCATCACTGTATTTAAATTCATAGTGTTAAATATAATTGAATTAAAAATTTAAAACGGTATTGTTTATTTCCGGGGTAGCTTGAAGTACTTAGATATTGTATTTTATATTATAATTGTGTGGATTATTTTGCTGTGGATTTAAGTTATTGTGCTAATGGGTTGAAAGTAAGTCTTTAGTGCAAACTTTTGTAGTACTCAATGGCAGTAGTTGGAATGTTCCTGGTCTAGTAAGTTAGTTAATATAATTTTGTATTCAACAAATATTTTATAAAATTCTGACTAGACCTTATTAGTCTTTTTTGTCAAACTGATTTTATCACGCTTTTTTATTCCAACTATCAGTTTTTTTTTTGTTTTTTTAGTTTTTCTTCCGCAGTAACCCTACCAGAAGGGAGATTATTATCGAGTTCTGTACATACTATAAAATACAGTATATAATTTACATGTTAGTTGTTAACATCAATAAAAAGTAATCTGTTTTTTAAAAAAATATTTTTTATTCATCTCTTAGCTGAATTTAGTAAATGTTTTTATTGTTTTCATATAAATAAATCACATTTTTCTTTATTATTATTGAAAAAAAATATTCATTTTTCAATATTTTTGTTTTTTAAAGCATTAGCCCACAAATTACCCTTCCCTAAAGTTAATCCCGTGGGCGCAGAGTGACCTGGCTTTGCGCAGTGGTTGCGCCCGCATTCCCCAGCAGTGTCTGCCGGACAGCTGATGGACGTCGAGCCGTGCAGACCACTTGTCCAACCAGCGATTACATCGTTAACTCTTCAGCGACCTCAATGTTCTTGTCCTGAAGCCTTCGGGAGCGATTGGAGGAATTAATGGATGGATACTTAGCTAAGAATCTAGTCAGGCCTTCGTGCTCATTGCCATCTGAGACTGCTCGTTAATGAAAAATATAAATGTTAAAAGATTTAAACAATTATACTCTTCAATTTTTTTTTTTTTTTTTTTTTTTTTTTTTTTTTTTTTTTTTTTTTTTTTTTTTTTTTTTTTTTTTTATGGACTTCTTAGTTATTTTGTTGTAATGGTGATCAATAAGTCCACCAAGGTACCCATTTATAAAAATCATGTATTTCGGCAAACCATCCTCAGTATGACAATCATTCGTTTTAACGTACAAAACGTTATATTGTTCTGCAATTGATAACGTATATATTTATTATTACTGAATTGAATATGTATCTATTTAAAATAAACTAATAATTAATTGTTAGGACTTATTGATCACCACCTTTAAAATAATATAGTTTTATCTTTAAACGATTGATAGATTTTTTCAATAAAATTATAAAACGGTACGTTATTCGAACTATGTTTATCGTATTATTCAGTAAAAAAATTCTCATTTTTATTTTTAAATATTTTTTATTAGAAGAACAAAGATTGGCCCCGACCATGATTTGAACCCAGATTTTCTAAACCCTACTAAGGCACTCTGCCATTTCAGCTACCAGGCACATATTCCGTCAACGCCAATGATAATTCTACGTCATAAGGACAAAAAAAGGATTAAATTAATATTGATATAAATTGTGACAATGGTCAAAAGACCTCGCATAATGGACAATATTCCACTCCCCGGTTAATTCGCAAAAATGCAAGACCCATGAATAAGAGGTCAGTGAAGAGGGAAGATTGGCCATGTATATGTGCCTGGCAGCTCAAATGTCAGAGCGCCTTTATAGTATTATAAAGAATATTTAAAAATTTCATCTTAATGCAGATTTGAAATCTGAGAAATTAGGCGATTGCTTCATTAAATCATCTATTCATGATATCAGCATTTTTTTTAACACAATTCTGAGAATTATTCTACCAAAGAGGCTATACAGGGTGTTCCATATAAGTACAGACAAAAAATGGCAGAAATTTTACATCAAATTACCTACCAAAATGTTCCAAAAAAAAGGCGGTATTATTATCTAACCTTTTCCATTTATAGTAGTTTTTGTAATTTTTCAGCGAGTATCTGTTTTTCTAGAGAAAATTTCATGCCTAGTCCGAATGAAAAGATTGGGAAATTTCTAGTTTTGCCATTCAGAAAAGCACTAAATTTTAATCAGGACTGGGCTATTTGTTTTTAGGAAAGGTTATAATTAAGTGCCTTAAAATTTTGGCCATTATGCAATTTTAGTTGTGGGATCATCATAACTTAACTATTTGCATCGATATCTAGTATTTATATACAGGAAAAACTAGAAAACTGTAACATTAAAATTATGTATTTTAATATTTTATTTGAATTTCATGGAAATGGTTATAAAAAAAAAATCTAAAAACTGAGAGTATGGTCTTCAAAAATAACTTTTTAAAATATTTCCAGTAGTTATAATTATAAAGTCATGATTCAATTTTGCAACATTCAATATTCCAAATATGCCTCATTATGTTAAATCTGATAAGAATTTTTTAAGTGAAATTAAATTTAACAAAATAAAATATAAAAGTTCAAAAAAAGTAGCTATATTTGTTTAACAATAATTGAATTAATATTTGTAAACTAAAGTATAATGTTTACCACTTAATTATGTAAAAAAAAAACACATTAAAAAACATTATTAGGTACTGTTTAACTGTAAAATTCGGATGTTTAAAAAAATATGTAAATCGCTCGTTTGACTAAACGGAGTGTTGTAAAAAAGTTAAAAAATCACAAGAAACAGATATATAACTTTTTGGGAGGTAATTTTCTGATGAATTGATGGTATTTTTTCCCTGTAATTATCTGGAACACTGCATATTAGCACAGCGTACATGTGAAGTACCTGTAAATATCAAGGCCAGTAGTGTTTTCCTCAATTGTGCAGCATCCACGCATGGTATGGACTCAGAGATTTTTTTCAAAGCGAACCAAGCAAACGCTCCCAAGATGATTCCAACTGGGGCGTATGCCGGGCTCTGCCGGAGGGACTCCTATAAGAAATGAGTATATTCTTAATATATTTGTATCAACAATATCATAATAAAATATATTATAAACGCACATATCGTCACCACAACGTTTAACCGTTATCGTCTCAGAGAAACGTAGACGCATCATTAATATTAATGTATTTTTCACTATATTACTATGGTATTTTCATTTTTAATTTATGATTTCTTTAAATCATTTTTAAAAATGTCAAAGATAGTTTTACTTTTTTTTTATTTATTTATTTTTTTTTTTTTTGTCAACTTGAAAACTTTGTCAAAGCAGACTTTCTTTATTCATTTCAAGATTGGATTAAAAAAAAAATTAACAAGTATAATCTTGACTAAAGGAATGTGATAGTAAAAAAAAAAATTGGAATTAATTTTTTTCAGTTTTGACCCCATAATGTCCAGAAGTGAACTTCCGTAAAAAGAGGTTTCCGGGAGAGCAATAATCTTATAATAATAATTTAATAATCATTCATTATTGATATAGAACATAAAATTAGAAAGATATAACATAAAATTTAAGTAGAAATAGAAATCAACAACTAAAATTCGTTCTATTTCTATCTGGAACGAAATGGTTTAAAAGAAGGACTTTGCAGTTGTAAACCCTAAAATAGTGGCGACGATACCTGCTTGTAACAAAAACAATCGAATCAGTCGTTTAAGGAACCAGACTTGTCCAAAAAAATCGATTTTTGTTTTATTTTATTTTTGAACCCCTTGCATGCCGAGAAATCAAGTTCATGAAATACCCGACAAGCCCAGCTGATCAATCAGCTTTTATAGACCGTTCAAATAATCGTTGTCAGGAGAAACTCGACAAATCCAGGACATTGAAAAATATCTTCCTTATAATCAAAACAGTAAATACAAATACGTTTTGGCGTCAAAGAACCTATGTAAGATTTGAATGAAGAACCATCAATTTGAATCTTGCCCATTTCAACCTTATATAATAATACTTTCAGTTATTTTTCACTAATTAGAAAATATACCTAAGGTTGTGTTTTGTATAGTAATTTCCAAAATATATAGTTTTTAGCAATCGTTTGTTTTCCATAATCAGGAGAAACCCTTAATGTCCAATAAAACATTTATTTTTCAGATCTATCAAATGAACATAGATTTATCAAATCAAGAAAAAAGTATTCTAAGTAAGAGTATGTGTCGGAGATATTAATTTATGCTTAGGAAATCTCTTAATGCATAAATAGAAACATTTTTTTCACTTTTCCAATAATTAGAATTTGTGGTTTTCTCAAACGACCGATTCAATTATACAAGCAATAACAAAAGATATAATTTTTTTTTAACTAAAGAATTTTTCACTTTTGTCTAATTTTACCTGACTGGCTTTAGCTTGTGACTTTTCATGAGTGCTATTTTTCACAATACTTTGTCAAAAAAGAAACACAGGTCGTCTTATTCGGAACTAAATAAATACACAAGTATGCTTTCCAACCTAATATTGAAGTCTACATGTATTCATATTATAACGATAAAGGTAGAAGGATTTTGAGTGGATTGATGATATCAACATTTCTTGAGACCTTGTATTGGGATACCTCACACTATCCCTCGATTAAAGAATACAATTTATATAACTTCATTTCACTCAAGACAGAGTTACTGCTAGTGATCGTATTTTAGGTGATAACACCACCTTATGTGAATGAATATATTTTTTTTAACATTGTTACAATTTTTTTAACAGCTGAATTTATGAAATGGATAAGCATTGATGTCATTCATACACGAAAACGTTCTCTTGGTTATCTAATATTATGTGCATGAAAATATCTTTAAATAGTTTGGATTGACTCTTTGTAATTTGGCAATTCACAAACCCTCCCTTAAGAATAATGGCATAATATCCTCCACAAGCTCCTAAACAATTCTTTTCTTAAAACTTGTTCTTTTGAAAAAAAGATTTAATAACATAGCAGTTGGTAATTGTTAATAATGGTGGAGCCAGCTATTTCCTAGTAATATATTAAAATAATCAAAATAAAATAAATCACACGTTAATTGATTTTTTGTTGCAAATGATCATATTTAGTTGTACTTACAAGGTTAAAAATGTACACGATCAAAAAGATTTTTCGAGAAGTTCACGATACATATAGAGCAGTGAAGTTCCTACAAGAAAATGAACTCTTGCCAAGGATTAAGGTATGTTCACAGAACAATGAAATGGTTTTATATTTTGATAATCGCATTTACTGGAAGTTCAACAAAAGCAGTTGTAGAAAAAATATTTCTACAACTATATGAATATTTTAGTAGATATTAAAGAGTTTTGGTTAGAAATTAATAATAAATAGATTTGTTTATATACGAACGTGTGTTTTTTATTATGATTATTTTAATATATTACTAGAAAATGGCTGGCTCCACCATTATTAACAAGTACCTAGCAGTTTACTTGGTACTAAGCTCCGGTGTTCACGCTTTTCCTTTTTCTTGGATTTGATATTTTGTCTCGCAAAAAAATGTAAATATAAACCCCCCCTTCAAAAGTTCAGGATCCAATAAAAATGAATTGATTCAAAATTTTGATGGGGCAAGTTGCGCCTTGAGCACACTTTCTGGGCACCACTGTTCAACGGTATTGTAAACGTATATTTCCAATATGTTTAAAATTTAATATTTTCATAGAAACATCCGAAAAAAAAAAATAACATGGAATCTGGAGGATACCTATAAGCAAAGAAAAAGAAAAACTATTCGCTTCGCGAAAAGGCATTATTACGGCATCAAAAATATTCTTGAAAATTAAATGAATCCAAATAACATTCCACGTAACACCGAATTATTGTTATTTTCCATTTAACAGTACCTACCATAACCAAGCCAATAACAAAAAAAAAAATACCAAAAATTTATTACCAGATTTAGGAATCGAACTAAACTATATAAACTAATGAAATGATTATTTTGAATTCTGATATTAAATTAAAGCTAACAATTAGTTAAAGGATACGAATAAATATACAAGTGGTCCCACAACTTACCACAGCGTTACTGATTGTCTCCATTGCTTAATTCTTCACAACACGTAACTAACCACAAAGATTCAAGCTCAATGGTGTTTGGATATCTATAATGCAGAATAAAATAACTAGTAGAATACATCTCCTGTAATTTAATTAACCTAAGAATTCCTGAAATTTGAATAATATTATCTAACGCTCCGGATTCCCACTAAATAAATTGAAACTGGGTGTGTTTGACAAAATGCCCGGAACATTTCTTTTTTCTCAAATATCGAGACTACATGATTATATAGTGATGGTGCGCAGGTGTTATTTTAAAAATATTTATGGGCATCCAACTCTTCTGATCCGCCCGCTGGAAGCTACTGCAGTTGAAATGATATACCACCAAGAGAATTGCAGGTAAGTCAAGAAGTAATAGTTCTTCGGAAGGAGTGGATTCATTGGAGGGCCTAAGAGTTGTGTACATTGAGGAAAACTTTCGCAGAGAGGCAAGAGATGATTAGGTCATCTGTGCGGAATAATGGATGAGGGCGGTTGTGATCCAGTGGAGATTTTTAAAGTAAAGAACCCGGACTTCGGCTGAGTGAAAGACATGGACGGATGATACCTCCAGGATTGGCCAAAAAGAAGGGAAAGTTTGCTTAAAAACTGCTACGTTTTCGAAAAATTTTCAGCAGGCACCAGGTAAACTCATTTAAAAATACGTTTTAAACCTGACACAAACGTTTGTCATTAATTATTTTATTAATTTTATAAAACTTTTTTTGGAGCAAAAACATTAATCTACAAACAAAAAAGAGAATCTTCCATTCATTTGTTGAGAGTTCAGTGGTGTATGCATTGGAAACCTGGACCATCTCAACCGACTCAGCAAGAAAACGTTTCGCTAGTGAAATGGATTTTTGGAGATGTAGCTGCAGAATATCAAGATTGCAGCACGTCACAAATAAATTTATTAGGGAAAAGGTTTAAGAACCCCTCAATATCCTACACTCCTCCAAGACAAAAAAACTGAGCTCGTTTGGCCACGTCATGAGAATGGCAGATGAACAATGGCACAAAAGGATGCTGAAGCATGTACCATTGGAAAGAAGGAAGAGAGGTCCAACTGAGAAAAGGTGGATAGAAGGGATAGACGAGGCGGTGGCAGCCAGAGGACTCCGCGAGGAAGAAGGGTTCCATAGAAAGAAATGACAGCAAGGTTTATTTGGCAACGACATATGACCTTGGTTGTAATACAGTCGTTTGTATATATATATTAATTTTAATTTTTAGTATTGTTTCTTACACTCTACATATATACAGTAGAACGGTAGATTATCCGAAGTAATGTTGTCTGGGGTAGATCGGATGGTCTTAAATTCGAATAATCAAAATTCACTAAAATATATTAACTATACAATATATGAGTGCCTTACCCACATCCTAATCTGACTGCCCTGTCCAACAAATCGGGTCCGGCAGCCAGGCTTTTCTACATACACGTCCTGATCTAACTTCTCTACCCGACTAAACAGCGTGAAGAATTCAGATAAAAAACTATCTGAAAAGCCTCAACAGATCCTAATTTGCGACACTAACCCGCAAATGATTTTGCACACTGGGTCTATGTGGTACTTTACAGGATGCCTGACAACTCTACACATGTTTTGACCAGACAAGTTGGGCGTTCGGATATTTCTCCTGACTTGACTTCTCAATATGTCAGGCACAGATCCAACTAGCCTACTCGCGATCAAGCTTTATGGGTCAACCGCAGTTGAACTGACAAATTGGGTTGTATGTGGGGGCCTTGAGTAATGAAATATGTATTGAAGTTCTAAGATCATTGAAGAACACAAAACCAATGGTAATAAATAAATTTAAATAAATAAGAAATATTTAACTTTGCCCTTTCCACTAAATAATTGGATCATTTTATTTTTTGTTTAATTTTATTCGAAATTAAAATTCAAATAAGCAATTATGTGACCAACTCAATTAAAATTACATTTAAAAAAAAGAAAAAAATCTGGTGCGATGCGCGCAACACAAATCTTTCACTTACCAACTCACTTAGATTAGAAATTGACGTGTACCTCCTATTGATAAATATTTGAACGCCATTCCTCTTATTCATACATTTTCCCGCATTAATTGACTTATTTTTGTTGCATTTTCTCTCTATTGTACATTAAAATTTTTATTGTTAATTAAAAGTTTTTACTCGAGATAATTCGGCAATGTAAGCATAATGATCAATCGCATCTGATTTTATAATTATCTATGTATTCAGTTTTTGAAAACAAATAATTTCCATTAAATATGTATTTTTTTAAGCACGTTGACAACTCTTTCTCATGAACAGAACGCCTTTATTTATTAACCATGGTCTGTCATTGAAGGGGTACTGCGTGGGTCAACTTGTCAGCTTCACTTTCTATATATATGAAATAAATAGTAAGGGAAAGTATTGTGATCGTGAAAAATTTCGGTTTTCAACGGAAATACACGTTTTGGGGTCCCCAGAGTCCAAATAACCAAGTCCTACGAAATGTGTGTCTGCGTGTGAACAGACTAGCTCAAAAATTACAAACCGTGCAAATCTGAAATTGGATATTTAGTTATGTATATGCCCGCAATGTGACAGCAAAAATTTCATGAAAATTGGTCACGCGGAGCGGGTACTTCATTTAATAACTTTTTACGCTTTTTTCGATTTCCTCAAAAATGGCTCTACCGAATTTGATGAAACTGAGTATTTGATGTATTAATATGCCACAGATATGACTACAAAATTTCATTAAAATTGACCAACCAGAGGGGCACTTTACTTAAAAAATTTTGTCTTATTTTCACGTGATTTTTTTTATTTACTCAAAAACGGCTTTAACGATTTTTAACAAACTGGGTATGTGATGTTTGTAAATGCCCACGATGTGACTGTATGTGAAATTTCATCAAAATTGGTCAAACGGAGGGGGCACTATATTTCATATCTTTTTTTACAATTTTACCTTTTTACTCGTTACGCCTAAAAATAAGAAATGACTAAATATGAAATATGAAAAAAATCAAATAAACATATAGAGGAGAAAAAAAGAAAAATATTCCGTCAACTCATAAAACACGTTTAGGCCGCACATGCGGAGTACGCCTTTAATGACAGACCTTTGTTCATAATTAAAGCCGTTCTACTTACCTATATATTCTTTTACTATCTCATAAACGGCTTTGTGTTTAATGAAAATTAAGTTTTCTTTAATATCAAGTAAGCTTTATCATTATTAAAATGTTCTGAGGGAGCTTAAATGGGGAAGGGGCCTTTTTTAGTTTTCCCATAAGTACCTTAGATTTCGTATATATAGAGAAATTAACTGTCTCGTTACGCCTAAAAATAAGAAATGGCTAAATATGAAATATGAAAAAAAATCAAGTGAACACATAGAGGAGAAAAAAAGAAAAATATACCGGTAATTCATAAAACACGTTGAACCCACGCATGCGGAGTACGTCTTTAATGACCGACTGTCCATGAATAAAGCCGTTCTGTTCATTTAATGGAAATTATTTGTTTCGTGGAAACTAAATTCAACAACTACATGGAGAATTATAAAATCACACGACTAGGAGTATTATGCTTGCATTGCCGAATTATCGCAAGTAAAACCTTTTATTTAATAATAACAAAAAAAATAGTGTTTTTTATAGAGAAAATAAGAATAAAAATAAGAAAAGAATGTGGAAAATTGTGTGTGGCAATTAACAAAACACATCAATTTCTAATCTAAGTAAGTTGATAAGTGAAAGTTGTGTGTTACGCCCACGCACCAGATTTTCTTATAAGTTGTAGGAATATATATATTTTTTTTTACTCCAGTATATTTTTACTCGATTTTTTCCATGTTTCATATTTAACCGTCTCTTATTTTTAGGCATAAAGAGAGACATCTAATTTCTCTATATGAACAAAAACAAAGGTAATTTATAGGAACACACAAAAGTCTCCATCCCCAATTAAACCCCCTTAGAATATTTTTTTTTATGATAAAGTGACCTGATATTAAAGAATACTTGAAAATGTGAGATGCAAAACTCGTTCGTTCCACCTGAACACATTTTTCAGGAAACTCAAAAAACTTACCACGTCTTGTAGAGTGGCCAGATAAAGATGATTTTTTTACTTTCACTTACCTATATATGAAATATATAGTAAGTGGACGTATTGCGATCGTGAAAAATTTCGACTTCCGGTTTTCAACGGAAATACACGTTTTGGTGTCCCCTGAGTCCTATTAACCAAGTCCCGCGAAATGGTCTGTGTGTGTGAACAGACTAGCTCAAAAACTATAAACCGAGCGAACCTGAAATTGGGTTTTTAGTGTATGTATATGCCCAAGATGCGACAGCGAAAATTTCATCAAAATTGCTCAAAGGGAGGGGGTACTTTATTTAATAACTTTTTAAGTTTTTTTCGATTTACTCAAAACCGGTTTTAACGATTTCGATCAAACTGGGTATTTGATGTATGTATATGCCAAAGATGCGATAGCCAACATTACATCAAAATTGATCAACCGGAGGGGGGACTTTATCATCATAATTTCTATATCATAATTTTTTTTCCAATTTTTAACTTTTTTTTGATGATCTCAAAAACGGCTTTAATAATTTTTATCAAATTCGTCATGTTTAATGAATATTAGGTTTTCTTTAATATCAGGCAAGCTTTATCATTATTTGAATGTTCTGAGGGGGCTTAAATGGGGTAGGGGCCTTTTTTGTTTGTTTGTTTCCTATAAAGTACCTTTGTTTTTGTTTACATGTATAAATTAACTGTCTCTCGTCTCGCCTAAAAATAAGAAATGGCTATATGAAAAAAATCAAGTGAACATATAGAGAAGAAAAAAAGAAAAATATTCCGTCAACTCATAAAACACGTTGAGCCAACGCTACCCCTCATGCGTTGGCTCAACGTGTTTTATGAGTTGACGGAATATTTTTCTCCTCTATATGTTTACTTGATTTTTTCATATTTCATATTTAGTCATTTCTTATTTTTAGGCGTAACGAGTAAAAAGGTAAAATTGTAAAAAAAGATATGAAATATAGTGCCCCCCCCCCCGTTTGACCAGTTTTGATGAAATTTCACATACAGTCACATCGTGGGCATATACAAACGCCTTTAATGACCGACCATTGTTTAAAATTAAAGTCGTTTTGTTTATTAAATGGAAATTATTTGTTTCATGGTAACTAATTTAAGTTTTCAAAAACTACACAGAGAATTATAAAATCACTCGACTTGGAGTATCATGCTTGCATAGCCCAATTATCACAAGTAAAAACGTTTACTCAATAATAAAAAAATTAGTATTTTTTATAGAGCAAATAAAAACAAAAATAAGAAATCAATGTGGAAAATGAGTGACTTTGAGAAGAACAACAATTTCTAATCTAAGTTGGTAAGTGAAAGTTGTATGTTGTGCGCACGCACCAGATTTAGAGGTAACAAAAAAAAAAGTAACAAATATGAAATGAGAAAGTTTTGCAACAAAAATTAAAAAAAAAAGACTTTTGCTGCACACGACATTGGTACGAATGAGTTTTAATTCACACAGCGTATGTTGATCATCTTAATAAGCAATATTTATGTAGGTTCACAACCATTTTATAAATGAATTCGATACCATTTTACAAAATAATATCACCCTCTGACTTTTTGAACATTTACTAAACATTTTTTTTTTTGATGAATTTTTCAAAAATATCAGCGTACTGATATAAAACATCTGACTACAAAAAGACTAGATCCTAAGGCTATCGTCTTCTTCTACAATAGCGACTTCATCTTCCTGTTGTTCGTTGTTTCCTTCGTCTGTGGCAGATATATTGAGAACTCGTGTGTAATACTTCAATGAATCATTGGATGCTTTTTCAGCAGATTGTCTTTCAGCTTGTTGGATCCATTGAAAACTCAATTACTAATATAGCTCGGTAAGAAGAATCGAGTATAAACTGAAATAAAACAAGCGAGTTTAAGGAGGTTTCGATATTTTGTTCAGAATGAGTAACAGAAACTGCTAAGTTGACGAATGGGATGGGTGCAAGGTGAGAACCAACCAACCACCAAAACCAAAGAGTTTTGCATCAAACGAGTAACGAACCAGTTTTGAAACACAATGGGCTATGGAACGAATCAGTTCTGCAACAAACCGCTATTTTGTATAGCAAAAATTCACAAGAATTATTAAGTTTTGTTCCAATCTGGTAAGATATGTTGAAAGGACGGGCGTAATAATCTAGTAATTTATCGCCCTAAAACCCCTAATACTACTATGTTGAAAGGGCATTAAAATATCTTTTAGAACCCACTGCCATCACAATTTTTCAAAAAAATAGAACGAACGAGTTTTGCACCTCACCTCCTCACTTGATTATCATTAAGAATGACGAGTTTGATCGTTGGATCGGTTTTTTAAAACATAAAAACAAAAACTGAAAATGAGACAAAATGAATTAAATAAAGTACCCATCCGTTTGACGAACTTTGATCAAATTTTTGCTGCCACATCGCGGGCATATGCATACACTAAATACCCAATATCAGGTTCTTACGGTTTACAGTTTTTGAAATAGTGTGAAACACACACACAGACCATTTCGCGGGACTTGGTTATTTGGACTCAGGGGACCCCAAAATGTGTATTTCCGTTGAAAACCGGAAGTCGAATTTTTTCACTTAACTATATATTTTATATCTAGGTAAGTGAATGTAAAAAAAGAAACCGGTTTCGATAATTGAAGATTTAATAATTAATCTTTGTATAATCGACTATAACCTTGAAAAACTGATAAATATGATGGAGAATCGGTGCCAGTTAGCATTGAATATTGATTGTACTCTATCATGCATACGAGTTAAAAAGGTATCCGAAAACCTCTGAAGCTGTTTCGAAATTTTTTCATAACCACTAACATTGTACTAAGATTTAGAAATAATAACTAAAACTATTTATTAAATTAATTGACTATGCGTATTCCACTATTATTTAGTATTTGTTTCTTTTTTTCCCATTCGAAATTGTGATAAAATGTGGAAGAATTGACTATTAGACAAGAACTATGTCTAAAAGTAGTCAAAAATTCTACTTACTATGTCCATGTTCAATGTGACGACTAGTGACACCGACGTGATGAAGGTTTATTTGGACATCCACATCGAAAAAAAAGACACACAGAAGCGTTTATGAGTCTCTTGAAAATTTTGAAATTTTTGTAATTTACATATTTTGATGATCAGTTACCCTATTAATTTTGGTTAAATAAAAAAAAAACAAGTGTTTTATACATTCACACACCACATGATCAAAAAGATTAAATAATCGATTTCGTTTAAAAAAAGTAAATACTTCGAATATATTTTTTTGTTATGAGTGATCTCATTACATTTAAACAATGTACATAATGTACATTATATTTTTACAAAAAGTATTTTTTTAAGTGTGTTCTCATTGTTAAAAAAAAAAGTAGTTGCGTTACTTCCTTGAATTATTTCCTTTTATCAAATGCTTCTCAATTGGTGTTTGATCATCTGCATGCATAATAACATGAAAATTGAGTACAGTTTTTCGAATTTTCTGCTGTTAATTTACAGCAGAAAATTCGAAAATACTATGAAAAGAAAAGAATACATTGATTTAATTTAATCAATGTATTCTTTTCTCCATAAAATAAATGTAGGTGGTATTTGTATTTTTATAACCTTTAATATAAACATTGAGATTGAGATTGAGGCAAAAAAAAAATTCCTTTGATTTCCAAAATAATGTTTCTAGAAATCGAAGTTAGATATCATGACGATGTTTAGAATTCCAACATATCTATTAATGATTTAAAGATTTATTAGAAGAAAACAATATTCAGAAATTCATTTAAAAACATTTTAATTGGACAAATCATATTTGGTTTTTCATATAACTAAGATAATTGACAAAACATCTTAACGAAATTTCAGATATCGCTAATTATGTTTTTGTTTTTTTTCATTTTTGTGGTTTCGATTTCGATTTCTACTAGTTGCTTATGATCTTTAAAATTTATTCCGTATTTTAGAAGACAGAAAATTAATATTATAAGAATTAATGAAGGAAATATATACACTTGTTTGCTTCTAAGTGCAATAAATTAAAACGTCTAACAGTGTGTAAACAGTTTATTAAAAAATCGTCAACGCCGTCTGACCCGAGAATAACTTCTACGCCTGTACGGTTTGCCACGCGGAACTTCAGTCGGGAGTCTTCTTCTGCTTAGCTGGGGCAACAGACTCGCCAACGGGGAATCAAATTCTCCCGAACAGAACTGGTAACAGTAACACAATAACGCCGGCAAACAGACCACTGAGTACATGTAAACGATGAATAAATTCATTTTGATGTCTTCCGAGATTTTAGCATTCATGATTTCGGCATATATGATGTGTCCGAGAAGGCAAATCTTAAAGGCTATATACAACACCGTGTATATGACGTCATAGCAGGCCTCGGATCTCAAGAATGGAGTGAGAAAGCCACCTAACAGATCGGGTGCTTCGATCAGGAACAATAGGTACAGAGTTGTGTCACCTCCTTTCTGGTAGGAAACTATGTCCATGATGGTGATGAAAACCATCAGATTGTAGGAGATGTCCGTTTTGTTGTCAGAATTGAAGGCGGTCCTTAGATGGTACGAGGCGGAGGAGAGAAGAACCATTTCAGTAGATTTTGGGGTAGGAAGGAATTCCCCACTGTAGGGAGACATCCTCTGGAGTGAAGCCAAGTGTGCAGTTGCAACTGCCAATCCATTGATTAGATTGTCTGATATGCCGACGATGCAGTAGGACAGTTTCGAAATGAAGTACTTCCATATCAGGAGGTACACCAGCACCGAGAGGAAAGGGTAGATGATGGCTATCTGGAGGTCCTCCTGTAAGAAATATATAATTAATTAGTGAATCGCTAAATAATTATTTACAAATCGCTTATGGCATACTGTGCCTTTATATGAGGATAGAAATATTTTCAGCTGAAATACCTTTTATTTATTAGGGGTCACCTGTTCTGTATTGGCTTGCATAAAAGCTTACTATGCAAAATGTCGCATGTTCGCATCCTACCAGGTTCTTTAGGATTTCTTGAATGGAGTGAAAAATGCTATCTTGAGAAGTCCTTCGGATGAGACCTACGGGTGGTACGCGTTTAAGATTCCTATCCTAATTCACCTATATATGAAACATTTAGGATTCCCTCATCAGTCTCTTCCGATTAGCATTATTAGCAAAAAGTGACGTTATATAAACAAATAAACAAACCTCTTATTGAGGGTGTTTGGCTGCTTTCATGAATTAAATGTTTTAAAACTGATACTTATTGTTTGTTTATTTAATTGCACTTTATACTGAAACGGACAATGCATCATAGGATTCCTAAATTTTGCCTTTCCAGACATAATTAGGAAAGGGATCTTTAACTAATACCTGACATCGTTCAGGCTCAGGACCTCCACTTTAGGTCCCATCCGTAGGTTAAAGTTGTTATAGTTTTCAAATAAAAAAAAATTATAAAAAGAAAAAAAACTGACTTCAAAACCTAGGACCAGTAAAAATAAATGCACTGAAAAGTATGAAATAACCGATTTTTATGAATTCACAGCAAAATTGAAAATGGTATAAAAAGCGGGAAAATGCAATAAGAAGAATAATTTTTTTTCGATTGGTGCAAATACAAGCTAATTATTAATAAAAACTATTAAATTAAAATATAAAATACTATGTTCAAGGCGGTGCAAAATTTAAAATTTTTAACAATAGACATTATAAAAATCTTCTAAATAGAGCTTCTCTTTCCATCTATTGATTTCAATGCCTGTTAATGAAATTGTATCAAGTCATTTCTTTTTTGCGCCGCCTCTGAAAAGATTGTGTTGTATTGAACTTAGTATTTTATATTTTAATTTAATAATTTTTATTAATAATTAGCTTGTATTTGTACAAATCAAAATAAAATTATTCGTCTTATTGCATTTTTCCGCTTTTTATACCATTTTCAATTTTGCTGTGAATTCATAAAAATCGGAAGGTAGTTATTTCATACATTTCAGTGCATTTATTTTTACTGGTCCTAGGTTTCGATATCGGTTTAATTTTTTTTTATAAAATGTTTTTTATTTATAAAATGTTTTTTAATTCATAATTTTTAGTTGGAGAAGATAATTTGTAGAAAACCGTGGGTTAGTTTAAAAAAAAATTCCGAAAATTTTTTGCGGTCTACAACGTTCGTCTATCCCGGGGTTTTTTATTATAATTATATAAACAGTCACCTTTTCAATTTTATGAATTTAAAATACAGAAAAGTATTTATACAATACGTATAATATTATAATATACGTGTATTATACAACTTTCCACACCCTACCACCATGATTATAAATGGATTTTTTTTTAAAGATCAATGTTCCATTGGGAGGGAAACACATCAAATGTTTTTCCACAATGACTATATTTTTCCTTTGCTAAATATTTTCGCCAATACTTGTCATTGACTGAATCCTTTGTTGAGGCCCCTGAATCAACCGAAAATTAGCTTTTTTAGGAATTATTGATCCCTTTTTTATGGCCAAAGCGATTGGAAGTGGGAAATCAAAATATAACTTAAATCAATAATGGCTACGATTTCAAATTTAAACGATTCTCGGGAACTAGAAGAAGCTTAAATTCTGCTTTCAAACGGTTATCAATACTCAGTCTTTCTTTAAATTCCATGAAGTTTGTGGTCTTATGATTATAATTCCCGGCCGTCGATTAGATCTAAATTAAGGTTTTCTATTATCGGTGAGTATATATATATATCTAATATATATTCTAGTATCGCTACAGATAACCACAGCGATATTATATCAAATCTGATAAATTTAAATCTATTGTTGAAAAATTAGTAAAGGTTATGTATAGGTTGGTTCCAACAAGCGCTTAAACACGTCGATAATTAACAGACTGCTCCTGTTCTCCCCCACTCTTTTGATTCTGAATTTAATTGGTTGGTTTTCCCATTTGATTCAAGGTCAGGCCACACATATCCGAACCGCATCCGCACCGCAGCACTGATCTGATTCATTTACGATGGATAGATAGTAACCGTTCACACACGCGGATGCGAATGCAGATGCGGTGCGAACATGTGTGGCCTGACCTTAAGGCATAACTAAAGGTAATATGTAAGTTAAATAAAAAATATTCTGAACATAACCTACAAAAACGATTAAAATTACATACTACTCAGACTGTTCGAATATTTCCTGCACTGACTGTATCTTTATTAACTGTGTAAAATTCAGGCCCACATGCCCGCACCGCATCCGCGTGTGTGAACAGTTACTATCTATCCTTCGTAAATGAATCAGATCCGTGCTGCGGTGCGGATGCGGTGCGGACATGTGTTGCTGACCTTCATCCAGCATTAAAACAATATTGAGATTTTTTATTTATCAATGAGTTTTAATAGCTTGTTAGAGCACACCTTATGATATACATGTCATATGTTTTATCCAATAAGTAAACATTTTGAGCGATAATTAATTATTTTCATGTTTTTCCCATAGAACTTCTTGAATAAATTAAGAACCCAAAAAAAGTTTTTAATAGGACCACCTTGGGAAAATACTCTACAAGATGCAAAAGGTTTCGTTCCAATTGGTCCATCCATCACGGAGTAATCGGTGGACATACGTAGAAAAAAAAAAAAGAAAAAAAGGCACATAAGTATCGAATTGAGTAACCTCCTCTTTCGTTGAAGTTGGTTAATGTACTTTCAAAAACGATATAATTTAAGAAAACATTACTATTCAGTTTAGTTGGAGTTCAGCCTAATACTTTAAAATTAAATGAAAGGAGTTTTAGTATTTTTTTATAAATATTACGGAGCCAACATATACTGTATACTACCGTGCTAAGAAAGGACATTCGAAGAGAAAGACAAATTTTGTTGAAGTTAACAGAAAAGTATTTTGCAGAAAGCTAGTTAGTGATGACATTTGTAAACGCATATTTGGCAGCAATTACATAAAAATTCAAAAATAATAGATTCCACTTGAATCACATGAAAAACACTATTTTTCCATGTAAACAAAGCTTACCAAATATATCATTATGGAAATAATTCAAAAAATGATAATTCACATTACCCATGGGTTCCCCATTTTCCTTTAAAAAAACGATTACTTTATTTTAAATCTGACTTCTATTGTGTTTCTTGTACATGATGACTCTTTAATGTTCTGTACAGTGCAGGTTATTTCGCTTGAATTTTAAACTATTGATTTAAAAGTTTTGTAAACGATTCATAATAAAGGTTATGTAAGGCTTCTGTCATATGGTTCTCCCTCTATATTATATGACGTTATAGAAATTAATAAAGCCGCAAAATCAATTTGTTTTTGGTTATTTTTAATGTCGATCTTACATATTTATTACATAGCGTTAACATATTAATAAGTGATTTCCATTGTACCTAGAAGATCAACTATATACATAAGATGATTATTAAAAATTTTTATGTAGAATTTAATTTTTAAAAACATAATTCAAAATTTGAAACTTCGCTTAGAAATTATAACAGCAGGGATGAGGCTGGCGCGATACAGGTTGACATTTTTTAAAATAATCAATGTAAATAAGTAAAATAAAAATGAATAAATGAAGATAGATAATTACAGGTTCCATTTTTTATGTAAGGGTTATCAATTTTCACAAAGTAATATTGTAGGTTACTTAATGTATATAAAATTCTATTGGTAATATATATAATTCATTGATGGGATATTACTAAAAGTAAAATCTTTACTTATTTATTACAACAGAGTTTGTATGTATCATTTATTTTTATTCACTATTTGCGTCATTTATGGAGTTTGTATAGAAATTTATTTATAAAAAATTCCAATACAATTTTAGGTCAAATTTTAGGTTTTTGATAACTATTCAGAGTTTTCAAAGGGATACCTACTCATAAGCAATTTTAGGAATGGCCAATTACGATATGCTACAACATGTCATTATAAGGTATCCATGTATAATGTTTATTATACATGCCAACATATTTGGATAACGAAAGGATTAATTACTATTCTATGCGAACTGTTCCCACATTAAACATTTTTGTTGTTCATTTGCTGTTCATATTAAAAAAAATCCGCGCGTCTGGTGCGATGCGTGTAACACACAACTTTCACTTACAAACTTATTTTGATTAGAAATTGACGTGTTTTGTTAAATGCCATTTCTCAAAGTTACACTTTTTCACATTCATTTACTTATTTTTGTTTGTATTTGCTGTTTAAAGTACACTATTTTTTTTTTATTATTATTAAATAAAAGTTTTTACTTGAGATGATATTGCCGAATTATTATTATTATAGCAAGCATAATGATCGGGGCCCGGTGTGGCTGTGCGGTAAAGCGCCGCACAGTGGTTGAAAGGCGGAAAAACCCATTTTTTGAAGGTATTGGAATATTCTTTTTCTTTTCAATATTAATTAATAGAATAATTACCTGACACATTCCATCAATTTATTCGGATATATTCTGATTTTTAAACTTGTTAGGACCCTTTGAAGATCGATCATTGAAAAGGTTTATTTTTCAACGGAAAATTTATAGCACTATAATAATTTTTACAACTCGCATTTTTGTTTCTTAGAGCGATTTTCCTTCTTAATCATGAAAAGCGATCTCACATATTACACTAGCATAAAAATGATGCTATTTGGTCTATGTTTTAACCCAGAAAAAAATCCCGAATAATTGCAATAAAATTAAGACAACAAATTTTTTTAGTAATCCATATTTTTCAAGCGCAGCCGAGCGCAGTTTTAAAATCCATTTTTTTAAGAAGCAGATACATTCAAGGAAATATTAAAACATATTCTAGCTGCGTCCACCTGCGTCTGTACATGTGGGATTTTCTTTTTTTTGAAATACCAAAGCTATTTCGTGCAGTTTATTCGCTATGGAGCTTGTGCTTCGAATTAGGATATTACTAATCGTTTAGTAAAACATCATGTCGAACTTACCAGGTCTGCAGCATCATTTATAAAGTCAGTCTGAATCGTTGTTAGGTCGATAATAAATCAACTTAAGCATCCATTTGTTTTTAGAAGATTGGTATTAAAAAAAAAAGGTTCGGCTATTATTTAGCGTGAATAAGGGAACTAAATTTTCACAGATAGAGTTGCAGTTATTAAACCTACATTGAACAGTCAATCCCACCATCTCCTATCAAAATTATATTAAAGTCGGATGATCCCAATCTTATATTTTAATATGATATACATTTAATAGTTAAGAATTAAAACATAACGACAAAAATAATTGATAGTTCCTATGTATGATTTTTTTTTTTTTTTTACCTAACTTGAGTGTTTTTATGAAATAAAATTATATTGCAAGTACTATCAATGATATTACTAGCATAAAACAGCAAAAGTGTTTAAACTAGCCGATTTCGAGTCGAAAATTGATGTATATTTTTTTTTCTATTTTCCTTACACTGCCGGTTAATCCGAATAGCCGGTTAAGCGGGGCTTGAACCTATACATTTTATAGGAAATTCAATCGTGGTTATGATAATATCAACTTTATTATTTTGCGGCTCACAGATCGGGTTTGACAAGGTTTTTTCCGAAAATAGTCGATTTTCAACCACTGTGCGCCGTACTCCCATGCCGGAGCTGTGGGTTCGAGTCCCGCCCTGGGTGGTGCTTTTCCTTCGTAGGAGAAGTATCACCCAGTGCCATGGGTGTTAGTATGGGCAGTATAGGGCTTCAGTGGAAGCCTTGAAGTCCCAAAAAACAAAAAACAAAAAAAAAGCATAATGATCCATCGCGTCTGATTTTATAATTATGTATTTAGTTGTTGAAAACAAATATTTTTCGTTAAATATGTATGTTTTTAAACGTGTTGATATATCTTTCCCATGAACAGAACGCCTTTACTTACTAACAATGGTCTGTTATTAAAGGCGTTCTGCTTGGACTCAACTCGGCAATGCAAGCTAGCATAATACTTTATTTTATAATTCTCAATGTACTTCATTTAGTTACCATATAATAAATAATTTCCATCCACTATTTTTCTAGTGTTGAGTTAATAAACATAGGGTAACTGTACCATAAGTTGACAGTGCTCCAATAGTTGACATTTTGCACAAAAAGTGTGAATAATAAGATTCAGGGTTGATTATATTGGTTCAAAATTTGGCGGTAATTTGCCATGTTATACTAGTTATCTGTGCTGCCATCGACATTAGTTTGATGAAAACTCAATCTTATTTGTGAGAGTTTGTACCGGCGAATTTTCTAGTGGACTCAAAACTTGGTTTCTGCTTTCCTGTTTCATTAAGGTGGAAGTCAAGTTAAATAAGCTTTTTAGTTGGTTTATTTTAGTTCAATTACTTTTATGGTATTCATTAAGTTCATGAGAATCGTTTGATATCCGTTCTAATATATTTATACAATGTTTTAGGGCTCAAATGTAGGTGTCAACTATTAGAACAGATATTGATCCATAATTTCAATACTTGACATCGATGTCAACTACCGCCAGAATTAGCAAATAGTGTTCTATCTGGGGGTGGTTTAAGAAATTCTGAGTCTATATGGATGACAGGTGTCCTATTTTATGAATTTATAGCTAGTGTGCTCTATCCATGGATCGTTGAGAGCAAAATAGCATTGTCAATAATCCTATTCCTATATGGACAAGCATCACATCTGACTACTCGCACTTCCTGATTCTGCAAAGAACATGGAATACTTGCTATTAGGCGCACTCAATGAAAATGCTACACATTTTATCCAACCAATAAATGTGTGGCCATATTTAATTGTCTAAAGGGCACTGGAAGATTGAAGTTCATCATTGGAGAGTCGAAAATTGTGCAAACCCAACATTATAAAAACGGAACTTTGGCCATTACTAAAATCTATTTATCATACTTACCTACTTGGGTGATCTCATTATTCGTTTAAATATATTTTGTTTTTGTTTTTTGTTTCATTTAAGCTTTTTTTGTATAAAATAATTAAATTGTGGAAATTTTATTTTGTTTCCATTGTAAATTTACTGGTTTATAAATACAAAATATATTAACGTATATTGTAGTCCTCATTACCAATTAAAAATCATAGGAAATCCAATATTAATAAATGTGTCAACTTCAAAACCATAAATGTCAACTTTCCAAATCTTTACATTTTGATTTTTCAACTATTGGTTCATTTTAGAAGTTTATAAGAAGTCATTTTTTATAAAAACAGTAAATGTAGACCATAAGATATCGTATTCCTAATTTTCTAGAGGGATTTGCCTAACTACATTCATAACAAAGATTATCCTAACTTCAATATATTGGTAAACAAAGTCAATAATATAATTTTTTTTTCTAAAACTGACAACTAATGGTACAGTTACCCTACGGTCCTGCCATATTTCTTTTTTTTTTTTAATATTTGAATTTTTCTTTACTTAAGGAAAAATATTTTAAAATAATTACTATTTTTTCGAAGCATTAATTTTTTTTTTCTTAGCCAGTTTATTATAATTTTAGATTTACTTTGCAACTTCCGGCTATAAATTAATGTGGCTTAAAGGAGAAAAATATTCCGATGGGAGCCGTAGACGAGGTGTTGGTGCTAATTGACACGGAGGACCCGAGGACAGCCGATATCCAGAACTGGAGGAACTTCTCCAGATCGGGCTAGGTCCACTCCATCCTGGCTGGCCTCTTTCTCACACTTTCTAGAGCTCCGACTTGTTCTGAGAGTAAATTATAAAAACGGCGACTCAATGCTCTCACAGTCATCAATGGGCAAAATATGTCGCAAAACGGTCCGGTTCTTATTTACATATACTGATTTCATACTTTTTTTTTATTTTACAACTTTTTCTATTATTTTTTTTTCTTCGTCTGTGTCTTCGAAAGCAATTACTTTACAGATAAATTGATCTAGATCATTTAAGTAGACTTTTCTTTTTAAAATGGAAATTTTCTATTTCTTATGCAATGTCTGAGATTAAGTTGATTTTATGAAAGATCTTCCTGAATTCTTCGACTAAGTTACTGTCAACTTCATTTATCAGAACTACCTTACTGTAAAAAACTATAGTAGTAATAATAATATTCACCATTCGTTTCGTGACTATTAAGTGTAAATGAAAATTCGTTTAATTCATTAAAAAAATAATAATGATAAAACATTTGTGTAATCTTCTTCATAAATATTTGTATTAATCCAAAAAAAGGATAATAGAAATGATTTTCTTATCACTCTGTCATCCTTTGCTTTAAAGAAGACATTCAAAGTTGGTTCGAAATGTCGGCAACAATTATTTCCACTTTTTATAAAAGTTAAAGTGTTATTTCCAAATAAGAAAATAAATCTAAACGTTCCCTAAATAATTATATGTGCTAATTCTCAGTTTTCACTAAAAATGTATGCTGAGCTCCTCGATCGATATTTTCTCTTCTTATAAAATTATATAAAGATTATAAATTAACTATTTAAAAACAATAAATGACAAAAATTTCAACGTATTTTCCAATTACAATTAGATTTTCATGATTTTTTAAATTTAATTTCTTAACGATATAGGAGCCTTTACATTTATCAGATTCAAATAGATCATAATTTGCATAGTTTTTAAGAATGCTTTTTAATTTTGTTGCATTTATAACATATTGCTTTTCATAATTTTTCCCTAAATTTGTTATGCATGGGAAATATGCTATTTTTTATTTTTATTTTTTTTTTTTTTTTTTTTTTGGCTCTGTAAAAGAACTTAATTTTCGATGAAAACGTTCGTTTGAACATACTAATTATCAGTACTTCATGTTTGAAAATCCAGTTTAGAAAAAGTAAATATTCAGATTTGATAAAATTAATACACCTTGGGCGGTATGTGTATTTTCGTTTTTTTATTGCATCATTTTTTTTTTTTTTTTTTTTTTTTGAATTTGTAAAGCTCGGGCTTCAATTAATATTAATGAAAACACTTAGCAATAACCATCGACATTTCATGTATAATGGATTAAAATGCATCAAGTAAATTTTTACAGGCCATTTGAATCAAATATTGTCTCAATGAATATAGATGACCAAACGGGTTATAAAATAAAAAGATAGTTGGAGTTTCGATGAAAATTAAGAAAAACATAAACGTAATGCCCTGTTTTAACGTTTGTGCTTTTATCAAGGCCAATTCGATGAAGGAAACGTCTAAATCATTATAATTCAGCGGATCATTGAAATATCTGATGATTAGGATGAATAACTAAACGATCTAATATAGGTATCATATCTAAGTATATATATCTAATATAGGTAGATAGGTATCATTGAAGAGGAAGGATTTGCTCTGTCTTGAGCCGAGCTCTGTGGTGCAGTGGTTAGCATCCGCGCATGTAACGCGGGAGACCCGGGTTCGACTCCCGGCGGAGCCAAATCTTTTCTCTTCAAAAAAAAAAAATATTTAAAATGGTGGTCACCCACAAATTAAGATTAGATTAATATAAAATAATTTAAAAATTGACGTATGTCAATAAATATCATAAATTGGCTCTGCCTTGAGCCATAAATATCATAAATCGTATATATTTTTTTCTATTCGACCGGGAGTCGAGCCCGGGCTCCCGCGTGACATGCCAGTTACGCTAACCACTGCGCCACCTTAAAGCACTATGGTTTGCGTATTTATAGAAGGGGTGGACAAATTTTGTTTAATTGACGGGACCTCATATTTCTTTAATTTTAAAATATTTTTTATTAATTTAATTATTTCTTGTGGGTGACCACTTGATTTAATTTTACATGTTTTATTTTTGAAGAGATTGGTTTCGGCTGCTAGTCGAACCCGGATCTCTTCTTCAGCGCTTGTGACGCAGGACTTCCGGCTGAAACCAATCTTTTCTCTTTAAATATAAAATGCATTTTTTTCATAATTAGACATTAACGAATGAGAACGGTGTAATGTAGAAAAACTTTATTAGGAAACATGACTTACACCATTTCGCTGTCTGAGCAGTGCAACAACCGAAATATTCTTAACGAGCTTGGCATCAAGTACATATCGAGGCGGCAAAGAGCTGCTAGTTCTGATCGGATCTGATTGCGGCCAATCCACCATCTCCTTCACAATTTAATTGTTACTCTCCTCTTAAGGCGGCAACCATCCCCAGATGGCGAGTTAGAAAAAGAATTACTAATGGAATCCGTATCTAATAACAGGTTCCTTATATATAATATATATATCTATCCTAGTTCAGATGGGGCTGGCATTTCCCAGGCCCAGTTACTCAGCATTGTCAGCGGAATGACGGGCGATAATTAGCGGAGGGGGCTCGCCATCTAGGGTGTCCGAAGGATTGCCAAGAAGTGGAAGCTGCTTAAGGATATTGCTTCTTAACCATGCTGTCATGTGATTGAGGTTCGAATAGGCTTTGGTAAATCACTGTTCATCAACCATACGTGTATTAGTACCACCAATACGCCTCGCATTTTTATCTCGAAAAATTCCATTTGATAGAAATCCCACCGGTACATTACATTTTTAAATTAATTCTTTAAAAAGTAACAAACAAATAAAATCAAATGAAAATTCTATTTTCGAGAATGAAAAAAAAAAGAATGGATCCAAAGAATTCGCAATTCAGCTTCCTCATAGGATATCGTTACAATTAAAGCTCCATAAGGATAGAATTTGAATGATTTAATTAAAAATAAAAAAATAAAATCTTACCTTCTCTGTAACGCGCTATGTCACAGAGTTGACACAAGTTCAAACTCAGTTTCGCCATTCTATTTCTGACTGTCACGTGTGAGTACAACCACAGCACTGCCGTTAATAAGTAAACATTGAAGATTATTTTAATAAAGGTTAACATAAACTGTCATGTGACCTCGTGAATTTTAACCTTTAGTTTAAACTCTAATTAACTATTTAAGTTATTGTATCGCTATGGAAACATGTTTATAGACATTTCATTTTCAGAATGTAAAGGAAGTTTCTTCTACTTAGTCTAAATGACACTGCGGGAAGTGCAAGTTTTTAATAACCTTGTTAATCCCTTAAATGAAACAGCTGCCATTTGATTTCCATTTTTACAGCTACATAAGAAATATGTCGCTGAATAAGCTAGCTGATTGTACTCCTTACATAATAAAACAGCGGAGGTACTCTTTATAGATATCCCCTCTGGCCCCCGGAAAAAATCTTTTAGGTGTTAGTATTATCTATTCTACAGTGGCTACTTGGCTTACGAAAATACCTGATGTGAATGATCGAAAGTGAATCAGGCAGACGTCGTTAAATTCATTGAAGTCGTATAGAAGACGAAGGGGGGGGGGGGGGCAGCTCCAGGCCTTACAGGGTTGCTATAATGATAAAACAAGAAACATAATAATATTATTTAATAATTTTTTTAGTAAATAACATAAATATTTTTCATTTTATTTTAAAAAGATATTTTGGGCTAGGTGTTAACGCGCATCATTGATTTTGTACATTAAAACCGTTTTTAATTTCGGTTTTTACCATTTCATATTTTCACCTTTTGTTAATTATTATCATCTGAAGAAAAAAAAACAGATCTGACCCTAATGCATATTTTGTCTTTTGATATTTAAATACGTTCTGAAATGATAAAGATATAACAATTAAAATAACTTTTTCCTGAACGTTCAGCTATTATTTTAGCCGGTGACAATAACAGCCAGGCCCTCAGCAAATATCGATTGTATACAAAAATTGATTCTACGGCATCTTTAGCAAGACAATAAATCTAGGTCATTCGCTAGTATAGCTTACGTAAATGAAGGTATAGCTGTCATCTCTGAAGATCCATTTCTCTCCGGATTACACGTTAGGATAGGATTATTGATTTTTTTTTTCCAAAAAATCCATTTCATAAACGGTAATGATAAAAACTTTTACAAACATTATCTTGACATTAATTATTATAAATATATTGTATTTATGTTTACCACAGGAAACACCGAATCAAGCTTTGCTAACCAAAGCTGTTTCAGACTTGTGTGAGGTTTCTATTTATAATCAGGCGTTCTTTAAGGTAGTGTCCTTAGTGGCGGACCTGTTGGAACGGGATAGTGGCATGCTATCAATGGATACTATAGAACAAGAAATCTTACGATCGAGTAAAGATTATTTGATGGTATTCGTCGGAATTTATGAAAATTTTCAAGTTTCATGAACATTCTTATCGGAATGAAGTGATGTAAGGTTGGGGAGTTTTGGAATTATATTAACAGCTAGCACACATGTTTAATCAGCGTACCTGGTGATAATAGCATTGGGATGGTTTAAGACCTCAGCATTATACCAGGTGTGTAAATATGAAACCGGAATTTTTCAAATAGCAAATAAGAGTTGATTGTGTAAAAATAATACATACTTTTTTATTCGAAGTACTGTCCTTCGCTATCTATGCATTTTTGCCATCATTCAGGCAATTTGTGGATTCCCCGCCAAAATAATGCTTCCTCTTCTGAGTCAAACCAATCACTTAACCAATTTCGTACATTTTCATAAGAAGTGAAGCGTTGCTCAGCTAGTGCGTGTCCCATCGATGCAAATAGGTGGTAATCGGATGTGGCCAAATCTGGTGAATAAGCCGCATACGGAAGAATTTACAAACCAAACACTTGGATCGTTTCCTTGGTCCGTTTAGCCGAATATGATGGGGCATTGTCATGGAGCAAGATTACTTTGTGTGTTCTTTCTTGATATTTGGGACTTTCTCCTTCAAATTCAAGGGAATCTTTATTCAAATTTATCATCTGTTGTAGGTAGCGTTCCGTATTAGGTAACACCCATCTGATCACACCAGACACAGAGCATTTTCTTCCTCCCCAAGCGATGCCGATGGTTCACCAGGAGTTACCCAGGATTTTTTACACTTAGGATTCTCGAAGTAAATTCACTTTTCATCACCGGTCACAATTTGATGAAGAAATGACTTTTTTTCTGTACCTGGTGAGCAGCATTTGCCATGAGGTTTTTCGAGCTTCCTGCTTCCTGTCAATCAGTTGGTGAGTTACCCATTTTCCGACCTTCTGGATCTTTTCCATGCCTTTCAAATGGCAACGGTATCACATGTAATAATTGTCCAACAAACGCTTCCGAATCAGCGTTTTCAAAGTTTTTTTTTTTGTGGAAGTTTTTTTTTCCACGGTCTTTGTTTCTTTTATCGAAATCCATCTTTAAATTTTTTGAACCAATCGAAACATTGAGATTTGCCTAGGGCATGCTCCCCGTAAGCTTCAACAAGCATCCTATGTGATAATGCTCCAATTTTTTTCAGAAGGAAACGGAAAATAAATGCTGTCCGCAAATCTTGATTTGTTGGCACAAAAGTCGACATGTTCAACGCCACTAAAAACACGGTTATAGAATGAAACTGATGTTGGTATCAATTGGATCTCTTTATTACATGTAGGCAAAAGCAGATAACACCACTGACGGATTAGTTAGAAGATTATATTGACTGCTAACTCCTATCATTGGCGAATTCCGGTTTTATATTTACACACCTGGTAAAATGTGTAGAGGAAAACCATTATTATGAGAAAATAGGGATGATTATGCATTTCTATGGGTGTTAAAGCTCTAGTGAAGGTTGATTTTTTTTTTAATTATGTATAATGTAAATTAAATTGTAAATAGTAAATTTTTATTTTAAATATGGTTATAAGAACCATATGACATTTATGCCAGTTGTTGAAGCGAGTGAAGTGTATTAAAAAACAAGAGAACATCGAATAACAAGTTTTTGGTTGTTGGGGAACGACTCACCACTGTTACCAACCGTGCCCTGAACCACCTCATCTTAACACTATCGCCATCGCCTGGGTTTGAATGTTATTTATCAGTTTTGTTTCTCAATATATTCTCTGTTAAAATTTGGAAGGGACTTCTATTTTACTTATTACTTTTATTGATTTTTTTTCGGGCCCGTACGCCTAGATCCAACTTACCCATCACATATTTTTTACAGTCCACTTCCTTGTCTTTTCCCTGTTGGACTTATAATCTCACAGGGGAAGGTTTGCGTTTTAATTACGAAAAGCCCCTCACCCCAACAATGGGTTAATTTGAAAAATCTATTTGGGAGTTAGGAGCGGATGATGTGAAATTCCCTTCGCTAAATTAGAACAAACTTGAAAAAGTCAATATCGAATCCAAACACTGTAGTTATGTTAGGTTAATTCAATCACGATGCTCTTAAGTAGCATGCATAGCACTCAGGATCGTTAACGTTCCGTTTTTTTAAAAAGTTACTCCTCCTATAATTTGCTGATTTGGTATAAATAACGTCGATATCGGCACGTGAAGTCACCGATCAGTTGAAAGAAAACGTAATAACAGATCATAAACAATAAAAAAACATGGTGAACAGTACCGCCCGTTGATAATGGAGATGCAGCCAATAATAAAAGCAGCTATTTTGGCTGCTATAAAATATGACTATTAGGCCGGGGCTACGGCTACGGGCGATTCGTGATCTCACCATCAGCTGTTAAACGAAAGGCGTTTAAGACGGACGTCAATGACCCCGGTCGGGATCATCCAATAGTGAGCATCCTATTAGCGATTACTGAATGGATTGCAGAAACGGAGAGCTCCATTGAGAGAGAGGATTATTGCATGGAGTCACCGATACAGGTAACAAACGGTTGTACCTCCGTACAACCATCCCCTCTGTTGTACCGGAGGGGTACAACAGATACCTGCTTCCACTGCGACATCTATGTTCTACACAACACAGAATCAGCAAGGCTGCCCTCCTCTCTGCGCCCGTTCCCAATACTTAATTAATTAGCATTCACTTAGAAAAAACACTATTTGAGTTTAGCGATAGAAAGGTAGATGTCGCCAAGAAGAGAATGGTACTTTCATCTGCTTGATAACCATCGCCCGTTTTTTGCCCTCGAAAACGTATACCTGCTCTCTACACTCTTACATTTAAGAAGCTAACGTTCGATTTTTCATCTTATGTTATTTTTATTTAGCTATCTCACAACTTAATATTTATAGGCAAATACTTTGATCATGAATAACAGACACGTTTTAGGTGCTTATTAAGATTGTATTGTAAGTTTTCATGGATGTAAAAACGAGTCATATTAGTGGGACATAACAAAATTCGCCTTTCCAATTTTTGAAATTTTGGGCGTAAAAATGTATTGCCTAAACACTTTTATATAAATTTCCGCTGCTACACAAAACTTATAATATTTCTACGGACAATATTAACTCCATTGATTCATCTATAAGAAATAATAAAATAATTGTAAGAGATATTACAAAATAATGTGTGGCCAGGTTTTGGGTGTTAAAACAGGAAGAACTGAAAACATAGCCGGATTTATCAACATTTTGAATGCACTTGTAAGGAATTTGTAGTATTGTAGGCGAAGATGACCCAAGTGGTTGCTGCCTACATAAAAAAAAAAAAAAAATAAAAAAAAAAAAAAAAAATAAATAAAAAGTTATTTGTAGAGTTTTCATTTATAATATTATAGGCTGTACCCGTGCGAAGCATTCGCACTCTTAACTACTTAAATTAATTAAAGTTCACGCCGTATATTAAATCGCATGTTTTCGCTTGTAACTCGCAAAAGACGGAGACTATCGGAAAAGTGCATATATAACCAAAAATGTACGTCTCAACAAACTAAAAAAAAAAGGCACCTTCGACAAAGCCCTTCGACCATTTTTAAATTTTCGCTGATAATTAAAGTTATGGCGCACAGTGGTCCAAAAAAGCTGAAAATGGGAAAAAACCTAATATCTATTATAATAACTTTGTTAGCGGCATGGAACCTCCCATGTATTGATTTTTTGAGGTGCCGAATCTAATGAAACCAAAATCAGTGCAAAGGGACCACCATATCAAGTCCGAATTTGAGGTCAAAAAGCCAAAAATATAAAAAATTCGTGTTTGGTATAGTCTTATATGTTTTTTGAGGTGCCGAATCTAATGAAATCAATATCAACGAAATAGGAGCATCAGATCAAGTTAAAATTTGATGTGGAAAATAAAAATGAAAAAAATTTTTATTTAAAATTTTTATGTAAAATAATACAAATAGGATATAATTATTTAATCTTGTTTAAGTAAATTGTATGCTTCCTCGGTTAGCTCTTTTTTCTTTTTATACATGTATGCTGGTCTTTAATCCGTAATGTTTAGGCTGCTTGTTACAAATAATTGGTGGAAAACATCTTCATTTGTTGGGACTTGAGATATCTTCCTCGAATGATGTTTCCTGTACTGCTTATAATTTTTGTTCCTACTTTCCATGAGTCTCTTCTGACAGGGAACCGATAAAAAGAGCTGCGTACTCAATCATGTCTGCTCCATGGAAAAGAATTTTGTGAACGGTCGATGGGAGATAGTACCAGGGGTACCGAGTCACTGCCATCTCAGCCGTTTCCGCTGCATACTTGCTTAATGCTGCAGAATCAATCGGGTACAGAGAGCAAATTCACATCTAGTACTGTTTTTAATCTCATAATTAATTCTTCATTTATCCCTGGAATATGCGCGTTTAGTGAAGGATTTTTAAAAAACTTGCAACAATTACAGCATTAAAGTGAAATAAATGTACCACCTCAATTTTCAAGGGTGAGAGCTCTAGTGCAAAGGACCACCATATACTATAAAGAAACTGTGCAACTTCAAACAACCTATTTGTAGTTGTAGTTTATTTGATTTTTTAAAATACAAAATAAAATACTTTTTTTTATTTTAGTATTTTAAAATTAATATTAAAATAATTTTATTTTATTTTAGTATTTTAGAAATAAAATGAAAATAACGTGTGATTTATTTTATTTTAATTGTAAGTCAGTCCCCCTACCTTAGAGACCTATGGAGGATTTTTCTTAACTAATAGTTCCTCCCCCCGGTCATCCGCCTTTGCCACTCGCACCGTAACGAAAGGTTTAAATCCTTATAAATCCCAAAGTTGGCCGAAGTTGGCGCTGAAAATTTTACCACAGTTCCTCTACTACCTACAGTTACATATTAAACCATTGCAACCGTAACGCAACGTAACGCAAGCGTTTTATAAACCAACAAAGTCAAAAAATCATACTTATTTCAGCAACGATTTCGAAAATTAATTTCTTCTCTTACTATTGATATTATTTAAAAATGTTTAGTCCCTAACAGTGCACATATAGATGACACACTCCTGATCTATTGGGGAATATTTTATTGTTAATCTTATACAGAGTAGAAATTTTTTTTTTATGTTGGTAGAAAAGTACGATTTTTTCAATCATTAAAAAGTCCAATTTTACTGGTACACACACATTTTAATGTTGAACTAGTTAAAAAAATATATTCTTTCCGTTGTTCTACAACTATTCAAGTATTCGAAAACCAAGAAAAAATTAGGTTTGGGCTACTTTCATTTATGAGGTTTTTTCCCAGGTTGGACCACTGTGTAGCGTACCGTCAAAAAAAAAAGGCTTTGAGAAATAATATATTATATGATGATTGACTAATATCGCACGTTTTTTCTTGTGACTGGCAAACAAAGGGTTTAACCTAAAACGTTCTGAAAACCTGAAAAGATTGACACCATTTAGAAACCTCTACTACCAAACCTGTATTACCAAAACCGCGGTTTTGCGCTTATAGCTTGCAATCGAAGACGAAATGAGTGATTTGTATTTTTGATTTTTGAATGAGTGATTTTTCCGGCATGGCGGTTAAGGAAAGCTTTAAAATGATGCCTCGTTCGTGAAATTTAATGAAGTATTAAGAAAGTTATGGTGTACCGACAAAAAAAAGGCTTTGAGAAATAATATATTACATGATTATACTATTAGAATAGAGTATATTATCCACTGCTAACTTGATTTCTTCTTCATACGTATATAACGAGTTTCGTACTACCACTACTCATATATGATGGATTTCTTGATTCATTATGATCCCAGAAAGGCATTCATATATTTTTTTATTAGAAATAATAGCTCTATAGCCACCGGAACACCATTCTTCAGAGTTACAACTAGTACATCACCTTATCCATAACCAAACCAGATCTCCACAAGCTGCTTAATGAAGCTTGTCTGTCCCCTTGTTCCTATCTACTTGCCCCTTCATTCTAAGAGAGAAACCGGGCCCTGAAGACAACCCACACGTTTGGGTCGGAACATAGTCTTATATAATTGATGAATTGCCTCCATTTTATTTTAAAGTCTGTAAAATTTTGAATAATAATAATCAGCGTAGTTTACGATTCATTTATATAATTCACACATTACAAAATTCAGTGGTAGATAACTGCGAATTTTTCGGTCGCTCTTCCTTCGCGAATTGTGGAAATGGCGGTCGCTATACTAACATTTAGGCAGGTTTGGAATATATTTTTAATTCCTATTCAACCATATTAAGTAGCGTTCTGAATGTCAGTCATTCACATCACTTGGCATTTGAACCGGGTATGATATAACTAAACTATATGAATCAAAGTTAATAAAAGGCTTGAATGCAAAATCTACATAACAATAGAAAAGTTCCACTGTCTTAATAAATTAATTTTATAATATAATTTTATAATTAATATTTTAGTCTCACTACACTGAACTTTACATATACTTAAGTATATGATCAAATATTTAATTTCTTTTTAATATTATGTTACTCTAAAAACCATTTTTTTCTTATTTCTGATGGTATATGATGGCTAATCGGACGATGCTACAGGGGGAGTCCTAGATTTTGCCTATCCAGGTATAATTAGGATAGGGATCTTTAACCTAACATCGTACAGGCTCGGGAACTCCATTTTACGTCCTATCCGAGGGACGGCATAGCTAAGGATTTTTTATTCCCTTTAAAAACTGTGGACCTTTAGTATAGTGAGTTGTTATGCTACCCACTACACAACAGGTGACCCCTGTTTTTTTATAGATATTACATTATAACTTTTAATATATTTACTGCATTGACATGTCGCGACATATAGGACATAAGACATAGGAATGATATGAATTCAATAAAAATATTCATAATAATATAACCTATCTAATACATTATATAACTCGACCTACTTTGAAGAAAATTAATTTGCTCATCTTCCCCCTCCCCAACCTCCTATACAGGTAGTTGTCTCCCTTTAATTAAGGCGGATTTTACAGATGTCGAATGTTACAACTAATGTGGAGTACAAATTTTATTACGTATTGTATATTTTTTTCTGTACTATATCTCTCCAGTGCAAAACCGGCCTAATCAGTTATCTTGTGCCTTGATGTAGTATTTAAAGTAAATATTTCCATTCTTTGAAGAGGAAATGGTTGGGGGTGCTGTCAAAATAAATAGCACTAATATGTAAAAATCGCATACATGTGTATTCAGTCGAAAATAAAATGTGTGATTCTTAGATATCAGCGCTAATTATTTTGACCGCATCACCAATGATTTCCGCTTTATTATATCTACGGTCAACTATCTCCCACCATCATGATTTTCATTCTGTATTCTCCAAACATTCAGGTATGATGGTTTCATGTTCACTTTCTCTAGGAATGTTCATTACAAGGACTAGCATCATTTTTTTTTTTCTTTCTCATCTCAATTTACTGATTATCCCCACGAAACATAGCGCAAAAGGGAAAATAAATAAAAATAGTGGACACGTTTCGATTAATCGAGGCCGGTATAATGGACGTGATATATAAAAATATTCATTAGTAATTTGCTAGGAGAAGTGGGAGCAGGCTGTGAAATAGTGATATAATTGGTGTAGGGGGCGGGCCCTCTACGTGATTCTATTTAGCCACGACTGGTTCTCCCGAGGAGGGTAATAGCCGGGAGTACCGGAGAGTAGCTGCCTCTGCCCAACACTTCTTCGCTCGGGGAACAGCTACCAGATCGTGTCCGGGCTGTGGAGGTGAGGATCCTCTGGTAGTAACAAACGGTCATGGCCTTACCTTTTTATAAGGTCACTAGCTTTGGGGCCCGGCTTCGCTCAGGGAGTTGTGGAATAGGTAGATGAAACAATAACTTTAAAGTGTAATAGTACAGAAAAATAGACCAAAATTAATCATGATTAAAATAAAATTTGTACCATCCTGAAACTTCAGCTTAGTATTAGTGGTAAGTTTCGAAACCTCAGAGTCCGCCAATATATGGTTTGGTTATAAGAGACCCCATTAATGCGGTTTTCTCAATGCGTTTTCTTCCCTTTTCTAGATTAAGAGAAATGTTTTTGGCAGCAAATATGTCCTGGTATATACCATTTTTTATGGTTTCTATGTTCTGATTCCATTGAGACCATTCTCATGACGGTACCGCATCCTTATCAAGTTGAGTAACTTCTCCTTTTTCGAATTCGGTTGAAAATTTACGAACAGAACAGAACTATTAAACAGAAATATCATCTGAACACTTTATTTTCGGTATATATATCTTTTAATCATATTATCTATAGGTTATCTATTTTATTCAATGTTAGTTTTTATTCGCTCACTACACTAATAAGCAATTTTTCTTTTGTTGTAAACTTACTCTTATATTGTATATTGATTAAAGGCAATGTTTCGACCAATTCTTTCCTCTTCTGTAAAACTTAATTCGCTTAGGAATCCAGTTGGTTTTGTTTATTTTTAATTTCACTTCGTTGCAGAGATGTAATGACCTTATTGAAAAATAAAAAGGAAAAAAATATTATCTTCCACAGAAAGTCGGTATTCTTGCCCCAAGTCAAAGTGTGAAGGTTTCTACTCACCTGCTACACTAGTCGTTCTATAGAAAGGCAGATTCTGTCCCACAATATTGCAGTTTCCGTACATTAGTTGTCGTGTAATATTGATTCACATTCTTTGTATTTTCAACACAATTTTAAAGGAAAAAATTATTTTGAATAGTTAAGAAAAATTCTTTAGTCTGAAAAATGTCTTAATCATCATCAACAATATAAAGAGAAATAAACAGAATAAAACATGAGGATTAACAGAGTAGGTAAAATGTATATAAGAATAATAATAACATAGTGAAACAAGTAAAGTAGGTAATTATTAAATATTATTACGTTTAAAATTGGTGTGAGTACGGTAAATGAATGCAAATGCCAATAACTGATTCATTGTTAAATAGAAATAATATGAGGAGTTCCAAAAATGTAAAATTGGTTATTACTATGAGAAAAATAATATTAAAAATGTAATTAGCAGTAAATAATCCAGTTAATAAAACTAAAAATGATGACTCAACTTCAAAAATTAACATTTCTAAAAATTTTAATATTAACATTCTTTAATCATTTTGTTATTTTACTAGACCTAACTTCAATCGAATGCTTGAGCCACTGAGTAGCAGCAAAATACAACTACTGTTATACAATTACCTGTATCTCAATAGTTACCCCCTTTGCACTCGGCACCGTTTCGGACGTTACCTACCGGCAACTCGACGCAACTTATCCGCGAAAACGTACTCCCTGAAAACGTAATATTATACAGTAAAATTTTAGAAACGAGTAAGGAATTTTAATGAAATTTAAGTTATATGTATCTGTGAAGATTCTAGAACACATAGTTACAAAAAAAAAGATTTATTTTTTAAAATTTTATAATTTTATATTAATTTCAAAAATAATTTTTTTTTATTTTTTTGTTAATTTTATTATAAGTTTTAATAAATTATTGTACAATAAGATGAATTAAAACCACAAAATATAGCCGATGTTAAAAGATTAACGAGCTATATAAATAATGAAAAACACAGCGAGCCGCGACCATCATTTATCGCCAAAAGCGAAATATCCTATAAATAGTTTTCACGATTTGTTTATGTCGATATACATACAGTTAAAAACTGAAAATTATTTGCATTGTCTCCGTAGCGAAGCCCTCGATTTTGACGACAAATCTTAAATGGCTCCGCTCCACAGTGGGACGAATCGCCAATCTAGGGGGAAATAATTCTGGAAGCGACTTATTTTATGTTAATGTTTGTAGAAAATTGCGTTTAAGCATGAATTAATAAATAAAAGTCAAAATAGTGGTTTTTGGCAATGGTCATAAAAAAAATTAAAAACCAATATAAAATTATTTAGATAAATTGTAAATAATGGAGTAATTCTATTTATATTTCTTTATTCAATTTTCAATTATTCAAAAAGAAAAAAAACATATTAACTATAAAGTAACGTCAAATACATTTTTAAAAAATTATATATTAAATTCTAATATCGAAATGTAAAAAAAATTGTTTTTCATTCCGAATCATCTGAATCTGATGGATCTGAATCCATCCATCTGAATGCATACATCCGGCGACTTCAATACAAATATTCTATCCAATTCTCCCAAAAAACAGTTCATTTTAGACCTGGTATGTTCCCTGAACCTATTTATTGTTCGTTTCGAGTCGAGTAATCATGCCCAATCTTTCCTTACTGATATCGATCATATTTTCGAGGACTTTTGTCAACAACTAGTATCATACTCATAAAATCTGTGAGCGACGACTTAGCCACGACTTGATACGTATTTCCAATCATCTTTCGAATCCTACTTTATTTCTAAAATATATATCTTGGAAAAACCTAGATTACCTGACAGCAGATGAAATAAATCTATCCCTTGATCTACTATCCCGTTGTATAGGACCCATCTATTCCTATGAATTAATTGACGACTTGGTATAATGCCTTACATCCAATCTCGTTGCCATCCTAAAATAAATTGAACCACTTAAAACTTGTACCTTCAGATGCTCCCTAGTCCTTTGAATTAGCCCAGATATTCGGGAAATATTGAAGAAAAGGATGATTCCAGACGTACCGGAATAATCTTCCGGTATCTTACGGTATTCATTCTAGACCTGGTATGTTCCCTGAACCTATTTATTGTTCGTTTCGAGTCGAGTAATCATACCCAACCTTTCCTTACTGATGTCGATCCCCCACCTCTACACCACAAAATAAAGACTTTTTTAATATTTACCTATGCGAGAGGTAATTAGGTAGGAAAGAAAAAAAAAAACCTGAAATATACATTTCATCTATACGACCGTGCTGTTCCCACATATTAAAAATATCGGATCTTAATAATGACACGTTAACACCTGGAAAAAAAAAACTGTATGGTACGGTGTTTTGTTAGCAGGAATAAGAAATGCGTAATGAAAAATTTGTCATTATATAATGTTGATTGTATTCTGTGAAAATATCTGTCTATTTATCTAAGTCGTTATAGATTTTTAGTTATCGCATTTTTACTAACAATAATTAAATAAGTAGTAGTTTAAAGTAAGTAGCTTACTAAGTTGACTACTGGAAATAAAGAAGGGTACATCACACTTAAAAAGACAAATAAATATAAACTTACTTGCCGAATCGTCTTCCATACCGTGGTATAAATTTTTTTCCAAAACAATATGAAATTCGCTGATCTATGTTGCCGCTTCATCAATAAGATGTTCAAATTATCTGACTTATTGTGACGAGTGTGGCATGTTTATTCTTTTGTTATTCCGTTGGTATTTGTTTTAAGGAATTAATGGTTTGTAGATACCTAAGGTATACTGTTGTTTTCATGCTTTATTTCTTTCTTATTCCTAGAAAAGAAAAAATCTTGCTATTTGCTTTTATTTGTTGTACTTATGGTCATCGAATCTCGTTTTTTCATAGCTTCGGAGATTGCCGTAGTGTATTCCAATGAAACTGGTTTACTATATATCTATAAATTTCATTAGCACCTCCGTATTGCCTCAAAATATTAAAAATATAGGCTCTCAACAATGAGAGATTTATACCTTTAAAAAAAGCGCACACCTTTATTAGCAGGTATTAGCAGTTCATAATGAATACTTTATTTCTATATAGTGTGGACTATATTCTGTATAAATATCTCGGTGTAGATCGGTGTAGATTTTTAGTAACCCCTTTTTTTATAAGAAAAAAATATAGCTTATCGACTATTGAAAAGAAAGGAGCATACTCTGTATTATATCCACATTTAAAGAACCAAGAACTTATATAAACTTAATTTCTGAATCGTCTTATATTGCCTAGCATAATTTTTTTTTCAAAAAAACACGATCCATTCTATGATTCTATTGATTTTACAATATAATTTGGAAATACGCTGACTAAGCATTATAAGGGAACTACCGTATTCAAACCCCCATTATTCTCTTAATACTTGCTTAAAGTGATTAATAATTTGTAAATGCCTTAGCTAGACTATTGTTTTCAAGAGACCGACAAGATTTTTTCATTTCATTGATGTTAACTATTTCCGCCTAGATTGGCGATTCGTCCCACTGTGCGCTCCGGAGACCTCTAGTGCAAAGGGTTAATGAACAAAGATATCTAATTAATACTTAATTTGAGTTGTAGTTTATCTAAAATATATCCCTTTCATATATATGAATATGACTAAGCAGGGTATATTTGAAAATGTCTAAGCATTCTCGATCATCGCAAGATTTTTAATTGCCATTAAATCAAGAAAACACTGGATATTTTTAAAATATTTCATTTGATAGAATTATCTTTTGAAATCCTGGGAAGCAGTGTATGTTATAAGATCTGAGTTTGATAATCCATATTATTTTTACAACGAATTTTTTAAAACTTTAAAGTTATATATGGAAATACATAGTTCTCTAAATCGTAAATTTCTTTTCAAGTTTACTTCCGATCTCGCTTTCATCCAACTCTTCTCTGGCCGTCCTCTTCAAAAGTATATTTGATTATCCTTTTCGGCCATCGATATTCAGGTATTCTCATTAAATGATCAAATCAACCCCCAATTAATGTCTCGGCGATGTACAGAATGTTGAAGTGTTCCTTTAATTTATCTCTCATCACTTCGAAGGATTAAATATCAAAATCGAGGGGTTATTAATCGACTGTGATAAATTAAGTATTAATTTTACTTTCACTTACCTATATATGAAATATAGAGTAAGGGAAAGTATTGCGGTCGTGAAAAATTTCGACTTCAGGTTTTCGACGGAAATACACGTTTTGGGGTCCCTTGAGTCCAAACAACCAAGTCCCGCGAAATGGTCTGTGTGTTTGTGACTCGCTCAAAAACTATAAACCGTACGAACCTGAAATTGGGTATTTGGTGTATGAATATGCCCACGAAGTGACAGCAACAATTTCATCAAAATTGGTCAAATGGAGGGGGTATTTTATTTCATAACTTTTTACGATTTTTTCGATTTTCTCAAAAATGGCTCTAAGGATTTTGATAAAACTGTGTATTTGATTTGTGTATATGAATTCCATCAAAATTGATAAATCGAAGGGGGTACTTTATTTTTCTTTACGACATTGATGTGCGACACTAAACTATCAGAACAATTTTTTCGTTTTTTTTTTTGTTTTTTTTTTTTAAATCTCATTAGATTGCTAGTTTCAATCAACTAATAACGTCAGTTTCACAATAACCAGAATATAAACATTTAATAACATATTTTAGAATTGTCAACTTCTTTTACTCTATTGATTTTATTTCAACGTGTTTCGTCTTGAAGTGAGCAGTATTCAAGGCGAAGGAGGGCGGTGAAACAAGACAAAATATTTAACCCTCAAATAATATCCCGTACATATTGTTCCTGACTGCAAACCTAAGAAAAAAAAACGTAAAAAAAAGGCAATTATGTAATTATTCCTGGGTTAAATTCTTATTAATTTGGGGTATTGTGGCTCTGGATTGGAAATTGATGCACCTCCTGGATAAAGAGTCTGGAAGGATATAAGGTAGAGCGGGAGGTTGGTAGGGAATTGGAAGCATTGATTGCGGTTGGGATGCACAGTGGCAAGATAATTTACAACCATCTCCTGGATCCCCCGTTCGGGGCTATCATTAAAACAACTAGGTGCGGTCTATGCAACTGTATCCAAACAGGGTAGGTCTACCTCATCTGTCAAGATGTTCCTGGGAGTTGAGGGCGTTCCTCAGCGATTTATTTTGAATTTTGTATTCTGTATTACTTCATTGCATTGAATTGTTATTACTAATTATTTCATATACAATACGGTACCATAAATTAATATTAGTCAAACAAAAATCATGCAATTGCAAGGTACATTGAACAACTAAATTATTTTGTATTCTCACTTATGTGAAGAAGAGGTAATGTATTCAGGTATTTTTTTTTTTTTTTTTTTTTTTTTAAATAACAAGGATCTCTTCCATATTTTCTTTTATTACTTTATTTACAACAACAGAAAAGTGTGACAGTTGTAATAGCTCCACAATCCAAGAAGAAGATAGGGGTCACCTTTGGTGTAGTTGTTAGCATACAAACTTACTATGCTAAAGGGGTCGGGTTCGCGTCCCACGTATAGGACGGAGCCTGTACAATGTCAGGTACTCGTTAAAGATCCCTATCCTATTACACCTGGATAGGCTAAATTTAGGACTCCCACTGTAGCATCGTCCGATTAGCCTTAATGGCATAATGTGACGTTAAAACAAACATCCCAGAAGATTACTAAATTTTACTTTTTAATTAAGCAATAACATATGTATCTTACATATATTTTTTACAAACAATGGTTTTGGATTCTTAAAAATGTAATATTGATATTCCTGGATGACCGAAACGTTGTGTATTAAAGATATGGAAAAATATGGAAGTGTATTAAAATATGGATGAGTTCCTTCTCATTTAAAAAAACAATCTAAATATTTTATACTCATTAATGTTCTAACTACGGGGGCCGGGATGGCCGAGTGGACAAAGGAGCTTGCAATTGGTAATCAAAGTTAAGCAACGTCAAGCGTGTTTAGTACCTGGTTGGGTGACCGCTCCATTCGGGTGACCAACCGCTAATGAACGCCACGCAGTCCAAGCCTACCCCTGCCCACGGGTATGTGAGACCCGTCAGCCTACTGGGGGGCGACTCACACCGACCGGGCGTAGAAGTGATGTACCTTCCCCGTGTATCCCATCGAGAATAGTGGTGTGGTTTTCCAGGATATCAGTAACCACCCGGAGGTTTGGTACAAGGACGGTCTGCTTAAGGGAAAGAAATATAGGTCCTCTGGGCCTGCTGACTCTGGGCTACCATAATCCTTGGACCTAGACCAATTTGTCACTGTCCTTGAACCCCAGAGAGCTGACGCCATCGGTGGGAAGGACCCTGCCAAATTGGCCCCAATGGGATTATGGAGCTATGGGCAGTCTGCAGCTGCACCATGGTGACCATGGCTTGCAGCAACGTGAGGTCGCGTAGTGTGCCAAGAGGGCGAGAGTGGAACGAGTAGGGCAGAGGACCAGATAGATAGGAGCGGCAGAGTCCACATAGCCAGACAGGCTGAGAAGGGATGCTGTGCTGAGTCTGAGAGAGCGCCAGAGATGACAGGGACTGATCCAGCAGATAGGTCAGAGACAACTCCAGAGAGTGCCCACCAGATAAGGTTAATACATATACAGCACTAGTTGTATATTGGGTGGTCAGTATTTATTAAATAATGTTAAATTGCCAGTCGTCATCCATTAACTAATTTGTGTCAGTCAAGTATCTTTATATGATATATTAAAGGGGGTATAAATAATTTACATTATTGGTCAATAAAATGAAAGATATAGTTCAATTTAGATTTGTTTATTTATTATCACTCACCCTATGCCACAGGTTTATTAGAATAAAATAGAATTGGTAAACACGTCACCTCTGGAAAAGTATCCAATATACAATTGATACATATTCATTATATTAATTTCAAATATTAACTTGATATAAGCCGTTTCTGGACACCCCCACCCGCCTTAGAAAAGCGGGAGACCAGGAACATAGCAGGCTACCCCCTCCACAGGCTTTCTGTGGTCCTGCAAGCAACACAAATGTCTGTAAGAAGACCACACTGCGTGGCCAAAAGTCTCATTAGGCCTAATGCGCCAAAACTACTCTAGCATTTCCCTAAAATATTGCCTGCTGCATTCTTTCCTGCCGTTAAAGACGGGATTTTTGACTAATATTATCATTAAATATAAAAATATGCATTATTTTTAATTTAAACATAATACAAACTAATCAAAAATTTACTTGAAGTTGGGTGATTTAATTTCGGGCTTGTATTAAGGAGCTCGTTTTAAGGAGAATTTGATATTTTAAAATTTTTATCTGTAAGAATTTTCATTTAATGCACCTGTTTATAATTCGTTCTTCCGCGACATTGGGACAACTCGCCGACTTCCAATTTTATTTTTAAATTTCATTTTTAGATATTTCGAATATAGTTATTTTTTTCTCCTTTTGTTTTAGTAATTATTGAATAGTCAATGTTTGTTACTCTATATAAACAATTAGAACGATGGAACAAAAAGAACTATGAGATTTTTTTTTTTTATAAATGTTGATGTTTTGATTTCCAACATCCATAGTTTAGGGCCACGTTCAGGAAATAGGATCAATTGGAGATGTAGTGTTTTTCAATCTGCAGATTTTGAGGAAGATGTATTAAAATCGTTATCGTTTTGCAATATTACATCATTATAAAAAGATCGTGAATCCTTAACAATCCTTTAATTATCTAGGTACATAAAAACTTGTAATTAAGATTAGAATGTTTTGAATATTACCATCTTGCAGATATTGTTTGTAATCGATAGAGTAGATTATTCTGTATCATGTAAGGATTAGTGATTTCATCACAAGTGTGTGTTACTGATACATTCGCAAACAGTTATTGCAGTATCTTTTTGCATGTTTTGATAATATGAAAAATTGGCTAGAAAGAATTACTGAAGGTAATTAACAGTCACTTTTCAGTTGAGGTCGACCATAGGCTTCTTTATACCGACGTTTAATTAAAATGTATTACCTATTTATTAAGCAATCCCAGATAGAAGTTATTCCGAACCGTTATTTAAATAATGTTTTAATGGATATTGAAGGTAATTAAGATAGCTGCTTCAATCAGGCCCGTAGGCTTATCAGATACTGGATGCCCGAGACAGCTGATTTCAATAGAAGAGCCCGGGTATTAACTGCGTTCCTCCTAGAGCTTCTACAAATTGCAGGGGGTATCTTCTAAATGTTATCTTCGCCACGTCGAAGAGGCCACGAACGGGTGCCGATGGAAGCTGAACTTTGGGATGTTCGGTAGCGGGAGAGAAGGGCGGAGGGATATATGAGCAGCTATCTCCTTATTGATCTTGGAAACAAATAGTCCGGAACCGAGCCTTCTCTGTGGCACCGTTAGGCCAATGTGGTCGAGGAAGAAGATACGGAGGGAGGCTCCCTGACCCGGTTTGGCAAAGAACCTAGATCTTCTTGGTCCTCAGCAATTAAAAGATTATGCATAAGAATATGTATTAATATCATCCGTTCCTCAAAAAAAGAGCGGGAAAATTGTTTAAAAAAATCATTAGGTGCAGAAAATATGACGGACCCAACAAATGTGGCAATTAATCATTTTTAATTTTCATATAAGTTGCACGTAGTAACAAAATTAAAAAAAAAAATCTTCTTAAATGTTGTTTTTATACTACTCTACATCAACTTCTTCAGGTTACCCATGCCCTTAAACTCTCTCCTTTAATAACAACTAAAACAATATTAATAAATACAGAGTAGCACCTGTAGATAAAACATAGTAAGAGAGAACTTTTTTATTGAATAAAATAAATTTTAAAATTCTGTATTGGTCTAGTTGGACCCGAACCAAATACTCTATTTTTGGATTTTTCCAATTTGGTCAATTAGTGTACAGGGAAAAATGTACATGTAAAGTAGTGAACATGTTTACATGTACATGTAGTGTGGAAAGTAGTGTAAATGTTTACGTTTGAGGTACAATTATTTTTATACTATTCCTTACTTCATTCCCTTTGAGGTTGACCCTTGAGGTTGCCATCGTGTTACAAGAACCGATATGAAATTAGCTTTACGGTAATAAAAATAGCATTAAGCAGGACTTGGAACTCAAGCTCAAACTAAAGTATTAATATAAAAACAATTGTATGCTACTTATCGTGGTTACGGTCACAATGTAATGCTGACTTATATTCCATTTAGTTATTAGAACATAAAACACTATTCTTCTCTAAGTAAAGCATTGTTGAAATACATCTCAATACTACCGAATAACTTTCCTTAGGAAAACTTTCATCTCTAAAATAGCTATCTCAAAAACAGGGAGTTGCATCAGATTAAAATTGCATTATTATGTTTGTTTTTCACCTATGTTTTTTCGTGCACGCAAACCCACTAAATCGAGAGAGAATTTTCTCTTATTGGTTTAATTTATTGAATAGAGAAGAAATATTTAAAAAGTTTAAATTTAAAAAATTAAAAATAAAGCCTACGAGGTGTCACGTTTAGGCCGGTAAAGTATAACTAGACATTTTAATACATTACAACATAAGAATGTACGTGTGTTTTTAAAGAAGATTTTTATATAAGTTCATACTGCAAAGTCTTCAAACTTGTTTTATGGTTTACCATATTATGTGATACATACCTACAATCACACGCGCCTAATGTATATTAAAATTAATGCAGAAATAGCTGTTAAGGTAAAATTCCATGATCACACAGTAAAAATTATTTCATTATAAAATTATACATAAAAATTAAGAAGAACTGTGAATCGGCTATCGACAAATGGAATGTTTCCAATTGAATGAAACTCGTTAATTAATTTAAAAACCCATTTTTTTTTCAGAATTGGAAAACCATTTAAATGTATGAATATTCGTTACAGAGATTAATCGGTGAAAATCCAGCGTAAAAAAAACTTGTAAAAAAAAAAATAAATAATTCTATTACTTATATATAAAACGCTTGAATGATTCCTATAGTCGATAACTCGTTATTTTATCCCTTCACGGGTCTAATTTACAACTTGTAACTGTATGCTACACCGCTTGTCAACTCCAACCTAACTGTTAGCAAAATTATATTTTAAATGTCTATCTTTTTTTAAGGGGCATTCTTTTTACAAATCAGACAATCCCCGTTAATTTTTAGGAATCTCTGGTTCTCCGATTTCTTATGAATGCGTTATCTTAATTAGGTATTCTTCATGAATATTTTTTCGCCTATTAAACATAGCTTATTGCATGTTCTCTCTGTACTTCACAGGGTTCAAAGTTTTAAAAGAGGCTTTCTTATTAAATTCTGAAACTGACGACAAAACAAGGACTAAAATAAATAATAAAAGATTTTATAAATACAAATACCTAATATAAATATTTTTCATAAAAGTGATTTATGAATAATCATATTTTTTTTTTAAACCGTTCAAATAGGCAGCTAGGAACTAAATAATCATAATAATACATTATTTTGCTGAAACTTGAAACAAAATGTTAATTGGGGAAATAATATGTTAAATCGTCTTCACTCAAGATTCATTGAAGTAAAATACGATCAACTCATCAATTTTGTTAAGGATTGTTGGAACACAATTACGTGTTGTTTTTGTTTTAATATAGCAGTTTTTAAAATAGAAGGAAAATATCCCAATACAACACAATATTGCAAGGTAGAATAACATAAATTTAAATCAACAATATATAATTTTTTTTAGGGACGTTAGTTTATCTTTACTGAAATATTTATTCGTTTGAATCATAAGATATGCCAGAGTGAGTTGTCTTGGAATGTACTCAGTAGCCGGCATTACATCTTACATTTATTCTCGATTATTAGATCAGTGGGGGCGTAGATATTGCTTTTGTGACATAGGAAGTGAAATTTTATTGAAATTATATTTCGCTATCTGGATTTTGTTTTCCTCATTTTGATGTGCATAAAAAAAAGGATAATCATTAAATTGAAAATATTGTAACGTTAAATCGCTAAATAAAAAAAAACAAAAAAAAACACAACATATGATTTCAAATCCCAGACCGTTTGTTAGAACAAAATTAGAGGTTGGAAAGAACTGCTTGTATCTAGATCTTTCCAGGCTAGTTCACGCAGACGTGGAACTGCCCACCTTGTTCTGGAACATTCCAGACCTGACCATTTACGATTATATATACAGAGCGAGTGACTGAACAAGTTAGTCTGAGTCTAAGTCTGCGTCTTGACTGAATAGCTCAAGTCATATGATTGTGTGTTATAACGTAATCATTTTTGTAACCTGCTCAAGTATTTACGTTTTATTAATTCGTTGGCATTGATAACTGTATATTTTTGTTGAATAAATATTTGTTGACCCACATAAGAGTTACAATATCAATGCAGTGGAACACAGTAGAGGGGGGTTGCTACAAAATTGTTTAGCTGGCATATTTTAAATGATTATGAATTGTTGAATGTGGTATACTCTAATGTAGTATGAATTTTTATTGAGAAAATTCGTAATCAAGAAATAAAATAAAACGTGGATAAGACCTTCTCATGTTTAATGGCTTTTCCATCTGGTAGTTTTTAAACAATTACTAAGACAAAACAAACTACGTTTTAGGAGGTGAACTTTGAACTGCTTGAAACTTTAATTTTTCAATACTATTAAGCCATAATTAAATGATTCCTTACTTGATAACTTAGAGATTTAGAGTTTTACAATCGTTTACGGGTATATTTATTAAAGCTTACAAAACGTCAGATGCCAGTAAACAATTTAGGCTGCGTAAAATTTTCATCTTTTCTCACGATAGTATTATAAAGTAACTTGAAAAATCGGTATGATGAAACAGCGTCAGATATTTTCAGAGATGGGCATTAACTGGTTAGAGACGCAACCGAGAGCCTTACCTTAAGGCGAGGCCAGATCTGGGTCGTCTCATGGCCCGAGGGTTCGTCCCCGATTATGTGGGTGGAGGCATATAGCAGCTATTGGCAATGAGCTCGTCGGAGGCTGTGCTCCAAGATGAAGGATACGCAATCTTGGATAACATCTTGGCCAGCTGGGCATCTGGAGTATCATTGGCTAAAAAATAGGTTATGGTACGCTAATCACATAACTTTCACTTACCGATTTCCTTGCTTCCTTGACTAGAAAATGGACTTTTTTTATTTATTTTTTTCGGCTGAGATGTACCGTCATCGATACTTCATACATTGGTGAATCAGCTTGCGGGTCTCTGTAGCAGGGGATTGGTTTAGATTTTTATGTATAAATATTATTATTTTATTTTTGTAGGGTAATTAAGAAACAATACAGCGAATGATAGGAGTGCTGAAAGGTCATGTTTTAGACCGCTATTGGGCAAGATATCTTGAATGTGAATGAAGAAAAGTGGTTTACAGTCTAATAATTTGGAACTTTATTTTCGATTACAGAATAACATTTACATGTAAAATCACTGGCATATCTACATCAAATATACTATTTTGAGAGATTTGTTTATTTGGTCTCATTGGGGTACGAAAACAAGTATTTCCGTTAAAACCTAAAGTTAAAATTTTTCACGAACCTTCTTCACCTCTGTCTTCTTCTTTCCACTTCGTTACATGTAACTCCCCCGTGTCTTTGTTGATTCTCTCTTAGCCAACTGCTTTTTGGCTTACCAAAAGACCTCTTACCTGCTATATAGGCATTCATTGCCTGGTTGAGTCTTCCAGATGGATTGCTTCGTCGCATGGATCATATCAGACTCGCCGTAAGCAGTGATTTGTTGGTCCTTCTCCTCCATTCCAGAAAACTTTTCTATCGAATTTCTCAATGCTAGCTTCTATGGCTCAATGTTAGTGAGTTAATTAACAGAACTTGTTGTGTCATTGCGTTGTATAATTTAAGATTTCTAAAGATTTTAGTACTTTGAGGGGAAAAAAAGCTGAGGTTGCGTTGGTCATCAGCTGCTCTTTTTACGTTTTTGGGAAATCTAAAGAGGTTATTTTGGAGCCGTTTTCAACTAACGAATTTATTGAATTAGAATTAGAAAAATAAAATAAAAACCAATAAACAAATGGAAAATTTTAACCACGCCTTAATAATGGTACCGGTACTGGTGCTTGTTAAATTGGATGGATCAAGTCCAGAAAGTGGGCCAGTTGATCCTCTTTGCCAATCCTATTTGTCCGAACGGTAGTCGATATATGAATCAATTTTTTCTCCATTTCGAATTTTCTGATGAAAACAGGAACCGAGAAACGTTCATTCGAGGTCGCCAAGTTAAACCTTAATTATATAGGAATCTAATACAATGTTTCCTAGTGATACATATCGGTGACAGTCTGCCATCTGTGCCACTCCAACACTCTCCCTACCTTTAAATCTCGCCTCTTCAATCACCTCCTATCCATCTAGTTTCCCGAATAATTGTAAAGAGTCTCCATTTCTAAATAAATGTATATGTGTATATTTTAAGTTGCACGCTCATAGTTATTTTGATTTTATGTCAATGAGAATATTTAATTCATTTATAATTTTTCCATCATATGAAGTTTACTTTATTATTTGTCATTATTTTCTCATTTTTTTTTTTTATTCATTAATTTGATTTGATTTCTGAATACTACTCTCAGGCATTGAAACCTACTATATGTATGAGTCTATATAATTTTGTTCCAAAGGGACAAGTTCCCGGGACAAATAAATAAAGAATTGATTATTATTTTTAAAATAAGTATTGGAGGAGTATTAGTAATAAGCATGGAGGAGTAATTGGATATAAAGCCAATCCACCACTTCGTTCAGTTTTCGCATTAGTTAGAAAGCATTAGTTTCTTTCGAACTGATTAATTTCGATTTTATTCTCTTCACGACATAGATAAGAAAATTTACTATATATCAAAAAAATATGTTATAGTTTAATGCCATGCAGATTGCAGAGGATGTGATGTCAGGATCAAAATTTTTATTAAGGTCAGTCTCCAAATACTTTTGGCATCGGCAAAGAATCATAACCGTAAACAAGATTTTTTTCGTCTGATATTTCGGGGAGGGATGGTTTCCTCAGTCGAGTCCTTTTCGATATTAATAAAAAGATCCCTTACTTTCTTTATGGCACCGAATTCGGGCTTACAAGATCCCTGCCGATTGATGTCCACCTCGGAAGATGTTAACATACACAAATAAAACCAGGAAAATGAATGATTTTTTTTTTCAAGAGGCTCAATATAAACAGAACAGCCTTGGCCTTTATGTAGTGCCACGTCGGCCACACCCAGGAATCTCCGCTCGCCATTTAACTACTTCGCACTCTTCGAAGGATAGTTCGAGATTTTGTGTTGGCGTTCTTATCAGGTGGGTCAACAAAGGTCGGCTTGCTCACAATATTCAAAAGCAGGCTGGAATTTCAGAACTCGAATTCGCTTTTAAATAGAATGAATTGGGTCAAAAATAGTCTAGATAGCATACATAATGAAACTACTTGATGTTATGTCCCTGCAAAAAAAAAAAAAGGATGTTAAGCATTAACTATTCGTTTATATTTTGTTCACCTATAGTCATAGTACAGTACATTATAATTCTTGGACATGTAAAAGTTTATTCAAAACAAAAATAAATAAATAAAAAAAACTGTAAATAGAATAAGATAAATATTTGCACTTTTTAATTAAGGAATCTGTACTTGCATCGCACGTTTTTTTTTTTTTTTTTTTTTTTTTTTTTTTTTTTTTTTTTTTTTTTTTTTTTTTTTTTTTTTTTTGTACTTCACTTTGCCGACTTCAAACACTTTGTTAAGACCCAATGAATAATTAAAACATTGAGATCTTTCCTACCCGTGATAAGTGCTGTATAAACTAAAATGACTTAAGCTCAACGTTTTCAATTGCATTTTTCACAAATCTAAGATTTTGAATTTGACACTTCTTCACTGCAAGCACGGAATAAAATTACAATGAAGCTAAAAAATAAACCAGATACATCGCGTGGAGCCAGGGATGGACATTCCTTCCGCCTCTGATAGGAACAATATGCAAATGGAATTCTACTTTCATCATTAGAGGATACATTTGATTAAGGGTGGAATTACAAACTACCTTTAAAATACTTGGATCTGAATCAATACTTCTCGATATTCTCTCAGCTTGCTTTGCCGAGATACGCAGTTAAGATGATAGCAGAGGGACGGTAATGGATCCTAATTATTGAGACCCTGAAACCGTCAAAAAGAATCAGGACCAAACTGCCAATTAGGGCTCCTTCCACATATCCCTAATGAAGCCGATAATGGTTTCGGAGGGGAATTAATTTTTTTTTTCCCTCCCGATTCACTCTCAAGTTGAAATGGAACCGATAGGGAATACTTGCCTTGACCCAATGCCTGCGATTCTTCCTCACCGCAGACTGTGTTTAAAGAGCACACCGCAGAAGCAGACGTTTTATCACGTAAGAGCTCCAGTGTAGTTTAGAAGATAACATTGAATCCTCAGGTCATATAGAAGTTAAAACACACACACGTGCAAACATCAGTTTCATCAAGATGTTTCGAAGAAAAGTCAACTACATGTTTATAAAAAAAAGTCTTTTCAACATACCATGAACCCTGTTAAAAAAAGTGAGATAATTCAGTAACATTATAATAATTATTATAATCTTCTATCTCTACGTTGCAGTTATTTCTTATTAAATAAAAAAATCTTCTTCTTACATATAGAAAATAAAAAGACTCACCTGCGGCATAAAGAACAATTAAAACTAATCTGGTGCGTTGCGCACAACACACAACTTTCACTTAACAAATTACTTAGATTAGAAATTGACGTGTTTTTTAAAATGAGATTTCTCAAAGCCACACATTTCTCCACATCAATTTACTTATTTTGGTTTGTATTTGCTCTCTAAAGTACACTAAACTTTTTTATTATTAAATAAAACTTTTTACTTTTGATAATTCGGCAATGCAGCATAATACTCCAAGTCGTCTGATTTTATAATTCTCTATGTAGTTGTTGAAAACATCACATAGTTACCATAAAACAAACAATTCCCATTGAATGGACAGAACATCTTTAATTATAAACAATTATGTGTCATTAAACGCTTACACTCATGGGCAATGCGTGTTTTATGAGTTGATGGAATAGTTTTCTTTTATTCTCCTGTATATGTTTACTTGAGTTTTTTCATATTTCATATTTAGCTATTTCTTATTTTTAGGCATAACGAGAGACGGGTAATTTCTCTATATAAACAAAAACAAAGGTACTTTATAGGAAAACAAATAAAGCGCCTTCCCCATTTAAGCCTTCTCAGAACATTTTAATAATGACAAAGCTTGCCTGATATTAAAGAAGACTTGATTTTAATTAAACATGACGAATTTGATCAAAATCATTAAAGCCGTTTTTGAGAAATTCGAAAAAAACGTAAAAATTGGAAAAAAGCTAAGAAACAAAGATAATCGCGTTGAGAGGAAACTGCCTTTTGTCGGCTAAGAATTGGGCATTCCAGTTCTCACATACATACTTTCTCAAAGGTCTTGAACATCCCCCCATTGAAGGTCTCCAACATGCAACATAAATAATGTAGAAACAACAGAAAAACGCGTAATTTAAGACTTTGACGACCTGAAAAGAAATTCACATTTAGAATGAATATTAGAGAAAAATCTTGAAATCTCTAACAATAAAAACGAAAAACCTAAATTTTTTGCAGCTATATCAGTACTATCACAGAGTCTAAAATTTAGGTGTTGTCAATAACCCTGCAGGATGGAGGCAACATAAAATATGAAATAAATAAACAATTTTTAAAAGTCTAAAATGTAATATTAATTAACATTTTAATAATTTACAATGCGTAGAACAAAGAGTTCAGCCTGAGACCGCAACGTTGTAACATCGGTTCCGTGAAAGTCGTTGTGAAGTGTTACTTATATTTGGAATTGAAACTTATTTTTTGTGTGCGTCTAGATAGCATAGTTTAGGAATATTCTCTAAACTTGCAGGTTTTAATTGTAATTTTAACTGTTTAAAACTAATAAATAAAATAAATCGAATCTAGCAATAACCAGCCTTTCCTTGTGATAAATCAGTTCAGTGTTGAGTAGGGATAAGCTGCGCAATACGGTGCACATCCAAACATTTAAATATCCAAGGAGCGTCTTAACACAATTGATGATTATTAGGTCACAACTCCAAAAAGAGTTCGTTCGTCACCGGATATAAGGGAAAGAAAAAAAGTTATTAAAACGGGTAACTGAGAAATGGATACACAAGCATTTCTTGAAAAATTTGGTGTTATGCTGGATAATAAGTTAAAAGATTTACCCAAAATGACAGACTTTGAATTATTGAAGCAAGAGTTTACATGAGTCGTGGAAGAAAATAAAAATTGAAAACCCGTAATGAAGCATTGGAGAAACATAAGATAGAAACAGAAAAAGATATAGAATACTTAATAGTAAAAACAAAAGAGAGAAATTTAGTATTTTCTGGGGACTTTGGAGAAGAACAATAATTTATTCAAATTAACAGAGTTAAAGATATTTGTTGCAAGATTTATGGGCTTAAAGGAAGAGACGCTGGTGAAGATTTATAAAATTGGGGGGGGGGGATGTGTTAGTAGAGTTGGTGGATGTCAAGTGTAGACATCTGATTTTGGAAAATGTGAAAAAATTGAAAGGCACGGATATATGGGTAAGTAAAGACCTATCCAGAAATCAGAAACTGGTCAGAAGTAAACTTTTATTTCTAAGAAAATGTATTAAAAAGAAGAATAAGGAAAAAAATGTTGGTAAGAAATAACTATATGCTATTCAAAAATTCAATGCGTAGAAAAAAACCTACTACATATACGTAAAGTTCGGCATGTGATCTTAGGATTTTTTTAAAGTGGAGTAGAAAATCCTTGGTTATGCCACCTTCGTAAAATGGCGGTCTCGAGTCTGTGTGATCTATCATGTACTCATTAAAGATCCCTATTCTAATCATACCTGGTTATGCCCAATTTAGGTCTCCCAATGCAGCATCGTTCGATAAGCCATAGATCCCTACTAACTATATTATCAAATAAATTCCCAAAAGTTAAAATAAAACAGTGACAAAATAAATTAATTAGCATATATATAACCGTGAACATAAATTGTAGGTTGTTATTTGGAGCAAACAAATAATTGGAATACACATGGCATATTTATTTTTTTAAACTCACTTTAAGGAAAAACCATAAAAGTAAATTCCATCTTTATTATAGATAGTGAATCGTTTCCACTTTAAGATAAATTACACGTTCCTCCAGAGCCTTTTAGAGTGGCTCCTGATGGCCCTGAAGGAGATGAAGACCGCGGATTCCATAGTTCCAGGCAATTTACCAAGATTGAAAAAGTATACCAAGACCACTCCTCAACCCAACCTCCGGAATTATATGATATTTTCTGTGACAAGCGTCTTCCCTTATAACAAGCTGTACCATTAAACTGAAGAGTAGGGCAACGGACCCTTTTAGCTGCCGAAGGGAAGATTATATGTTTTAGAGAAAGCGATTTCTGTTTCAACATGAGGACTTTTAGTTTTAGGCGAAGAAATAGACTCTTTTCGTTTGGGAGAGTGTTAGAATTGAAAGCTTCTATATATTTTTTTAAGGATCTGAACTGAAAAAGAAATGATGTTTTATTGCTTCCTCATGAAAATAAATCTTCAAAAGAACGAGTACAAGTATTTTATATCATTCCCGTAACCAAAACCAAAAGCATCTTCCCTGCCGAATGAAGTAATCAGTTAACTAGAGCGAGAATTCACTACAAATGTTGGATTACCAAATGTTTATATATATATAAAAATCAGGTGTCCCGATGTTGGGATGATGCTAAAACTAGAAACTACTCAACCGATTTTGATAAAATTTGGCTCATTGTGTGTATTTTAGTCCAACTTAAAAGATATGATTATTGGCCTCTATATTTCAATATTGCACAAATGCTTTTGTGCAATTTGACAAATTAAATGCTTATTATACTACAAATAGGATTGATTACTTGTAAGTTCTTTAATTTTCCTACAGATGACAGTGTAAGTTGATTTATTGACACAACACTTCATTTTATTTCGATATTTATGGAGGGTAAGCATAAATCTATTTTTTCTGGCTTGGACTAGGAAAATCCGTGTTTTTCCCATGGCAAATTATGTGTCGCCTTTTTACGCATGGGGAAAACATAGATTGTATTTGTTTTAGCATAAGACAGGGTAACCAAAATCGTTTTGCACCTATTTGTATAACCTCCTACTACGATATCTTATATAATCATGCGTTATATTCGGAATTTAATTAATATTTATTTTTGCAAAATATTAATTTGGTACATTTTTGCTGTCTATTTTGATTGCATTAAACCTCCAATTATATTCTTTATTAGTTCCTTTTACATATTTCATTCATTAACACACTATGGCCAAATATAAGATGTAAAAAATAAATACTTTAACCCTTCTAAATTGTTTACCAAACAATTTGGCATAAAGTTCTTTTTTAAATATCGTTGGCTTCTGGATTAGCTGAAAAGTATTATTTTTTTTTTTGGTGAATTTTGATTAGATTATAAAAAAATGGATATAACTAATTCAACGCATTATAGCTACTGAGCTACAGCAACGCGTGGCAGGGTCTGCTCGTAATCTTTAAATCCACATCACTCGTCTTTTTACGCGAAAGAGCTCTAAAATCAGGTTCATACGTTTTAAATTCTCATTCTCTTAAGAGAATTTAAGGGCCTATTCACACTATCGGTTTCGCACCCGCTCCACTCTCGCTCCGCTCCCGGTCCGCTCTCGCTCTACCCCATTCACACTAGCGCTCCGCTCCCGCTCCACTCCCGGTCCGCTCTCCTAATGTCTTACCATATTCACACTATATAATTTTACAAAGTCCCGCGAAATGGTCTGTGTGTGTGTGTGTGTGTGTGTGTGTCTGTGTGTGTGTATGTGAACAGACTAGCTCCAAAACTATAAACCGTACGAACCTGAAATTGCGTATTAGGTGTATGGATATGCCCGCGATGTGACAGCCGAAATTTCATCAAAATTGGTCAATCAGAGGGGGTACTTTACTTATAGAATTATATCTAATTTTTACGTTTTTTTCGATTTTCTCAAAAACGGCTCTAACGATTTTGATTAAACTTGATATTTCATGCATGTATGTGCCTGCGATATGAAAGTCAAAATCTCATCAAAATTGATTGATTGGAGGGGGTACTTTACTTAATAAATTTTGTCTTATGTTCACGTGTTTTTTTTTTTTTTTATTTACTCAAAAACGGCTTTCAAGATTTTGATCGTACTCGCGATGTATGTATATGCCAAAGATGTGATAGCCAACATTTCATAAAAATTGGTCAAACCGAGGGAGCACACTATTCCATAATTTTTTTCCAATGTTTACCTTTTTTCGATGATCTTAAAAAAGGCTTGAACGATTTTTATCAAATTCGTCATGTTTAATGAAAATTAGGTTATTTAATATCAGGTAAGCTTTATCATTATTAAAATGTTCTGAGGGGGCTTAAATGGGGTAGAGGCCTTTTTTGTTTGTTCGTATTTTTGTTTCTTATAAAGTACCTTTATTTTTGTTTATATGGAGAAATTACTGTCTCTCGTTACTCCTAAAAATAAGAAATGGCTAAATATGAGATATGATAAAAATAAAGTAAACATATAGAGGAGAAAAAAAGAAAAATATTCAGTCAACTCATAAAACTCTTTGAGCCCACTCATGCGGAGTACGCCTTTAATGACAGATCATTGTTCATAATTAAAGCCGTTCTGTTCATTTGAGAAGTCACAATTAACAAAACCCATTAATTTCTAATCTAAATAAGTTGGTAAGTGAAAGTTGTGTGTTGCGCGCACGCACCAGATTTTTTTTGTTAATGATCTGACATTTTTCATAATATACTGCATTTTTATACGTTTCAAATTAAACGTTATTTTATAATAGCAATGAGTATGTAGTCAATAAATAAATCGGTGACCGTTTTTTACGAGTACATTAATTCATAGCAAAATATATCTCAAACATAACATGAATTTTTCACGTCGAAAAACCGCGCGTATTGTTGGTGATTTTTTTTTTATCATTTCAAGCGTATTCGAATACATTCGGAAAAAAATTTAAATTATTTCTTCATCATTAATTAAATTAATTTATAATTATATATATATATATATATATAGATATATATTTTTTTTTTAAAGTTGAACATTTTTGGCCGTAAAATTGACGAATAAATAAATACTTTAATAACAAAGTTAATTATTAATTAAAATCCAAATACAGACGGCTTCGATTATTAATGGCTTCAATCGTGAACGGTGTAAAATTATATAATGTGAAGATGAAAAAACTTAGGAGAGTGGAGCGGGACTGGAGCGGGAGTGGAGCGGGGCGGAACGAGGCCTGACCTGTGCCAATATTGTGATTAACCTCTCTCTATTCCTCTTTAGAATATTTTGCCAGTGAGACCGGACCGGGAGCGGAGCGCTAGTGTAAATGGGGTAGAGTGAGAGCGGACCGGGAATGGAGCGAGACCGGAGCGGTACCGATAGTGGAGCGAGACCGGAGCGGTACCGATAGTGGAATTCTCTGTCTATTTCTCTTTAGAATATTTTAGCGGACCGGGAGTGGAGCGGGAGCGGAGCGGAGAGATAGTATGAATCCGCCCTTAAAGATATTTACTTATTAAATATTGACAACCACAATAAGACGCAACAAAACCATATGTCAACCTTGGTTCTTTTGTCTTTTTTACCATTCAAGTAGATTTTTTGGCATCATTAAATTTTAATTTTTGTAATCTTCTTGACGTAGGTGATAAACTGCTGAACCAGTGAAGAGAGTTTCAAAAGAACTATTATGTGAATTATAGATTTTTTGTGTTTCCTATACACTTTAAAAAATTTGTACTTTAATAATTTTGCATTTCCATGCCTCATATGAATTTTGGAGAAACTTGGAAAATCGGGTTAGTTTAGCTTCTTTCACAATTTTTATTTTTTTTGTAACACATTTTACGAAAATAATTTCATAGTTTTGCTTTTATTATTATTTGCTTCTTATTATAGTATTGAGTTCGTGACATAGGGATACAACGTACCTCCCATTACTACAACTACATTAACATCCATCAAAGACTCGTCTATAACAATAACCCAATGACAGACAATTTAAAAAATTTAAACAACACTCATAGCCCATCCCGACGACTCAACTCAATTACTACTCCTTTAAAGGAACGCAGTCGAAGCAGCCCACAAACTTTGCTTATTGCAAAGCAATTTTGCAGATTGCAAATTTTAAATCTTGTTAAATGAATTGTATTATTATTACTTGCAGAACAGTTAAAATTTTAATAGATGTATATTACTTACTTCTACGTCAATAATAGTTGTTTAAAAAAAAAAAATAATAAACTGAATTAAGCTTAGTTTTTCCTGGATTAATTTCAAATTTGGGCTTAAATAATTTTGCAAGAATAGGGTAAACCGTACAATTATTGGCACCCTTAAGACTAAATTTCTGTGGTGTCATTAAAAAAAATACTTCTTATGAAGGGATTTAATTGAAACTTCCTGTAAATCTCCTTTATCTATCCTTATAAAGACTTAAGAGTTTTTCGGGTCAAAAGTTCCATAGTTTTACAATATGGCAATATTTATTGTTAAAAGTGCCAAATCTAGTAATTGGCACCCTGCGGATTTAATTGTGAAATCTTCCCTATGGTTAGTTTGTTAAAGTGTTACTTCATAGACAACTTAGAGGACCCTTCAAACGTTAGGCTCATGTATATCTTGTAATAAAATTAGAACTTGTTTACCCATTTCTTTAACTTAAAGTTGGGGTGCCAATAACTGTACTGAGTGCCAATAACTGTATGGTTTACCCTATGTCTCATGTAAATCTTGGAGAATTTCACTGATGCTGAGATACAAATGTAAACTTGAGAAAGAGGCGGTTGGGGTTAGTTTAGTTTTTTCTACAGTTTTTTTTTTGGGGGGGGATCCAGATATTTAAAGTGAATGGTTTACAAGCTGACTAAGTGTAAGATAAAAGTACGATAGTAGACGGAATATGATATAACTATATAATAGATAGGTTTAGTTAGACTAATAATAAGTTTGGTAACGTTAATCATACCCCGATGTTTGTCAAGACTAGATAAAAAGGTTGTATTTTTTGTAACTGGAACATGTTTAAAGAGAGTTATATCGTTAAGAACAAGATAGTAGGGTCATAGAATTGAGTAGAACAACATTGCTCCAATGTTGAAGCAATTGGAGGACACGTGGACTGTGCTAGAGAAGTATGCTAGGGAGGGTTGCTTACATCATTAATGGAACTAGCCCTGGAAAGAGTAACACCCTCGCTTCAATAGCGTTATTGAGCAAGTCCCCACCCGCTGACCTTTCCTCCATCCTTGTTAAATCATCTCTTTTGTCCTCACTCTTTCACAAGGCTTACACCTCTTGGTTCCTCTTGTCATGTCTGTCCATTTAGGGAACGGCATCGGGGATCGTTTTCTTTTCCGAAGACAATGTGCCAAGTGGCCTCCTCCGGCATAAATCTGCGTCGTGTAACTCCAAAACGGAGCGTCACCAAGTACTCGGTAAGGAGAACTGGGCTAAAAAGAAAAAAAAGAAAAGAAGAAAAACAAAGTTCAAAGATGGAGAGATAGCGTTTCGATGCCCTACTTACTCGCTTCTTAATTTAGGCATTGGTATTAATTGAAAAATAGAAGATGCTTATTATTTTATAAATTAAATATATTTTATATTTAACATACAAATATAAAATATACTTGTCAGGCCAGTGAATGAGTAGTTAGGGCGAAATAAGCCAAAAATGATTTAGGTGGCTTAAAAGAATTATGTTTCTTCGTAGCGTTTAAGTCAATAAGCTATTATTCTTTCATTTGAAATTCAGTTATTATAATTTACGTTGAATCTGTTATAATCGTCGATATGCAATTACTCAAATGTAATATCTCATTACTAATAAGATCTGGTCAGTTGGTTCAATTTCCGTGATCATTAGCCATTAATTTGGTACTTAAAAAAATGGTATTTTTTAAATAATGTCTAAGCTTCACAATGAAAACCTGATTTTATACAAATACTGTTCAAACTTTAAAAAACTGAAAACTTAAAAAATTAGGCACATATTCAGTGGGATCACAGAAATATGGTCAAATTGATCGCCATGTTAAATTCAACACAATGACCTTTTAAATTTTTTAAAATCCTTACAGTTATGTAATACATACATTTCTTTTTTTAGACATTTTTAACTGAAAGACGAAGACTTCATACAAACGTTCTAGGTTTCGAAAAAAGGAATGCATATATGCAAGGAGTAAGCAATGATTTGGTCCACAGAAATATCAGTTTGTGCTTCATCGGCTAAACTAATAAATAATTATCTGTTGTGTACGCACGTAAGTAATCTAACATGGATTTAATATTAAATTCAATGGGATGATTTGGTTTACGTATGTGCAAAGAATTTCTTGCCACCCATTTGGGACATTTTTATAATACCTGAGAATTTTCATGATCTCATTCTTTTCCATGGGCTATACGATTCGGACACCATTTTCATTATTCCTAATAAGACAAAAGGTTTAGTTAAAGCCGATAATTAAAATTTTGATATAATCATTTATTTTCTTTAGCAATCCTGTACACAAGTGCCGGTGGTTAGCATACCTAATGCTACTGCACAGAATATCCAGGATTCCCTGAGCCCACCTGATTCGTAGCCCTAGGATGTATCAAAGGCAGTGAAAAATTCTTGGCTATGCCGTTCTTCCGAGAGGACGCAAGTAAGTTAAGGTCCCGAGCCCGTCCGATTAGCCTTGAAAACATAAAGTGACGTTAAATAAGCAAACGCTCCCTGTATCCATAAATTGAAGGGTTTCCCATCCACCTTCCTCAAGTACATCGCGCACCCCCGATAAAAAAAAAAAATGCAACCTTAGCAAAAAAGCCAATTTTATTTAAGTTGCTCAAGTGTTTTATTATATAGAATATTTTGGCTTCTTGTAGTTTTCCTAGCCAGAAACTTCGCTCAGCTCGAGTGTTATAATATTTGAAATTAAATTATGCAGGTAAAATGTAAAAGATAGGTCTTTTACGAGAATTATGAAATGAGCAACAGTTATTGGGTAAATATTCACTTGGTTAAATATTGTTTATCATTGTAATTTAAATTTAGAATAATGATATCCTGTAAAATATTTAAATATGTTCATATTTATACCCCAATTCAACCAAAAATGCTGCCCCGAATCAAAAGACCTCTTTGGAAAGCCGAAATTGAGACATAATTGTTGATCCCGACGCAGAGATACTGCGTTCCAGTAGTCTTCGGGTCCGTTCCGGATGACCAAATATATATTTTAATACAAGATGACGGCGGGATGATGAGCCGAGATGGTTTGGGAGGATAGCGAAAGTTCCATATTAGGCCTTCTCGAAGCTCGTAAATTTGTATACAATCCGAATTCTGGATTCCTTTCGTCCTTATTAGTGAGAAGGGCCGAAAGATCGTTTGGAGCGATTCAACAGATTTTTTTTATGAAGTTCTAAAAATATTAAAAGGAGCAAACTTCCTCCGTGAGCTTCCATTCATTCACTATATGTTATCAAACTGGTTTTACTTGGATGCATTCAGTTTAAAATATTTTAGGTTGCGACGGTTGAAAGCATGCTGCGCCCTGATAAATTATCAAACGAAATAGAATTCAAGGATGCATTAAGTCATCCTATTCATTGACTTTGAAATTAAAAAGCCTTTATTTTCAGTTCACCTATGGCTACTCGTCATAAGTAATTACATATGGTAACGCTCACGCGCTAATTACAATTATTAATTTATAATATTTGGATTTCGAAATCTCTAAAATGTAATTAAAAATTACGAAAAGGAATTATTGTAGCGGGGCTATGATTCGTCAAGTAACAAGACGGAAAAGGTGCCAGAAACCGTTAATTGTTTTTCATAGCTTGTTTTAATCAATTTCAAAACACCATACGATTTTTTGAAATAATTTCATGTAGGTATATTGCTTTTTTTTGCTAAAAAATTTTTTTTGATCGTTTTGATTTTTTATTTTTTTTATCGTAAAACGAAATAGTATGTAGGATGGCAAATTAGGGTGTTTTTCGTTTAATGCACAATTCGGTTATTAAAAAAGTAACACGTGATTAATATAAATAATTAATATAAATAATTGTTAACACAAATGATATGGTTTATTCTAATTTCCAAAATGAAGCAATATCTTCCAATATAACCTCAAACAGGTCTTTCCCCATATTCCTTTGTCTCCACATAAATTCACAGAGATATGAATCCAACATTGTTCTTCTAGTTCCAGCTTCTATTTTATTTCTTCTTTTGGCCGCAGCCCATAACGATTCTATCGACTGTGTGTGCGCCTTGTAGTATAGTTTTTCTTTATGGATGAGGCCTTTTTCTTGTAAGAATGCAATGGTTCGGTCCAAATCTTTAAAATCTTCGTATAACCTGAACATAGCCATTATGAGGTTTTAAACGAAACTAAGAAATGTAGTCATATGTTCTACTGATATGGAGGTTGTAATTATATAACGTGTTACTTTTTTTAATAACAGTTACTTTTTTTAATAACCGAATTGTGCATTAAACGAAAAAGACCCGCAAATTATTTGAAGGCGTTTACTACGTTACGAACAGAATTGCCTTTTTTTTTTTGTATACTTTATAATTGTGTTTTTATTTGTTGTTTTTTTTTAACCATTGTATAAAAATATTGTTATCAATATAAAAAAAAAAGTTTGACTGTAAAACTTTATCACATATAATATTAGGACCTAAATATATTAAAAGTATTGTAGGGTAAACCATACAGTTAATGACACCCCAACTTTAACTTAAAGAAATAAGTAAACAAGTCCTCATTTTATTTCAAGATATACATAAATCTAATGTTTGAAGGGTCCTCTAAGTCATCTATGAAGTACTTTAACAAACTAACCATAGGGAAGATTTCACAATTAAATCCACAGGGTGTCAATAACTAGTTTTTGCACTTTTAACAATAAATATTGCCGTATGGTAAAACTATTGTACTTTTGACTCAAAAAAACCTCTTGAGTCTTTATAAGGATAGATAAAGGAGAGTTACAGGAAGTTTCAATTACATCCCTTCATAAGAAGTATTTTTTTTAATGACACCACAGGAACTTAGTCTTAAGGGTGCCAATAATTGTACGGTTTACCCTATTTCTTAAAGAATTATATTACATATCATAAATTTCCGCTGATGAGATGTTTTACTTAAGCAATGCCTAACGTGAAGATTAAATTTGATATTAGGTTCTTTATTAGGCCTACTTTTATTATTATTATTATTTTCGTTGCTTCTACAAGCATCCAATGATTCAATAACAATTAAAATCTTAACATTAAGACGCTATTTTAGCATCCATCCCTGAATTAATGAAAATATGGAAATAAAAACTTATTTTGAAGTGATCCTTGTTGAATGTAGAGACCTAGAAGCTAGTGTTATTTGTCGTTACTATTGTTAGCATATTGTAATACAACAAAAATAATTAAATATAAATCTCTGTATAAAGTTCAGTAATAGAAAATGGTGTTGTTTTAATTATTATTTTTATTTTTCGAGAGTTGATCAAGGAGATTTTGTCAGCAATCACGCTTCTCTGCAAGGCACATCTCAAAATATTTTAAGAGGCTATGACCGGCTTAAAAAACAATATTATGCCCCGCGAAGTCATTTCAATACCACAGTCGATCCGTAGCTTATGGCAACTAGGTCCAGGACTAAGTCCATTTTCTTACTCATTACTATAAACGTATTGTTAACTAACCATATAAATTCTGATAATAATTAAGAGACTGTTTGAAAAATACTTAATTTTCTTTCCTGTTCAAGTCCTGTATCCTAACCATAACTCAACGAGACCCTTATCCGCTATTTACTTACCCCGCAATTTCTGTCTTGCGAAAATATTGACATAAATACATTATTTTCGAAGGGTCAATAAAGTTTTTGTTTCGACACTTCGGGTGCCAAAGTGAGCGGTATCGATTCCCTTGACTCGATATCTTGTTGGATATCCTCGAGGATCCCCGCCCTCGAACGTGCTCCGTTTCCCTCAAGACCTTGACTCGATTTGCTAACGTTTGCGGTTTGCCTCTTGGCCAACCGGCGGCATTGATCCCACATCCGAACCTCTACCTCTTTTCGCCCTCCGATCTTCCCCTCTTGCCACAGGGGTTACGTCACAGCCGAGGACCTTTTGCTCCTTGGTAAAGAGATCAGACGGAAGTGATGGATTCACAGTTAAACAAACAACTAAGATCATAGCCTGAGATTTATGGGAGCGGGCTGACATGTGGAAATGTAACTTAGGAAATTCCAGCAAAAGAATTTTTTCTTTTCGATCTCCTTCGAGACGGTTTAGCCGTTTAACAGCACATCTATGCTACCTTACGGTTTTTCAAAATCGATAGAGCTGGAGCACTTCCAAATTCTTAGAATGTATTATGATATTTACAGAGATGGTTAATAAAAATTAATGAATATGAAAGCATAAGATTTTTACAAGTAATTCAAAATCAAAAAAGAGCAAGTTCCAAGTACTTTAGTTTTTCCATTGACATCTGAAATCGTTTTAAAGATCATAGTAAACACATGAAGGAAGAAAATGAATTGACTAAGAACATAATTGCCAGTCATATTTTAAAAAATAATCACGTAGTGGCTACCATATTACTAATTATACAGTAGAATAATTCGGATTAATGGTCAATAGAGGCAGTAAGATAGCAGATTGAACAAATACGTGAAGTGACACATGCCACCTTCATAGTGGAAAAATATCAGATGGCTCATATCATATAATAGGCTATACACAATAGAATCAGCATTTAGTAAAGATGAACAAAATAAAATTAAACAAAGTTTACTCCCCACAGATAGTTAATGATAGAATAACAGGGAGTTCACAAGATGCCCTGTATAAAAAATATCTTAATGTGGTATTAATACAACTAATATAATAATTATAATTAACTTTAATTTTTTAATTGTTGTTTTATATTGGCGTAACAAGACTTACGAACAATTAACTTCATCGTTGCTCATCTGGTTGCGTTTAAGTCGACATTTTATTGAAATATTTCCCAGTGAAGATGAGCCGTGGCGATGGCTTATTAATGTATCAGAGCTGAGATTACAGCTGGGTAATTGGGCAAGGGACAAGCGAACTAACGGGCACTAACAGCCTCTGCAATTTATCGCTAATCTGCCCTTTTAAAATAATAGTCCCCGGTCCAAGCTGTCGCTTCCCGAACCCACTTCTGCGGCGGCGTCATGTCTCTCCTCCTCGAGAACCTTCCATTAGAACTTCCATTCCTGGGGGCCAAATCGTCCCGCAATTATATAATGATAGAATTCCATTGCATTTGATACCGGAATTAAGAAAATTGAAGTCGGGTATAATAACAGACCAATTTTCCAATTTTCATCCTCTCTTAAAATATAGTTATAACTCACTATCCTATAAGTATATATTTAAAAAAAAATAAATAATGAAAAAATAGAAAGATTCAGATCCAAGGAAACAAAAGTAAATATGAGAATATCTTGTTTTATCAAGACATCGAACCGATGGGATATGAGCTTTTCCAGTAGTCTAAGGATCCCAGGATACTCAATTCAGAACGGTGTGTGGTCGATCGAAAATATTGACTTTCTATCAACAATTTTTATCATCAATATAGGATGGGAATCATGGATGAGGGGATCATGAATCCCATCATTTAAGTAAACGATAGGGGGGGGGGGGGGTGGCGTACTGGGTAGCCGTAAGAAAGCTCTTCTTTCCAAATTACAATAGTAATGGCTAGCATATTTTATGTTTCAAATATCTCCTCTTAAAAAAATAAAGTATTTAAAATTAATTTAAAAAAAAAAGGTGGTTACCCACGAATAAAGATTGAATTAATATAAAATACTAGTAGAGATGAGAGATGGTCAACTGTTCTTCAATTAAGATAGGTTAAATGATGGTCAGGATTTTCAGTTACAATGATATTTATTATGGTAAGCCAACGTTTCGATCCAACTTGTGGATCTTCATCAGAGCTACTGAGTCCAGGTGGATACCCCATACTTGGTATCCACCTGGACTCAGTAGCCCTGATGAAGATCCACAAGTTGGATCGAAACGTTGGCTTACCATAATAAATATCATTGTAACTGAAAATCCTGACCATCATTTAACCTATCTTAATATAATATAATTTAAAATTGACGTTCGTCAAGTGATACCAAAAATTTGACAAAAATTGTCCACCTCCCGTTACTACTCGCAAAGATTGCGAGATCGGGGGAGAGGTATCAGTGAAGAGGAAGGATTGGCTTCGCTTGTGGTGTAGTGGTTAGCATACCCCGCATGTCACGCGGGAGACCCGGGTTCGACTCCCGGCGGAGCCCAGTCTTTTCTCTTCAAAAAGTACATTGGATTTTTAAAATTAATTTAAAAAAGAAAGGTGGTTACCCACGAATAAAGATTGAATTAATAAAAGATTAAATAATTATACTTTTGGATAACAAAATGAAAGATTTTTTTCTTTTCTATATCCCTTAGTCTAAATAATAGCAACGTAATTTTCAGCATGCGTTCTTACACTGCAATAAATTTTATATACCTACAACTTAAATTTATTGTTGATATTTTTTCTGCATATATCATTACTATGATGTTCATTTTTTTAAAAGATGTTAGGAGTAAACAAACAGCATTTCTATTTTAAAATGGTAAATCTTAGCGTTTGGGTGAGATGCTCCATATCCAGAAACCGTTTCCTAAGTTTATATGTATATGTACAACATTAAATATATGTACAACATTTACGAACCTTCCTAAGGAAGCAGTTAAGGTAAACTTAACTGGTTCCTATGTTAAGGTTACCTTTAAGCTTAAGCGTTCCTTTAGATAATTCTCATTTTATGAACCTTCCTTAACAATTCCTTTCCTTAACTAAGTATGCATTTATTAAGGTGCAAATTTAAGGCCACCTTAACTAAACAACCAATCAGAGAAGATTGATAAGAGTACTCCGCCGCTAGGTGTAACCTCCCTAACCTGACATCAGTGTTAACTTCACTCTTGTGATGTGTTTCTCAATAATTAATTCAATTAATTATTGTTTCGAGTGTTTTAAGTAGTTAATGTGGCAGCTCTAGAACTATAAGAACATGATAATTGGAGCAGAAATCACAAAAAGTTGAATAGTGTGCAAACATTGTTAGTGTAAAAGAACAAACAAATTTATACAATGATTCATCTAACCGATTTCAAAACAACTTAATGGATGCATCAGGATAACAATCAAAAATGTCTTTATTATAAGATGAAGATGCAAATGAGAGTGAAAAAGTGTGATAAAACAATGTTAGGTAGTGCTAGTCTCAAACTTTATTTCTCTTGAGGTTAGCTTGAGGGATGAGAGACTGCAATATTCTTCTAATTAAGATGTTTGTGATATACTATTGTATATTCATTATATATTTCTTAATATTCTTCAAAATATTCTTGGATGGTTTAGTTCCAACCTTCTTCATGAGAAGGAGTTGTAAATGTTAGATATGTGTAAATCAGTAACCAACTTATTTTAAAAAGGATGTGTGTTGGAATTGTGAAATATTAAAGCTTCAGTTTCTTTAATAAGTAAGGTGAAATTTGTTTTCAACAACTTCATATTCTTATATGAATTATTAAAAACTGATTGTTTACTTTAGAATTTTATTACTTTTGTATTAGCATATTAAATATTGAAAAATCTTAGTTGATGTACATGTGTTTTGACATTTTATAAAGAATTGGTTTATTAGTGTGTATTATGAGTCTATTATTTATTTTTCCTTTTCATATAATAATAAATAAAAGTTGTCTATCAGTTTGTTTCTGTTCTTTTTACATTTCTCTTACCACTCTTCCAAAAACTTGTAATACCAAACTTATCTAATTTCAGCAAATTCCATGAAAGCCTTTTATGTAAAATAGGCATGGATAAATAAATAAAATTTATAAATTTTAAAGTGTTACTATTAAAATTAAAGTTAATTTTCTCATATTTGATTCACTCTATATTTCATATCAAGATTTCGTTTTGTCAATGAGTAACTGAGTGAAACTATCTTTACTATAAATAATTAAGATTATATTGCTCATTACAGTACTACTTGCAGAAGAAAAAATGAATTCACTTATATTCTTTCAGATGTTTGTTTATATCACCACCTAATCAAATATTTACAAATACAGCTCTAATACTGGCTACTGAAACATAATTAATGTTAATGTAAGTGTAATAATGGAAGCATCTGTAAAGATTCAAAAACATCTGCATCAAAATGTTTGTGATTAAAGTTTTACACTGAAGTAATACTATCAATATACTAAATGCAGTATTCATTAATTGAAAATAATATATCTTTTGTTTTGATTTTACTTATATGAAGAAATTATCTGTCTCTCATTGTGCCTAGTAATAAGAATGGCTAAATAAAAAAATATTTGATAAATATATAAAGGAGAAAAAAAGAAAAATAATTCACCAAGATTATAATTTTTAATTTCCTTAAAAAGTGCAATAATATATCATCGCCTTTGTTGTTTATACCTCATATAAATAAAGTAAAAATTCCAAAAAGTCGCTTTGTTCTTAATAAACGGTTCTTTTTAATAATTATTTAAGTCCTGATATTTGTTTTCTGCTTTTATTTCTATTATTAAATAGTTAAGGATAAGCTAAAGGTAGCTAATCACCTACCTTAGCACTAAGGAAGGAAAACAGATCAAATTTATAGGAACACCTTAGGATCTAAGGCTTCCTTAAGATAGGAAAGCGTAAAGGAACGTTTATAAAATGAAAATTGTGTTAAGGTTAGCTAAAGGTGTGCATTTTAAGGAAGCCGTTAGCAAGGCGTTCCTTAGGAACGTTCATAAATACGCCCTAAGTACTTCATTAAGGATTCATCTTGCAACTCTTCAACTCGGCACTTAATCCACTGCCTTTCCCTCTACCCGTAGAAAAAAAAAACACCTTTTAGCCTAAAAGGCGATGAATGGTTTTTCCAAAAAAAAAAAAAATCTCGCCATAGCAAACATAATACCCACGATTTCATTTAATCAAAGGGCTAAAATACTTTAATTTTAGTTTCTGTACATCAGAACCAGACTAAGGTTAGTCACACTGGGCCGAATTGTCTAGAAAGCACAAACAACATGAGAAATTATCTCCCTGTTTTGCTGCCGAATCTTGTTGAATTAACCAGTATAAAGTATTGACATAATTAAAATTATAGTATCATTAAATTTGTATGTTTTAGAATAAAACACTAATTAAGTCAGCCCGACTTGAAATATTTTTTGTTTTGCCTGTAAAAGCCTTAGAACGTACCAAATCTAATATTAAGTTTAATGAAGGATCAAATGCTATATACAGTGATGTTATAACCTGAAAATCGTAATATTTAAACTTAGATTCGTCCAGTACCGAAGGATTTGATATTCTTCATAAATTAATTAGAAATTTAATAAATATTTCCATATAATAAAGTGATGAATAGTACACTATAATTGATTAAATAAAAGAGCTCAAGAAAAAACAGGAATTCCTGCAGATTTTTTTTAGTGTCAATTCTCCTGGCAATTTCGGAAGGAATAAAGGGATATAAAACAATGATAGATCTGTAGGAATCTGAGAAGTCAGGAGCCGGGGTAGGAGTGTTAAAGAAGGGTGACGACGATAACTGCTTCTACCCAAAAATGGAGTGTCCAAAAAAGGACGTGTTTTGGGCACGTATTTTGTGTTCTATCGAGGCAGGGGTCAGAGACACGGCGGAATGTGGCCGGACACCTGATAGTGATGTGCCGCCAGAGATCTGGCTGCTGCAGATGTGCTCGAGATGTTGTCCTGGGCACCGAGCGTGAAGGAAATAACGATAACTACGTGAAGAAAATGACCCTGGATTTGGGGGTTTAGCCGCTTCATGATCTTCCCCGGGTCACTCGTGCCGCATCTCTCTAGCGGATCTTGGGGACAGTATGCTCAAGAGGAAAGTCAAAGAAAAAACAAGGGGTAGTATAAAAAATATTAAACGCTTACTGGAAGTATGAATTGTAAACAAAACACTTTTTACAATGTCATTAGAGGTTTTTTATTTTTAATGAAAGAAATAATTCATTCTGCCACTATCAAGGGCATTAATATTAGAGCTATCATTCACATCATAACATGCACAAATGTACATAACTAAAAATAAAATAAAATGATAATGATAATTAGGGATGGAATATTCATGTATTTACATATTTCCTTCTGAGGCTTAGAAATGCACGTAAATGCATTCTAAATGGTTTTTATCATGATCTAAAACATTTCGAACCATTTTTATTTTCCATATTTTGTGGTTTTAAAAGATTTTTACATATATTTAGATAAATACATATTTTTGACCACATTTTACAACTTTTAGGGCATTTACTTTCAAATTTAATTTTATTGTTAGTTATTTACCTGTTTTACCTATATTCAATCGACATATGTAGAATAAATAAAGTTTAAAACAGAGAATGAATGTAGGGATTAAAAATTTTTTTAGAATATCAAAAGGCACAAAGCAATATCGACAGTTCTCAGAAATTTTGATCCCCCTCTTTTCTTATATAGATGCCTCATCCTTGATAATGCTTAAATCTAGGTTGTGAAATGCCAAAAAGGAAAGAAAACAGAAAAAGCTTCGGCGCTAGTTTGCAGAATAAACATTCAAATGCGACCGTGAAGGTGTCGTTGTGAAGGTATTGTTTGTGCTGCCAAAACACATTTAAACGGATCAACGATTTTTGGTTTTACAGCATTTGAAAACGACGAAACACATAGAAAATAAGTCGGCTGATGTGTCAGTCGACGTGAAAAGATCGCTCAGCAAATACAAAGATTTACTTACAATTCTAGAATGCATCTAATTTGCTAAGTTATTTATGGTAAAGGTGAGGAATTTTAATGTGTATTCTTACATTTCCAAAAATTTTGCTAATTTTTTTTTATTTTGATATTTTGTAAGTATTTTAAATGTATATTTATTTTTTATGTGAATACTGAACTTTTTATTTATTTTTAATTTTCAGTCTATATTTTCATTTTTTTTTTCGTCCATATTTTCATATTTTTATTACATACATATATTTGCAAATATACGTCCATATTTATTTGGATATCTTGAAATTTTTATTACATAAAAATCCTATCCCTGATATAATATATAATTAAAATAAGAAAATAATACATTTCATCTCATATTCATAGGTATATTTAAAGATAATTTCTAAGTTTTAAAAATATTATATTCAATTATGTTAGAATAAAAGATTTTGCATTAGCCATCCTCTCACAGAAAATAATGGATCTTCTCAGCTTACAATTACAAAAGCTGTAGTTAGTATACGATCAAAGTGATTGAGGTATGTCCCCTGATTAGAAATTATAACCAAATCAAAGCCCAGCATAAATAATAAAAATTTAACCGCCCCTAAAATTCACTACATCATTTTGCATCTTCCTAAATATTATTTATCTCGTAAACAATGAGCACCATTTCTAGTCACCATTTTGTTGATTCTTAAGTTTAAATTAAAAATTATGATGAATAAATTATCTTTCCAAACATTATAAGAAATTGAAAATAGAACACGAAGGCATTAGTTTAAAACTTTTTTTTATGAATATACCATTTTATATATAAGACAGATCTACAGACCGTTTTTTAAAAAGTGAGTTGATTAGGCAGAGTTTTTTTCTAAAAGTTGACTCTTAACCTTTTTTTTTTTTTTTTTCCTTAAAAAACAAAAGTAAAAAAAGTAAAATATCATAACGCAAATAAAAACATTTCTTAAATGTCTAAATTCATGACCAAATATCCAAATATTTGCCAAGGTATTGGTGAATGACAATCTAAAAATAATTATATATTTCCCCATATCCACTATATCTTTTCTTCATTTCTCTACGATTTCCTGGTCTATAAATTACCCTTGAAGTTTTAACTGTATAATATGTAGTTTATATTAATGTATCTTGAAACTTGGCAAATTGAAAACTATAATTATTATATCCATAAATTACAAACCTCTTCATTCCATGATAACAGGAAAAGATTGCTAGATATGGATTATAAAAGTCTAATAGCTTTTCTTGTCGAAAGGTTAAATCAAATGTCGTTTATAGTATCTACAAGTTAACTAATAATTCTCAAGTCTAATAATTATTTTTATTAGTCTTTGTTATAAACAATAACATTAACATTAGTGAATGGTCCCAGGTCATTTTTTCCGCCTTACCCTTTCCTAAGGTCCAGTTCCCACGTCAAGTTGCATTGGGTTATGTCACCCACATAGTTTACACCAACTTAGGGCCTTCTGCCGAACCCTTTTTCCTAGAACACTTGCCCGTGCTGCATCCTTCCTTTAGCATGCCGTCCTCAGATTTAGGGGTCCTAATTTATCTTTATTTATGGTATCATAAATATGACTCATTCATTGTATCATTTATATGGCTCATTTATGATATCATTTATCTTGATGTCCAACGGCCGCCCCCCGCCGGCATACCAGGAGACACGGACAAAGATTTTACCCCCTCTCCTCACAAGATTTCCTCATCCCCACTTCTGCTCTTTAGATATATAAGGGTCTGTAAACTTAGTAATAAGGAATTCTAGTTGGTAAACTCTAAGTATAATGTTCATGTAATAATTCTGTACTAAATAAAAGTCTTTTTAGTAAGCTTCACTGTTGTCAGTTCATTAATTGGCGTCCGAACAGCAGACGGTATTTATCGGGAACTCACTATTACTACTAGGTATTCCCGTGTGATAATCACTGTCAGAACCAGATCCCTGAAGAACTTCAACTTTTAAACCCACTCTTGCGAGGTATCTACTGGTTGATTGATTGGCCCACTCTACCCGAGGTACCAATATTCTTCAGAAGTCCCAGGTACATCCAGTCACAGAAAATCACTCTTGCGAGGTATTCTGCACTGGCAGTCTTCTCCTTGGCTCACTGTTACCAGGTACCGGAAGAAGACGACTGACTATCAGCAGTAAGCTTTCATCAGACTTTATGATAATTTATGTAATATTTATATATAAATGTATTTTGTATTTTGATGCCAGATTAATTCCCGGCAATTAATATAATGACTACTCAAATTGAATAATTAAAACAAATATCAGATATGGAATCATTTCCTATTGATGAAATTCATTATAATAAAATGCCTTATGTTAATGGCGACTCTAATGATTTAGAGCAATTAATCTTCGATTTGTTCGAAATAAAAATAAATAATAATGAGCAACCGTCCGATTTTCTCGAAAGGTTGACTAATAATAGAAATATTTTAATCTATAAATATAAACATGAAAAAATAATGAACAAAGACTTAATGATAAGTCAATTAGAATCAAGAATTTTATATCATTTTTATTCAAATATGCCATTAGATGTTCGGATAAATTTGATGAATAAATCTGATCATTTACGGAATCTAGATGATTTACGCTTATTATTAAATAGCGAGAATCATCTTCTTTCTGATAATGATTCAGTTTCATTTAAACCAAAATCAAAGGCAGAAAAAGAATATAATGATAATTACATTACAAAAAAATTAGATAAATGTTCCAAACATAATAAAATGAATAGTTCAAGACAAAATTATAAAATGTTGTCACCAGATCAAACCCATTTTTATAAGTATAAATATCCCAATAATAATGTTAAACATAAAAGATTTTTAAATGAGGGATCAATGAAAAATTACCAGCATCATTCCCGATACAAACAGAGGGAAGAAGACCCTAAAGACCGTAAAATTCGGGAATTAGAAGAACGAATTCAGCAACTATACGAAGCTGAGCGTTTTCTAAATATCGCACAAAATCCTCCGGAAACATATAATGTAAGCAAGGATACGCTAAAAACCGAAATCGTCGACAGTATAATTAGCGACAAGGATACGCTAAAAACCGAAATCGTCGACAGTATAATTAGCGACAAGGATATGCTAAAAACCGAAATCGTCGACAGTATAATTAGCGACAAGGATACGCTAAAAACCGAAATCGTCGATAGTATAATTAGCGACAAGGATACGCCAAAAACCGAAATCGTCAATAATATAATTTGCGAAAAGGATACGCCGAAAACAGAAATCGTTGGTAATCTAATTTATGACAAGGATACGCCGAAAACCGAAATCGTCGGTAATCTAATTTGTGAAAAGGATACGCCAAAAACCAAAATCGTCGATAATATAATTTGCGACAAGAATACGCCGAAACCAGAAATCGTCGTTAATCTTATTGGTGACAAAGATATGCTAAAAAACGAAAACAGTTCTATAATTTCTAGCCTTGCTGTAGAAATAACTCCCGATTTAGATAAAGTATCAAATAAAGCTGAAGAAGTTGAGAACGCTTCAATTGTAGAAGAAATACTTGAAAGCGAAATAATGCCCGAACGTCCCATTAATATTATTAATAACAATAATACTGATGCAATTTCGGTAGTTCAAAATATTTCACCTTTATTTGACAATATCTCTGTTAAATTAGAAGAACCAAAATTAGATATAATTCGACATGCAAATTATTACAACAAATTGCAGACGAAAAAACCGACAAGATCTAATATAAATGCACAATTAACAAAAAAAATTGTCTCTACAGGAGACATAATAAAAAAATTAAAATCTAAAATTAAATTAAAAATTCTAAAAATCCATAAATGGCGAAAAAGAAAGAATTTAATATATTTATGGATGTTGCAACCGGATAGAATACGAAATTACAAATGGATTGTGACGGAGTAAAATGGAAAAGAACGGAAACATAAAGTAAAATAAAAACTCATATAATAATAATTAGTTTTAAGATTGAATTACATAATTTGTATAAAATAAAATCATAAACTATAAAACCAGTAAGAAAGAACATAAAAACAATTAACCTGACGTCGATAATAAAATTAATACAAAATAATTAAAATCATACCTTAAAAATCATAATATTAAATAAGGATTGAATTTAGAATAATTATAAACATTTAGTGAACTAATGATTATAATTCCTAGATATAATAATGATTAAAAGAAATTATAAACAATAATAATTTATAATGAAACAAAAAAAAATGTAAATTAAATATTCTATTCTTTAGCAAAAATGATAATGAAAATAATTAGTTACATTTCGACAAAGCTGTTATAAAATTAATGCAAAATAATTACAATCATACTTTAAAAATCGTAATATTAAATAAGGATTGAATTTAGAATTCAATAGTGAACTAATAATTATAATTCCTAGAATAAATAGTGATTAAAAGAAATTGTAAACAATAATTTATTATGAAACAAAAAAAAAATGTAAATTAAATATTCTATTCTTTAGCAAAAATGATAATGAAAATAATTAGTTACATTTCTATAAAACCAGTAAGAAAGAACATAAAAACAATTAACCTGACGTCGATAATAAAATTAATACAAAATAATTACAATCATACTTTAAAAATCTTAATATTAAATAAGGATTGAATTTAGAATTCAATAGTGAACTAATAATTATAATTCCTAGAATAAATAGTGATTAAAAGAAATTGTAAACAATAATTTATTATGAAACAAAAAAAAAATGTAAATTAAATATTCTATTCTTTAGCAAAAATGATAATGAAAATAATTAGTTACATTTCGACAAAGCTGTTATAAAATTAATACAAAATAATTACAATCATACTTTAAAAATCGTAATATTAAATAAGGATTGAATTTAGAATTCAATAGTGAACTAATAATTATAATTCCTAGAATAAATAGTGATTAAAAGAAATTGTAAAAAATAATTTATTATGAAAAAAAAAAATTGTAATTTAAATATTCTATTCTTTAGCAAATATAATAATAAAAATAATTAGTAACATTTTGACATAAGCGGTTATTGATAATAAGGTAAATAAAAGTAATTTATAGATTTAAGAAAATTTAAAATACTGATTAATAAATTAATAAGATTCATTATGATTTATATATTAAGAAATTAATTATACATTAATTATATTAATAAATAATAACTGATTGTAAATAATTAAATATAATAGTAATAGATAATTTAATATAACAATAAATAAATAAACTGATAATAAAATAATAATTAATTTAAAAGAAAAACTTATGTGCTTAATGCCTTGTTAAAACAACCTTCTACAATAAGTGAAAGTAAAATAAATTAATTTAGAAATTCAATAAAACATTTATCAGACATATGTATCCTAATATTAACAAGTGATACCAATTTTGAAACACAAATCAGTACATTATTGATATAATAGTTCCGTTTTAATTATGTAATTATTCTATAATAATTATAAGCCATTATTAATCAGTTTAAAAATATGTTATTTTTAAGCCTTTTTTCCAACAATAATAACAATAATAATATATAAAATATATGTAATGATAAAATTAAGTATTACATTGATAATTAATATAGTATCTACTTAGCGTTTTTCTCTCAGTGAAAATTAAATTCATATATAAATATTAATTTTATAATAGTCATAAAAATATTTTGATGAACATATGATATATTGTATAATATTCATAATCTTAGAGCTTTATGATTAGATTTATCTTTTTATCTAATATGAAAAGTAATAAAAAAATAAAAAAAATAATAATAATAATAATAAAAAAGATATCTATAAATTTAAGCTCGAATTTGATTTTTGTTTTCGCAAAAGGCATTAGATTATTAATGAAGAAAATAATATCAAATTATTGCATATTATTTAATTAGAACTTATGATGAAAATTTTATGAAGGAATGAACATATCTGAATATGAACTTTGAAATTATATAAATTCATCACTAATATTTTATCTTAATATTGATGCACCGATAATTAGTCAATGCGGCTATATTATGCTAGAAAACATATTTACCTATCTAAAAGCTAGTTTATTTAGCCTATATTTAAGGGGAAAATATTGGTTACTGCAAGGGAGTTTATTTTCTTGTTTTGTAAAATAAACAAAAATAAAAAAAAAAGGAGTAGCTTTTATAGTAAATATTAAAGAAAAAATATTTTGTAGTAACCAGATAGTTTATTTTATTGTGAAATGAAAACAAAAATTTTTATGTCACAGAAGAAAATTGTAAAATATGATGAAGATATTAGAAGAAAAAGGTTGCTGAGAATATGTTTTAGTAATTACATTAATAAATTATACAGTAATACTTATAATTATAACAATATATAAGAGTATATTCACTTACAATGCTTCAATCATAGAAAGCATTTCATTATAAGGTAGTACAGTATTATTTAACATTTTAATACTTACTCAATAATTAGATCAACCTAATAATGATTAATTAGATTTATTAAGTCGTTTATTTTTATGTACCTTGAAATTACATATTATTATAAAATAAAAGCATAAATAAAAATGTATTATTTACTGTAAGAGTTTAATTGAACTGTATTGGATGGTCAAATGAAATTATTAAACACTACTGTAACGTAAGTGAAACATAATTACTAGAAATGAAATATGTTTTATATTCAAGTATAATCATAGAAAAAATATATTTATTTGAACTAAATAAATGATATGTATTAGAATGTAAGTAATTATAATTGAAGGATCACTTATTACTTATGTAATTATTAATTTATGTACTGTAATACTAATATTAATAATGATGTACAATTTTAATTTAAAAAAAAAATGGAAATTATTGTTAAAAAAGAAAAAAACTTATTAGGTATTAGTTGACTTATTGTATATTGTAGTATTCATGGAGTCATGAATTAATGTAGGGAAGAACCATGATTGTGCTTATTGTAATTAGGCAATGTAAACATAGAAACTCACAAAACCAAATGTAACAACATTTAGCTACCCAAAATTAACAATCCACATATTAATATCAGAGCTTAGAAGACCCTATAAATATTTACTAGAAAAAAAAATTATTTTAGCTCGGAGCCCTCGCTTCAAAAGGTGGGAGAAGTTAACTAATAATTCTCAAGTCTAATAATTATTTTTATTAGTCTTTGTTATAAACAATAACATTAACATTAGTGAATGGTCCCAGGTCATTTTTTCCGCCTTACCCTTTCCTAAGGTCCAGTTCCCACGTCAAGTTGCATTGGGTTATGTCACCCACATAGTTTACACCAACTTAGGGCCTTCTGCCGAACCCTTTTTCCTAGAACACTTGCCCGTGCTGCATCCTTCCTTTAGCATGCCGTCCTCAGATTTAGGGGTCCTAATTTATCTTTATTTATGGTATCATAAATATGACTCATTCATTGTATCATTTATATGGCTCATTTATGATATCATTTATCTTGATGTCCAACGGCCGCCCCCCGCCGGCATACCAGGAGACACGGACAAAGATTTTACCCCCTCTCCTCACAAGATTTCCTCATCCCCACTTCTGCTCTTTAGATATATAAGGGTCTGTAAACTTAGTAATAAGGAATTCTAGTTGGTAAACTCTAAGTATAATGTTCATGTAATAATTCTGTACTAAATAAAAGTCTTTTTAGTAAGCTTCACTGTTGTCAGTTCATTAATTTACATTATATAATCAATAAACTAGTTTTTCAATGATTCCTATCGATCTCCTTAATTTTCATTAACAAAAAAATTGATAATTAACTTAATTTAACAAGTAGGTATATTCTTCAATATTAAAGCAAACATTGATAAATGGCCGAGCATGTTTCTTTCGATCAGATCACCACATCCTATCCTTGCAGATATCCAGTCCATATCAAGAATACTCGCACACTAACCTTAAACTTTAAACAACTCACATTCATCTCGATAAATAAGTCCATGGATAACTCACTACCTTCTCCTCCCAACTTAGCTAAGTAGAAAAAAAAAAAGATGAAATGTGACAACATCAATTATAGACCAGATTTAATTAACATTTAAAAAGGACGCTAGCATACAACCTGTTATCCAATAGGAATAAATTGCTTTTACTAACTAATGGGAATATTTTTCTTTATATATTTTTTAATTTAGTTAATAATTTAATAAGGCATAAGTTAATTTAATGCCAGTTTTAGGACCAGATATTTATTTTTTTTAATGAATTTATTTTACAACACAATATAAAAGTATATATGTATATATATATATATATATATATATATATATATATGTTATATAGATGTAGAACATTTGCATATACTTAGCTTCCTTCCAGCTGTCTAAAAGAAAATATAATGTTAAGAGAATGAGTTTATTAAGAAATCAAAATAATCGAATGAAAAGTTAAAAGGGGATATGTCTACGACACACTTATGTCACATAGGTACATTTAAAAAAAAAAAATCATGAAACCTTTAAAACTTATTTTATTTTATCTATCCTCACTTCCACTTTCTTAATGCAAAATTAATCTAATCTTAAGGATAATGACAAGCAAACATTTAATTAATTCATAACAATAATCGATAATTTTATATTTTGAGAAATATTAGGAGACTTAGAATAAGATATTGTCAAAGAAGAAAGATGGTTTTTTTTTTGGGTTTTTTAATTGCGATTAACAAGTGCGGATTAAAAGAAAAGTTAAAAGGTGATTCCATCTATAGAATTTCATTTTTTTTTTCACTCATAATTAGACATTTGATAACATTTTCTTAGGAAGAAAACTAACATCAAATAGCTTGCTGCAAAATTTGATAGCTGTGATACATATTTAATGATAGCCTTATCCTAATACTTACTTAGATACTTATATTATTTTATTATAGTTACATTTCCAGGGTTGTAGATATCTTGAATAAAAGATCTGGGTACTGTTGGTTTTACTATATGTTACTAACCCGTGATTTTTAGGAAAATATGTACCTCATCTAACCTTAAAAAAATAGATCCTCCTTTTTTCAAAATAACAATATATTTTCTAACAAAATAAAAGCAATAATTTAACATTCGCTAACATAGATCTCAAACCTTGTTCGTTGCCTTTAATAACGTCTTTCCCAAAGAAAAGCTCCATCGAATACTGGGCTTGAACTGAATAGACATTTCATGTCAATTTTTTCCATTCTTTTACGTATGGCGGAATTCAATGTTCCTGAAAGAAACAGACACATTATTCCTCACTGTTTAATTCCGTTATTAACCCAGACAAATTTATCGCCATGGAGAATCATTCAAGACAAAAACATAGACATGGGCCTTTCAGTTTCACTAACTCCAATTTCAACACTTTACATAATATTTTTCATTAGAATATTCGTACCTTTTGACTTTTTATGTATATTTTAACAAAATGTAATGTTTTAATATTATTTTCACACTTTTACAAAATAGAAATGTCAAATGATACGATTTTTCCAAAGTAAACTATTATTAAAAGTGTTTTTCTGAAAAATGATGAAATCACAGTAAGTTATCCTGTCAAATGAACGGCTCATATGATGCTTACTATCGATGTTGATTGTGGATCATGAGATTTAATATAAGGAATTTTTTATAAGTTACACTAGGTAAAATGCTCCTAGAAAAAGTAATGGTTAGTAATACGTAATTGTAAAACAAACGAGATCCAAAAATCTTATTGATAAAACACAAAAAAAAAAATCTGGTACGTGCGCGCAACACACAACTTTCACTTACCAACTTACTTAGATTAGAAATTGACGTGTTTTGCAAAATATCATTTCCCAAAGTCACACATTTTTCTACAATAGTTAAAGCAGTTTTTGAGGAAATTAAAAAAACCCGTGAAAATGATACAAAATTTATTAAGTAAAGTCCCCCCTCCCGTAGATCAATTTTGATGAAATTTTTACAGTCGTATCTCGGGCATATAAATACATTAAATACCAAGTTTGATCAAAATCGTTAAAACCGTTTTTGAGTAAATAAAAAAAACACGTGAAAATGATACAAAATTTATTAAGTAAAGTCCCCCCTCGGGTTGATCAATTGTGATGAAATGTTGGTTATCACATCTTTGGCATATAAATACATCAAATACCAAGTTTGATCAAAATCGTTAAAAGCGTTTTTGAGTAAAAAAAAAAAAACATGTGAAAATGATACAAAATTTATTAAGTAAAGTCCCCTCTCCGGTTGATCAATTTTGATGAAATTTTTACAGTCATATTTCAGGCATATAAATAGATCAAATACTCAGTTTAATCAAAATCGTTAGAGCCGTTTTTGAGAAAAACGAAAAAAACTTAAAAAGTTATTAAATAAAGTACCCCCTCCCTTTGAGCAAATTTGATGAAATTTTCGCTGTCACATCGCGGGCTTATACATACTCTAAATACCCAATTTCAGGTTCGCACGGTTTATAGTTTTTGAGCTAGTCTGTTCACACACACACAGACACACAGACACACACACACACACAGACCATTTCGCGGGACTTGGTTATTTTGACTCAGGGGACCCCAAAACGTGTATTTCCGTTGAAAACCGGAAGTCGAATATTTTCACGATCGCAATACTTCCACTTACTATATATTTCATATATAGGTAAGTGAAAGTAAAAAGTTAAGAAGAACATTAATAATTAATATGTTATAGGACGAAATTATTCTACAACATTTATTTGAAGAATATATAATCCCAATAATGAATAAAAGAAATTTTAATGTTCTCAATTATGTTTTTTTCGTCATCCTTAAAAAAATATTTTCTTTTGCAGTAGCTATGCCATGCTTATGTTGCTAACTTATGAGATTTAATAGCCTTCATGACTGTCTAGTGAAATAACTTTCGATCTAAGAATAATTTATAACGACCGAGAACAATGTAATGATAATATACAGGTGCATTTTGATCCAAGGAACTCTGTAAGAATTAATTTTATAGTCTCCCGATTGAACTAAATCTCGCAAAGGTATCTCTTACATGAGGCTCTCCTGAGAACTAGGCTTCCGACATTTGTCGACCACGGATGCCACTAAAGGTTGATTTAGAAGGCAGAGAACATTTCCCCGCTCTAATGGAACTCTGAGCTATTCCGGCAAAAAATATTGCGGGGATTAAAATTTAATTGCAGAACAGACCGGAGCCGATAATTACCATAAAAGCAGAGCTGGGACTCAGACACCTTCCCAACTAGATATTTGAACCATTACGCCAACATTCTTGCCAGCAATTAACCGAGCAACATCAAGTGGAAAGGTCATAAATGAGATCTCCTCTCCAAGAACTGGGGCGATTCACTTTTTCTAGATTATTTTGCAGTCATGATGCTTAGGATTTATAATATATTCTGCTAATAATAGATTTGACTAACTTTGTATATTATTTTTAAATTGTACTTGACATTATTATCTTCCGCTTCCAGGAAGTTAGTTGGTTTGTGTTAAAGGCGTAAAACCGTACTTTCGTAATCAACGCCCGTAGAAAAAGGTATCAATTGTTCAGAAGTTTATGAAAGGAACTTCCAGAAGGTACCTCCAGAAAGGAACTTCCAGATGGAACCCACATTTTAACACACTTTAAAATGCAAATTAGCGAAAATTTTAATAAAAACAGTGTCTCAAGTTCGTTAAATCGGATTAGCTGGTAAAATTTATTAATTAGCATTTCCCAAACAAAAACTATCCATAAAACATTAATTGGGAATTAAAGTTCTGATAGTTGTATAACACCCGAGAACGTAATATCGCAAGTCCCCAAGAAGATGGTTATATGTCAAAAACTTTTTTTTTTAGATAGTCGCATTTGAAGTTTCAACAACATTCCCAATTTTGTTGAGTATGCATGTGCCTACTAACAGTGAGTCTAAAAATAGTCTTTGATCTCCAGTAGTCTATTATTTTGGCAGTTAGTACCACTGAAACTTAAAAGTAGCCGTATAAATGCTTTAAGAAGATTATCCCCGCTATAACAATATGGTAACTTGCACTCTTCGCAAACGGAACCATTAATACTATTGTAACTATATCCTGGTATTGTAGGTTTTATCATTTTAGTTCCAACGGAAGGCATAACTCAAAATTTATATATTTTGACTTGTAACAATTTTCTTGCCGAAGTGCGCTATGCTTAACCAGCTGACCTGTGCGAAGCATTCGCACCCTAAACTACTTAAATCCCACCTACACACCGTATATTTAGTATCGTATACTGCGTCATGGGCATAGGTGAGGGTTGAAGTAAAGAATGTGGTTAAATTTAAGATTATTTATTTTTTTAAGGTATTTACATATTTACGTGTTAATTGGACCTCTTTGAACAATATGTTTGAAGTTACGATATGGTCATCTATGATTGTTTGTTTGTTGGTGGGTTTTTTTTACACAGACATATATGTCAATGAAAGAGCGCACCCTGGAAAACGCCACATACTTCTGTAAATACACATCTTGGTTTCGCGGAAAGCATGTGCGCTGATTCTATTGAATGAAATCGCATGTTTTGCTTGCGAAAGACGGCGACAATCGGAAAAGTGGGAATTACCGTAAATGTTCGTCTCGACAAACTAAAATAAATGACACCTTCCAAAAAGCTCTGCGACTACTTTCGCTGAGGATTGCAGTTTTTCGCTTAGAACACACAAACGAAGGGGTTAATCGAAAATATGTATATGACCGAAAATGTTCTCCTTGAAAACCTGAAAAGATTGACACCATTTAGAAACCTCTACTACCAAGCCTCTATTACCAAAACCTCCGTTTTGCTCGTCGCAATCAAAGGCGAAATGAGTGATTTGTATATTTTTCCGGTGTACTTGTTAAGGAAAGATTTAAAATGAATCATGATTCATGAAAATTGATGAAGTATTAAGGAAGTCGTAGCGTACCGTCAAAAAAAAAAGGCCTTGATAAATAATATATATAATAATACTAATACATATAATTAATGTATGTATAATTTAACTTTTATAAAACGATAACTAAGGTAATAATTAATTCCCGAAAAAAAAACCTATTCATAGTAATATTTTTCTTAAATTAAGCAACTTACAAGTACATATAAGGGTCTGGCCACACATGTCCGCACCGGATCCGCACCGTAGCAATAATACAGGTTATGTTCAGAATATTTTTAATTTAACTTACATATTACCTTTAGTTATGCCTAAAGTGGCCTGTGTCTGACATGTGTGGCTTGAACTTTAGGCATAACTAAAGGTAATATGTAAGTTAAATTAAAAATATTCTAAACATAACCTTTATTATTGCTACGGTGCGGATCCGGTGCGGACATGTGTGGCCAGACCTTAATTGGATATGGACAACCGGTATGTAAAAATTCGTTTTTAGGGCAAATGTTCACAATTACCCTTCTCCCCAAAACCTATTCATGACAACATTAACTTATATTGCCAGGTACTTTCGTGGGATTGTATTCATTAAATCGCGCACATTCGGTGAAAATAATTTCCTTAAGATACAATTTGATAATTTGAAAATATGATTGTCCAAATTTTTTTTGGATTATTCCATTTTTTTCTAATTTAAATTTTCATTGAAATATATAATTAAGAATCCTAGTATTGCAGGACAAATGTAGACGTCAAAATCTTTCCCGAGAGTATACTCAACAACTTATAAAAGTTTCGTTGGGATCCAATGAACAGTATAGTAATTCTAGAAGGACAAACAGACTTAAATTCATTTTCATTTTCATTTGTATAAATATTATTTTTTTCAAACAGCAGATTTTAAGAGGTCAAACATTTATAAAATAAAGAAAAAATTACTAGTATGCTATGCTTCTTCTAAGTGTGGACAGAAAGGCGCTTTTTAATGAGCCCCGATCTTAACTGAAAAGAACACTGTTGGGGGTTTGGGAAGTGAGCGGAGCGAGCGGGATTGAAAAGTTGTGATCTTTGATCCCAGTCGATCAAAAAGGAGTTCGATCTACTAAAGGTGATCAAACTCCTTTTTAACTGCAAAATTGCCATCGCGTCTTTTATAACGTAACCTTATTTTCAGGTCACTTAACCTCCAGAAACAGGCCACGCCCAGGATTAGCATAGCGATATCTTGACCGAAAAAAAATAATAAGAAGAAATAGGTTGAAAAATTATTCACTAGTGTGAAATCCTACTTCCCGATTCTGTATCTGCTACACTACAGCAGGGAGTAGTTAGTTGCTTATTGGTCATGCTCAGGATTTAAATTCCATTACGTATAGATTGGATCGGCGATCTAGCCATTAGCTCTAGCCGTGGCCTATCCGATCTCGATTCAATTTCGAGCTAGAAAACGCTCTTGACTAGAGATTAATAACGAGCCGGTAGAGTGTGAAAAGGCTCCGAACAGCGTTCCAACATATCTCCAATTATAGCAAGCTAAATTGCTATCCTCAGTATAATAATTGCAGGTATTACAGTCGTAAAAATAATTCATTATAGGTATATTATAGAAAATATATTATATATGAGTTTGGTTTTGTATTTTTTTCTCTATTCTGGAACCTATATTCTCTTAAGAGACCATAGATTTTACCGATTGTATTTGCATTCTTATTGAGTATTATAAACCATATTTATTCCTCATTAATTACTTATAAATAGTAATTACAAGAAAATATATAAAATGAAAATGATACCGTAGATTGAAGATTATGGTGATGTAGAAATATAGTGTTTGAATTATGTTATGAATGAAGAATTCAATGCAATTGTTGATATTTTTTATTTGATTCTGTTAATTCATATTAATTGCCTTAGGTATTAGAAGTCTATTTTTATTCATTCAAGAGACCACTTAAGGGTAGTAAAAGAGAGAAAGGATAAAATAAGAAATAAATAAATAAAATGTAAAAAATAAAATAAAATTTATATAAAAGAAAAAAAACGTAACTATATTGGTTAATATGTGCATGGATGTTATTAATATCTATTATTAAATAAGATTTTACTAATAGTCTGAGATAGACATTTAGTATGCTGTGTATTAGCAACCAAGTGTAGTTGGGCAGCATCTTTTTCTCTCTCTCTCACTCTCTCTCTCCAGAAGTTAGTGAGGTATATCAAATTGGTACAGTAAAAATAAAAATTTTAAAACAGTTCTTCGACAAGGGTACTGAATTCAGTAGATTTGGATCTAGTATTTTAGACTCACTTTTTTTGTTTTGTTTTTTATTTTCTTGAAAAATAATACTATCCAAGCAATTACTTACTACTTGCCTATGCGAATGATCCGCAAACCATATTAATCACTGACCTCATAGCCAAAATTTGAGACTGAATAAACACGCGACAGCTAAAAGAAGAGAAACTTTTTTATTCGCTGAGTGAATTATAGTATGAACAGAATTCAACAGGCTGTAGCTTCGTATCTAATAGTCCGATTTTAATGATTTCTTGTTTCAATTTGTAGGGAATACAATGACCTTCGCATTTTTACCTTACTTAATCGATAGTTGTAGTGTTATCCGCTAATAAAGTATTATTTGCTCGTAGCTCTTTTAATGGCGTTTTTCGGGGTATATTATTATTTTTCCCACCTGGAGAGGAAGAAGACGTTTAAAATAATACTTATATAATCGAATATGAACAAGTATCAAAAAAAGGTATGGGGTACCGAAAAAAAACAAACACATAAGATAGTTCATTAGATTTGTTTCAATTAATTGTGCACTGTGACATACTTTAAAAATTCTCTACAGACCCCCTCCCCAATAAGAAAAATCTGTTAAAACATTTTAATCTATTCATCACAGATGTTCCACTAACCTTTCTCTAGCTCTCAATAGTCTTTCAATTTACCGCTAAAATACCAGGCATTGAAAATTCTCTACATATCCACCAATAAGAAAAATCATATAAATGATTATCGTCCATTCATAAAAGATACTCGTATGAATAATATAATCTTACTGCAATTTTGTGTATATATATTCGCCTAATTACTGTTATAATTGACCATGAAGAAAAATATACATTTCCAGAATATACTTATATTAAAATTAATTTGTAAATCTCAAAGCACTTCGATTATCGAAACAACAAAAAAATCCCTAGCTTAATAAAAAATAATTAAGTCTTACAATAGAGTTCTTTTTTCGGACGACTCACAGGCCTTATAAATCTTTCATCACTTCAACTTTAAATACTTATACATAAAACTTTAAATAGGGAAATATTTAATTTTATGTTAATATAACCATTATTGTGGATAACCACCTATTTTTTAAATTATATTAAACCAATACTCGCAAAACTTGCGAGATCGTGGGAGAGGTGTCAGTGAAGAGGAAGGATTTGGCACCGTTGGAAGCGACTCCGTGGTGTAATGGTTAGCATACCGCGCATGTCACGCGGAAGACCCGGGTTCGATTCCCGGCGGAGCAAAATCTTTTCTCTTCAAAAATAAATTATTTAAGGGAAATATTTAATTATTGCCGGAAGTTATGTAGGTAGGTACATTTTATCTCAAGTAGGAGGGTATCTTTCGTACTGTGGTACAGGATGTAATGTTTATTTTTAATTGGATTACCCTCAACATAAAAATAGAAATTTAGTAAAGTTTCTGCTAAGTAAATATAAATATTTTTTTTTATCTCAACGAACAGGTTTAGTTGGATTTTATATATTTTTAAGTAACGTTGAAAAATAATTAATTACTAATTTCTAAAGCTATTTCTAATGCTTTTAGTTAATCCTTAAAAACCTTTAAGAGAATGCTGGTAAGAATGTGAAGCGAACATGGACTCCTGAAGAAGTGGACCGCTAGATGGAAGATAGGAGACCAGTCACGGCCCGGTTGCGACACATTTTTAATTTCCTCCCCCGCGATCCTTTCCTAACTGTCGGTTCGCGATCCCCTATCGGCAATGAACCCCGGGCTCTGGTAGCTATTGCAACAACTATCAGAGCTAGCAGCTGCCCCATCAAGGCAAAGCCCAATCTTCTCTCTATATATTCACTCGAAAACTAAAGAGTATAATTTTTACTTTCACTTACCTATAAATGAAATATATAGTAAGGGGAAGTATTGCGATCGTGAAAAATTTCGACTTCCGGTTTTTTAACGGAAATACACGTTCTGGGGTCCCCTGAGTCGAAATAACCAAGTCCAGCGAAATGGTCTGTGTGTGTGTGTGTCTGTGTGAGTGTGTGTGAACAGACTAGCTCAAAAAACATAACCCGCGCGATGTGACAGCAAAAATTTCATCAAAATTGCTCAAAGGGAGGGGGTACTTTACTTAATAACTTTTTTACGTTTTTTCGATCTTCTCAAAAACGGCTCTAACGATTTTGATTAAACTGAGTATTTGATGTATTAAAATGCCCAAGATATGGCTCTAAAATTTTTATCAAAATTGATCAACTGGAGGGGGGACTTTATTTCATTACTTTTTTGCCAATTTTTACCTTTTTTTTCGATTATCTCAATGGCTTCAACGATTTTCATAAAATTTGTCATTTTTAATGAAAATTAGGTGTTTTTTTTTTTAGTATCAGGTAAGCTTTATCATTATTAAAATGATCTGAGGGGGCTTAAATGGGGTAGGGGCCTTTTTTGTTTGTTTTTTTGTTTCCTATAAAGTACCTTTGTTTTTGTTTATATGGAGAAATTAACTGTCTATCGTTACGCCTAAAAATAAGAAATGACTAAATATGAAATATGAAAAAATCAAGTAAACATATAGAGGAGAAAAAAAGAGAAATATTCCGTCAACTCATAAAAAACGAAGGGCCCACGCAGATGCAGTACGCCTTTAATGACAGACCCTTGTTCATCATTAAAGCCGTTCTGTTCGTTTGAGAAGTGGCAATTAAAAAAACGCATTAATTTCTAATCTATGTAAGTTGGTAAGTGAAAGTTGTGTGTTGCGCGCACGCACCAGATTTTTTTTCTTCGAATTACATAGGATCGTATCATATAAAATATGATTTGAACTCATGAGAGATATTTTTTTTTAGCGTTTTTGAGATAATGTTTTTTAACGTTGTCAAACCACGCTTATTTTTAGAACTAATCGAACACTTTGTTCAAGTAAAGAACTTTTTGGTTTCGTTTCAGTGAAAGAGATAAGAGCATTTTAGTGAACAGCGAAAGAACTGAGCTGCTTATTCACTTACTTGAAAACTAAAGTTGAACCAGTTATTTTGAGTACCAATTAGTTTTAGACAGTTGATTGGAATTGGTTTAGATCACTGACAGGAGATTCTCATCTGTTCTATATTGACCCTAACAGGATACGTTTCTGTTGTGTTAAGGATCGTACTCGGGGGCTTACCCAGCCACTGTAAAGTTGGTACTCTAAAATATATTATAGTTTCTTTGCGTTCTGATAACTGCTACAAAGTATGTACAAATACATTCACGGAATAATATTAAAGACGTTTCAGAGCTTCATGGGGATCGGATTAATGGCTTAGTAAATCATAAGAAAAGGCATGTTTTTGATAGATAAGATACACAAAGAGCATTAAAGAGAAAAAATTGGAAAAAAGGGGAAAACTCATGAGATATGAAAATATCACGATTAAACCTGTATCTGTTTGCATAATTGTCAGAAGTTTATTATTAGTATTAATTTATTAGTATACTTATAATCTTTCGCTGTGTGTTCTTTTCTATTTTAATAAAACAGAAAACAAATTCTCCACTAAAAACGATTCCTAGAGTAGCTCTAAAAATAAATATAGTTCATCAAATTTAAAAAACAAAACAATTTCTCCAAAAGGCTGAAAACACATTTAGGGTTTTATTTTTAAGATGCTGATGAATTCATATTGGAACGAATCGTGTTTTTTTTTTTTTTTTTGTTTTGTTTTTTCCAAAAGCTTGTCTTAAAGGTTTTTAAGGCACATTTTTTATCGCTGGATTAATTTTTTGACTCAGCAACCAATTTTACTTCCAAATTGATAATGACATTACTCCTAAGTGTTAAAGAACGAATATTAAACTCCAACCAAAAGTAAAACTCACGTTTTTTCCCCCTCATTTTTAAGCCAAAACATGATGTGATATAAAATATGAGATATTCGTATTCGTAATGATCGTCCAAGCCATCTCCACTTTATCATCATCTTGTCACTGGCAAAGCGTATTTGTGTTACCACGCTCGGCCATCTATTCCTCCCCCCCCCTTCATTGTGTTTATTTGTCGTTATTTTATTTTTAACGTTCTTAATGTTAAAATGGGAGCAACTGAAATACCCTTACGCCATTGCAACCTTCTTCTTTTGGAAACCCCTGAAGTAATCTATAACCTCAGGCGACACTTCTTAAATATCATATGATTAACATAGAAGTAACCACTTTAAATTTTTTTATTTTTATTTTTAATTTGACAAACCATGTTTATTATTAGCTCTATTACTTCATTGAAGTGGAGATTTTTATTTAGTTTTGTGAAACAAACAAGAACAAACGTTACAGGTAGAAAAGTATATGTATACGTAGATTAATTTCTGACAATTTTATTAAGAGATACAGGTCCTTTCGTGGTATTGCCATATTTCATATGCTTTCCTCTATTGTGGCAAATCTAAGTTATGTATGAGTTCCAATAAATATTAGACACTTAATTGGGATTAGGTTAACTCAGTGTTTGGTTACCGAACTACTATGCTAGGGCACTTTAAAATTCTGCTGAAGATCGTCCTCTAGAGCTGAGTATTCTTCTATCAAAGAAAACTTCTAATACATGGTTGTCATGCGTCATCTAATAATAATGATAATATACCAGAACTAAGTCAAACATGTAATTCCACTAATAAAAAAAAGTAAGCTAATAAAAAAACTGGGATAGTAATTTTATTTCTAGAAACGTTCCATAATTTTGTTTTTACTTTAATTATAAATTCGCTTTAATTATTACTTATGTTTAAATAATTTTCGGATTAACTGAAACAAATAAAAATATCACCGAAGATCTCGATTTTCCAAATTTATTTAATTTTTTTTTTTCGAATTCATCCTATAGTATCAAAGATTTATCCAAGTATTTAGGAAGTATTTCTTCCTTCCTATAATAAAATCCAGGTGCATTAACCTATACGTGGTTGGTACTTGAACTTATTTCGGACTGGTTGTGTGTGTTTATGTAAATTTCTCGCTGAGTAAATCCTTCTTTTTAGTAATAAATTTCAGTTTTAGTTAAAAATAAAAGAGTCATAAAACTGAGTCCGTTTTCTTCCTTTCATATTATACAAGGGCAGTTGGAAACAGATGCGACTTAGTGATCGAAACCTATCGACGTGTATTTTACAATTCTAATTCATTCAGTTTACTTCTAAGCCATTTGAATTTAAAGAAATGAATTTATATTCATACAGTTGTTATTCTCTTTTTTATTTGTTTCTTATAATCGTTTCCGTGCTCTTAACCTGCCTCCTCCAATTTGCATTTATCGCTGAGAAAGCTCAATTTGAAACTAAATGGAGAATGTTCTATGAAGGGCATGCAAACCCCTCAGTAAACTTCCATTTTATATATACATGCTACTCACGGTAGCGTAGGCAATGATATAATTGAATTCTGATATTCTCTCGGAAGAAAAAAAAAAGAAGTGAATGCTCATAACTTACAAGAAAACTAACTCATTAAAAGATAGAGTATTTAAATGTACCTACATGTAAATTCATTAAAGTGTTTAGATTTATTGGTTTAAAAGTATTTAATATAAGCATGGTGAGGTGTGGAAGGAAATATAAATACCCTGGGGATTTTTATCATAAAAGGTTTTATATTGTATTGTTAGTAATAAAAATGTTTTTCTAATTACATATCTCTTCCTCCTTTCAACAACGTCATATCTCAAAAACATGATTTTTCAGGAGTGTGAATTCAAAGTTTAAATGTATAATATTTTGTTTTTTTTTTAGATCATATATTATTCCTCCGATTAATCTTTTTACTATGCGTTCGTTTACATGTATTTAAAATAGTTTTGGTTAACTTTAAATAATTTATGTGAAGACAAAAGATTGCCATGGCCGAAACTTTTGCCCAGTTTGGCGGGATGGACAAGTGGGCAAACGCGTTAGAAAATACGCGTTACCCCTGACAACCTATATTTGTTTAGGAAACCGAAGAAGATAGCAAGTTCAAAACCCGGAGCCAAGGAAAATTTATTATAACTCGGCATCAGTACCCTGGCCCGGGAAACCCCGTATAGCCTAACCGGCGAGGAAGGTGGGGACAAAAAAAAAAAAAAAATACGATCGTGCAAGGATATACTACTCTTTCAGTGTAATCAGAAATCATGAATAAATAATAAATAGCGGATGTTAGATGTTAGTGAGCGTATATACTCGGATATATTATAATTATAAATAGATATTATTTTTCTAAACAAATTATAACAATTTTAAGAAGCTCTGATTAATTCTCGTTCCAATAGTAAGATTGCCATCATTCTTGATTTTTCAAAAATGATTCCAGGTGTTCTATTGAAGAGCGAATCCGCAACATTTCTGTAGAGTAATATATTTTAGTCATATTACTATTACCATTGTTGGTATAATATATAAGACGGCATTATAAAAATAAAACCTTAGGGTTTTACGCGCCTATAAATAAAACTAATAAATAAATAAAACGAAAGTTTTAGAGTTATTAAAAATACAAAGAAGATATTTACTTATTATTCTTTCTGGTGGTAACCGCAAATTTAAAGTGAATGCTTTGATTTCTCATGAAGGAATGAAGTATATTTATATTTTTTTATTTATTTATTTTTTTCACATTTACTCATCTCATAATGACGAAAATGAAACCAGCGTGGTCTTCAAAAAGGTGTAAATGCTACAACATAATTTAAAAGGCCAGATAATGCGCCAAAGACTTTGTAGTAGAGGTCAAATATAATTAAATAAATTTGAATCAGCACATTTATTTTTGGTAATATCGAATAAAAAAAATGTCGGCCAAGTTAAAATTTGAAAAAGAAAAACTCAACTAACAGTACTTTCTTTCATCCTGATTGATTCATAAATTTTAAAAGCTTTTGTAACTTTCAAATCTCCTACGTACAAAGCAAACTTTTCATTCAAATTTATTTATATATTTATAGTTGTAAAAGCTGTAATTCACCGGATTAACCAATTATTTTAGATATAGCCAAACGATTGTAAAAAAATATCTTCTACCGAATACTGACTTACAACCTAAACACTCTTCATACAGAAAACCTGTAATGTAATTTCAGAAAGAAGAAATAAAAAAAAATATATTTAATAACTTTCAATAACCAATATGAGTGAATGTTACAAATGGCACCACCCTGAAGACACGACGCCGAAACGATGAGTGCACACCCCAATGCTGGGCAAGGGGCCAGGACCCGGTCGTGATCGAGGGCTGCCATCCATCTTGCTAATCGGCGACATCCACTTCTTCAGCAGTCCGCCCTCTCGGCAAATGAAACTGATGACGGACCTTGGCTGTGTTCGAAAGGTTGTACAGAAGTGGCGTGACGATCGTTTAGATGAAATGGAAAAGAAATCGAAAGTGCTCTGTGCAAGGTCGATCGTGAATTATATATATCATAGATCAATATGAAAATAGATCAGGAGTCAGTTTAGAGAATCGGCCGGGAAATAACCGAATTCCAGAACGAAATTGTTTCGTTGAAATTGCATACTGATGCTTGAATTGTATTATAACTTTCGAAACACCTGAGAGCGAATGTAGGTGAACAGTGTTCTCAACTAAATGGAAAATATATAGCAATTTATCGTAAATAAATAAAATAGCAATGAAGAACCCACATGCAAGTTTTATTTTTTACTTTTATAATATTTTATCTTCTCGAGGTGGTTAGATCATACATAATTGAAGGGGTCGGGGCAAAATAGTGCCAGGCAACATTTTTAACAAAAATAAACTGTAGCTGCATTCTGTTGTATATTATGTTTTATTATATGTCTATGATGGAAATGCCATCTGAAATATGACTATAGGGCACTCTGTAGTCAGATTTAGGTGGCATTTCCATCATAGACATATAGTACTACATAATATACAAGAGATAGCAGCTACAGTTTATTTTTGTTAAAATGTTGCTTGGCACTGTTTTTCCCCGACCCCTTCAATTCTTAGATTAAATACAATAGTTGTCATCATTGCTTCTCACTTCCTTGAGAATCCTCGCATTTAATGTGCGAATTAAAATGAGACCTTTCACGAATGAAATGAACAAATTATTAGTAGTACTATTAGTGTTGAAATGATAATATCCGAATATTTATATCAATAAACTCATAATAACTTATTCATAACAACATCTAATATATATTTTTTTTAATTATAAAACCCATTATTCAATAGAATAAAATAACAGTATATTACTAAATAGGCTAAAATAACAATAATTTACACATGCACATCGAATTCAACAGAAGCATTAAAATTACCTGAATGCGATTGATAATTTTAATGCTTTTTTTTAATATGTGTATGGGTAATTTATTATTGGTTTAGCCTATTGAGTAGTTTATTGTACTGTTGAATATTTGGTTTTATAATTTAAAACAAATTTAATTGATGTTGTTATGAATAAGTTATTATGAGATTGTTGATGTAAATAGTCGGATATTATCTGGTCAAAACTAATAGTACTTATGATGCTCATTGCAGCACCGAGGATGGCAGAAACGCTTGCTGTTATAAAATAAATATGATCTGCTGAGACTAAATAACTGGTCGCATTTTAATTCGCACAATAAAAAGAAAGAAAAAAATAAATTATATTATTTAAGATATTCAGAATGTAAAATAGTATTGATGTCTAAAAATAAAAAATAAAAAAACACTTTTTTTTATAACGTTGCTATTTGCTAAAACTCCTTTAGCAGTTATAGGTGCTTGACTGATTCATATTTTCTCCACAGTACTTTTCATTATAGTACTTTTCCTCCTTACAGTACTTCTCTTTTTCGCGTTATATGATTTTTTTCAGTTCCTACTACTCCTTATGAGTCCAACAGAACGTAAGAAATTAGTATGTGAATTGAGTTGGAGTTAGAAAATTGATCATCGCGGTTTTCATAAATTATATCTAAAAAAAAAAATATAATTTCATTTCAAATTAGAAACAAGGAAAAGAAATTTATCAGCTTAATCAATTTAAAGATGTAAATAATATATATAATATTCAGCTTGAGCATCAATGGAAAACTTTAATCGATTATTTTTCTATTTTCACACAACATTAAGAAATATATACGCCACCCGGGCATAAGAATTTTACTATCCTGCCCCCCTAGACGAAATCCTACGGACGTTCTTGTTTTTAACTCCATAAAGGAACCAGCCAGAAACACGTGTACAAAAAATTTGAGTTTTTCCCATTTTATACTGAGACCAATAATAATTCAAGAGAATCGTATATTTTCTTTTACGTATTCTAAACCATAATAAAGAAAATGTCTTTGAAAAAATAATTGAAGTTTAATGGACGTTCATAGTACAAAAGAAGAAAAATTATTTTCGTTTTATATAAGATTTAATATGTTGACATTTAACGTTTCACAGACGACTCATTCAAATATATTATTTTTAGAATTGTTTGATTTTTCAGTCGATAATTATGGCTTAAATATATGAATCCGAATAGAAAGGTTTTCTCGCCAACCGGTCCCCTTTCCAAGATCCTTATACGAAAACCACTCCTGTAACCTTAGGGCCGAAATAGGATACTCTGCAGGCAGCCTCGACTCGGTGAAATATAAGACAGACGAGACCCCCTCCTGCGGTGTCAATGAAGAAGAACAGGCTCCCAATTGGTCGGGGCCTCTCCTAAAAATCGCCGTAAATCTGGCGAACGTGCGCACCCTGAATTTATGCGGGACCGCCGAGTGCGCGCACCAAAGCAGCATAAACAATGCGCTCGGCTTAATATAGTCCTTGCCTATTTCCTCTTCGTGCGCCTTAAGCCCGCCATCGGTTAATGCGTTTCATCTTAACTAGCCATATAAATCTTGGAGAATAATGACTGTTGGCGGAACACATTTTAAATGTTATAACTTTAAATGGATCTTTGAAACCGATACCGCTTGGGATCAAAATATCACTATATTGTATACATAACTACCTGTAAGTTATTCATGGAACCTATCTAGATTGATAAATAGAATATTCTGTCAAGTGTCTCCTTGTTTTGTACACATCATTAATCGTTTATGTATAAATATTATTTCTATACGAGTTTGTAATTTACCACATTACAATAAGTAACTAATCATTAAAATAAGATTTATTTGACATACTGCATTTATTTTCGCCTGATAAATAGGGAACGCATCGATTTGCTGTATAGGAGGGATATTGTTTGAGCCAACATCAATCAGCTGATTTTAAAATTTTCATTTGGATATATTACTTTCTATACCATAGAAGTGCAATGTTAAAATTGTTGACTGAGGACATTCACACAATACCTATTTGCAAAAAATATAAATAAATCAAAAGAAGAACAAAAAATTTATAAAACAGTAATTATTATTAATACGGAAAGATAGGGTAAAATAAATAAAGCTAGAACCTCAAACTTAAAACAAATATCATCGTATCTATGCTTGGCTAATGTTCTCACATTTATAGGGAAGAGCAAGACAGAAGATCTCCGGTCTTCTCTCTCAACCTCGCCAGTCGAAGATGCAGCTAAAACCTATTCTGGCGCTAGCAGAAGACATGCTTGATTGGAGGGAGAATTCGGCCATTGCCAAAATTACAATATTTATCGACTTTATCGGCTTTACAATTACCGGGTATGTCATTGTTACCTGGGATCCATGCGAAAAGAACATTCCGTTTTATAATAATTAGCTTATAAAGCAGAGCAAATATTAGAACTAATGGAATCTAAGGAGCTTAAAGAATCAGTAAAGATTACGATGTTTTTACTTTCTCTGTAATACGCCTCTCTTAGCACACATATGTTTACGTGTTTTATTTGAAATTTCTAATTGCTATCGTTCAACCTTTTTTATATTCACTAATTGGAATCAAATTAAAAGTTCATTAACATTTCACAGTAAAACTCCTTCACTATAAACTAAAAAGGGAAAACAAAATTTAAATTATTAAACTATTAATTTTAAGGCACTATGTTTAAAATTCTTCTCTATTAGATATCCTCGTCTAAGATGTTTTCTTGTAGACATTTATATTTTTTGGGGTTAAGATTTGAACACCGAAATAAAAATATACTGATGTAGTATGAAGATAATTATGTGAATTGGGATTAGTAACACGTAATGTGGTACGTGGTATGCGTGTGGGTAAATTGGACGTTTTTAATTTTATTTTAAGCTGGAAATGTAGTAATACAATCTGTCAAACGTAAGCATAAAACTATTTATGCTATAAATGAAACATTCTTAATATTTACACAAACAAAAAATCACAAGTCGGCAAAAAAATTATTACAATTCAATATATCAATTTTGAGTTTGGCATTTCAGAATGAAAAAACTTACATTGTCAGAATATGGTCGCAATAGTATTAATAGTCCCATTTGCCTAAAACTCAATTTACACATTCTCTTATGGAAGGGATGTCCAGTACCTAACTGCCGAAATGATAAAATATTTGTGATCAAAGACTATTTTCCCTAGTCCCTATTTGTAGGTACATAGTAAAATTGGGAATGCAGTTGGAACTTCACATATGACACTTCTTGCCGACTTACGATATGATCATAAAAACTAAATGTTTTAAATTTCAAGATTATTATTAAATATTATTTTATGATTTCGCTCAAACAATTTTTTTTTAAAAACGACTCTTTTTAAAAAAACTGCAGTTCTATTTCTTCTGTTTTTTTTGTTTTTTTGCCAGTTAATAAGTTTGCTATTTTTTACGCTTTCTTTTTTGCACGGACCGATCAATAACCACCTTAAGGGAAAGAAGAAAATCTGACACCACTCCTGCGCTGAGGTCCATATTTGATCGAAATTAACATTTTGCGACATCTGATAGCTTAGTGACATGAAGTAATTTTCACTTCACCTTTAATGTATATATCTTATACCCTAATTAGTTTATTTTCTTATGCGATTCATAATTTGATTGCTCTAGTGTTCATACTGGAGTTAATGGCATTTAATCATGTAAATTACTCCCCTCCAAAAAATAAATAAATAAAAAATAACAGTAATAATAAAAATTAAGATATATTTTGTCTCACATACAGAAAAAGTGGAGCCCATTGTTTTTCCGATTAGGCTCTTCTATTTTGTTGAAATATATTTAATGATGAAAAAAGAATAAATTCACTCTAGGCAAATACAAAGTAGAAATGATATGACAACATGCAAAGTTGTACAATGATAAGGCTAAGTATACTTGTATTTGCACTTATACATAAATATACTTTGCATGATCCCATAAATTAATACAATTTATTAAGTAGTAATTTATATAAGCAGAGGGAACTCGTCGGGGCTGGGTGATGTAGCCGGAGCGGCTTAGAGCGCAACATATCCCGGGCTACATGCGCAAGCCGCCATCATTACCCGCCCTAAATTATAGGCTCGGGGGCAGTGCCTATATCCGACCCGCTCTGGAAATAGTGCGACCAGCCCACGCTCTAGCGGTCCCTTTATATATTCTAATGATACTTTATCCAAAGCTCCTGCGACTTCCATTATCCTCCGATGACGTCCGCGCATGCTGGATCTTGAGAATTGGAGGAAGTGCGGCATTTCTCGTGGCCATGGGATATCGTCGGTGGACGTCCTCGGGTACCGTTGCTCCTCGCGTGATATCGCATGTCGGCGACGTATCGTGTTCACCACCCTCTTCCAGTTCTCCTCTAAGTAGCCAAATAAGTAACTGTCTATTTCTGCGAGGGTCTAGTTGTCATAATAATATTTACAATAACCGCGAAAAGGTTATTGTTAGAAAAAAGGAAATGTTTTTAGAGGTTGCTCCATTGATATTATAATTTATGTTAGGATGTTTGACTCTAACAAAGTAGTTAAAATTAAACATACACTGACGGGGTGAAGTGCAAAACTCGTTCGTTCCACATGAACACGTTTTTCAGGAAACTCAAAAAAATTACCACGTGTTGTAGAGCGGCCCGATAAAAATGATTTTTTTTTTCCTTCGAAAGGTACACATACCCTGTGGAAGTGAGCTTGGAACAAAAAAAAATACCGATTTAAAGGTAACAAAAAAATAGCAACAAAGTATGAAATGAGAAAGTTTTACAACGGAATGTTTAAAGGAAAGGCTATTGCTGCACACAACATTGGAACGAACGAGTTTTAATTAACACAGGGTAAGTTGATCTTCCAATAAGGATAATAATCCGAGGTAAAGAAAACAAAAGGAAAGTTTTTTTTTTAAAAAAGTAATATTTATTTAGATTCACAACCATTTTATTAATAAATTCAGGCATTTAACAAAATAATCACCCACTGACTTAAAACATTTGACTAAACATTTTTTTGTTGATGAATTTTTAAAAAATATCAGCGTACTGATATAAATCATTTGACTACAAAAAGGCTAGATCATAAGGCCATCGTCTTCTTCAATAATAGCGACTTCATCATCCCTTTGTTCGTTGTTTCCCTCGTCTTTGGCAGATATATTGAGAACTCCTGTGTATTATTTCAATGAATCATTGGCCCTCCACTCGGCACCAAAATCTTTTTTCAGCAGATTATTAACGTCTTTCAGCTTGTTGGAGCAATTGGAAAATCAATTATTAATATCCAAATGAAGGGCTGTGGGGCAGCAGCCCACCCCTTAGGACTGCAGCTCCCCCCTTTACGATTGGCTGGATCCGCCCATGTTTGTAGTAAAAGTGATTGCTGCTTAATCCGTTGCAATTGGGTTAGGATAAAATTGAACGGATTAACTGAAAAACGGATTAAACGAAAAATGAGAGATTGAGGTTAAGTTTTTAAATGAACATTCTCTTGTATTTTCAAGCATATTTAATTCGTCATAAGTTGATATCGTTCTATAAAAAAAGATGATATATGTTTATACTGTAGTTGAAGTTATAGAAAGTATTGAAACCGGTATTGCGATTGTATAATAAAGCATTTTTTTTTAATTTTTGGTAACTTATGATTCTGAGCTAAACGTTCTCTCTTACGCGTTACCAATCTCTCTTTTACGCCAAGACATGATGAACTTGGCACAGTAAAAAATTTTTGCTGTGCTAATCGAATAAGCTATTGAATAAGTTATTGCTAAATTCATAGAATAAGATGCAATTTATAAACAGAATCATTCCTTCTTTAATATTCCTAGACCGAACTAAAGCAAGATTCCAAGTAGGAAAAACATTCCCGTGGGTAGGTAGCTACACTTTGTTTTTACATTTTACGGAGAATAAATAACTTCACCAAAAACGGATAAACCTGAAGACAATAACGGATTATTCGATAAAAAATATATTGTGAAGGACAATTTGGTTCCGTCCTATAATTTTACAAAGGAATATCCGAAAACACACTGTATTATTGTTGTTTGATGTCATTACTATTTTAGTGATATTGTTACTCTACATATCATACGGTAATACAGCCCCTTTTTCGGGCTCCCAGGAACCATGGATATTGATGAATGAGGTATTAAATGAAAGGAAATACCATATAGATGTGACGGATCTTGATTTTGGTTCGTAATTTATTATTTGGGTAAACGGCCACTAAAATAATGGAGATTTCAAAATTTGGGCAATGATAATCTCGAAAGATTTCTCTGGAACAAACTCTATTTTTCAGCTGGAACAAACTCTATTTCAGTTCCCGAGATGAAGAGGGTACAAAAGGCGTCGGCATCGCTTGGGATTCTTACAAATACTCAATTTACAACCGATTTTTATATATTAAAAAAAAATTCCCTTATATCACTTGTGCCTTGCATGTGTTAGATAGAAATATACTAAATATCTAATGTGTAGAGTTCTCGAAAGATTATTCTAGTCTTTTATTTGATTTGAAATTTGTAACAGAGCATTTTATTTTGTTATCCATGCGCATGCTCAGAAATACAAACTAAAGAAATTATTTCAAATTACATTTTTCATAAATACTACATGAATACAATATGAATTAAACAGAAAATCTACTTTTTTCTATCCCTTTGCTACTTGTTCGGGATACTGCCATGTTGCATGAGCAGATTTGATTATTTCAATATATATTAAATAATTAGAATTTTGAAAATCGAAAAGCTAATATAACTAAGGAAAAGTTATGATTCTGGATAATTCTAATTGGATAATTTTGGGTAATACCGTATATTTATTTCTTTTCATAGAGTTAATTGCATAAGATAAGTAAATTACTAAACAGGATACCTATGGAAAAGTATCCAATGCAAATTATTATTCATATCAATCATAGAATGTTTTTTTGTATCACAGAGGAGTCTGTGTTACACTAATCCAGTAGATATAGGTTTAGGTTGGTTTATTTGGTTTAATGGCGTAAAACCTCAATTCGGTCATCAATCCAGTAGATATATATGTTACAATTACAGAATATATACAGTTTCTTATACCTCCAGCCTTATAAAAGCGGATTGTAAACGAAGTCATTTTCTACATTTAGGTATTGCTTCAGGGCTGCCTCAATGAAATTGAGTTTTTAGGTTTTTCTAATCATGTGTCAATTAATTCATCCATTTTTAATTGAAGATACCAGACTTTTTTTAAAATCGAATCAATATTAATGGAATTGAATCGCAATCAATTTTTTAAACAATGACTCCGCCACTAATGCTATTGACTGTACATCATTATTGACTGCTGCATCTACTGAGGTTTCATTCCATTAATCATAGGTAATAATAATACTCCTAAAGACTACCAACCAGGAAGAAGGGTCCACACCAACGAACCGTGAAAGGACAACGGGTACAAATAACTCGCTCATGGCTGTTGTGGTCGCGATTTGTGGCCAAAGATCTTGAGGACGGGAAAATAGGACGTTTGATTGCTTCTCTGTATTCATTTTTAAACTTCCAATTATATTCATAATTAACCTCACAGTCTACTTAATTATAGGATGTCAAGAACATTGGGTCCAAGGAATCTCGAATGTCAATGATATTTTGCGACAACTTTATTAAGATTTTTTATACTAATACAACAGGTAATAGTATTCATAAACTTAAATGTTAAAAACTTGTAATGCATTAATGAATTTAATTACAATAAACAAATCAATTAATTTCACCCTACTTTTTTCGAGCCCGTAACGTCTTTACAAACAGTAATAAAAAAAAATTAACAAATAAAAAACATTAATTGAACAATATCAATATAGTTAGCTTAAAATTTTCATCAACATATTCTCTCCAGAATTATTCAATCTTCCCACATACGTCTCGGTTCCCCTCCCAGGTCAAAAACAGTTCGGTTCATGACCATTCGGCGTTATACGGAGTGATATGTAAATAAATACTCCATACTACTTTATTCAAAAACCTTTTTTTTTTACAATACTTTTTTATTGTCTTCAACGCTTAGACTTACGTCCATCCACTCAATAGTCGTATAGTTCGGATTAAATTATCGTTTATGATATTTAAATTTTAATGATAACTTTACTAATATGTAAAATGTTTAAACTTCAGGTTCATTAGACCTCTTCTTATGCTCGAGAACCATTTCCAACAAGATTGAGAAATAATAATTATAACTTTGAAATTTTGATCATTTGGTGCCATATAGAAAACGTCCGAGGGGGTAGGTGGAGAATGAGGTGGGAGGATTGCGATAAGGCAGAACTGTTCGGTTTGGACCGCGATCTTTGGGATGGGGGTGTGTAGGGAGCGACTGGTCGTGTCGGCTACGAGCCTCCGGGTTCGTTAAGCCTTTATTAATAATCCTTTTTTTTTTTTTTTCTTTTTGTCAAGCATATCGAAAAACAGTTAGCCATTTGCAGACTATTCAGGAACTAAGATGGATGAGGTAGAACATTAATATCGTTTAAACTAGTCATTGTTAATTGTTTTTTTATTGTCTTTTATCATAAATTTGAACTTTTAAACTAATTGTTGACAATAAGCAAAAGAACAGACTGCATGTTAGATATATATTGATAGATAGAACAAAGTAGTGCTTCCTTCTCATCTCTCTCTCCAATCACTTTCAGCACTTTTTCGATCTCCTTATTAAGCATTATGTCTGTAGTGGCCGAATCTTTTATTAAACTGTAAAAAAAAACTTGTAAAAACATTAATGTAATTGTTTATTTTGCATAGGTTTATATAAAATTAGTATTCTTAAGTTATATTTAATATAAATCAAAAGAAGGTTAAGGTTAATTTAAAAAGCCAGGATGCTCCATCATATTTTATTATATAATAATATATTATTTAACATATTATTTATTATATAATAATATTTTATATAATATATAAATTGCGTGTTTTCAGTCCGCTAGTTCAGATATATGTAAGTAGTAGCCAAATCCTTTATTAAACTGTACATAAAATGATTAACACATAACTATAATGGTTTATTTTATATGGATTCTTATGTTTGTTTGTTTGTTTTAACGTCACTTTATGCCACTAAGGCTAATCGGACAATGCTACAGTGGAGTGGGAGTCCTTAATTTTGCCTAACCAGGTATAATTAGGATAGGGATCTTTAACGAGTACCTGACATCGTACAGGCTCGGGACCTCCTTTTTACGTCCTATCCGAGGGACGGCATAGACAAGGATTTGATACTCCCATTAAAAATTCGTAGGGGCACCGCTGGGCGCAAACCTGCGACCTTTACTATTGTAGGTGGCCATGCTAACCACTACATCACAGGTGACCCCCTCTAGGTTAAGTTTAATTATTGCAAGAATTCCTCTTGAAAAAATTAGAACCACCCAACCTGTGATTTAGTATAAAATTCGAAGTAAATTTACACGATCTATTGGAAGACGATGAACAGAACTTCAAAAAGGTCTTTAAATTTTTAATAAAAACCGGATTATTCCGAGGAATGTTGAATAAATAAAACGCGAATGATCCTTAAGTGTAGGGGCAAAATGCAAACAATAAAAAAATAAAGTACATTATGTTTATTTCAAATCGCCAGAATGCTACAACATATTTTTTAAAATATATAAACTTTGTAATAGCCCCCCAAAAAAAAAGAGATATTACAATTATAAACACCTTTTGTTTTATTAATTTATAAAGATTTTCTTGTTTTCATAGAATTCTATTTTTATTTTTTTTTTAAATATTCTTTCATTTCCTTTAAACATCTGTTTATTCCATTTACCCAAAACTAAGAAATTGAAGTTATTAATTGTAAAATAATTACTTGTAGTTTGTTACTTAGCTGATTACTGGTCCATCGTTAAAGCTAAAGACAGAATAACATACACTTGTATAAGCCATGTAAAAACGTTAAAATAAGTGGACCCACGCTGTCGGCTAATGAAGTTTATTAAGTACGTTTTTATGATTGTAATCATTGGCAACTCGACAAAACACGGCAATCATTCATAGCACTAATTAAGGCTGACAATTATAACCCTTAGAATATACGTTAATGCGGTATCGATATTAATAACTCGATAGCAGATGAATCATATCCTTGGCAATTAACTGCGAGGGGGGCTATGCAAAAGAAGGATGGCGCCTAACGGATCCCCGAGAGACCGGTCGTATTTGCCGAATAAGGTTCGATGGGTCGATCTCATTAATCGATCGGCGCCTGTGCAACCTGGATAATTTCATGTTATCATCTTTACATGGCTCGGACGATATATCGCTTCCTCTAGGAGCTGCGGGATCCCCTCTCGCTCCGTTATCCAACACAATCACAGTTGTTGTACCTTTTCGTCATTTTCTCTGATAAATATACCGTGAGCACGGAAAACATTTATTTTAAATTATAACATTCGTTCCATTTATTTATTTTTTTATAACTTTGAGAAAGTGTTTAATTTTATCTGAAGCATTTTACGAAAAATGAATTGCTTCAATGAATATTTCTTTATACATTACACCCGGTTTGTTCATTTTTTCATAAAGTAAAAATAATTGATTAGTTATAGGAAAAAAGTATAATGACTGTCCAGAATTTTTTTTTTCATTTATATTATTTTCTGATGTCTTAGTTATTCATTTAAAATGTATGTATCCCGGATAGATGTATGGTACACATATTATTCATATATTCTTAATTTTATTTTTCTTCATTACTTTAATTTAGTGAGCATACATGGCTTGAATGATTCTTTTGGACATTTATACCAAATTAAGGGGTGGTATCCGAAAATTTCGGAAAGTTATAGGTTATGGTTTTAAAGACGAGATGTGTCGACATCTAATATATTACATAGGTCGGTAGAAAAAAAAAATTTAATGCATAAATACAGCACACTTCTTTATTAAAAAAAAATAAAAGTAAATTTATTTTATTCATATACCAAAAAACTGCTATTATTAAATTAAATAATAATAAAACGCTTTATTTCACATTCTTTCTCAGTCCAGACATTAGTAATATTGAAAAAAAAACAAATTTCCACTCTATTAAAAAAAAATAAAAATATCAGAAAAGAGAAAAAAAATATTCAGAGATAAAAAAAAAAAAAAATTGAAACGGACATTTTATTCTCCTTTTTCGAAATTTCTGTGGGGAGGGGAGATTGATCCCTAATATCAACACCCTGTGACCATACCTGATCCCAATACCCATGTTTCTACTGCATACATTACATTTCAATCAATAAATGAAATAAATATATATTATGAATAAAAAGTTATTAAATTAAATATCCCTCTAGACAAACATCTCTTTTATTTGTTTTTTATGTTTTTGTTCAATTCCTACTACTTTGTTGTTACCTTAGACATTGCAGGCCTTATTATTTGATAACAAATATATTTATTTTCAATTTAAACAATTATAATAAAAATGAAAATGGTTCTATAATCAAATGCACAAGTAAAATTATTTTTATAAAATTAAACTAGCTCACATCATCGTGATATTACTGATATTAAATTTTTTATATAACCGCAACTGGGTAGAGTCAAAAGAGAATATGCCCCTTTAAAATAAATTTCAGTTTTAAGTTTATCAACTGTTATTAGATAGTTATTTTGAAGTATATGATCTAAAATAATGCTATTTTTTTATCAGATGTGGGAAATGAAAATGAGGCGGCGAAATTACCGCAATTATACACAATCAATTGAAGTACAATTATAGAATTGTTTTCATCTAAAGTACCCACATAGTACATGCATTGTGCCCCTGGAGAGTTTCATGACTTTAATACCTACCTCACCATTTATAATTCGCCTCCTGGTTTTATATAACATGCAAAATGGTAGTAACATTTCCTAGCCTTAACATAGGGATCGACGCCTATGTTATTGCTGTACTAAATTTAAATATGAAAAGTATCTAAATATAAACATACATATACACCTAATTCTGTTTAAAGATTGGTTGCATAAAAAAAAAAAAAAAAAATGATGTAGAAATACCTATTAGAATATTTTTGAAACCAAAAACGAATCCATTAATTATCCCGGGGAAGGATAAAAGTATAAAGATAAAGACGGGGTAAAAGATGAGGTTTGATGTCCTCGGGATTTCGTCGACCGTGGAAGTCCTTGCAGAAAGGCCATCCTCAGGACATTTGCCTGAGCCAAAATGGAAGTGTTATTTCAAATGGGCCTTCAGGAGTATACCCCATTACTGAACTCTTTGTCGGAATAAATTCCTGGCGTTCTTGGGCCATCCCACCACAAGTTCGGTAGCTCGTGTTTCCACTTAAAAGACGTCTTCCTGCCACTAAATCCTTCTTATTGCACCATTGCGAAATCAAACTCAATTAAAATAACTTATTATCTTATCTTATTTATTTATTTTTTTTATTTGTTTTTTTCTTCTTTGAACAACGCTTCGTTACTCAGAAACGAAAGCCTTGGCTAAGTTCTTATAAGAATATAGATAAGCTTTTTATAAGGAATAGAGAAAAAACGGAATGATTTTCTACCACGTTCAAACTCTTAAGCAGAAATCAACTATTAAGCCATATTTGTATTAACGAGATATTAATAAATTTACTTAGCAAAAATTAATTTAAAGTACAATAATAATTGTATTAAAATAGATATAAAATCAATATTATTCTGGATTCTGATATTACTTATATGTTGTTAAGTAAATATTTTTATTTAATTTCTAAAATAAAATCTTATCATTTTAAATTTATTTTCGTAAATTCAGATCTAAAGATTCACTTGTAAAATAAAAGAGATGTTTTGAGAAATACGTAACTCAACGTATTTAAATCATATTAACAAGATTTTATGAAAAAAATAGTGAAAATGCGACAAAATTTCTTACATAAAGTGCTCCCTCCGTTAGACCAATTTTGAAGAAATGTTGGCTGTCTCATCGCGGGCATAATAGGTAATAGGTACATACATCAAGTTGGTATCCAGTTTGATCAAAGCGTTAGAGAAATGTTTTAGAAAATCGAAAAAAAACGTAACAAATCTATTAGTAACAGAATTTCTAACAAATTTACAATCAGCAATAGTAAATGCTTTACAAAAAAAAAACAATAAAATTAATTAATGCTAATAATACTTTCTTAACGCAACTTTTGAAAATAAAAATATAACTACATCGTTTTTGTATCTCTTCTACCTAGCTTTCAGATGTGATATGATGTTTGGTCATCTAGATTGTACAGAAATCCTTTAAAATATATATATTTTTTTTCAAATTCATTATCATTTATAATTTTTTATTGTTTTCATGCTATTGTGATCGATTCTATTATAAGATGACGATTCAAATTAACATATTATTAGGAACCATCAAATGTTCCGCCTTTGATCCTATACTATCGAAAGATTATTTTTTTATTGCAATTTAAAACGATATTGAAAAAAGCAAAAAGTAAGTTTTATGACTGCAAAATATAGGGAAACTAATGTCATGAAGAGAAACAACCCGTACGTAATATCAATCAATTATTATTTTTAGCTCAGAATGTCCCTAAGCCAGGTTTTTTTCAGAGGCCTAGAAGGATTACCAGGAATAAAAGAAGAAGCGTTGTTGGAAACAGTGTGTTCGGATTGTTCGGTAGTTAATTATGCAAGGACTAGTACCAGGGTAGGGCCAAATCGGTGACATATATAGCATCAAATTAAAAGCAACTCCAGGATGTTTCAAAGATATCCAGAAAAACGGTATAAAAAAAAAAAAAAGATTATCCAAAATAAAATAATAAAAATACCCGAAAAGTCTTTTGTGATTTATGAAAAAATTAAAATTGGTCCTAGCTAAACTACCAATCAAACTTCAATATTTGAAACTGTATTGCAATAATTTTCATGTTGTTCGTTGCACGTATAAGAAGTATTACATTACATTATCACACATACAATATTGCACGTGAGGAATAGTAAAACTTTCAAAAAACGCTCGATTTACATGTTAACGTACGTACATCTTGTTAACCCATTATTTCTCCTCTTTTTTTATAAAGCACACCTTTACCACCTTATGGTAGAATAACCTGAATTTTCTCTTAAATCAAAAGGTTTTTTTTTTTTTAATACAAGTATTTTGTTATCTTTTGTAATTTAAGTTATTATATTTCTATAGGTTCAATTTAGTTTTTAAAAAGGTTGGTTTGATAAGGAATGACCCACAATAAATCATTAATTTGCAATTGCTATTAATTTTAATAGTTTATCCTCTTAAAACCTAGGAAAAAATATTTTATTCTTTCTTATTAGCGAGAAGATTGTATAGTTCAGAAATGTTCGTTAAGAGTGTATATATATTTCAAATGTTAGCCCTAAAGCAAGTTTGCCTTAGACATAATTTCTCTTATTTCCTAAGCCATAGCAGACACTGTACCCGATAAGATGGCACACAAATCACTCGATGAGACATAATTCATACGTATAAGGGCTGCCCTTATAAGGCAGGAGAATGGAGGATGGTACTAATCCTACCCGATGGTGAAGGCGAGCACGAGGGCGACAATATTTCTCCCACGGTTGTGTGAAATTTGCTTAGGAACTTAAAAAAGAAAATTCACTAATTTCGCATTTCAATCGATCCATACGACACCTATAGAAAATTTATCTGGGTAGTTTATTTCAATTTCCTGATATATTTGATTTGATGGAATCAATTTTGATGAAACAAGCGTTTCAGAGATTGAATATCTACACATTGGCTATGCTTAATGTGTGAAGTAGCACATTAAGCATATCCAATGTGTAGATTTTGTACATGTTATAAAATTAATCTGGACACTTAAAATATTGCGTATCTAGGGGTAAGTTCATCGCTAGTAAGATTTGCTTTAAAGGCATTCAATAATTGTTTTACCTTATAAAACTCTGCGTCATGTTAAGATTTTGTAGAGAAGCTAGAATACGTATAATATTGGATAAGTTTGATCTTGTAAGATGGATTAAATTGCTCACTTTAATTACCTATAAAAATTAAGGGTGAAATCCTGGCGACTGAACGTGATCACGGTCAAATCACCTTGCGCGACCATGTTATAATACATTTAGAGTTCTTGAGGTTCACTCAATAATAAAAAACAATATTTTGGCGACGTTTCAAGACTATATGTTCTCATAATGATGCCAATGTTGCTGATGGATATTGCTATATAAGCCACAAAGTTGTATAGAGACTGTATATATATATATATATATATATATATATATATATATATATATATATATATATATATATATATATATATATATGTCCCTTATAGTTCATAACATGACCAAACAAAGGTTCGTCTTTTTTAGTGCTTGTTAATTTTTTTTTTTAATTTTTGGTAATTACATTCTTACTTTAAAAATTTTACTTCTGGTTTAAGAACATCTTTATAATAATTTATTCGATCAAATATTTTTTTTTAAACAAAACTTTTAACAAAGTTTTCATATAAGTATTGATGTAACAAAAATAATGGAAATAAAAAAGAGTAAATCACTAAGTTCCAAATAAAAAATTCTACTCTTAATGCTCCTAACCCTTAATTTGTCAAAACTCGTAAATTTAATGCCTGCTTGTAGGAAATGTCGTCCAGATTCTATCAAACAACTTCCGGTTTTAGCCACAACCACTGGTCCGTGAGCAGAGAGCTAGGTAATAGTTTATTGTAATAACAAAGTTTTTTTTTTTTAAATTTTATTGGAATTTATGATCATTATAATTGGAAATTTACTTACAACGTTTCACGAAATTCTATAGCACACATGGTAGTCTCTATAAAGCCATTTTCTAATAGGATTTCAGGTATCCGCATGGGACAACTCATTCCAACCTGTCGCGCACCTGAGGTATCCGGTAGCCGCAGGTAAGTGACTGCATGTTCCGGATTTCTTTTTATCTTAATCCTCAGAGCACGACCACGAAGGGCCGACCACCCTCCTGACCGCACAAAGCAGCGGAGGTAGCAGAGACAGGTAGTTAGGCAGCTATTCGAGGGATATTGCGCGGTATGCGGCAAGAGTCCTGCGCCTCCTGTTTAATGAATATCAGTGCGTGTTCTGCCCTTTCCTCCCAGTCCTCGTCTTCCTTTTAAGTGTTTCACGAATCCACCCTTTGGATTCTTTAAGCCGCCCGCGTCCTCATGTTCGACAAGGGAAACTCCATACTCAGTACAGGCCCATAACCTCCGAGCTTCCAAGAACCTTCTCAAAGCAATGCGCTAGAGCTGTTCTGTTAATTGCTATTATAACCGATAAGGAAAGCAATGCTTTCCTCATGAATAGCTATTGCCAATAAACACATTAATTACAGATGAGCATTTGTTCAACTCTAGTTTAGTATTTCCGTATTCTTTTTTTGATACAACTTTAAAACAGCGAATCTGGATCTAGCCTATTTCTACCATATACCATACCTATACCATTTAGTTACCGTTATCGCAGCGAAATCCCATCGTTTCCTTTGTAGTAATAAGGCCTCAATCAGCTATATTTAATCCCAGCTTTCGACTTAAGTCTGCTTTGATAGTTTAAATAGGATAAATATAACACAAAGTGGTCTTTTTTAGTCTAGATTGGGCTACTATTAAACGGCGCCAAGGCTTAGTAAAGGTATAACAACGGCTTCTTTCGCGGTGGCTTATTTATCCTCTTTAAACTAGCGTAAGTCGGAAGCTGGGATAATATGAAGTTAATCAAGACTCTTTTAACTGGAAAAAAACGCGATGAGAGTTCGATCATATCAGGGTCAGATAACATGTTGAAATAGGCCAATAGCCAGGATTCGGTGTGCTTGTTTTACCGAAGATCTCTTGGTAAAGCTTACACTATGCTGCTAAAAGGCGTGGCCTATTTCGGGCCCTATTTTTGGGATTGTAATCTAAGCCTTATCCCACACGTCTTTTTCAATTAATAAACGAAATGATCATAAAGGATATGATAAATCCATACCGTTCACCCTAAATTCTCCAAATATTGCTTTCATACCATATGCGAGCAAAAATAAAACCTGTCCATATTGAAATTGCATAACTTCAACCAATCTGTGGGCATATTCTTTATTGTTATAAAAATCATTATGATCTCGCTTTACATTGAGTTTTTTACGAAATTGACCGTTTGAGTCGAAAAAAAGTATCATTTTATAGATTTTGAAGAGGCCAACAAGGCCCGGTAAGGCCGTTCCTCCAGAACGGACCGGGGTCCACGTTTTAAGGCTGAATGATGCGACCCAACAGATTACTTATTTATAATATAAAAATCATATATTTATTTTTTTTAAATGCCCCCCAAGAAGCTCAATTGGAGTATTGAGCTCAAAAGCTAAAAAACAACGTCAAAAACGAGCAGCTGAAACTCCTGGCGAACATCAAACGTATCTCGAATCCCCTTGTCCCCATTGATGTGCCCTTTGATTTCAAAAGAGTACAATTCCCAGTTCGGGTCGCATTTGCAATGACTATATATAAAGCTCAAGAGCAATCACTGAGGGTACATGGTATTAATTTGGAATCCCCATGTTTTTCTCATGGTCAGAGTATTTATGCTCTAGAGTAGGTTCACCTAAAGACCTAATTATATATGCCCCATTATATATGGTTAAAACTAATTATATAGTATATCCGAAAGCTTTTGAATAATAATCTATTAATGCTATTTTTGTTGTAATTTTTGATTATAGAACTGTTCACGTTTATTAGAAAAATGAAATTCCCCAGATAAAACCCGGGATATACATCTAGTCCCTATTAATAAAACAATAGGAGAGTAAACCTGGCAGGTCAGCGGGTGTCACAGTCAAATACCTTCTTGCAGGACCCCTGACCAAAAATAGTGATTCCTTACACAGTACTACACTAATGATCCTCCATAAGTTTTAGATGTATGGTTTTTTTTTTTTTTTTCCACAAAAAAAATGTTTGTTCAGCATTTTCATATGATCAAAACCTTAAATATGTATATTAATCGGCATAATCTAATTCACAAATAAATGTTATAGTCTAAACATAGTTTAATTTTATTTAAACATAATTTTATAATAAAAATTGCAAATTTCAATTCAAAAGATGATACAAAAGTTTTGCCAGTTCTTATATGGATTTTTTTTTTTTTTGTTATGTACTTATCGACTACTTATTGCTTTCCTAAAAGACCAAAGCCGACCCACTCTTAAGACGGCACAAATCAACTCCAGATATTTTTGAGTAGCAGCCGTTCAATTAAATCTATATTTGCAGTAACGACGTAAATTTACACAGATTATTCTGAATACATACAGAAATCTACACAGTGACTAACATTAACCATCTATTCAACAACATGTAAGTACGTGTAGTTAGAACGTAAAGGATACGTTCCTTTATTCATTATTTTTATAATAAATTAAACGAACGTAAAAACTTAATGATAAATGACATGGCCACAGCTGATATGACCATTAGAAGGACCTGGAGACCTTCTTTCTTGAATATGTTTCAGCCGAGTTCCCCAATTTCTTTCCTCATACCTTAAATGCCATGTTGTTAAACTATTAATATCAAATTTGCCGATGGTCTATTTTATTGATAGGTGCGAATAAAAGAACGAAGAGAAACAAAATAATACATAGAAAGAAACTGTGAAAAATCATTCTTTGAAAGATTCTTGTCCTGAGAAATGTGGCCAGTCAAGGGATAGAGGATTAGCAAAGACCAGGAATTATAGAAAAAAAATTCTTAACGAGAACCAAAAATATTTGTTTGTTAATCTCAGTATTTTTCTGCTAGGGTTTATAGGCGTTCTGGGGAAGGAGTGGTGTAGTTACGAAATCGTTAGTTAGCAATCATCATAACAGTATTTAGTTTTAATAAAAATCAAAAATGTATCGACTCGATAATTCATAAGGAGCGAGTTTTCGAAATTTCAATTTTCTTTTTATTCGTCGTGACACCAACCATCTTTGAATTGTGCGATTTATTCATTGGAATAAAAATAAATAAGTCGGATTATACTTATAAATCCACTAGGACTAGAAGTGGTGGGCGGTGGGATCCTCAACCGTTTTATTAATATTCAAGGAGTCTGAGAAATTGATTCTAAAAAACAAGTTCCATTTGTTAACGCCCTCGCCACTTGGTTTGTCCTTTTTCACATTTTCTTTATGCACAAAGAATTCAAAATCGTAATAGTTAGAGCCGCGACAGAGGAATAATGTTCCTATTTATAACATTGCATGTTGTATTTCCACGACAAGAAGTCATTGGTCGTTTTATTGCTTACTAACCTGAGATAGAAAATATTTCTCATTGCCAATTTCAAAATTTCATTCAATGGTTGTAAGACTACTCTGAATATTTAATGTGATGGCATAACGTTTATATCGATAGTCTCTGATAAAAATAAATTAGAGACTTGAAAAGCAAGTTTTTCCTATGAAATGGTCTTTAGATGGATTCGACTTCGATTCAATCATCACAAATCGATTTGTACATCTTTTACTCAGGGCATTTGGTTATCTGCTAAAGACACTCAGCATGCTAAATTAAATTATTCGGATTTAAACATTTCGTATACTTTTAATTCGAAGTTAAAAATTTTAAGAAACAGTTATTTCTTCAGCATATGAGTAGGTCTCATTGATTCTAAATATGAAGTTTATTCCTAACTCATAACACGTATAATACCTCGTATATGTGAATTTAATTTTAATATTATTGATGCAAAAAAAAGGTATTTTATGTGGGCGGTGATTTTCAAGCGTTTAAACATTATATGAAATCAGGGTCATAAACCATTTTGAATTTTGAGAGTTAATCTCACTTCGAATTCTTCAACCACAATAATCTACAAGCTTTTGTAGTTACCAATCAGTTAACAGTTCATCATTGTTTCCTGAAATTTAATCTCTAAAACAGGAAATTTCAGTGATGTTTTTCTAACCATATAAATAAAAACTAACTTTATTCTCAATTAGGCCCTGATTTTAACTAATATGGAGGCCATGGGATTTCGCTGAAGGGTGATAGTGATCCAAATGAATGGAGATTTTTGAACATATAAAAAAATCAAAACTAACCAAACACCGACAGTAATAAATTACAGAGAAGTGAAAACATAAGAAAGCAAAATGGTGGTGTTATCAAGGTGTCTGAGGTTTGGTTGCGATGCGCCAATCTGAACCGTAAGTACCAAATGATCTATGGTAGAACTTTACCTCGATTTCAAAGACTCCACTCATGGCCTAAATTATTCTCGTTTAACTATTCTATGAGATTCCCTCTATAAATGTATATTTCTAACCGGCAGTAAATAGAGCTATATGATTCAACGGTCTCTTTCCAAGATACGCAACCTTGTTCTCTAAAGATTCCCATGTAATGTCCAGTGCTCTTACCGATTTCAGAACTTAGGTATTGCTAACTAAACTATACCATTTTAAAAATAATGGTTCGCTCCAGTAATTCAGTAATTTTCCAAAACGTCCATTGAGTGCAAATGTATACCCGGCATTATCCATTGTTTCAAGTCCATGATCATGTCTGCATAAATAATCAGTAAAAACTTCTCCGTTCGAGCAAGTATGAGATTGTTTCTTATTTTTTGTTATTATTAGAGCCATTATAAATTAGACTTGGAATTTTCTCAAATATCTTTTCCTTTATCTTCGAAGATAATCTACAAGAAACTCGATTCCTCGTCCAAATGAATGCCCGGATGTTCTGGAACACACACGGGGACAAGGTGTCAACATACGTCTCCTACCTGGGAGATATTTAGCGAGATACACTCACTCATCCATTGTATTCAGATGCCATAAGGATCTCTTGTTAATCGCTACCGTTCGTCAGGGCCCCCGCTACGACAGTTTAGGCATCTGGTATTTTCCTTATTGCCATTTTTGGCTTGAGCTTCCGAAAATAAAAGAAATAAATGAATTAAAATATTGTCGGTTTATCAATTCCAATCAGTATAAAATTACTCTTCGAACTGACATTATCCATTGGTCAGGGAGTCACCCAAACAAACAATATTCCAATGTTGCCATCTTTTGGTTAGTAGCAAAACTCTTCAGCAGACTTGAAGGGATTAAATTAAAGGGATGTAATCCAGAAGGAGATAAATTCCCTTGCTAGAGACACATTTATGTATAACTAGCTAGGGTGCCCGGCTTCGCTCCGGTAGTAGTGTGGCAGTTTTAATAACAGAAAAACTTTAAAATTAAAGGAAATATAGAACAAAATTAGCACTTCCTTGAAAATTTTAACATTATATCAATATTAAGATTCGAGATCTGCAGTGTCCGCCCAAATAAGGAACCCTATATACTTTACAGGGTGTTGAAAATGGTGGATGAACAATTCATTTTGCTGCAACTTTGTCGAGCCATGCATCGTTTTTGATGGTTTCTGTGATTATGAATCCTATAAGCCCATTCCAAGCAGTCAGCAGATAATAAGTTATTAGGTTATTAGTTAAAAAAACTATATTTGGAGTACAACTTAAGCGCCGATTACTGTGATGGTCCCATTAGATCCAGAAGTTTAGAAAATACCGAAGATTCATAGAAACATTTCTTGTAAGACCTTTCTTCCAGTTCAACCTCCCTTAATATATACCCCCCCCCCACCCTAATTTGGCCGAACTCTGCACTTCTCCAATCTTACTACTGTTACTAAGTGAAAACCAAAATATCATGAGGGCACAATTTTTTCATCATATTTCTTTTTATCCTGAACTATGAGCGGTGATAAACTCTTATTGAAAAAATTGTATCATTGGAGTCAATTCATCATTTTGTCAACTGGAATGCTCAACATGCATAGTAATAAAACCATTTTTCATAACTACATACAATAAGAACACTTCAAACTTGTTATTTTCGGTTTATAATCAGTCCATTCAGCTCTTCTTTTTTGTTTTATGTCTGTTTTTATTCGCTCACTCATATTGCATTAAATTAACTAAAGTATATGTTAGATATTGATTAAATGCAATGTGTTTATCAATTAATCTTCTTATGAGAAAATTAATTTTTTAAAGTATCCAGTCGGTTTTCAAACTGATTGCAGATATGTAAAATCATTAATTTATTTTAAAAGAAAAGGTGAAACTAATTATTTTCGCTTGATTTTTAAGTAATTTTAAAAGAACAGCTGACAAAATATATAACCTTTACAAATAGAACGGAATGGATGAACAATAAACATTGAGTGAAACACACCCTAGCGCTTCCTGGTGGTCTGCAGCTCGAACTAAATTTTTCATTCATAAACTCGTATGTCATTCTCAGGTATTACATGTTGCGAGAGGCTTATAATTCCAATCCTTTTCTTTTCAATTTCACACCCTTAAGAGAAAAACTGAAACCTTCTTCTCCGTTAGAGGACATACAGTTACACGCTGACAAAAATATCTTAATCGTATGTGGACTCGTTTCTGAGCCTTTTCGGCACGCACATTGTACACTTTGCTTTATAATATATATTGATTATTATCTTCAATAATGGAGTGAGCTAAAAAAGGAACCATTGATTACGTTAGGGAACTGGGGAAGGAGGAAAATAGACCGGGAGCCACATACTGCAATTAGTCAACAGCTGCATATATAGCAATAATTCAAGAACAAACACCATCTATAATATAAAAGCAATAGAATGAAATTATGAAATTAGTATCAACCCCATTAACATTATTTTAGTGTCATTTGGCCTAAATCAGTATTTACATTTGTGTTCACTAAATATTGTATGCACATTTCAAATAAACAGTTTTATTTATTTTTATTTATTTACATATGTGGCGTGGTGGTTAGCATAGCGACCTACAATACCGCTGTGGCCCTAAGATTATTTAAAAGGGTGTGAAAAATCCTTGACTATGCCGTCCCTCGGACAGGACGGTAAATGGAAGTTCTCGAACCAGTACGATGTCAGGTACTCGTTAAAGAACCCTATCCTATTCCTGAATAGGCAAAATTTAGGACTCCCGCTGTAGCATCGTCCGATTAGCCTTAATGGTTTAAAGTGACAAACATACAAATCAATAGTTTCTCATTCACTTAATTACCAGCACCTTAAAAATTGCTAGTGTCCTGCAGTACTTGTTTCACAGACAAAATTTGTCTTTGTTTTTCATATTAAACGGAAATTAAAATGTTTTTTTGTAATTCTTTTATTTTCTATTCAGTTTTAATACATATGCGATTAGTCCCATGGAGATCATTAGTTTCTTTTAAATAATTCGAAAGTAGAAATAATTATATTCTTGATACTCCAATATAACCATATTTCAAATAAAAATAGGTTTTTTTTTTGGTTTTTTTTTGGGTAGTTTGGTAAAGTAGATCGATATGAAAAACCTAAGTTGTTCTTTTTAATTATAACATTAGCATAATCGATATATAGAAAACTTAAAATTACACAGCTCAGTCATGAATGAACAAAAGTGCAGATTTGATTATCCAGATAAAAAAATCTGAACGGGTTTGCTTTATTTAAAAAAATAAATAATAAAGCTTTGGCCAGGTAACGAAAGAAAAACTTTTACTATTCACGGTAAAAATGTAGATTTCTGCAATTTTTCCCCCCAGTAACCTATTAGAAACAATTATGTCACAATGACCAAGCAAAAGCTTCTAGGCTAAAACGACTTTCAGAAAACTGGGTTTTATCGTTGAAAGGCTGAGAGCTCGTTATCGCAGGATTAAACAGGGTATTAAGTCAGAAGGATAATCCATCATCTTTTTCTAACAGGTGACATCGGGATGGGACAGGTTGGGAGATCAGGGAATGGCGGAGATTATTCAGTTTTATCGTCCAAAGGAACCTAAGTTTTTAAAAAATATATGTTAATATTTATGAGGTACTTTAATAACTCTCCGAACGCATCGATATCGTTGGTATCTTTCGTCGAAGTGGACATCTCTCAAAACGTATTGGCCCATACCTACAACTTTAAATTCATTTTCAACTTTTTATTGAAAAATATATACGTATTTATTACTTTGTTTCCTTTAACACGTTAGCTGCGAAGCAAATAAACTGGGATTTTCGTTAACTGCGACGAGGGGTCAAATGACCCCATGCTACCACACCGCTAAACTGCGTCAAGGGGCTGATTGACCCCTTGTCCCTTAGACATTAAAATTAACTCTCTGTAAACATTGATGAATGTTTTAAAGTGAAATCCATTTTGTTTACAAATACCTGACGTACTAGAATTCGTAACAGAAGCAGGGTTGAATTCTGTTGCTTCTGAATATATATTTTTTATTACTTATTTTTTCCACAACATCTGTGTTATACTAACAGTAATTTTTTTCTTTCCTTTTACGTTCAATCATAAAATGTTTACTATATGGTTTTAATCTACTTAATTGTCAGCATATATAATTCATGTAAGGAAGAATTCAGATATAAAAAAAAAACCAAACCTATGTTTTTATTATAAATAAATGAACATAGGTGTAGCTTTTGTGTATTTAAAAAAATAAACCTAATTATTACAAATTAAATTATTAAAAAAAATAACACGTGAAAACTACATTTTATAATGTTTATCATTGAAGCACTGCAAGCAAAGAGAACAAAATAGAACAAAATTAGCACTTCCTTGAAAATTTTAACATTATATCAATATTAAGATTCGAGATCTGCAGTGTCCGCCCAAATAAGGAACCCTATATACTTTACAGGGTGTTGAAAATGGTGGATGAACAATTCATTTTGTTGCAACTTTGTCGAGTCATGCATCGTTTTTGATGGTTTCTGTGATTATGAATCCTATAAGCCCATTCCAAGCAGTCAGCAGATAATAAGTTATTAGGTTATTAGTTAAAAAAACTATATTTGGAGTACAACTTAAGCGCCGATTACTGTGATGGTCCCATTAGATCCAGAAGTTTAGAAAATACCGAAGATTCATAGAAACATTTTTTGTAAGACCTTTCTTCCAGTTCAACCTCCCTTAATATATCCCCCCCCCACCCTAATTTGGCCGAACTCTGCACTTCTCCAATCTTACTACTGTTACTAAGTGAAAACCAAAATATCATGAGGGCACAATTTTTTCATCATATTTCTTTTTATCCTGAACTATGAGGGGTGGTAAACTCTTATTGAAAAAATTGTATTATTGGAGTCAATTCATCATTTTGTCAACTGGAATGCTCAACATGCATAGTAATAAAACCATTTTTCATAACTACATACAATAAGAACACTTCAAACTTGTTATTTTCGGTTTATAATCAGTCCATTCAGCTCTTCTTTTTTGTTTTATGTCTGTTTTTATTCGCTCACTCATATTGCATTAAATTAACTAAAGTATATGTTAGATATTGATTAAATGTAATGTGTTTATCAATTAATCTTCTTATGAGAAAATTAATTTTTTAAAGTATCCAGTCGGATTTCCAACTGATTGCAGATATGTAAAATCATTTATTTATTTTAAAAGAAAAGGTGAAACTAATTATTTTCGCTTGATTTTTAAGTAATTTTAAAAGAACAGCTGACAAAATATATAACCTTTACAAATATAACGGAATGAATGAACAATAAACATTGAGTGAAACACACCCTAGCGCTTCCTGGTGGTCTGCAGCTCGAACTAAATTTTTCATTCATAAACTCGTATGTCATTCTCAGGTAGCCTATTACATGTTGCGAGAGGCTTATAATTCCAGTCCTTTTCTTTTCAATTTCACACCCTTAAGAGAAAAACTGAAACCTTCTTCTCCGTTAGAGGACATACAGTTACACGCTGACAAAAATATCTTAATCGTATATGGACTCGTTTCTGAGCCTTTTTGGCACGCACATTGTACACTTTGCTTTATAATATATATTGATTATTATCTTCAATAATGGAGTGAGCTAAAAAAGGAACCATTGATTACGTTAGGGAACTGGGGAAGGAGGAAAATAGACCGGGAGCCACATACTGCAATTAGTCAACAGCTGCATATATAGCAATAATTCAAGAACAAACACCATCTATAATATAAAAGCAATAGAATGAAATTATGAAATTAGTATCAACCCCATTAACATTATTTTAGTGTCATTTGGCCTAAATCAGTATTTACATTTGTGTTCACTAAATATTGTATGCACATTTCAAATAAACAGTTTTATTTATTTTTATTTATTTACATATGTGGCGTGGTGGTTAGCATAGCGACCTACAATACCGCTGTGGCCCTAAGATTATTTAAAAGGGTGTGAAAAATCCTTGACTATGCCGTCCCTCGGACAGGACGGTAAATGGAAGTTCTCGAACCAGTACGATGTCAGGTACTCGTTAAAGAACCCTATCCTATTCCTGAATAGGCAAAATTTAGGACTCCCGCTGTAGCATCGTCCGATTAGCCTTAATGGTTTAAAGTGACAAACATACAAATCAATAGTTTCTCATTCACTTAATTACCAGCACCTTAAAAATTGCTAGTGTCCTGCAGTACTTGTTTCACAGACAAAATTTGTCTTTGTTTTTCATATTAAACGGAAATTAAAATGTTTTTTTGTAATTCTTTTATTTTCTATTCAGTTTTAATACATATGCGATTAGTCCCATGGAGATCATTAGTTTCTTTTAAATAATTCGAAAGTAGAAATAATTATATTCTTGATACTCCAATATAACCATATTTCAAATAAAAATAGGTTTTTTTTTTGGTTTTTTTTTGGGTAGTTTGGTAAAGTAGATCGATATGAAAAACCTAAGTTGTTCTTTTTAATTATAACATTAGCATAATCGATATATAGAAAACTTAAAATTACACAGCTCAGTCATGAATGAACAAAAGTGCAGATTTGATTATCCAGATAAAAAAATCTGAACGGGTTTGCTTTATTTAAAAAAATAAATAATAAAGCTTTGGCCAGGTAACGAAAGAAAAACTTTTACTATTCACGGTAAAAATGTAGATTTCTGCAATTTTTCCCCCCAGTAACCTATTAGAAACAATTATGTCACAATGACCAAGCAAAAGCTTCTAGGCTAAAACGACTTTCAGAAAACTGGGTTTTATCGTTGAAAGGCTGAGAGCTCGTTATCGCAGGATTAAACAGGGTATTAAGTCAGAAGGATAATCCATCATCTTTTTCTAACAGGTGACATCGGGATGGGACAGGTTGGGAGATCAGGGAATGGCGGAGATTATTCAGTTTTATCGTCCAAAGGAACCTAAGTTTTTAAAAAATATATGTTAATATTTATGAGGTACTTTAATAACTCTCCGAACGCATCGATATCGTTGGTATCTTTCGTCGAAGTGGACATCTCTCAAAACGTATTGGCCCATACCTACAACTTTAAATTCATTTTCAACTTTTTATTGAAAAATATATACGTATTTATTACTTTGTTTCCTTTAACACGTTAGCTGCGAAGCAAATAAACTGGGATTTTCGTTAACTGCGACGAGGGGTCAAATGACCCCATGCTACCACACCGCTAAACTGCGTCAAGGGGCTGATTGACCCCTTGTCCCTTAGACATTAAAATTAACTCTCTGTAAACATTGATGAATGTTTTAAAGTGAAATCCATTTTGTTTACAAATACCTGACGTACTAGAATTCGTAACAGAAGCAGGGTTGAATTCTGTTGCTTCTGAATATATATTTTTTACCAGGTCTGCAAGTTTAAAATGTCGTTTTAATTCCAATAGAATGCGCTCTTAGCCTATTGAAGGATTTGCTTATCTCTAAACGCTATTTGTTTGTTAGTCATTTGTTTACAAAAGTCAGTTGTTTTTAAGTCGTTTACGTGGACGTATCATACCTTTCTTTGGTGTTAAAAATGTCTAATTTTAAGCCAAATAAAGAGCATTTGCGGCATGTCATGATTTTCTTATTCAATCAAAAGAAAAAGGCATCTGAATGTCATCGAATTCTTGTTGAGACTTATGGCGATCTTGCTCCAACCGTCAAGACATGTGAACGTTGGTTTCAAAGTTTCAAACGTGGTGATTTTGATGTTACTGATAAAAAACGAGAAAATCGACCAAAAAAGTTTGAGGACGTCGAATTGCAATCTTTATTAGACGAAGACAATACCCAAACCCAACAAATGATGGCAGAACAGTTGAATGTCACTAGGCAAGCCATTTCCGATCGCCTGAGAGCTATGGGAAAAATTCAAAAGGTTGGAAAATGGGTTCCACATGAATTGGACGAACGACAGATGGAAAAACGAAAAACTGTATGCGAAATGCTGCTTTTACGCCACGAAAGCAAGGGTTTTTTGCATCGAGTTGTAACTGGCGATGAAAAATGGATTTATTTTCAGAATCCCAAACGAATAAAATCATGGGTAACGCCAGGACAACCATCCACATCGAGTGCAAGACCGGATCGTTTTGGGAAGAAGACAATGCTGTGTGTGTGGTGGGATCAGAAGGGAGTAGTCTACTACGAGCTTCTCAAACCCGGCGAAACAGTCAATACCGACCGCTACCGACAACAAATGATCAATTTGAGTCACGCATTGATCGAAAAACGCCCAGAATGGGCTCACAGGCACGCCAAAGTCATTCTTCAGCATGATAACGCTCCTGCACATTCAGCCAGATTGACTAAGAAAACGATTTCTTCGCTTGGTTGGGAACTCCTACCCCACCCGCCGTATTCACCTGACCTGGCGCCTTCTGATTATCATCTCTTCTCATCGATGGGACACTCATTGGCTGAGCAACACTTTAACAATTTGGAGGATGTAAGAAAATGGCTCGATGAATGGATTTCAAATAAAGATGAAGCATTCTTTTGGAATGGTATCCATAAATTGCCCGAGAGATGGACAAAATGTGTAGAAAGCGAGGGCCAGTACTTTGAATAAAATATATTATACTTTTTTTTTAAATTACTGTGTATATATTTTAAGAAATAAACGACATTTTAAACTTGCAGACCTGGTATTACTTATTTTTTCCACAACATCTGTGTTATACTAACAGTAATTTTTTTCTTTCCTTTTACGTTCAATCATAAAATGTTTACTATATGGTTTTAATCTACTTAATTGTCAGCATATATAATTCATGTAAGGAAGAATTCAGATATAAAAAAAAAACCAAACCTATGTTTTTATTATAAATAAATGAACATAGGTGTAGCTTTTGTGTATTTAAAAAAATAAACCTAATTATTACAAATTAAATTATTAAAAAAAATAACACGTGAAAACTACATTTTATAATGTTTATCATTGAAGCACTGCAAGCAAAGAGACGGTTGTCGGCACATTCGTCATAGTATGTCCGGACCTTTTTCACCTTTTTTTGGGCTTCTGCACTGCTCATAGCTGTTCTTAGCTTTTCATAACAGCCCGAACATTTCTTCCTTATATGAATCATAACTATCTTCAAAACTTGAACTAGTTCCTTCATCTTTGCTTGAAGTTGAATTCCGCTATGAAAGGGCTAAATCGGCAAGTTTCTTACCACGTGAATACGTATCGAAATTATTTACTGAATCGAGACAAATTAATGAGAGCTCAGGTGTCAAAAATACTAAGTAGAATCAGTCGAAGAACAAGAAAGGAAGGTGAATCTGTGATTCACCCTTAGATAAATGTGATTCACGGAAAATTACTGTCGCTTTCAACGCTTTCAAACATTTACGGAAATAGAAAAAATATTTTTTATTTACATATTCATTAATATTTGATATAATATGCTAAAACAATAGTAAGATGAAGTGTAATGAGCATTAAAAGACCAAGGGGTCATTTGACCCCTTGCCGCATTAAGGAAAACATTTAAACTATAATGCGACAAGGGGTCAAGTGACCCCTTACATTTTTTTTCGATATATAAGTAGTATTAAGTAGTGCATTATAAAAAAAAATAAAAAATCTGAAAAAAATTAAAACAGGATGCGTAACAAGCATCGCAGTTAACGACAAACACACGTTTAATGGCTCACAGTAAAGGAAGCCACCGCAAGGGGTCAAATGACCCCTCGTCGCAGTTAACGTGTTAATTTTATCATAGGGAACAATGAAAGCATGCATAAGTTTGAAATATGTACTCGTATTTTAAAATCTGCTTGATATAGAGGTACACATTAGTAATAGTAACAATGTCATTTTTAATATGTAATGTAATGTAATATGTAATTTAATATGTAATATGTAATATGTAATATGTAATGTTACTCTTGTTTGACATAACTTCCGCCTTCGACAGCGTCTGGTGGCCTGGCGTGCTCCAGCAGCTGCAGAGGTATGAGGCTCCCAGCAACTTGTATTCTCTCGTGAACAGCTATCTACAGGACAGGACAATACGACTGAGAGGATGCTTCTATGAAGTTGAAGATTGTGTAGAGCGAGGGTGTCCTCAGGGCTCTGTCCTTGGCCCCGCACTATGGAAAATAGTTTTTGACGAGTTGCTGGGTGTACTGGAAGAAGAACGGTTCCCCGCCACTGCGTTCGTGGATGATTTGGCCGCTGTAGTGGCATCGAACAGCAGAGCCAGGTTGAAAGAAGAAGCGGAGCGGTGCGCCAACCTGATCAGAAGATGGTGCGAGAGAAAGAAGCTGAAGATGGCTGCCGAAAAAACCCAGGCTATCCTCCTTAGGGGTAGGACTGATAGGGCTCACCCTATTACTATTGATCTTCAAGGAGCCAGAATACGTCCAAGTGAGGTGGTCACCTACCTTGGCATTAGGATTGGGAGAAATTTCAATGTGACTCCTCACTTGGACTATCTCAGAAGTAGGGTGACCCTAACTCTAAACGGACTCAGTAGGATCGGAGGAGCCTTTTGGGGCCTGAAATACCCAGCAACTATGGCCATATATAAAGGTGTATTCCAGGGTATACTAAGGTATGCTTCTCCTGGCTGGAATAAGAATCTCTCGCAACGGCAAAAGAGCAGGTTGGCTACGATTCAACGAATGGCTCTGCTGCGAGTCACTAGAGCCTATAAGTCTCTGTCTCATGAGGCGGCACATGTCCTTGCGGGAGCAGTACCTATCGACCTCCTCCTGCAGGAAGACATGTTTAGGCACCAAATGATGAGGGAAGGGTCGGCGGTCTTACCGGAGACCTTGCGTGCGAGGATCAATGAAGAACCACGAAGATGGAAGAGCATCATCCATGAGTACACCCTTGATCAATGGAACCAGAGGTGGATAACGACGCCAAAGGGAGCTACACTGAGGAAATATTTCCCAACCGTGGGCTCGAGGTTAGCAGCAAAATGGGTAGTACCCGATTATTGGGTCTTCCAACTACTCACTGGTCATGGTGGTTTTCGTAGCAAACTTGTTGAATACGGGAAGGATATTGATCCATTATGCCCTACCTGTGGAGTACCTGAGACCGCCGAACACATTGTCTTGGTCTGTGCCGCCTATGAGACACTAAGGGATAAAATGCTGAGAGAAACAGGTCTCTACGTTTTGACTGAGAGCAGTTTCCCTCAGTTAATGGCCCAAGAAAACTACCAGCACTTTAAGGCCTTCATGAGTGGATGGAAAACCATTGCAGGTCCAACACATTTCTCTTTGGGGAGGAGAAGAGGTCCTGCTGCAGGAAGACCACCAGATAGGGCAGCGGCAGAAGAGAACGGAACTTAAATAAGAAGAGCAGGCTGTGTGCACAGCTCATGAAAATGATGTTATTGTTTTACAGGCAGCAGTTGGTTGCTACCCAGAAATGGTTAACATCCAACTGCTGCCAAAACCCGTATTGCCTTTTAGGCACGGTAGGGATGGCAATAAATAAATAAATAAATAATAACAATGTCATTTTTAATTCCATTGTGGAACATAATTAAAAAACAAATTATACATAGCTGAAACATGGATAAAGAAAACGTGACTTCTTACAATTTTTTTTTGTAATTGAAAATAAATAATGTTGGGATGAGTTTATAAAACATCATCACATCTCCTTGAGGTATTAAAATTTACCGCTATAGTTTTTAATAGCTAGGTCAAATGTTCGTCAAACGTGGCGATAAAATATAAAAATAAATTAGGCTGGCAATAAGGAAGTGGTTTAATCCCTCCAAAATAAAAGTGGGCTGTTCCCAATTAGCTAGATGCGCTATGGGACCGGTCCCTTTGATCGTTCACTAACCATTAGCTCATCCTCCGGGTATTTTCCAATTAGATCGAAAGGATTTCGGGACCGAAAGGCTCTTAATTGGCCTGGAAAATGTCAAGCCGAAATGTTAAGTCCCCTGGCATCAGGCTATGAAATATCAGTGGCTTGCTGGCTAGCTGAAATATTAGTGCACGAAGTTCCGTTACTTCCGACTAAGTTTATAGAGAGAAACTAGATCGACGAATACACTAACTAAATCTTTGTGGTTGATAGCTGTATTATCATAAGATGGTGTACAAGTTATTACTCATATTTTAATAACCATGCTGCAAAAACCTATAAATACAATTTTAATAGATAATAATTAATTATTGTGGAGTTGGGAGACATCAGGTCCTAGTAACATTTTCCCCATTAATTGTAAATCAATGTCAAAGTATGGAAAAATTTTTTTAAATACTATTTTTTTTTTAAATCTCAATAACAAAGACCTTATCGGAAATTCAAAATTTGTAATTTTAGACATTTTATAATCGATTTTAGACAAATAAAAGTGGGATTACTTTCACTATTTATAAATCAAGAAGGGATAGACCAATTTTTATGATGATTGATTCATGCCAACACCGAATAGCAGGATAAGAATCACGCTGGTTTTAACGCTATTATTTATTTAAAATTATCAGTGTTACTAAATACAATTAGATCCTTTTATTAATAAAAAAAGTGGTATTTTTTCTATCATATTCCTTGCCTAACTCCATTTTTTCAAAAATGTTACCTAGACCCCTTGTCTTATAATTATAGTTGAGTGTGAGATTTCAGCTTTTAATGGTAATTATGACTCCAAGCATATCCAGAAACCCAAATAAAAATCAAATTATTTTAAAAATCAGTAATAAGTTATTTATATATCACAATTTGCTGATTTTAAAATTTAAAATTCGATGGGAACAAACAACGTAATATTCCTTGATGAGCGAAAATATTTAGGAATGCATTTAGATAAACGGTTTAATTGGACTAGACACATCAGGCATCTCAAGGATACTTGTTTAAAAAGACTGGGGCTGCTCAAGTGTCTTTCTCACCTAAGTTGGGGGGCTGACAGATCAACCCTTTTGAAGATTTACAGGGCTACAATAGGAAGCACGATGGATTATGGTTCCATTGCTTATGCCTCTGCCAGCACATCTGCTTTGAAAATGCTAGACGTGATACACAATACAGCTCTCAGGATATGTACCGGAGCTTACAGAACTTCGCCTGTCCAGAGCCTCTATGTTGAAAGTGCAGAGCCACCATTGATGATAAGAAGATCCTCTCTATCCCTCAAATACATTGCGAAATTAGCATCCTTACCGAAACATCCACTGCATCCATCTGGAGGAGAGACGGAATTTAAGGTTCCGAGGGATATGATGGTGCAAAGAATTCCAAAATTAGTCCCGACCTTGCCGAGAATACGAGCCTGGATCATATTCAAAAGTATCCAACAACAAAGAAACCTCCCTGGTACAATTCCGATATCAAAATAAACATGAAACTCTCAAAAGAGAAAAAAACAAAATTTATATCCTTTGATGACCCAAAACATGTTTTTCGAAATTTTAGAGGAATTCCAGGACCACCAAATTATGTACACCGACGCGTCTAAATTTGAGGATTCAGCAGTGGGATGTGCTGTTATAAAAGAAGAAGAAACATACCTTTCTAAGCTGCCTGGAGTTTGCTCGGTTTTTACTGGAGAGGCAACTGCTGTAAAGGAAGCTCTGCTCCACTGCAAAGTAGCTAACTACCAAAAATCAGTCATTGTCACTGACTCAATGAGCGTTCTAGGGGCAATAAGGAGTCAAAAACCAGAGCACGCCACGATAATAGAAATATTGCATCTTATTGATGAAATACAAAAAGAAGGGGAAAAAATAGCTTTTATCTGGACTCCATCTCATTGTGGCATTGGAGAAAACGAGAAGGCAGATGCTGCATCCAGACTGGCTCGAACAGGTGATAACAGTCAAGTCAAATCCGTAGACATTATCCCCCGAGAAGACTGGGTGAGGCACGTGAAATCCAAATTAATGACACAATGGAATGAAGCCTGGAGAAGGAACCCCTCCAAACTGCCACAAATAAAAGCAGATTGCAAAAAATAGTCAACCAGCAACAGAAAATCTAGGAGAGAAGAAATAATCCTCTGGCGGCTTAGAGTAGGTCACTGCGAATTCTCCCATGCATACCTGCTTCACAATCTCGCACACCCTACCTGCGTCAAATGTGGTGCCCTGACCACGGTCTCCCATATACTAGTGGACTGCGAACACTACCAGCCTACAAGAACCAAACTAAAAATGAACACATGAATGATCAGTAAAAGAAGTGCTACGGGATACCGAAGATAATGTTGAAAAACTATTGAATTTTTTTAAGCTTACTAGATTTTACAATAGAATTTAAAAAAAAAAAAATGCCAATGACCCCTTCGGGTAGAGGCAAATCAAAATAAATAAATAAAATTTAAAATTAGCAATGGAAATCGAGCTAAAAATTTAGTACATAAAAAATATCATTTTATTTCAATTCGTTTTATAAACTACTTTAGTTTCTCCAACCACAGACTGTAATTAGCAGCGAGGCTGTCAATATTAGGTGCCATTAAGATAAAATAATTAGGCTTGATAGAGCAATAAATTTTTTTAATCATTAATATTTTTCTTGGATTATTATATGAAAATTATTATTATATGACTTGAAGAAGAATTTGGATAAAGGCGACATTAAAGGCGACGAAATTTTAATTATATATAAATGAGAAAAAAATCCTCGATATTCATGATATTTTTAATTTTCATCACGAAGAAGGTCTAAAAAAAACATAATTTTACAAACTCATTCGAACTGGTTTTCTACATTTATCCCGATAGGCTTCATCTCGATTTAAATAAAAACACAGAATTGAGACATAGGTAATGAAAACACTTTTTTTTATTATCATTTTTTTATTTTTATAATTTGCGCTGAGTAAGTGAAATCCCGAGGAATTGAATGTGAAATCGACTGAATTCTTTCATGCCAAATTATTTTTATCCACTGAAGTCCGGGCCGCTGTGGCACATCCATTAAAATCAGAACAATGTCGGCCGACACGAGATTAGATAAGCCACATTTTGACCCCATGTCGCCGCAAAGGTATCCGAATTCCACCCATAGCGTTAAAAAAAGGTCAAATTTTGAAAGTTGTTCTAACTTTTCGGTGAACTTCTGTTGAGAACTAATGCGAGTACATAGTCCCACGGTTGAATTGCATGCTTTACTGCCATGTGAAAATGTATGCTATGTACTCGCTTGACTAATTATTAAATCAAATCTTACTTTATTAATTAAAATATATCATTAAATATTACTTTTTTTTAATCTACGACTAATTTTTATTAATTATGACACCTTTCACTTGGAACATTTATAAAAAATCATAATTAATAAGTTATAGGTAGCAACTTTAAAATTAGTTCTAACTACTTATGATTTTTTTTTCTATTTCGAACGCATATTAATGTGTGATTACTCACACTTAATTTCATATCACAATAAAAATAAAAATTAAAAAAAATATGTTAGGTAATCAATGTGTTATGCAATTAAATTATGCTTAAGTCATTTATTTTTGATTTAATCAGAAAAAAATGATTTAATTGTGATTAATTTCCCTATTTAATTGCGATAATCAGTAATGTACTTATTCAACGATATTCCTAGTTCAGGATCAAACTAATTCTGGTGACTTTTTAATTTTAATCAACCCTCACAAAAGAATGTGAGGAGAAAAAACTGTTAGAAGCTACCAAGTAGTTTTAGTCTACTTATCACAAAAGTCTTATTCTTATGACAGTTTTAAGACCTATTTGGAATTCAGGAATTGAGTCTTCATTCGCCGCAGAGTCCCTTCACACCCGATTCATACAATCTGAAGCCTACCGCCAAATCCAGTAATACATAATATTTCGCAATTTTTTTCATCTATTAATATCATATATTACATAAATCAAAAGAACTGGCCTGATTCAGATAAGTCTTCCTTCACAATAAATTTCCGAATCTACTTTCTTTCATCCTCCATCTTCATCCTCCGTTCCTGGCTATCTTGCGAAGCGCCAGAAAAGAAAATGGCCCACGACCTTCTATTACAGGAATAATACCTGAGTGCTACAAATGGGTGATTTCCCTTCATGTCTGTTCATGATTTGATTTTTTTTATTTTTTTTTATAAAATCAAGCTAACTCTTTGATTTATTCATTTCAATAAATAAAAAAATAGATGTTAAAATATAAAAATATTTAATATAATAAACTAATATACATATAATAAAATATGTAATAGTAGCTTATAGAAGTACCTTGATTTTCCGGTAAGTCAATGTTTCATTTAATAACAAATAATGATTTATAGAATTTTATAGATATTCATACTTCCTTTGTGAAGCTAGCCACAGGTGTCTTGTACGTAAACAGGAAGATTAAAACTTCATTGAACATAATTATAATACACAACCTTTGATAATTCCGACGATCAATCAAACCATCGACATAAAACAATTTCATTGATGAGGTAACTACAACTATGTCAGGTCGATTTCACATCTCATACATTTTTCAAGCCGATACAAGTAGTGATCTATTATTACTATAGGATACAAATGGGTCTGTCCGTAGTCACTAGGCGAAGCTGATAAATCGTCTCTATAAATCCGGAATATAAAATTATACGCTTTGGTCCATTAATAATACCATTAGTCTTCATCGACCTACCTCTGTATATTATAAGAGGGAGTAATTTGTTATCCATTTATTATTTTTGTATTTTTCATTTTGAGACGTACGGGCTCACTTCTCGTCATGGTGTAAGCCTTAAGATTTGAGGTAAAAGATATCATACTTGCCAAACCAATATTTCTCTTATCATCCAACTCTTGGACATCCTTCCGCACACGCTGTACCGGCCCAAATTACCGATCCCTATCTGCAAGTTTACGGGTGTCGATTGGAGGGGTACGATTGGGCGGCAAGTCGTGGGAGTTGGGTTGTGCTTTGCATAGCGAAAGCCCGAGGACAAAGCAGCCGACGACCGTGCAGTAATTTGTAATTCAGTAGCTGGGCACAAGACAAGACACGACCCTCCAAATACTAATCAAACAACACAGAGGCCAACCCCTCTCTCTTCCAGTCCAACCTTAGGTGTATGCTGTTTCTGCTACGGTCCTCTGTTATTCGTGTAACGTCGATTGCGGTCTATTCTTTGTTTGACATTAGTCCCAATTCTACAATCATTTATTTCTTTCTTCACCTCATTCATTCTCAGGAATCGGTTCTTCAATAATACAAAAAAAAAAAAATATTTATTAACAGAACCCTTCCTGGGTTCTATCACACAATACATCAACAAATTCTGAGCACTAGAAGTTGCTCATTTTTTCTTTTAGAATTGGCTACTTTAAAAAAAAAAAAAAATGCTTTCACATCCATACGGATATGAACCAGTGGTATTCTTTGCATTTATTACTGACATAAATGTCAGAACATCATAACTCGTGGGTTGTATACTCGACTTTCGTTTTAATCAATTATAAACATTCCAAACTTAGTTATATGCTGTTTCTGTAACATTGTAGAACAACGGCAAATTACGAACGAAAACGGCTTCTTCTGAAAAGTACTAAAGACTTGTTTCGGAACAATTTTTTTTATTTTGTCAAAGAGGATCTGTAAAACTTTTAAGATGAAAGTTTTAATAAGACCTAGAAAAAACGTCCAATTAAAAAAATAAAATTAAAGAAGTTTCTCTCTATTAGTATTTTCAATTCCATATCAGTATTTCATTTATCCATAATTTCTATACCATATTTATCCATATCGTACATATTTAGTCATCGGTACATCGTACAAGAAGATGATTAAAACTTGAAATATATCAATTTTGAGTTAAGAATACCGTTTATTACAGAACTTACAAAGCTAAAATATAGTCACAACAGTATTAATAATTTCGTTCTCTTAATGCGCAATTTACTATATTCTCTTACCGAAGGAATGATGTGTAGCAGGTAGAGGGCTACTTTTGATGACGATTAATACCAGTGGTACTAGCTCTCCCAATGGTAAACTATTGTGTTCAAAGTCTATTTTCCCTAGTCCCTTTTTGTAGGTCATCATCATCATCATTGGTGGCGCAACAACCCGTCACCGAGTCTGGGCCTCCTCCAAAAGCTTCCGCCAGTTGGTTCGGTCTCTTGCGGCAGCTCTCCAGTTTTGGGTGCCCAGAAGAACCCGCGCATCCGCTGCAACAGAGTCGACCCACCTTACATTAGGCCGTCCCACTCTCCGCTTGCCATGGAGCTCCCCGTTCAGCATCTTCTTCGGAATCATGCTCTCCTCCATCATAACCACGTGTCCTGCCCATCGAAGTCTCCCGAGCCTGATGAATCTAACCACGTCGATACAGCTCTAAGAGCTCCGAATTCTTCCTTCTTTTCCATATGTCTCCCTCACGAACTGGACCAAAAATTCTTCTCAGTACCTGCCTTTCAAATACCAGTAGCATAGCCTCATCAGCTCTGGTGAAGGCCCAGGCTTCCGACCCATACGTAAGGACAGGACGGATCAGGGTCTTATAAAGGTTTATTTTGGTTCCGTTAGATAGGCACCTGCTCCTAAAGTGTTTGGCCAGGCCAAAGTAACTCCGGTTAGCTGCAGCGATTCTCTTATTGATTTCCTGGGAGATGTTATTTAGTGCATTGACCTCCGAACCCAGGTATATAAAGCTTTGCACCTTCTCAAATTTGTAGGGTCCAACCTCAAACAATTCAACTGCTAGCTCCTGTTCCTCCTACTCTCAAATACTTCGTCTTTGTTTCATTGATGATCAAGCCAAGTTTTTATTTTATTTATTTAACACCCTTCCCTGCCTTTCGGCAACACGGGTTTCGGCAACATTAACATATAACGCTCACGCGTAAGTTAATGTTGCGCAATTCTTCTTCCTCATTAGTCTAATTTTTTTTTCTTTCTTCCTTTTCCATCCAGTTCTTCAATCCGGTGGCCTCCCGGGAGTAGGTCTCCTTCTACCTAGATAAAAGATTTCTGGACCCATCGCTGTTTTCCACTCGTACACAAAATCCTTGTAGTACGGGTAGTTATTCTCGGTGACTAGTTGAGGAAGATCAGTCTCCGACAGGACAAAAAGTCCAGTTTTCCTCAACAACCTGGATCTTTGTGTCTCAAAGGCAGCGCAGTCTATAACGATATGTTCAGCAGTTTCTAAGACACCGCAGCTAGGGCATAGGGGATCGATATCCTTCCCAAAGCCATGAAGCTTAGCTCGAAAGGCCCCATGCCCTGTGAGAAACTGTGACACCCAATAGTCCGGGAGGACCCATTTCGCTTCAATACGAGACCGGACGGTGGGGAAGTACTTCCTTAAGGTAGCTCCTTTCGGAGTTGTCGTCCATCGCCGGTTCCATTCATCAAATGTGTCCTCCCGGATAATTTTTTTCCAATTAGAAGGGTCTTGGTCGACCTTCACTTTAATGTGTGTTGGGAGTCCTGCGGTGCCTTCCTTCTTTAATCTGTATCGATATATATCTTGTTGCAGTAGGAGGTCGAGAGGTACCGCCCCTGCTAATACCTGCGCCGCCTCATGAGACAGAGTCCGGTACGCTCTGGTGATCCGCAGCAGAGCCGTTCTCTGGATCGTCGCCAACCTGTTCCTTAAACGGTGTGAGATATTCAAAAACCACGCTGGTGAAGCGTACCTTAGGATACCCAAAACTACCCCATTGTATATGGTGAACGTAGCTGGGTATCTTAGGCCCCAGAAGGCTCCTCCTACACGGCTAAGGCCATTTAAGCTATTGGCCACTCTACTTCCCAGGTAGTCCAAGTGGGGTCTCATGTTAAATTCTCTTCCAAATCTTATTCCGAGATACGTAACCTCCTCACTTGGACGTATTCTTATCCCATCAATTCTAAGGGTTATAGGGTGTGCCCGATCCGTTTTTCCTTTTAGAAGAATCGTCTGGGTTTTTCCAACCGCCATCTTCAACTGATTGTTCTCACACCATTCTTTTATCAGGTTGGCGCACCTTTCTGCTTCTTCTTTAATACCGGCTCTGCTGTTTGAGGACACCACAGCTGCCAGATCGTCAACGTAGGCCGTGGCAGGGAACCGCTCTTCCTCAAGCACTCCCAGCAACTCATCAAAAAGAAGTTTCCAAAGAGCCGGTCCAAGGACTGATCCCTGCGGGCAACCTCTCTCGATGAATGACTCTGTTTCGTAAAAACTACCTCGCACTTTAACCTGCCTGCCTTGCAAATAATTTCTAACGAGGGCATATAAGTTGCTGGGTGCTTCGTACTTATGAAGCTGCTGGAGGACGCGAGGCCACCAGACGCTGTCAAAAGCGGAGGATATGTCAAAGAGCAGCAACATGACATATCGCTCCACTCTCAGTGCAACATCTGCGCGTACCCTCATCACAGCATCAGCGGTTCCCTTTCCTTTTGTACAGCCATACTGTCGTGGGTGGCTTGCCTTTTCAAGAACCGGTCGTAGTCTGATTAATATCAAATGCTCCAGAACCTTACTCATCACAGGGAGGAGGCAAATGGGTCTATACGACTTGGGGAGCTGCTTATCCCTGTCTCCTCCCTTGTAGAGAAGTCTCAAGTCGGCGATCTTCCAGTTTTTCGGAAAGTATCCTTTATCGAGGCAATCATTAAAGATCCCTAACAATTTCTCTTCAATGTAAGGAATACTATTCTTCAAGATCGCCGCATCTATAGCATCGAGTCCTGGAGCACGATCGGTTTTCTGCTTATCCACGGCCATACGAAGATCATATACATCCCATGGTGGGCACAAGTCCGTACCAGGCGGAAGTGCCGTGGTGCGTCTCACAAGTTTTTGTTCTTCATTATCCTGGGACGGGTCATCCCTAGGGTACGTAGCTTCGATAAAGATGTTGGCCGCCTCTTCAAGGGTGGTTGCCTGAACACCTTCATACCTAAGGGCTGCCAACGTCTGCAAAGGAGTAATGTTCCCCATTGCCACTCTATATGGAATGCCCCAAGGATTCTTCGTGGATTCTTCAACAATGAATTCGTCCCATGACCTCCGTTTTTGTGACCGCACCTGATTTCGATATTCCCTGGATTTGGACTTGTACACGTTACGTAGTGCAGTGCGCCTCTCGTCACACCTGCATCTCTGGTACGAACGCCGGGCCTTGTAGAGGTCTCTCTTCATTGCAGTTAAGGCCGGCGTCCACCATGGGACTGGTCGAGCTGTAGCTGTTCGGCGTCGAAGGGATCTTTCAGCAGCGTCGCGGATGATGTTTGTTATTCGAAACACTCGATCATCGAGATTGTTTGCTCCATCCGTCTCAGCCTCTTCCCATTCATCGTCAACTATAACTTCTTCTAGTTGAGATTTAAACATTCTCCAGTCACATTTTCGTGTAGTGTAGCCTTTATCGTTGCCGTGGAAACTTCCTGGTCCATCTACCAGGCCGATTGCTATAGCAGCGTGGTCGGAACTCGTCTCAGATCTAAGGGTCCAATCCGCGATGTATCTTGTAAGCATAGGTGTTGCGAAAGTGACATCAATCCAACTCTCTCCCATACCTCCAGAAAATGTAGGCATAGAAGAGGGTTCGTTGATCACAATTAGCTGATTTCTAGAAATGAAATCACCGATTTTCGCACCTCGTCTATCCGTACGGGTGGACCCCCAGACCGTGTTCCAGGAGTTGGTATCTGAGCACACAATGACATTTCTCATGTCTCCTATAATCGATTCCATGGCGGTAATGTATTCATCGATGCTATCTCTTAAAGGCAGGTATGCCGATACAAGTGTGAAAGCAATGTTTCCCCACTTAATATAGCATGATGCATAATCCGCCATGGTATGCTGCCTCAGATCCATCACGTCGAGGTTAGGATTATTTATCACTATGGCAGCCCTGGGCCTCCTCTCTCCACTGCTCAGGGCTATTACCCTCGACGTGAGGCCAAACCCCGTCACCCTGTTCCCACGGCATGTTGGTTCCTGTACCGCCAATATATCATAGCGCTTGGAGAGAGCTCGGAGCTCATCAGCTACAAGGCGTCGGATCAAGATCAAGATCAAGCCAAGTTTTCTGGCTTCTTCTTCGAGAGATAGGAAAGCTTCTCTAAGGGCACGTTCAGATCTGGCAGCTATGTCAAAGTCGTCTGCATACCCCAACAACTGCACTGTGCTGTCAAAAAGTGTTGCCCGGGTTTGGATGCCTGAGCGGCGCACTGCTCGTTCCACGGCAAAATTAAAAAGAAGGCATGCAAGGGCATCTCCCTGTCTCACACCGCAGTTGGTCACAATGGGACCAGAGAAGTCGGATCCAATGCGAATCACACTGTTCGAGCCCAGCATAGTCATCTGCACCAGACGAATCATTTTTTGGGGCACATTCATTTCCTCTAATGCCTGGTATAGCTCCGGTCGGTTCACACTATCGTACGCTGACTTGAAGTCAAGGAAAAGGTGATGTGTGACTTTTTTATACTCCTTAGCTTTTTCCAGTAGGCATCTAAGGGAGAAAATTTGGTCTATTGATGACCTACCCCTCCTGAACCCAGCCTGGTATCCACCTATCTCCCTTTCCGCGTGTGGGGCGAGTCTCTCAAAAAGGATATTTTTATACCTTTTTGTAGGTACGTGGTAAAATTGAGTTGAAATTCAGTAAATGCAGTTGAGACTTCACATTCGATTATAAAAAAAAAAACAGTTTTTTGAATTCTAACCTCTTCTTGCCGAAGTCCGATAGTACTTAACATAAAAAATAGGGGCTAAAACTATCTAAATCGGTTTATTGTATTTTTGAATAAAATTTACCTTAAAAAGTCCTCTGTAGGTCTGTCCATTAATTTAAAGCTTAGATTATATTCAGTATAATACTTATTTATGATCAATGTAACCTACAGCTGTTTCCACTGACTAATGTCTTCCAAAACAAGAAAAAAAATCATCAAAATTGGTCCAGTATTGAACAAATTGAAATTAGGAATGATGATCCTACTTTCGATTAATACCGGATTGCTCAACCCTTAAGCTTGTTATTGTTTTTTTCAAACCCTAAGACTATGTCTTTTGACACTCTTTAACAATGTTGTTTGTGTAATTATACTTATATAAATTTCACTGTAATATTTACAATTGAATAAACGTTAGACCCTTTAATGGATCGCTCTCACCACACAGTTCGAAAAAATTACTTGAAATTGATATTAGTTGATTCGATAGACGATTGCTATTAACCAGTCAAACAGGTTATTACAAAAAAAAAAAAAAAAAAAATGCGAAAAAAAGGAATACCACACGATAACAAGAATCGTAGGCGGATAGGAGGATTAAAGCAAGGACTACACATAGGCAATACCCGATCAATTATATAGGCTAACGAATCGATAATTTAGTGTGCAGCCTCCATTATTTCATCTCGGAAAGGGCTTTGCGTGCGGTTGGGCGCTGACAAGTGGACAAGGAGTGGACAACCACCCGCCAGGGGTCAAACCTTTACAGCTCAGAGCCTTCCCTTACCCAGCCAACCCCGCACCTCCACGTTCTCCCTCAATAGCATTTGTTAGTCTTGTCCCTCTGAACGGTAATATACTCCAACTTCCTCCTCGATATGTTAACTTTAAATTATATGCGTGCCATCCAGTAGAATCAGTGGCAGAATAACTGACCTTACAGACCCAGTCTTACATTTGAAATATATCATTTGTTCCTATTTTGTGCCACGCAGTTGCTATCTTGAGTTTGAGGGAGAGATTTTTTTTTATCCAGGGCCCTGTCTGTTGGGTAAATCTCATCTTTTATCAGTAACTACACTCCTAACGTCGAGGGTGTCATTTTTTGAAAATAGTTTTTGACGGTTAGCATTCTGAACTGTCTCCCTTTTGGAGATTGGCACACGGCCAAAGTTTATTATTCACTAGTCATAAAATAATAAACTTTCGGAGTATCGTACGCCTCAGAGTATTCCTAGAGTACACCAGAGTTTTCTTGCCCCCTATATAATCAAAAAGGCATAAGAATCAAGATGAGGCTCAATAGAAATCTTAATAATATTCTTTTCATAGTTGATTCACCCAGCTTCCCTTACCATTTTATTTGATGAAAAAAGGTGTAACAAGGTTAGCTCTACTCCTTACGAAAAGCATTATTAAACGGCAACTTTTTCCGCATTAATCCTCTCATTCATACTTTTCTCTTTCCGAATAAAAAAAAAAAAATTATAAAATAATAACAAATAAATTACTGAAAATAAATCATCGGCGTGCAAAGGGGGGCAGTGGAGGACAGCTGCCCCTCCCCCTAGAAAAAAAAAACTACAAACTAAATAAATTCACATTCATTTAATATTTTGATTAAGTATTATAGAGAAAAAAACGGCCTCAAATAGTCTCAAAATTACCTATATATACTTTCACATATATATACAAGCATCCCCCTGCAATTAGCTTACGATATTATCAGTGAAGAATGGGACACTATAAAAAACCATACCACCATAAATAGTTTAAATACTTATTTGGAAGGATTAAAGTTGGTATGTAATAATGGTTTTTTTAAATATGAAAATAAACTTTTCCGTCAGTTGACTGGATTACCGATGGGGGGTATTCTCAGTGTAAGTATGAGTGGTATCGTCATGAATAAACTTCTTAAATCGGTCTGCTACAAATTAAATTCAAAACCAAAGTTATTAATTAAATATGTTGACGATATTTTGATGATTGTGGATAAAAAACAAATAAATAACATATTTGAAATATTTAATAATTTTCATAAGAATTTACAATTCACTTTTGAAACCGAAAAGAATAATTGTATACGATTTTTGGATTTATTAATTATTAATCATAATGGCCAATTAAAATTTAAATGGACAAAAAAGGAAGAATGCAGCAATAGGGTCCTAAATTATATGTCACATCATCCTAGGAATCAAAAATTGAATGTTATCAATAACCTAATAAATAAAGCAATAATACTAACTGATAATGAATTTTTGAATGATGTTAAAAAAGAAATTTTCAAGATACTCAGATCAAATCTATATCCCAATAATTTAATTGTTTCCACCTGGCAAAAAACCCTCCATAAATCTAAAACAGTAAATAATATTATTCATAATTGCCAAACAATAAAATTGCAAAAATATATGCCACTTACATATATAAAAGGTCTTTCTGAGGCAATTAATGCTATTTTTATTAAATTTAATATTGATGAGATCAAAGTTGCATTTAGAATCACCGATAAAATTGAAAACATTTTAACACCACTAAAGGACAAAATTGAAAATAATATGTGTTCAGACCTCATTTATAAAATTGAATGCATACATTGTCCATTAAGTTATATAGGCATGACGAGACAAAATCTTAAAAACAGGATATACCAGCATAAAAATTCATGTCTGAATGATAAAAACAAGGAAAAAAAGGCAGAAGGAACCAAAGACTGCCCTTTCAAAGCATTGTTTTGAAAATGAGCATGGTTTTGATTTTGACAATACTATAATTCTACATCGCGATGTTTCGGAGCGCAGGTTGAGATGTTTGGAGGCTCTCTACATCTCAGAGAATTTAGATAGGGTAGTTAACTTTAAAACTGACGCGGGTGATTTAAATAATTTTTTCTCGGAAACTATTGCAATTTTGAATAAATAATGTGAGGAACCTGACTCTGAAACATCGTGATTCTCTATATATATTGTTTAGATAGATATTCTGGTTATATATTTATATTTATGTTGTTTTTTTTTTTTTTTTTTTTTTTTTTTGGACATTACTGTTTTTAATATTTTGTTAAATAAAAAATAAAAAAATTGTAAAATTTAATGGTTTTTATGTGATATGACTTTTTACTTATATTTGTATTTTGAATAGTTATTTATTTATATATCTAATTTTTACAGTTTTGTTGTTCTGATATTGTCTTAAAAAGATTTTTAATTTCTTTGTTATGGTTGGTAAAATTCATGTAACCCTTGTATTTAATTTATATAATGTTGGGAGTACTGATACTAAATGTTAGACTAAGGCAACCCCAGTTGATGAAGTGTTCTTACACAGATTGTTTCAGGATAGTTGTTTTTATAAGAATTTTATCTTTTCATTTATATGTGAAATATTATATATATATATATTCAATCTGATGGTGAGTCCCCCAACATTTATTTTACTTTATTAATACTTATTAAAACAAATTTAGAATAATTATAATTGTACCTTCATACATAATTTTACAGCCCTGATGATGCCCGAAGGGGCGAAAATTTGGCTTGTATATATATGTGAAAGTATATATAGGTAATTTTGAGACTATTTGAGGCCGTTTTTTTCTATATTAGTGGTTAGTCTCCTTCCTGCTATTGGAAAATCTTAATATTAAGTATTATGTTAATTTTTTTTTTTATTTTCAAATATCATTAAATGTTATTGGAAAAAATTACATAATCGACACCAGGCTGTCCATTACCTAGAAGAAAATTTTCCAGCCTTCTTCCCTCCCCGCAGATGAAATCCTTCGGACGTCTCTGAAAAAAATACTAAAACCTATTATTATCTTGTTGACTTTTCAATGATTCGAAACGAGATAGTGTAAAAAGAGTAGTATACTGTATAATTTGTATAAGGCCTTGTAGTTTCTATATAATGAGAGAACAACACCCAATTCATTTTACAACCTTCATCTCGCATTTGTAGTCGTTTCCTTTAACTGTATCAAGAATGATCAGAATAAGGCATGAAACGACTACACAAGCGGATTTCAAAAGACTGAATTTCTGCAAAACATTTAAATTACATGAAAATCATCCTATCTTTTAATTATGTATTTATTCGTCCTCCACGAAACACCTTGAGGTTGTTTTTCATGTATTAGCCGCAACAAAGTTTTTAAAATCTTGAGCACTACAGAAGGATATGCTTGATCGTACTCGTTGTGGGGTGACAGCGATCACCTCAAGTCCTCTTAGCGAGTAAACGTGCCAAAATGTCCAATGCGGAGACTCCACAAAACCGTTTCCTCTATTCTGGAAATCTGCGTGTTCGTTTTATTTCGTGGGTCTATCTTTGACCTCTATTAGTTTTTAGCGTGATGAGATCTCCAACCATCTTGCCATTTGAATCTTATTTTGTACATCATGGATTTGCACCAAGCTTCTTTTGTAATGTTGATGAATGTTCGGAAAATTTGTGCACTATTAGTACATGCCATGTGAGCTGCATGAGCGGCAGTTTTATTTCCTGGTATTCCGCAGTACGAAGGGGCCCAAACAAAAACAATGTTTCTGCCTTCTTGACATAGCCTCCACCACGTGTTTCTAATCTCTCAAATAATGCCAAATTTTGGCTGGGGTTTTTCAATGGCATTTAATTAGGAATTTGAATCTGTTATCTGTTATTACGGCTATGTCAAGATTGGTAATGTTTTCACTCAGTTTCAGGACCTCTCTAATGCCAGTTATCTTTACTTATGAGTTAGTTATCTTTTTTTTACTTCAGGTTAATATCTCTCAAATAATGCCAAATTTCGGCTGGGGTTTTTCAATGGCATTTAATTACGGAATTTGAATCTGTTATGTCTTATTACGGCTATGTCAAAATTGGTAATGTTTTCACTCTCTAATCACTTTGGCCTCTCTAATGCCAGTTATCTTTACTTATGAGTTAGTTATCTTGTTTTTACTTCAGGTGATGTCTAGATACTCAGAACTTGAAGTATAAAACTAATATCTTAAATAAAACGATTTTTATACGTGACCCGTATTTGATTTAAATGAATAATTGCATTATTACTTTGCATTCAATAGCATGGGCTCATTGAAACACTAGAATACACAGTTGAAAGAGCGAGAGGGCGCAAAGGAAAAAAACTTTGAACGGGCACAGATGGGAAAGGAATGGCAAAAGAACCGAATCCTTTTCACAACGGGCATTTGTCAACTTGCTCTCTTTTGTTTCTATGAAAAATATAAACGTGGGAACGGAAATAGTCTGAATAGATATATTTTTCTTAATTAACTTACTGATAAATAATTATAATGATATAAATTCAACTCAAACGTTGATCCTAAAATATAAGTATATTTATTAGCCGTTACCAATATGACATCTTGAAAATATTTACAGAATATTTCGGATATGTACAGACTAAAAACTAACAGCAGTTCTTCAGTGAATGTCATCATACCAAAAAGTTCCTACCAAATGCATGGTCTGTTTCCATTCATCGATTAATTGCAGTTTTTGTGATTTTTCAACAACTTTTTTCTTTAAATCTCACATTTGTTCATCTTAGATGAAAAGATATGAAAGTTTTTGGTTTCTATCATTCAAAAAAGTACTGATTCGCGTTATGACTGGGTCTCTACTTTATGAAAAAAATTGTACTAAGTGCTTGATAATAACGAGCGTTCCACACTTTTTGTCAGAAAAAAAAAATACAATCAATAAAATTTAAGAATCAATAGGTTACAAAATAACAAAATGTATTTTTCTACTTCTATAACTGGAAATTATCAAAAAAATAAAGGAAGGCATTATTTTCAAAATAACATTCTTTAGATATCATCCACGAATTCAAATTTTAAACTCGAAATTAAATATTTAAATATCTCGCTATTTTAAATGTGCACCCTAAGCGCATTTTGAATTCCTAAAACTACAGAAATTTAAAAAATAAATCGTAAATACATTGAAAGTTAGAAAAATACATTATTAAAGATCAAAAAGTAGATACATTTGTATTTCATTTTTTTTTTTAAATTAAATTATTTCTCTAGAATAGAAGATTTAGATTTAGATTTAACCAACGCTAGGAGCCTAGTTCCCGCTGATTCATATCGTCAGCAGTTCAATTCCAGACTTTTTTTTTTTTTTTTTTTTTTTTTTTTTTTTTCTTTTTTTTTTTTTTTTCTTTTTTTCTCTTTCAAATTAAATCAACAGTTATGTTTTCATTTTGTTTCAACTTATGTACATATTGTAAATATTCTAGAAGTTAAATTTTAATTTTAATATTATTATAATTTTTATTTATTTTTTTTTATCTCCAAAATGTCCACGGAAAAATTATCGGTCATGGACACGGATGAAGAAGTCTCCGAAATAAGCGAAACCGATTCGCAATATCTTTCAAGACGATCACTCCAAAAGCGCCAACGTAATGCTGCTCCAGGATCAGCTGGCAACTCCCCGAATAAGAAAAAAAAGAAAAAAGGAAAATCTAAACAAAAATTAGAGACCCCAGAAACCCGCAGTTTACCTGCATCCAGCAATATAGAATCTCAAACAACTCAAACTTCCATAACAACCAGCAACCAGTTTGCAGCCCTCAATAACTCGACAACTGATGTTCCACGCCCACATGTTTTCAAGGAACCAGAGCCACCCCCAATTTTTGTAGGCCACGTTCAAGACTTCATGGCGTTTGCAAATGAAATATCGCAATTAATTGGACAAACCAATTTCAAATGTTTTTCCCGGCTCAAAGACATCAAAATAAACACTAGCAATAAAGAGCATTATAAAAAACTGGTAGAATACCTAAAAGTGAAAAAATACGACTTTCATTGTTACCAGCTCAAGGAAGAAAAGCCATATCGAGTGGTCTTGAGAGGACTTCATTTCACCACCCCGACTACTGCTATAAAAAATGATATAGAGGAACTGGGATTTAGCGTCAGAAACGTCTCCAGTGTTCTCCATCCAATCGAAAAATATCCACTGCCTTTATTTTTCGTAGACCTCGAGCCAGCAACCAACAACTCTGAAATTTTCAGAATTAATCGACTTGTTTATTCCACCATACGTTTTGAAGAGCCCAGACAAAGGCCTGAAATAGTGCAGTGCACAAAATGCCAAAACCTCGGCCATACAAAGTCTTATTGCCATCATCAGGACAGATGTGTAAAATGTGCCGGTCCGCATGCTTCCAATTTATGTCAGAAGCCTCGTGACACACCAGCAAAATGTGCATTATGTGGAGAACCACATCCTGCAAATTATAAAGGTTGTATTATTTATAAAAAGATGCTAAAGCAAAAATCGATGTATGCAGCAGCACAAGCACAAATCAATACAGCCACTACAGATCAAACAACTGGACCCTCCACGAGTGATGACCAACTTACGCAGTCAACAAGAGCAGAAAATACTCAGCTTGTACCTTCTAACTCTAGAAACACTTACTCGGATGCAATCAAAAGTCAAAATGAGGCGCCTCAAGATCCTTTACCTCAGTCTAACTCTTTCCATAGACAATCTCAGTCATCCCATTCTCAGCCTAAGACAGTCAAGGAAATCCCACCCAAAAAGGTGGGATTTTTGAAGGTGAAACTCCCACCACAGAATCCATCAAAAATCAAACCTAAACATCCAAATATTTCCCAATCTTCCTCCCAACTCCTTTCAGATCCTGAAAGTCAAATAACATTAGAAAATCATCATGAATCTCTTAATAGAACCACTCCCATAACCCATCCGTCTGGCCAACATATCTCCTTCTATCCCTATCCTAACCAAACTCCATCAGATATAACGTCAATCCTTTCAACCTTTCTCCGCGATTTACAAGAAACAATCAAACCTTTAATATCACTCCTTACTAGAATCCTATCAGATATCCCGTTAAATATTCCGAGATGAACAAGAAATCCCTAAATATCCTTCTGTGGAACGCCAATGGCTTACAAAATCATAGAGACGAACTTGACATTTTTCTACATAACAATATCATAGATATTGCTCTTGTAACTGAAACCCATTTCACGACGCATTCTCACTTTTACATACGTGACTACATTACGTACAGATCTGATCACCCAGACAATACATCCCACGCTGGCTCCTGCATCCTTATCCACAAATCCTTACCACATTCCATTATCCCTTCCACTCCAATTGACATCATTCAATCAACCTCTGTCACCTTATCCTCTCCTCCGTTTAACACAACGTTATCAGCCGTATATTGCCCTCCTGGTAACTCACTCTCCTATAATCACCTCGATTCCCTATTTCGTTCCTTTGGCCCACGCTTCATTGCTGGTGGAGATTACAACGCCAAAGATCAACAGTGGGGTTGTCGAACATCCAACACCCGTGGCAGGATTCTTTCTCGAGTCTCATCCTGCAATAACTACTCCATTCTTTCTCCTAAAAATCCTACCTATTGGCCCACATCCCTCAAAAAACGTCCTGATATCCTTGATATATTCATTGCTTCCCAGATACCTTCCTTCCAATGCACAGTCAAAGCCTTAGATGACCTCTCATCAGATCATAGTCCGGTTCTGCTTGTCATGCATTCATATCCTGTTCCTAAACCTTCTTTTCCTGCACTGATTACTGGACCAGTTAACTGGGACAACTTCCGATTTGATCTGGAAAACAAACTGGATTTGAAAATCCCGTTAAAAACCAAACAGCAAATCGACGAAGCTATCAATGACTTTACTTCATCAATAGGAACCACTATCAAAGACAACACAACGCATCACAAAAAACAAAATTTCCGTAAAACCAACTTACCACATCATATCCGTATCTTATTAGTAGAAAAACGAAGAGCAAGATCAAAGTGGCACAGAACCAGATATCCATCAGACAAAACTCATTACAATAGATTGACAAACAAACTGAAAATAGAAATCCGACAATTAAAAATTCAAAACTTTCAGAATATGACAGAAAACCTGACCACTTCCGACAAATCATTATGGATCACAACTAAAAAGCTTTTAAATTACAAATTCTTTAATCATCCTCTCCTTTCGGAAACTCAGACCTGGTCTAGATCTGACGAAGAGAAATCCCATTTATTTGGTGAACACCTTTTCAAAACCTTCACTCCTCATCCTGATATAATTAACCCAATCCTTCATGAACATGTGAAAGTAGAACTAAACATTCCACTCCAAATGTCCCTTCCTCCTAAAGCCTTCCATCCTTCTGAAATAATAGATATTATCCAGAAATTACCCGCAAAAAAAGCTCCTGGACATGATCTCATCACTTCACGAATCCTAAAACAGCTCCCAAGAAAAGCTATCCTACTCCTCACCTATATATACAACGCTACCCTTCGCACCACTTACTTTCCCGACCCTTGGAAATTATCGATAATAAAAATGATTCCTAAACCTCAAAAACCTCCTGAGTACCCATCTTCCTATCGTCCTATCTCCTTATTACCAGTAATGGGGAAAATCCTGGAAAAACTACTCCTAAAACGTCTCTACCCGATCCTAAATCCTGTGATTCCTGACCATCAGTTTGGATTTCGGAAATCCCACTCCACTATTCAACAGTGTCATCGTGTGGTAGATGTCATATCCTCCACATTGGAGCGCGGTATGTATTGCACGGGAGTCTTTCTCGATGTGGAGCAGGCCTTCGATCGAGTCTGGCACCCGGGATTGCTTTACAAACTCCGTCAAATCCTCCCTTCTACGTACTTCCTTTTAATCCGTTCTTACCTCACCGATAGAACCTTCAAAGTAAACCACAATTTTGCCTATTCCTCTCTCTTTCTTCAATCAGCCGGTGTTCCTCAAGGCAGTATCCTAGGTCCCATCCTTTACACGGTATATACAGCTGATATCCCAACCCATCCTAGTACCATCCTCACCACTTATGCTGATGACACATGCGTGTTATCTGTGAATAATGACCCATCTGCTGCATCCCAGGCTTTACAATCACACCTCACATCCCTTGAAGAATGGTGTCAAAATTGGAGAATAAAGATAAATCCCAACAAATCCCATCAAATCACCTTTACCCTACGTCGTAAACCCACTACATCCTGTCCTACAGTATCCTTCAATAATATCCAACTTACACCCGTCGAACAGATCCGATACCTAGGACTCCACATAGACAAACGTCTCACGTGGAATCCTCACACAAGACTGAAAAGACAAGAAACTGCCCGCAGATTCCGACTACTACAACATTTACTAGACAAACGCTCCAAACTTCCAGTTTACTACAAAAGACTAATCTACATGACAATAATAAGACCTATCTGGACTTATGGTGTCGAACTTTGGGGTTCCACCAAACCATCCAATTCCTCTCGCATTCAATCCCTACAATCCAAAATCCTTCGTAAAATCCTGAATGCTCCTTACTTCGTCCCAAATAAAATTATCCATGAAGACCTTAATATTCCTTATGTCACCGATTTGGCCCGATCCAGATACCAAACCTTCCATAGTAAACTCCCTTCACATCCTAACCCTCTTGTTTCCAACCTTGCTTCCTCCTCTATCCCAGATAATCCTCCGAGGCGTCTGAAAAGAAGATGGCCTAGAGATCTTCTAAACTGAACAATAATTGAGTGCTACCGCTGGGTAGTTTCTCCACGCACCTTTCCATGCCAATTATGTACTTAAATCAAATTTACTTATTGTATTGTTATAATACAGTTGTAAATTTCAATAAATAAATTATATAAAAAAAAAAAAAAAAAAAAAAAAAGATTTAACCAAAATGAAAAATATTTTAATAATGTTTAATAATAATAATAATTAATAATTATTATTAATTAATAATAATTATAACACTTTCATTATTATAATCTTAATATTGTAACGTAAAATCGATAATCAAATAAAAACATATGGTTTAAAATCCCAAACCTTTTGTTGGAACGACTATTGGTCGGAACAAATCGTTGGAGCACGTGGACGGGCCTAGATCTTTTCGACGGAGACCGGGAAACTCCCAGGAGGATTTCGAACCTTCCAGAAGGTTCTTTTTGCGACTATACAAAAGGAGCGAGTGACTGGGCCAGTTAGTCTTGACTCTGAAGCTGAAGTCATATGATTTGTGTGTAATAAAGTTATCTTTTTTGTAACCTGCTCGAATATTATATGTTTGACATTGATTATTGAATATTTCTGTGGAATAAATATTTGTTACCCAAATAAGTGTTACAATATTTTATTAATATATTTACTATGGGTTATTAAACTGCAAATAATTATTTATGGAGCAAAGTTGGCTGATGTGAATGAACATTGGCGCTAGCTAGAGTTAGTCAAATTTATTGAATGGTATTTGATTTAAGAGGAGCGGGGTAGATTATTGGTAAGCCACTGAGTTGCTGTGCTGAAGATCCCGAGCCTGGCAGGATATCTTTAATATTCTGTCATAGATCGTCTCGGTGGCGGGGAGTCCCTCGTGGTGCAAACCCAGCCCCTATAATTGAAAAATTGAGGGGAAAAGACCTGAGGAGTGAGCGTGAACACTGTCAAATCACCTCATTGCACGACTGCTGACCAAGAAGCTGTACTTCCTTTCACAATAATGAACCCAAGACCCTTCTTATGGCAAATCAAAGAGATTTAAGCGGGAAAACCTGACAGTTAATACTGATAATTATATTCTTATTTTATAAACGATTATAATATTTTGTATAAATATGCTATGCAAGTAAAATAGATCTTTTTTCTCTTTTTAACAATACCAGCAAACCTCAACATTAATGTCTCGAGTAGAATAGAAGAAAAAAAATGCCGGAAGATGCAAGTGAAGTAAGGACAATTCAAATGTCTAGTAGTACCAAAAAACGTACTCTCGCAAAACCATATCTGTAGCTTAGTGAAGATAACAGAATAATGAATACCCTTTAATAAACTGAGGATACATTTTTTCACTAAAACTTTGTTTGGAGATAAGTGATATACAACGAGGGTTTCTTTTTACGGTAGTGGACCATAACAGATAAATGTGAAATTAATACCTCTTCTGAAAAGGTTTTCTTCTTTTTTTATTTCTACTCCTATAAATAAATTAATAATCCCGTTTAGCTATCTCTATTAGTCAAGTCCTGATGGAGAAGCAGGCGGCTTTCCCACTAGCGGTGGCTGTCATTCCCACCTAGTCAGGCCGCCATAGAGGGATCCCCTTAATGACTACCGCTGGGAAATGGACCGGACTTCGTGCGTGGGAACTGCAATGCCCACATCGGCGTTTGTTATATTTATCGCTGCACGACCCGATCATCGCGACAATGACTTGTTGGCCGAGCGTGATCTCGTGTGGATGCTCCGCATAAACAGTAAGTGCTGTCCTGGGCGGGCTTCGAACCCCAGCTTTATTCGATACTGGCAATCGTAGGCAATATCCTTGCGTAGAAGGTTCCAGGTGTCTTGAAGTGCTCAAACCACGCCTTTCAGCAGCTCAACTTGCCCTTTGAACGCTTTGTCTTAAATTAATTAAGCTAGACATGATTAGTCACTGTCAAAGTGTTCCAGGTAATCATTAGTACCGTCTCATTCCTCCTCAACTATATGAATGGTGCAAATAGGCCGGATAAAATGCTTAAAATATGACACAACTCTCTGGTTAGGCGAAACAAGTAAAAAAAAAAAAATTAAATAAAATAAAACTAAAAAAAGGAGTGCAGTTTATCCCTACAATATATCATTGTCTAAATTATCATCGAATTAGAGGAGCCAAAAGGTGCACGGACAAGGACTTGCTGCTTTATTAAATAATGGCTCATTGAAGTCTTCATTAATAAAAATCATATTTTGATCCAGGGTCATTCCACGTCAATTCAACACAGGCTTGAGTCTCAACATCTCAGATTTTCTTGAAATTCGGTATATGTGTACTACATGTATCTAATAGGACAATTGTGAAAGATTACTCATATATTTCGACCTGTTTTTTAATTATTGGTCTCGAAAGCCCTCAAAAATAGATCCAGAACAGAAAGAATCATGATTAAAAATAGCTGTAGATGTTTTCCAAATTTGACTAGGACTATGAGATTGGTGTCTTTTAATAGTGCATTCCATGCCATTTCATATTTTATACGGCAATGTATAGGTTGGTACTAAAGAAATTTTCTTTAAACCAAGTTTAAAATTTTAATTTCAATTTTATCAAAAAGGGCATCTTTTAAATTTTTTATATTTGTTGTAAAAATAGATAGTTAATTAAAAAAATATATTTTAATTAGAAAAGCTATATTTGTGAAATTTTATTACTAGTTTTGAATATTTTTGGTGATGAAGAAATTTTCATCCCACTTTTATATTTTGTTGTATGAATGGATATAATACTACCTATTTTTCAAAAAAATATAAATTTTTTAAAAGATGCCCATTTCGAGAAAATTGAAATAAAAATTTTACATTTAGTTTTATGTAAATTTCTTTAGTACCAACCTATACATTGTTGTATAGCATATGAAACGGCATGGAATGCGCTGTTAAACGACACCAATCTCATAGTCCTAGTCAAATTTTGAAAACTTCTACAGCTATTTTTAATCATGATTTTTTCTGTTTCCGGACTTATTTTTGAGGGCTTTAGAGACCAATAATTCAAAAACGGGTAGACATATCTCAGTAACATTTCGCAATTGTTCTAGTAGATAAGTAGTACATATATGCCAAATTTCAAGAAAATCTGAGATGGTGAGGTTCAAAATGATATATTTTTGTGTTCATTTGACGTGGAATGGCCCTCCAACAATTTCACAAATACGTTCACACGAATTTTTGAATGATTTTTTTGCCAACAATATGTTTCCAACACACACTGTTAGGTACTTGATATAACTTTTTCTTTTTTTTACAAAATAAATAACCAGGCCAAATAAAAAATCAAGGGCACTTTGAATAGAAAAACATAAAAATTTCTTTTTCTTTTTATTTAAAATATAAAAGAGTTTTTCTAATTGAAAAATCACAGAAATCGCAAAAAATTGAAAATAGAAAAAATATATCTTGCCTTTTAGGAACATTATGGTAGGAAATTTGATGGTGAATTGCTGGTATTACCTTGTTAGCTTATAACTCATCCGGATCCCCCTATTTTTTTTTTATACTTTTTTTATTATATACTATACACTTTTCATTTCATTTCATTATACAGTATACACTTTTTTTTTTTTTGGTAAATCGACTACGAAATTTCACTGGTTTTCGAGCTCTTACTGTCATTATCTATCAACTAATTAAAGCGGAATGAATATTAAAAAAAAATTAAAAATGCAACCTACAAATTTAATATATTTTCAAAAAGAGAAGAAAGTATTGAATATTTCAATAATTGACTAAACCAGATACGCCTAAACAATCATGATAACAATGGTCGGGTAATGGTCGAGTCGTGTGAGGAACTTTAATGCCAAACCCTGAGGAGAATACCATTATTCTGTAACAACGAAATAATTGAATGCGCACGTTGATCGCTATTCCGATTGACAATTAATTGTCGGCGATGTTCTGAATAGTAAACTGAACGGTAACACCATTGGAATGAATCGAGGTGGTGAGAATCGTTATTTTTATTATTTTGTGTTTTATATGTTTTAACTCTTTGCACTCGGCACCGTTTCGGACGTTATCTACCGGCAACTCGACGCAATTTATTCTCGAAAACGTACACCCTAAAAACGTAATATTATACAGTACAATTTTAGAACCAAGGAATTGTAATGAAATTAAGGTTATATGCATTTCTGAAGCTTCAAGAACACATAGTTACAAAAAAAAATTAATTTTTTTTAAATTTTATATTTTATTTTTACTTTCACTTACCTATATATGAAATATATAGTAAGTGGAAGTATTGCGATCGTGAAAAATTTCGACTTCCGGTTTTCAACGGAAATACACGTTTTGGGGTCCCCTGAGTCGAAATGACCAAGTCCCGCGAAATGGTCTGTGTGTGTGTGTGTGTGTGTGTCTGTGTGTCTGTGTGTGTGTGTGTGTGTGTGTGTGTGAACAGACTAGCTCAAAAACTATAAACCGTGGGAACCTGAAATTTGGTATTTAGTGTAGGTATATGCCCGCGATGTGACAGCAAAAATTTCATCAAAATTGCTCAAGGGAGGGGGTACTTTATTTAATAACTTTTTACGTTTTTTTCGATTTTCTCAAAAACGGCTTTAACGATTTTGATTAAACTGAGTATTTGATCTATTTATATGCTCGAGATATGACTGTAAAAATTTCATCAAAATTGATTCACCGGAGGCGGGACTTTACTTAATACATTTTGTATCATTTTCACGTGTTTTTTTTTATTTACTCAAAAATGGTTTTAAAGATTTTGATCAAACTTGGTATTTAATGTATTTATATGCCCGAGATACGACTGTAAAAATTTCATCAAAATTGATCTACGGGAGGGGGGACTTTACTTAATAAATTTTGTATCATTTTCACGGGTTTTTTTTATTTACTCATAAACGGCTTTAACGATTAACAAAAATAAGATATGAATGTAGAAAAATGTGTGACTTTAGGAAATGATATTTAGCAAAACACGTCAATTTCTAATGTAAGTAAGTTGGTAAGTGAAAGTTGTGTGTTGCGCGCACGCACCAGATTTTTACTTTCACTTACCTATATATGAAATATATAGTAAGTGGAAGTATTGCGATCGTGAAAAATTTCGACTTCCGGTTTTCAACGGAAATACACGTTTTGGGACCCCCTGAGTCGAAATAACCAAGTCCCGCGAAATGGTCTGTGTGTGTGTGTGTGTGTGTCTGTGTGTGTGTGTGTGTGTGTGAACAGACTAGCTCAAAAACTATAAACCGTACGAACCTGAAATTGGGTATTTAGTATAGGTATATGCCCGCGATGTGACAGCAAAAATTTCATCAAAATTGCTCAAAGGGAGGGGGTTACTTTATTTAGTAACTTTTTTAGTTTTTTTCGATTTTCTAAAAAACGGCTCTAACGATTTTGATTAAACTCAGTATTTGATCTATTTATATGCTCGAGATATGACTGTACAAATTTCATCAAAATTGATTAACCGGAGGGGGGACTTTACTTAATAAATTTTGTATCATTTTCACGTGTTTTATTTATTTACTCAAAAACGGCTTTAACGATTTTGATCAAACTGGGTATTAGATGTATGTATATAACATAATATGTAAAAGCCAACATTTCATCAAAATTGATCAACCGGAGGGGGGACTTTACTTAATAAATTTTGTATCATTTTCACGTGTTTTTTTTATTTACTCAAAAACGGTTTTCACGATTTTGATCAAACTGGGTATTTGATGTATGTAATAAACGGCTTTAACGATTAACAAAAATAAGATATGAATGTAGAAAAATGTGTGACTTTAGGAAATGATATTTAGCAAAACACGTCAATTTCTAATGTAAGTAAGTTGGTAAGTGAAAGTTGTGTGTTGCGCGCACGCACCAGATTTTTACTTTCACTTACCTATATATGAAATATATAGTAAGTGGAAGTATTGCGATCGTGAAAAATTTCGACTTCCGGTTTTCAACGGAAATACACGTTTTGGGACCCCCTGAGTCGAAATAACCAAGTCCCGCGAAATGGTCTGTGTGTGTGTGTGTGTGTGTCTGTGTGTGTGTGTGTGTGTGTGAACAGACTAGCTCAAAAACTATAAACCGTACGAACCTGAAATTGGGTATTTAGTATAGGTATATGCCCGCGATGTGACAGCAAAAATTTCATCAAAATTGCTCAAAGGGAGGGGTTTACTTTATTTAGTAACTTTTTTAGTTTTTTTCGATTTTCTAAAAAACGGCTCTAACGATTTTGATTAAACTCAGTATTTGATCTATTTATATGCTCGAGATATGACTGTACAAATTTCATCAAAATTGATTAACCGGAGGGGGGACTTTACTTAATAAATTTTGTATCATTTTCACGTGTTTTATTTATTTACTCAAAAACGGCTTTAACGATTTTGATCAAACTGGGTATTAGATGTATGTATATAACATAATATGTAAAAGCCAACATTTCATCAAAATTGGTCCATTGAGGGGACACTTTATTTCATGAATTTTTTTCCAATTTTTACCTTTTTTTCGATTATCTCAAAAACGGCTTCAACGACTTTTATCAAATTCGTCATGTTTAATGAAAATTAGGTTTTCTTTAATATCAGGTAAGCTTTTTCATTATTAAAATGTTCTGAGGGGGCTTTTTTTTGGGGGGGGGCCTTTTTTGTTTGTTTGTTTATTTCTTATAAAGTACCTTTGTTTTCGTTTACATGAAGAAATTGACTGTCTCTTGTTACGCCTAAAAATAAGAAATGGCTAAATATGAGATATGATAAAAATAAAGAAAACATAAAGAGGAGAAAAAAAGAAAAATATTCAGTCAACTCATTGAGACCACTCATGCGGAGTACGCCTTTAATGACAGACCATTGTTCATAATTAAAGCCGTGCTGTTCATTTGAGAAGTGGCAATTAACAAAACGCATTAATTTATATTCTAAGTAAGTTGGTAAGTGAAAGTTGTGTGTTGCGAGCACGCACCAGATTTTTTTTTTTAACATCAGGTTGTTATAATAAATCAAAGAAAATCAGGTCAATTATAAAAATCGATGAGGATGAATTAGTCCGGTGTGACGGTCAAAGAATGTGCATTTAGTAATAACCTTTTTACTTTCACTTACCTATATATGAAATAAATAGTAAGTGGAAGTATTGCGATCGTGAAAAATTTCGACTTCCGGTTTTCAACGGAAATACACGTTTTGGGACCCCCTGAGTCGAAATAACCAAGTCCCGCGAAATGGTCTGTGTGTGTGTGTGTGTGTGTCTGTGTGTGTGTGTGTGTGTGTGTGAACAGACTAGCTCAAAAACTATAAACCGTACGAACCTGAAATTGGGTATTTAGTATAGGTATATGCCCGCGATGTGACAGCAAAAATTTCATCAAAATTGCTCAAAGGGAGGGGGTTACTTTATTTAGTAACTTTTTTAGTTTTTTTCGATTTTCTAAAAAACGGCTCTAACGATTTTGATTAAACTCAGTATTTGATCTATTTATATGCTCGAGATATGACTGTACAAATTTCATCAAAATTGATTAACCGGAGGGGGGACTTTACTTAATAAATTTTGTATCATTTTCACGTGTTTTATTTATTTACTCAAAAACGGCTTTAACGATTTTGATCAAACTGGGTATTAGATGTATGTATATAACATAATATGTAAAAGCCAACATTTCATCAAAATTGGTCCATTGAGGGGACACTTTATTTCATGAATTTTTTTCCAATTTTTACCTTTTTTTCGATTATCTCAAAAACGGCTTCAACGACTTTTATCAAATTCGTCATGTTTAATGAAAATTAGGTTTTCTTTAATATCAGGTAAGCTTTTTCATTATTAAAATGTTCTGAGGGGGCTTTTTTTTTGGGGGGGGGGCCTTTTTTGTTTGTTTGTTTATTTCTTATAAAGTACCTTTGTTTTCGTTTACATGAAGAAATTGACTGTCTCTTGTTACGCCTAAAAATAAGAAATGGCTAAATATGAGATATGATAAAAATAAAGAAAACATAAAGAGGAGAAAAAAAGAAAAATATTCAGTCAACTCATTGAGACCACTCATGCGGAGTACGCCTTTAATGACAGACCATTGTTCATAATTAAAGCCGTGCTGTTCATTTGAGAAGTGGCAATTAACAAAACGCATTAATTTATATTCTAAGTAAGTTGGTAAGTGAAAGTTGTGTGTTGCGAGCACGCACCAGATTTTTTTTTACTTTCACTTACCTATATATGAAATATATAGTAAGTGGAAGTATTGCGATCGTGAAAAAATTCGACTTCCGGTTTTCAACGGAAATACACGTTTTGGGGTCCCCTGAGTCCAATTAACCAAGTCCCGCGAAATGGTCTGTGTGTGTGTGTGTGTGTCTGTGTGTCTGTGTGTGTGTGTGTGTGTGAACAGACTAGCTCAAAAACTATAAACCGTGCGAACCTGAGATTGGGTATTTAGTGTATGTATATGCCCGCGATGTGACAGCAAAAATTTTATCAAAATTGCTCAAAGGGAGGGGGTACTTTGTTTAATAACTTTTTAAGTTTTTTTCTATTTTCTCAAAAACGGCTCTAACGATTTTGATTAAACTGAGTATTTGATCTATTTATATGCCCGAGATATGACTGTAAAAAATTCATCAAAATTGATCAACCGGAGGGGGGACTTTACTTAATAAATTTTGTATCATTTTCAAGTGTTTTTTTTTATTTACTCAAAAACGGGCTTTAACGATTTTGATCAAACTGGGTATTTAATGTATGTATATGCCAAAGATGTGATAGCCAACATTTCATCAAAATTGATAAACCGGAGGGGGGACTTTACTTAATAAATTTTGTATCATTTTCAAGTGTTTTTTTTTATTTACTCAAAAACGGCTTTCACGATTTTGATCAAACTGGGTATTTGATGTATGTATATGCCAAAGATGTGATAGCCAACATGTCATCAAAATTGATCAACCGGAGGGGGGACTTTACTTAATAAATTTTGTATCATTTTCACGTGTTTTTTTTATTTACTCAAAAACGGTTTTCACGATTTTGATCAAACTGGGTATTTGATGTATGTATATGCCAAAGATGTGATAGCCAACATTTCATCAAAATGGATCAACCGGAGGGAGGACTTTACTTAATAAATTTTGTATCAATTTCACGTGTTTTTTTAATTTACTCAAAAACGGCTTTCACGATTTTGATCAAACTGGGTATTTATGTATGTATATGCCAAAGATGTGATAGCCAACATTTCATCAAGATTGATCAACCGAAGGGGACACTTTATTTCATAACTTTTTTTCTAATTTTTAGATTATCTCAAAAACGGCTTTAACGATTTTCTTCATATTCGTCATGTTTAATGAAAATTGAGTGATATTTAATATCAGGTAAGCGTTATCATTATTAAAATGTTCTGAGGGGTTTATAGAGCAAATTAAAACAAAAATAAGAAATGAATGTGGAAAATTTGTAACTTTGAGAAGTGGCATTAACAAAACGCATTAATTTCTTATGTAAGTAAGTTGGTAAGTGAAAGTTGTGTGTTGCGCGCACGCACCAGATTTTTTTAACATCAGGTTGTTATAATAAATCAAAGAAAATCAGGTCAATTATAAAAATCGATGAGGATGAATTAGTCCGGTGTGACGGTCAAAGAATGTGCATTTAGTAATAACCTTTTTACTTTCACTTACCTATATATGAAATAAATAGTAAGTGGAAGTATTGCGATCGTGAAAATTTTCGACTTTAGGTTTTCTACGGAAATACACGTTTTGGGGTCCCCTGAGTCAAAATAACCAAGTCCCGCGAAATGGTCTGTGTGTGTGTGTGTGTCTGTGTGTCTGTGTGTGTGTGTGTGAACAAACTAGCTCAAAAACTATAAACCGTGCGATTCTGAAATTGGGTATTTAGTGTAAGTATATGCCCGCGATGTGACAGCATAAATTTCATCAAAATTACTTAAAGGGAGGGGGTACTTTACTTAATAACTTTTTAGGTTTTTTTCGATTTTCTCAAAAACGGCTCTAACGATTTTGATTAAACTGAGTATTTGGTGTATTAATATGCCCGAGATATGGCCGTAAAAATTTCATCAAAATTGATTAACCGGAGGGGGGACTTTACTTTATAAATTTTGTATCATTTTCATGTGTTTTTTTTATTTACTCAAAAACGGCTTTAAAGATTTTGTTCAAACTGGGTATTTGATGTATTTATATGCCAAAGATGTGATAACCAACATTTCATCACAATTGATCAACCGGAGGGGGGACTTTACTTAATACATTTTGTATCATTTTCACGTGTTTTTTTTTATTTACTCAAAAATGGTTTTAACGATTTTGATCAAACTTGGTATTTAATGTATTTATATGCCCGAGATACGACTGTAAAAATTTCATCAAAATTGATCTACGGGAGGGGGGACTTTACTTAATAAATTTTGTATCATTTTCACGGGTTTTTTTTATTTACTCATAAACGGCTTTAACGATTAACAAAAATAAGATATGAATGTAGAAAAATGTGTGACTTTAGGAAATGATATTTAGCAAAACACGTCAATTTCTAATGTAAGTAAGTTGGTAAGTGAAAGTTGTGTGTTGCGCGCACGCACCAGATTTTTTTTTTTATAATTTTAGGTATATTGATTTCAAAATTATTATTTTTTAAATTTCATTTATTTTATTATATCTATTTATAGTGTAAAATGTTGATAATTGAGAGAACCGGAGCGGATAACGATGGAATTCCCTTTGATTCCACAAAGGTTTTGCCGTTTCTTATATATAAAAGCATAAAAAATCTAATTGGAGAAGTAAAAACAGTTAAAAAATTACGAGATGGGACCCTTTTAGTTGAAGTTTTCTCAGATATCGAATCAGAAAAGCTCCTAAAATGTGAAAATCTGCATAATAACTTTCCGGTTAAAGAAGAAGAACATGGGTAACTAAATCAAAGTAAAGGGATTAATTGATGCCGAAATTCTTGAAATAAAGTACTCCCTCCGTTCGACCAATTTTGATGAAATTTTTGCTGTCGCATCGCGGGCATATTTATACACCAAATACCCAATTTGAGGTTCGTATGGTTTATAGTTTTTGAGCTACTCTGTTCACATACACACAGACCATTGCGCGGGACTTGGTTATTTGGACTCAGGGGACCCCAAAACGTGTATTTCCGTTGAAAACCGGAAGTCGAAATTTTTCACGATCGCAATACTTTCCCTCACTATATATTTCATAGATAGGTAAGTGAAATTAAAAAACTTCGAGTGAAAATGGTTAAAAGATTAGATAGATAGATAGATAGATAGATAAAAGCTTTATTCAAAATAAATTTACATTCTCTCCTAAAATTAAAAAAATAAAAAGCCTGTTTTGGCATGGTATAAAACCGTCTGCCAAGAGCTGCCCATAATAATAATTATACAATAAATCTACTATAATACGAACAACATGCCACAAAAGAAATAAATAACAAATCCATAAAAAAATAAAATAAAATTAATAAATACATCTATTACATCTAGTCAAATAATTTTAGGAAATAATTTATAATCTATACAAAAAATAAATGAATAATTAACTTAATAGGTGGTATATGAATAGTATAAATATTTCGTTACTGTATTATGGTTAAAAGATTAAAAATAATGAAGAACACCGCGAGCCGCGACCGCCATTTATCACCGAAAGCGAAATATCCTATAAATTATTTGCATAGGAAGAGCATTAAGAAAATTATTTGCATTGTCTCCGTAGCGGTGTCCTGGAGTTTGAAGAAAAATTTTAAATGGCTCCGCTCCGGAGACCTCGAGTGCAAAGGGTTAATTTATTTTATTACTTATTTATTTCTTTTCTCCTTCTTATTGCTTATGTCTTGTAAGCATACATTATATATATTACTGTGTCACACGGCTACTTTTATACTTATATACAAATGTTTGTTTGTTTTTTTAATTGGGAAAAAGCGGATAGTGATTTTATATACCTCTGGCAGACCTATCCATGAGATAAGGATTATATTAAGACAAGCTGGGTTCGAACCTCCAAAGCTATTTCAAAGGGCAAGTCCCCATATACTCGGTATTAGCCGGTAGAGTGTCGCCCTGGAAGCCAACTATAGGCGACCTCTTCTTGTCAATGGAGCATTGTATACAAAGAGGAGGGCCTACTCCCATTGTCTGCCGGAATCTAATTATGATAATAAAACCGTTGTCGATAATTACCGAATCAGGTCGGCCGGGGGCGGCAACGGTGTGGGCGAGCCTCTTCGGGAATCTCCGGGCTGACCTCGGGTCCTCATTTACCGAACATAACGCTTTTTCGTACTTCTACCAGTATCATGTATGAAATATTAAGATGGTTTCTATTATTTCTGCAAATAATAAAAGACTAAGAATAAGAGGATAATACCTCCAAGAAAGTGACACACCCTGTTCATTTCAAAAGATATCGCACCCATCGTAGTAACTCAAAAATCGAATTTGTTGGGAAGCCGTCAGTAAAGCTCTTGTTCAACACTTTAGAACACCATCGAACCAAGTTGAAACGCCATCGCTTAGGTATTGGTAGACCTTAGAGTTACCCTTGTATTTTAAGTACGTATAAAGGTTTAATAGGTAACTCCGTTTAATATGGTTGCTAACTTAAAAATTTTCATTTTTAAATTGCAACTTTATTCCACGACGGGTGCGATATGAAGGAAATGTTACAATGCTATTGTAGCTATACCTACACAATTGTCTACTGCAGGGTAAATTGTAACCTATTGTAACCTGACACTATTGCACAATTTTTATTTGCCGCTAATAATTTGCGAATCGATAATTGAATTACACACTTTTTCGGCGCACTTAATCCAATTATCGATTTGCATTACCAGTATTCCCGGGAAAATTCACTAGTGCAACACACATCTGCTTTCTCTCCAAATTTTTCCAAATGTTATTAATTTGCATCGAATAGATCACGGCATATAGTTCCTGATAGTGTCACTCAATTATTCCGGTAATCAATAGTTTTTCACCCAGCTGTATTCACACCATTTCGTCAAAAAAGAGCAGTAAGTCATACCATACATATTGCAATAGACTAACCAGCCATTACCTTGTCTACTGTTCACCGCTACATCTAACATCAAGCTCCAAAGAGGTCGGAGCCAACGAGTGCGTTTAATTTAATTTCTTTTACAAGTTGACTTTATTTATTTATTTTCAGAGTATTACTTTATGTTGTTTAATTATTTTCGTTCAAGTTTTTATGTATTGTATGTTTTATTTATTTGAAGAAATATATGTATATATTTTTACAGAACACGCAAAAAATTTTGTTAATTACTGAAAATCACCCATATTTACACCAACATTACTTAACACTATTAAAGAGCTAGAAGAAGAATGAGAATGCGCAATATGTGTAACATTTAAAATCTATCCAAATTTTTACTTAATGCCCATAACGTGAATAACAAAACATTACACACAGACCTCTATCAATCATCTGTTGACCAACACATATCGTTCCTTTACAAAAGATTTTTAATAATTTTAATAGACGTACTTCATAGTTTAATAAGATTGGCTGACACACGCTAGGAAGCCAAAAGACTAAAAATTCGATGGATGAGAGATCTCTTCTCTCAATGAAACATGTTAATTGAACCAAGCCGGTAAGGAGGTGATGTATTGTCATTATTTCCTAAGTTGGTCATCTCATTCGCTAGTAGTAAGCATCATTCTGACAGGTGTGAATTATTAATTTAAAAAAAAAAAAAACGGCCCTAAAAACAGCTCCTAACTCCAACTGACCTAAGAATTCATTTGAAGCATCTACGTAAAAACATCAGTTCTGGCGTAATGGGCAAATAAATTTCTGGTCTTGATAAATCTGATATGTGAAAACATAAATTAACCATAGCTAAGCCGACGTTAATTGTCATTGGAAGAGATGCGCTGACCAGGCGTAGGTGGCGGATTTCATAATTCGGATATAATGTAACAAAATGCTGATATTTATTTTAAAATATAATAAAATATTGTTACTGAACCGTTAACTGATGGGAAGAGGGTTGGTTGCAGGTGTGCTATGATAGGTAAAAGAAGAAATGGCAAATTAAGCTATAATAAGGTAAATTAAGGTAATAGGTAATCTCTCATAGAAAAAATCCGAAATACAGCCCTTTTGATTAACCCAACTAATACTTGCAGCATCAGCATTCAACCATCGATTTCGTTAATAATTTATTATTTTGTAAAAAGTCTTTAAGTAAGTTATGTTGTACTTAAAATTTTTAATAATTTTCGACTGAAATTCTTCCCAAAAGTTGTATTTCTGAAATTGGCAACAAGACTGATACGAGAACAAGTTCACGAATTAAATCCCACTTTCACCCATATTTCCTAATTTTTTTTTTTTCAATTTCGTAATGAAACCACTTCTTAGTGCGAGAGACAAAGGAGTTCATCCTGATTTCACCTTCTCACGGTTTTCGAAGTTCCATCCTCTGAGAGAATGTTTTATTGACATGTAATGACCAGATAAGGTGCGGCGCCAATCTCTTCAGGCAGGGCTGGACAAGGCACTTGTGTCCTCATTATTTTAGCATAATACAACCATGAATGATGTGTAGAGAGAATACATTCACTAATAAATTTGTTTTTATTAGTATGTTCGGTTACTTCTTATTTTCTTGGAAGCGGAATTAGGGCTTGTTTAAGGCGAAGATTAATAGCCGAGTGTAAAATTCAGCGTTATTCGTATTAAATCTGTGAATAGTGTTAAATCCGTATCCGAAGTGATAAAGGTTATAAGTCCCGTTCGATGATAAACCAAGTGAGCAAATAAATTGTCATTAGAAACATGAAACCAAATAAAACCTTTCTAACTATAATAAGTTTATACTGTTGAACTATGACACTATGGGGTCACCTACGGTACAGTGGTTAGCATAGCAACGAACAATACTAAAGGTCGCGGGTTCGCGTCCCGCGGTGGCAAAGGGAGTAAATAATCCTTAGCTAAGCCGTCTCTTGGATAGGACTTAAAATGGAGATCCCGAGCCTGTAGGATGTCAGTTACTCGTATCCTAATTATACCTGGATATGGAAAATTTTCGACTCTCACTGTATTATCGGCCGATTAGCCTTAGTAGTATAAAGCGATGTTAAATTATTAAATCAATCATATACTATAAGTAATTAGTGACGTTAAACAAACAAAATACTATGACATAAAAAACTATACTGTGTTTATAATTTATAAATGTAAATGTTAAACTTTAAGTAAAGAGCTGCACGTTCTACAGGTGAGTATAGAGAATCCTTCTCAGAACTTGAACCAAACATTATTATTTCATGGATGGCAAAAAACCTGGCAATCAAAATTCAGAAAATGTGAATTCCGACAATATATGTATTATAAATTCAGACAAAGTGCAGTTAAAAATTCAATTTAAGCGCAGGTATGAAACCAAATCTACCTAATGAGTCTAATTCGCAAATGGGACAGTATGGGGATTTGACAACAGCTTGAACATTAGAAATTTCTCTTAGTTAAATATATCTTTTTAGATGTTAAATATCACGAATAATTTTTTTCATCACTTTATGCTACTTTGGAATATAGTATATTCCAAAGTATATACTATATATATATAAGTATATACTATATATATATAAGTATATACTATATATATATAAGTATATACTATATATATATAAGTATATATATAAGTATATTCAATATACTTATGGATAGATTGTAAGGTAATCGATCTTCTTTTAAACGATTGCTCACAACTGTTCTACAATAACCAGTATTACTATAGTTGATCCATATACTAAACAATTCAACACAGACCTTAATCTCAACATTTGTACTACTTGACATGTTTTTGAATTATGGGCATTTAAATCCCCCAGGAACAGTAAAATCATGATTGCAATAGCTGTAGAAGTTTTCCAAAGTGGGCTAGGACTATGATATCAGTATCGTTTCACAGCATATTCTATGTCATTTCATATGATATACAACATTGTATAGGTTGATACAAAAAAAATTTTCTCAAAACCAAATACAAAATTTTAATTTTAATGTTCATTGAAAGGTTTTTTTTTAATTTTTTTTAGGTAACAGTAAATATTATATATAATCAAAAACAAAATATAAATATAGGATGCCCATAGCTTCATTACTAAAAAAATTGAAAACTAGTACTAAAATTATATAAATTAAACTTTTTATTCAAAATAATTCATAAAATTATGCAAATATTTAAATTTTCATAAAGAAAAATGCGAAAGAGATTACAATAAGGTTCAACCAATAAACCGAGAGATAACTTACATTTGGTCGTTATAACACCAAAGTGGATTACGCGCCAAACTCCAAACATTGAGAAAACTAAAGGTTAATTAAACAGAATTCTAGTTCATAGCAAAATGTAAAAAAAACAAAAATCTTCTTGAGCTGAATATTGAAACTCTATGGCCCACCCTTACATTCGGTGTTAAAACAAGCATCTTCAAGTAAGAAATGCTGTTTAATACATTAATGCATGTAAATTAATAATTAGGTCATAAATAGTATTAGATTTAAGAATTCCTGCTTTTGAAATTCAATAATAAAAATAGAATAATTGAATTGAAATAAAAATAGATTCCATGACCACATAAATATTCTTAGATTTTAAGGGCGCGTTCTCGTGCTTGTAGGATCTGTACGGAAAGTAGCCATGTCCTAGTGAAATATACATTGCGAAGTCGGAATTGTAAATGCGGAGGGTGCACAAGAGGCAGTATATTTATGGCTGTTCTCTATAAGGTATAACAAGTAGTCGAAGAACACTTCCGTTATTACACTATCAGATACCGCAGCGGTGCATTGTCTATAGTCCACTGGACATCTCCTTCTGAGTTCGATATCTTGGAGTGGAAATGCTTGGCGCTAGTTTCAATATTTAGGCATGACTATGAAATCCAATGTTTGACACAGTAATTAAGTACAGCATTGTTTTACTGCAGTAATTAGTCAGGCGATTATTATCCTAATAAGGGTTTCAAAAAAATTAAATTTAGTCAATTAATCTATTTAACCACAGTTAATCATACAGGTACATATTCAAAATGAAAAACTGTCAAGCAAAGACAGTATTTTCTTGGTTTTGCTTTCAGAGTTTGATACTTTTCTAGGATCCTAAGTAACAGACGAATATAATGTGTTAATAAGATATGAATACCTCAATATGAATTTTCATAGTTTGTTTAACGTCAGTTTAAGCCACTAAGGCTAATCAGACGATGCTACAGTGGGAGTCCTAAATTTTGCCTATCCAGGCATAATTAGGATAGGGATCTTTAACGAGTACCTTATATCGTACAGGCTCGGAACCTCCATTTTATGGACAGGACGGCGTAGCCAAGGATTTTTTACTCCCATTAAAAAATTCTAGGGACACCGCGGGACCCGAACCTATGACCTTTACTGTTGTAGGTTGCCATGCTAACCACTATACCACAGGTGACCCAATACGAATTTTTCTGAAGGTATGTGAACGTATTTATTTAAATAAAAAATATATATTTAATATGATTATAAGGAGGTCACTACAACAAAAATATATTCCTTCTTTTTTTTTATCTGGATTTATGACATTCTTTTTAGATTTTTGGCGATCTGACAAATCATTCTCTATTTCATCCTTTCTTTGATATTCTTCGTAATAAATTTAAACACATCAAAAATATTTTACTCTGGGAATTTCATTGATTTTGGTTGAAAATTAAAATTTGACCATCCCACAAAGATATACAACTCTTTCAGGGCATTCCGACGTTCGAGAGATTAAGATATTGAATGAAAGGAGTTATAAATTGTATGTTCACTTTGAACACTACATTTCGTGATTAAAAATAACCAATCGTTAATGTGCAAATAGTAACTGGGATTTTAAATAATGAAATTGAAACCGAGATGTCGTTTACAATTCGAAGCAAATATATACTTTGGTACATGGTGCTTGTCGTTTTTATCTGATGAGGTAACGATTAATTAATTAATTAATCTTCTTAAGGTATAGGATAAAGAGGGGAGGGGAGGCATACATGAGGGGGAAGTTAAATTTTCTTCATAGTTTCGTTGAATTCAGTATAAAAAATTATTTTCTATTCGTTGTGAGTCGCCGTATTTTTTATTTTCACTTACCTATATATGAAATATATAGTAAGGGAGAGTATTGTGATGGTGAAAAATTTCGATTTCCGGTTTTCAACGGAAATACACGTTTTGGGGTCCACTGGGTCCAAATAACCAAGTACCGTGAAATGGTCTGTGTGTGTGTGAGTGTGAAATGACGGAGGGGGCACTTTATTTCATAACGTTTTTTATTACCAATTTTTATCTTGGTATCTTTTATCTCAAAAACGGCTTTAATGATTTTGATCAAATACGTCGTGTTTAATGAAAATCAAACTTTTTTTAATATCAGGTAAGCTTTATCATTATTAATATGTTCTGGGGGTGCTTAAATGGGGAAGGGGCCTTTTTTGTTTTCTTATAAAGTACCTTTGTATTTTTTTTGTATGGAGAAATAAACTGTCTCCCATTATGCCTAAGAATTAGAAATGTCTAAATACGAAATATGAAAGAAATCGAATAAATATATATAAGAGGAAAAAAAGAAAAATATTTCGTCAACTCATAAAACAAGTTGAGCCTGGTGTGGTATAGTGATATTCAGTAAAATGTTGCGTGTATTGCATTTTTAGGATTAGTTTAATCTCTAGTCTTAGATATAAAATGGAAACTCCGCATATAATTAGTCCCACTTCGCCATCAACGACCCCCTCCCCTCTATCGGTATAAGAAACCCTGACTAATGAAATAATCTGTGGCTGTCAGAGCGGCCTATCCCTCATGAATAATCCATCGGTGGAGATAAGAGGCGATCTAGGGTGACGTTTTGCGGGGGCGGGTGTCAGGAACGGGTGACATCGCCTTGGCGGCTCTCGGCCTTCCAACAACTTTCTTTTTCTTTATAAAAATAACAGAATCCTTCTCCATACCCTATATTTAATTGCAATAAAAAAATAAAATAAAATAAAATCTCGCATGATAATGAGACTTGAATTGCATCATTTGCTTCACCCTTTATGGTCAATGTCTCGTAATGCGGGATTCAGGTGAATGTTTCTGCGGTTAATTGATTAAGAATTTTTTTCTTTTTATTATTCGCAATAGGCCTAAAAGGTATTTCCTGTTACTTTACAATCATAAAAAAACACTTGTGCTTAATATTCCACATTTCTGAATTTCTCCATTGAAAAGTTTCTACTTTCGGTTGTGTCGTAACCGCTTGTCTTGATACTAACGAATTCCTCGATTCCAAGTCTGGGTCTTTTTTTATTTCTTTTATGAACGTACGGATATCCGGTATAGACTGGTTGTAGCAGTTTTATTTAATCTTTTAATACAAGGTTATTCATTATTATTGTTATTATCGGGGTATTTTTTACTTTACCCACACCAGTTATTTTTTGATATTATTAGTGATTTATCATACCGTTATTTAATATCATATGTCTATTTTAAAATAAAAACAATTATACATGAAGGTAACCAACCTATTAACTTCTAGATTTTAAGAAAGGTTCGGAATATTGCATAAAATCCCTTCTAGATTCCTACCTATGTGAATTTGCTAACAGAAGAAGATAAAATCACGAGGATATATTTAAGCCTTTGCACTCGAGTTCTCCGGAGCGGAGCCATTTAAAATTTTTCTTCAAACTCAAGGGCTCCGCTACGGAGACAATGCAAATAATTTTCAGCTTTTAACATATAAGAATATAAACAAATCGTAAAAAACTATTTATAGAATATTTCGCTTTTGGTGATAAATGACGGTCGCGGCTCCCGGTGTTTTTCATTATTTTTATAGTTCGTTAATCTTTTAACATCGGCTATATTTGTGGTTTTAATTCCTTAATTGTACAATAATTTAGTTAGGGGCACCAAATAATCCCTTTACTTTGATTTAGTTTCCCATGTGCTTCTACTTTAACCGGAAAGTTATTAATTAAGTAGATTTTCACATTTTAGGAGCTTTTCTGATTGGATATCTGAGAAAACTTCAACTAAAAGGGTCCCATCTCGTAATTTTTTAATTGTTATTACTTCTTCAATTAGATTTTTTATGCTTTTATAAATAATAATGATAATAATAAAATTATAAAAAATATATATAAAATTTTAAAAAAGAATTGAAATTAATATAAAATTATAAAAAAAATATAAAATTTAAAAAAATTAATTTTTTTTGTTGTGACTATTTGTTCTTAAAGCTTCGCAAATACATATAACCTAAATTTCATTAGAATTCCTTACTTGGTTCTAAAATTTTACTGTATAATATTACGTTTTTGCGAGTAAGTTGCGTCGAGTTGCCGGTAGGTAACGACCGAAACGGTGCCAATTGCAAAGGGTTAATTGTATTTTAAAATCAATAAAAGCACATTGGACCCCTAAATGAATTATTCAACGAAATGTATATTAAAATATCATTTTTGTTACACATTTGAAGGTTTTTAAATACATTACTTATATCATCTTTTCTTTACTAGTATTAATTTAATAATAAGATAAATCACTCTTTTAAAAAATAAGTAACTGTTGTACGTAAAGTAAAAAAGACCCTATTATTTTAACACAAATTTGGGTTTAAATAATTTTACTGACGTAAGATTATTGTACAAAAATGGCTAATAAACGATTACAACTCAAACTAAAAACAGCGTTACAAAAAGTTACTTCCAGTGATAAAACAGTACCTCAAAGGTAACCGTATCCTTTGATGTTCAGGACAAGAATAAGCCCCTAGTCCATAGCTTCTTATATTTAGTACGAAATAGTCTTGATTATTGCAACACGTTAGTACCGTAAATGTAACGGTTCCATTATATTCTTCTACTCTGTCGGTGTAACAGAAATAATCATCTGTTTTTGTTTCACGTCACATTATTATTTATTAACAACAAATAAAGCTAGTACTATTTAGATTTTACAATGAGCTACTTTGGTGGTTGTTTACTTTTTGAGTTTGCGGGCAGGGATAATTAGACGATTTGTATGAATAAACCTTTATTTTCAAAAACTTTCTAGAACACTCTCAGAAATATAGTTCTTCGTTAACTTGGACTCTAAGGAAGAGCACGCAAAAAAAAAAGAAAAAGATATTTCAATACATTTTTTGTATCAATATTTTTTTCGATTGGTAAATTCATGGTTGTTTAAAAAAAAAAAAAAACGTTTTTCTCAAACACTATAAGGCTCATTTATATATTATTTACAAGCTATTTCGATCAGTTTTTGTCATTGTACTAGGTACATATACTGAGTGACGATGAAATTTATTAATTCAGTATAGGATTTTTTTAGTTTGCTAATTAGCATGCCACATAAAGCAACAAGATATTAAATACACGATTAATTGACAAATTTTATAACTGGAATGCTTAAGAATTGATTTAATATTTACAAGAAAGAAGGGATGGTGATGAATATGGACACATTTGCACGAAAAGTTCATCACAATGTAAAAATATGAATAAATATATTCTTAGACTGTAAGGCCGAGCGCACATTGAGACACTCGCGACGCAGAGCAGTTTTTGTGGCAAGTGAAATAGATAGGAACCGCGCACATTGGGACGCAGAGCAGAGTTAGAGTTTTTCCTGTAAAGTACACTTATTTTTGTTTATATGGAAAAATTAACTGTCTCTCATTACGCCTAAAAATAAGAAATGGCTAAATATGAGATATGATAAAAATAAAGAAAACCCAAAGAGGAGAAAAAAAGAAAAATATTCAGTCAACTCATAAAAATCGTTGAGACCATGCATGCGGAGTACGCTTTTAATGACCGACCATTGTTCATAATTAAAGCCGTTCTGTTCATTTGAGAAGTGGCAATTAACAAAACGCATCAATTTCTAATCTAAGTAAGTTAATAAGTAAAAGTTGTGTGTTCCGTGCACGCACCAGATTTTTTAATAAGAAATTTATGTGAATATAACTCTTCTCTGTTATATTATGTACTTAATTTAATTATATCCTCATACAGAATAGAAAAGAAGAGAAAATAAATTTTGTTCTGGGACAAGGTCCCTCAAGAATAACAGACTGGAACAAAAAATAAAACTACAACTGGTCAAATAATTAAAGTAATGGTGGATAATTAAAGATAATATTAACATTAAAAACCCATAATAAATAGTTATAAAAAATAAAAGTATACAAGCTGGTGAATAATATATTCATTTATCAAATAAATAATAACGGTAATAAATTAAAATAAATTTCCAAGGAAAAAAAAGAAGAAATTAATGAAAAAAAATTATTCCATTATGATATAATGCTGTTAAAATCGTAACCAAGGATTTTAAGAGATTTGTGCCTAATATAAATCTACAAACTTAGAGCTTAACCAGACATCTCATTACCTGATTTTATAACATCACGATAAGTAATGGTTTTAAGCTTTCGATCCCTCAGACTAAATAGTAACTCCAATGTAATTATTTAATTCACCAGACTCAGACGGAAATATTTAATAGATTGTTAAGAATAATCTGTTTGCAAATTCTTTCGTGTGCTGGTCTTTTCTCCATTTCCTCATTTTATCACAATCTTTTTTACCTTTACTTTTGATAATGCGAATTTTTTTTGTGTTCAACTCTATATACGAATCAGATCTGATCTTAAATCCAAGAAATCTAACCTACTTTAACTAAAAAAGCCCCTGCCTTCCCGAAACTGCGGCACAGAAACTGCTCTCTAATGTGCGCGGGTACCTGTGCGACGCAGTTTTTTTTTCGTACCGTCTGCTCTGCTCTGCTCTGCGTCGCCTGCGTGACACAGTTCGATGTGCGCCTTACCTAACAGGGTGCAATCAATTTCATAATTTCAAGTAAATGAAGCATTCTGGGAAGGTAATATGATTTTTTTATATTGCTTAGCCTGTTTAATAAGTATTTATCAACGAACCACAGAGATAAAATTATATCTAACATTTTATCTGAATTAAACCATATTCACTCAAATACTTATATGCAGCTTGTTATATAATAACATTTATTATAAAATAACTATATCCTTGCGTCAGTATTCGTTTCTGAGCAATATCAACTAATTTATTAAAATTGAAAGAATCCCATTATTTTTTTTTCTGTTATTATCTATTTCTTTCGTTGCTTATATCAAATTGTGGGCATTAATATAAAACTAACCCCCCCTCAAAAAAAAAACACGTTTAAAACCATTTTTAGTAGTAACGAGTCGGATTCGGCTTCACTTTACCAAACACGGATCCAGAACTTTTCTGAGGGGGGGGCGCACTTTTTTTTTTTTACATTTCATAAGTATTGAAGGCCCTAATTTAAAATACATATTAGTACATAATGACGTTATAAATAACTGTAAATGTTTAAATACAATTAATTTTCAATTAGTGGACTTGAAAAATGACTAAATATAGCTCATTTCATACAGGAATAGTAATACTTTATGAGTGTCCTCACCTCTCAGGGGGGGGGGGGGGGCGCCCCTCCCCTGGATCCGCTACTGCACGAATCTGAAATTCACCTTACCCACGGTGGGTGAACATCATATTGTAACGTTAAATCAAAAACATATGATTTGAAATCCCGAACCGTTTGTTGGAACAAATTAAGCGGTTGGAGCGACGTAGATTGTTCGAGCTCCATCTACGTCATTCCACCAGCTTCCCGAAATTCTACAACGTTCTAGACCCTCCTTACAACTATATATGGGGAGCGATTGACTGAACAGTCTTAGTGTTTGTCTTGACTGTGAAGCTCAAGCCATATATGATTTGTGTGCTATAAAGTATAATTTTTGTAACCTGTTCGGATATTTGAGTTGCATTAATTCGTTTGGCATTGATAATTGTGTATTTTTGTTGAATAAATATTTTTTAACCCACAGAAGTGTTACAATACGTATGACTTAATTATCTGCGTACTCAGGTTTGGATGCAAGAAATAATCTAATCCTTAATTCTATAAACCAAAGTTTGGCCTGTATGAAATGATATCAGAATATTTAAAATTGTTAATGATGTAATATAAATTGAGAACGCAAGATTTCGTTAGACTTCTATATAATAACCAGCGAAGTTGCAAATAACGCAAATAAGCCGAAGAGGCGAGTAGTATTTCAGCCATTTCCTCACGTGGGCTGACACATGTTCGTGATGGGGCTGGAACGGAGACACGAATATGGTTTAGCAAAACAAACGCTATAAAGAGACAAGACAAATTCGCTGGGAGCCGAACATGTGGCAACCCTAATGGGGTAATCAGGGATGATAAACTGCTCAACTGTTGAGCTAGCTCAATGAGCAACAAATGGTATCGGCGACGTCATGGTTCGTTGGTGAGCTCGTGAGCTATGATCGGTGACATAATAGCTCACAAGGGAAAGGCCTTAAATGAAACGTCTATTGTTGGCCTGGGGAGGTCTGCGATTCGGACGATCGTGACCCGTTCTGGGCGGACGGAGGATCTGATGTAGGTTACGATCTGGAGGAAATATTCCAACTCGCAGAATAGCAATATCCACGCCCATGATTCACCAACCTTCGCCGCTCAGTAGTAGAAGGAAGCATAACGAATGGAAGGGAGAGCATAGCCGTCATAAAATGCAATCTCAGTTCACGAGTAGATCGGATGTGATATCCATGCACCGCCTCTTAAATCACCTTAGTAGAAAAATATCGATTAATGATGTAATGAGCAAATTAAACTTTGCCTTAAATAGTTCCTGATCTTCCTGTTCAAGATTGCTTAAGTAACCTTTTAAGAAATGTTACGGTATCTTGATATCTTCATTAGTATTACAATACTTATAAGAGGAAGGTTTGATGGACAATATCGCTATTATTTTAATATAAATTTGAATTAATTTAGACTTTATAATCCTAAACAAGAGGCAAGGGCGAATCCAGCATGAAACTGGGGGGGGGGGTCATAACCCCGGGTTAAGGGGGTGGGTTAGATAGAGCTGTCACACCGATTTTTAATAATTTTCCCGCACCTACCCCCCTATTTTTGCCTAATCCAATTTCCATCACCGATAGTTAGCTTCTACCCTTGGAGCCGTGGCTACGCTCGATTTTTTTTTTTTTTTAATATTTCGATCTAATTAGTCCTTTCTACTCTTTCGATTTAATTAGCAATTTTCATACTTCCTAACACTCCGTTCTCGTTCAATTTGTATGCTTTCGAGGTATGATACCTCAAGCCAGAAAATAGGGTTAAGGGGGTGGGTAAGAGCGGTTACACCGATTTTTAATATTATTCCGGCACCTACCCCCTATTTTTTGCCTCATCCAATTTCCATCACCGATTGTTAGCATCTACCCTTGGAGCCGTGGCTACGCTCGATTTATATGATCGACTGTACGCTAAAAACAACTAGATATCTAGTTATTTTTAGTTGCGAAATTCAAAGGTAAATAATAATGTGTAACCAAATACTATGTGAGAGAAAGGAATGATTTTTTTTTTCTTAAAAGATTACAACATTTCAATATAATAAAACAAAATCTATGTAGGGGAAAGTTGGGTAAAGTGGGGTACCGATCTGATCGAAGTGTCTTTTGGCGCTGCTTATCAACTGAATGGTATATTTGTTTCCTTTGGTTGTGGTGTTAGTTTAGCAATGGGTTCTAGAGTGAAAAGTTGTTCTGTTTGAATTTGAGAGTTAAATATATATTTTGAGGGCATTTTCTCTCATTTTAGTACTGACTTCAAAATGGTATAACTCAACCACATATTCGTTGATTGCTACGTTTATTATTTCATTGGATTGGTCATTATATTCATATGTGTTTCCGTTTGTTTTAACGTTTCTATTAATATTTAATACCGTTTTACGATTTTTATTTTCATTAAACACCCTGTCGGCTAAAGTGGGGACGTTAAGGGCTGGGTATAGTGGGGACGTCCCCACTTTAGCCGACGATGTCTTATTTAACCTAACTTTTACATTTACCAAATCATTTTCCTCATTGTTGTTACGCTTTATGCCTAATATATTTTCCTATTTTATTTCAGTAATGTCAGTGCATAGAAATAGAAATACAATAACCGCCTACAAGTCGGATCATGCCATATCGTCCAGTTCCAAAAATAAAACGCACGATTCTCACCATCAAATTTTCTAGTTTCACCTTTCGTCAAATTGCAAGTTACTTATTATCGAAGAAAATTAAATGATGGAAAACTTGGGGCAGTGGCCATTATAACTTTTCAGCTTGCAAACAAAAACTCGATAAAAAAAAACGAAGCAAAAAAAAAAAAAGGACGTTAAAGAAAGAAAATTACCTGAAAAAAGAAATCTTCAGAAAACAATAACCAAGAAAAAATGTTAGAAATCAATGAAAACTCGTTAGCAAATGTACAATGAAAAAAAAAGACAAGAAGAGAAAACTGAAGAAATAGAGTTAAGAAAAAAAATCATTTGAAGAAAATGATTTTTGCAGTGTGCTTGTGTGCACTGTGCTTATGTTCAAATTTAGAATTTCACGAAAAGTGTTCCGAGTTGTGCCAATTCTAACTTGACGTTGTTCTATGCCAGCTCTGCAGAATTTTTAAGAATCACATAGTTCCCCCGGCGTAATGTTTTAAAATATATTTAGTTGTTAGTAATTAATTATCATTTGATCAATTATATTAAAATGAATAATTTTGGTCATTGTGGTAATAACTATAGTTCAGATAAGGAGATATTCCATTTCGTTTGTAATAAACGACTTAACAATTTTTTATTAATCCTATGCTGAAGTATTTTTATGATAGCAGGTTCTATACAAATTTTCTAACATTTTAGTACATAAATGTATGCTTTATATAGTACTCATAGCAATAATAAAGCATTTTTATGCAATTCAAAACGGATACCCCACATGTACCTACCTAAATGAAAAAAAATAGTATTTTTGTAAGAATATTAACTGGTTTTTAGATCTTCTAAACGTTGCGATAATTGGCTTCTATCAATGTGGTTTTGCATTAATTTCTTATGTGGCAAGTTAAGCTCAATAACTGCTAAATTTGCAAATGATCATGTTGTTTTAATGAAGAGAAAAAATATGAAACCATCCAGAGGAAATATGAGATAATAATGTATGTCATATTCAATTTTGGAAAATGATGTTCCATACCCCGCGTGCTCGAAGAAATTCTGTGTTCTCAGATGATGGATAAGTTTGGAAATTAGCGGTTCATTAAAGGTGGATGGCACCATTTGCTAGAGGTAAGAGGGCATGACCTGCAAATCGCCGAGATTGATGCGCTGACTAGGACCGGCTCTGACCTTATCTTCTCCCAACTATCAGTGAATCATTTCGGTAGCGGTTTCCAAAATGGCATTTATAAAATGTCCAGGGTCCACAGTTCGCCACTAAGAGAAGACTATGTATATTTTTAGCATTATCATTGTAATTAAGTTCCTAAAAAATGAAAAATGTTTAATAAAAATATATATGTGTTGTCACACTACTTTCCCTTATAATAAAATTGCTAGGGTGCCCGGCTTCGCTCCGGTAGTTGTGTGTTAGTTTTAATACCAGAAAAACTTTAAAATTAGAGGAAATAGGGAACAAAGTTAGCACCTTCTTGAAAATTCGGTTTTAACATGGTATCAATATTTCAAGAACGGTTTCTGCATATCTCGAATATAACAAAGTGAAAACCAAAATTTCTTGAAGGCACAATTTTTTATTTTTATCTTGAACTATGAGGGATGATAAAATCTTGAATGCTGTTATTGGAGTTAGTCGTTTTGTCAACTGGAATGCTCATCATACGTAGTAACCAAACCAATTTCTTTTTCATAAATACAACAAGAACACTTCAAACTTTTTATTTTCGATTTATATTCAGTCAATTCATCTCTTTTTTTTATGTCTGATTTTATTCGCACACTGTACTACTAAAAAATGTTCACGCATATTAGATTAAATTTACTTAAGTAGGTATATATTATATATAGATTATATGTTAAATGTGCTGATCATATATTAGCCTTATTATGGGAAAACTATTTTTTTTAAGGAATCCAGTTGGTTTTCATATTTGTTGCAGAGACGTAAAATCATTATTTTATCTTGAAAGCAAAGGAGAAACTTATTTTCGCTTAATTTTTTAGTAATTTAAAAAGAACAGCTGAACAAATATATAACCTTTACAAACGGAACTGGATAAATGAACACTAAACATTGAGTGAAACCCACACTAGCACTTCCTTGTAGTCTGGAGCTCGAACTACATTTTTCATTCATAAACTCCTTTCTCAATCTCAGAGAGGCTAATTAAATGGTGCGAGAGGCTCACAATTCCAGTCATTTTCTCTTCAATTTTACACTCTTAAGAGAAATACGGAAACCTTCTTCTCCGTTAGGGGTTATATGGCTAAACGACGACATAACTTCCTTAATCCTACGTGGAGTCGTTTTTGAGCCTTTTCGGCACGCACATTGTACACTTTGCTATATTATAAAATATATTGATGATCCGAGAGACTTGATACATAAACCAACGATTGCGGTGATCTAAGTATGTATGTAACTAAGTCTACAGATATAAAAAGCTAATGGAGTTGATAAAGAAGTCCGCTCCTTCCTTATTTTCCTTCTTAACTAATAAAATAAATATTATTTTCAAAAAAGTTGATATAATATCTGTGCAATTTTTTATTTACTTTTACTTACCTTTATATGAAAAATATACTAATTACAAACCATCTTTTTAATCTCATTTTCCAATTTAAAACAAAGAGAACTGTAAGAGAGAAGACGAGAGAGACCATTGTGATAGAAAGCGAGTGCGAGTTGCTGAAAATGTTATCGATCGGGAAAAAAACATATGGCGACTACTAATGAATCGAAGTTATATTCCAACAAGCACTTAAAACACGATGGCAACTCGCATGCGCAGTACAATTTTACTTACTGCTGACAGTTAACAAGGAAAGACGTTATGCGCATGCGAAAAGAGTCTACAGTGTTTAAAGAGCTTTTAACGTAATAAATATACGTAAACTATTAATTTAAATAAAGTGCTAATAAATGTCCTTGCCTGAGAAGAATAAAATACAGCCTTCAATTTCTGAAAATACTCAATTTATTTCCAATTTATTAGCGGCCGTTGTTATGAACCCTTTCTATCGATTATAATTTACCATTTATCGTCGAAGAACATGAGTGTTCAGTCTAAACCTCGACTATTATTTCTAAAATTTCCTAAAAAAACATTTTTATAAAAAAAATTCAAACGAATCCCTGGAAAGTACCGAGTCCCATCGACATCATTCTTAGAATACCACTGTATGAAATACTTATATATATAGCACCGCACGGAATTTTTAAATTAAAGATTATTAAATAAACCTGTCCAATGTGTGTGTATGGCATAGATGGGCTATTCTACGGGTGTAACCAACCTATTCTAACCATGAGGGGCTGGTCAAGATTTATTCAATGGTTCCGCCACGGCTTTTAAGTGAAATTTATGGTAGTCGATATCATTTAAGCCAGTTATTATAAGTATATTTTAACGTAACTAATTAAAGGGGTAGGTCTAAGTTCCTCATATCTATTCTACTGATTTTACATGCTCAACGTAGTTCAGATTAATTATACTATTCAAAAAAATGATATTTTATTTTATAAAACCTAGCTACACGTTTCAAATGTCCATTGGTTCGGTTTACTGAATTATCTTAACATAACACGGTATTTATTTGTGGCTGAATATGGTTTCAAGAACTTCATAAAGGAACAAAATGACACACACTTCGTTTATTTGTCATTTTAATCTGCTTAATATGATATATATTCATGGATATTTTATTTATTCTTACCCATATTTTATTTCTTGTAAATATTATTTAATAGATTATAGGGAAGAAATCAGTGAGTCCATGTTTTTTTTTAGGTGGCGGGACCGATAAATATACTTTTATCTTAAATGAATTAAGCGATTAAAAAAATTAATAATTTTACACTCCTCGATACAAAAATTCATTTAACATTCAAAATAATGTGTAGATTCAAGTAAATACTCCTAAAGTAATCACTTTTAACCAAAGAAGAATCTAAAATATTGTTATGTATAAAATTATATGTTTCTTAGAGTAGGAACTACCTGAATTATAGGTAAAAGCCTCTAACCACGATAATGGTAGGTAGGATGGAATGTGGAAAGATCATTTTTTTTTTCTCCACGAGATACAAATGTTAGAGGTAGAGTTTGAGGAATATCTCGAGTATGACCGAGCAGACAATAAGAGCACGCGCCAGGGCGGTTGCTTAACTCACTGGCGCAATTGGAACGGCTGAGGGTTGCTGCCGTTGAGCTGTCGCAAGGGGAGCCATCAGACAACGCGACGGTCAAATGCCAACCCTCCTCCAAGTGGCATATAGCGTAGGTCAGCCAAGGGTAGCTAACATAATACTGCAATTCAGTACAGCAAAGACAAATGTCAATCTATATATTTATTATATTTCTGATAAATTAATTAACCAACAATCGCAATGTTTATGTTTATATCGAACCAGAATTGTTTACCTTTGAGTTTATCATGACAACTTAAAACACAAATATTACATATTTTACTCTGTCAAACTTTTTTTAAATACTGCAAATAATTATACCATTTTTAGTTACAAATCAATACTTTATTTTTTCGATAATAAAATACTGTTTCGTATGCAAAAAGACAACATTTTTGCATTTATGTTCCGTATCACATAAAACGAAAACAAAAGTACCTAATTATTCACCTTTTTGGCTATGAGAATACGATATTAGTTTTTTTTTATTTTTATAAATAGGAGAATAGCAGTAAATCCAAAATTTTGTTGTAAATAATTTTGGATCTGTTCTGAAATTTTTTAAATAAAAAATATAAAAGCGGTTTACTGCTTTTCTCTGGAGAATCGAATGGGAAATTGCACGTGGAATCCATTTTCTCAAAATTTTTGAGTTACTGCTTTTCTCCATGCCAGAGCAGTATAAGACTAATGAAAAAATTTTCCTTTGATAACTATAAGAATTATAGCCAAGCGAGTGAATGCATTCTGGTTTTAACCAGAAAAATGGATGATTTATCATTTTTTATTTTCAGAACACTGAGCATGAAAGAGTCATTAACTTACTATGACTTACCATAGAATCATTATTTCCTCCGTTATAATTAGAAGAGCAAAAGAAACCATATATAAATAAAGTTCACATACTAACTTATGGCCAGTATTTCAATATATATCTTTATTACAATATAAGTATCTAAAATATAATTTTATTAAAACACTAATACCGGTTTGAATAATTTTATTATTAACGTAAAAGCACAATAATGTCAAGCAAGCACTGGAGACACAAAGTTATAGGTTTGTTCCTACATGCACTTAAAAACCGATGATAATTAACAGACTGCGCAAGTACTTCCATCACTGGTTTGATTCTACCATGGATTCGTTGATTTTAGTCTCAATGCTGGACACAGTTTGTTCCGATAAACAGAATGGGAAAACCAACGAATCATTTTTAGAACCAAAATAGTGAGGGAAGAAAATAAGCAGTCTGTTAGTCATTAACGTCCTTGTCTGGTAGAAATATACTTACTATCAACTCGACGGATCAGTAGATAAATTAGTTCAGAACAGTAAAGTAGTTCGCTGCTCTATGTTATACCGAATCGCAGGTCAAACTTCCTGTCGCAGAGGACTACATAAATACACATATCGATTTCGCTGAAAGCGAGTGCGCTGATTCTATTGACTGAAACTTGTAACTCTCAAACGACCGAGACAATCGGTAAAGTGTATAAAACCAAAAATATTTGTCTCGACGAACTGAAAAAAATGATACCTTCGAAAAAGCCCTGCGACCATTTCCGCTGAGAATCGCATTTTCGCTTACAACTCGCAAACGAAGAGGTTAATCGAAAAAAAGTGTATGACCGAAAATGTTCTCCTAGAAAACCTGAAAAGATCGGCACCGTTTAGAAACCTCTACTCCCATTTTCTCGAGAAAAAAAAAACGGTTTTGCACTTATAACTGGTGAAATGAGTGATTTGTATATTTTTTCCGGTAGAGCAGTTAAGGAAAGCTTTAAAATGATGCCTCATTCATGAATAATTCATGAGATGAAGTGTTAAGGAAGTTATGGCGTACCGACAAATAAAAAAGGCCTTGAGAAACATTTTTTGGTGATTTATTAATATTTTTGGAATATTTAAATATAGAGAAAAAATTGAGAATAAAAATTAATAGGCTAAAAATATATGTATCAATTTTATAAGTATATGAAACTAAATTTTCAAAAAGTTAGCGGTTCTAATATTGGTACTGCTACCTCGGAAAAAATGGGTTAATATTACTACTATTTCATATTTATAAGGAGAAGGTAATTTATTTTATTATGATAAAAAAATTTGAATTCCTGGTATGGATTGAATGTTTCATGCTAACCTAAAAAAAAAAAAACCACATAGTTTATATTTTGGGTGCTGCCTGTCGTCAACCAATTGTTTGCTTACATCGGAGCCCTACGTCACTAACACAGCGCCTAGCCTTGATCCGATGAGAACTACAATAGCCCATTATATACAGTGACCAGGGCGGATGGGGTAAGGGGCGGATGGACAGCTAAATGTCAGGGGGCTCCCTACCCAAGGGCGAAGCCCCCGGTGCCCCCAACCAACCCACTTTCCGAGCACGCTCCAACTATCACACAATCTGGCCATCCTTCATCTAACCCTGTGCCACTAACTTGCTCCTGATGAAATAGGTGGGGGCAAAAGGAACGGACCGAAGGTGTGAAATAAAATATTAAAAATGTTTCAATTATCAACATACATGTAGGTATGTTGTAGATACGCATTTATTGGGCCTCGAAAAAAAAAACATTCGCTCCCGAAAAGTTGCGAAACAGCCGGGAGATCCAATAGATATTAAATATCAACCTCACATGAAATACTTTTTTGCTTAATTCGTTACTCGTATACCCAAAAATTATCTGATCGTGCAATTAATCTGATCTCACAGAAGGTTTGCAATGGTAAACGATTTTTTCCAATTAATTACGCCCAACAGAATGGCATATATATATATATATATATATATATATAGGTTTTCGGGCACAGCTTTATCTTTTTTTACTTTCACTTACCTATATATGAAGTATATAGTAAGGGAAAGTATTGCGATCGAGGAAAATTTCGACTTCCGGTTTTCTTCGGAAATACACGTTTTGGAGTCCCCGGAGTCCAAATAACCAAGTTCCGCGAAATGGTCTGTGTGTGTGTGAACAGACTAGCTCAAAAACTATAAACCGTGGGATCCTGACATTGGGAACTTAGTGTATATAAAAGCCCGCAATGTGACAGCAAAAATTTCACCAAAATTGGTCAAACGGGTGGGGGTGATGATTTTGATCAAATTCGTCATGTTTAATAAAAATTAAGTCTTCTTTAATATCAGGTAAGCTTTACCATTAATAAAATGTTCTGAGGGGGCTTAACTGGGGAATGCGTCTTTTTTGTTTTTATATAAAGTACCTTTGATTTTATTTATATGGAGAAATTATCCGTCTCTCGTTACGCATAAAAGTAAGAAATGGCTAAATATAAAATCTATAAAAAAAATCATGTAAAAATATACAGGAGAAAAAATTCCGTCAACTCATAAACACGTTAAGCAAACGCATGCGAAGTACGCCTTTAATCGAGAAAATTGTACTTAAATAAAACCGTTCTGTTCATTTACACATTTAGACTTAGAGTATTATGCTTGCATTGCCGAATTATCGCAAGTAAAAACTTTTAATCAATAATAAAAAAAAAATTAGTGTAATTTAAATAGCAAATAGAAACAAAAATAAGTAAAAGAATGTGGACAAATGTCTGTCTTTGAGAAATGGCATTTAACAAAACACGTCAATTATTAATCTTAGTAAGTTGATAAGTGAAAGTTGTGCGCATCGCACCAGATTTTTTTCTTTTCTCTTTTCAACTTTTTCCTCAGTATGTCTAGAGCCAAAATTACAAATTACTCCAAAATTACATTTTAACTTGCATGCATATACACGTATAATACTAGATTTCTTTTTATTATTATTTTTTTTTCCTCAACAATTCGGTTTTTTAAAAGAACATTCGTTGATCTTTGAGAGTATGATCAATAGTTTTGTAAATATAAGCATGAGCGAAACAACCAAAAAAACAATTACAAGAAGGTAATGTTACAATATCTTCTTTTTTTTATTTTAACTTTTATTTTAGAGTTTTATATTTCGATCTATAACCTAAAGCCAGGAAACGAACGGATGCTTTATGACGGATGTCATTAATTACCATGAAGTTGCTGTAAATCCTCCAAATGGCCTGGGTAGAATGCCTCTATACAGAAGCGATGGGCCCTAACGAGAGAAAGGCATCTATAAGTAGCAATCTTTCATTCACCTGCCGTTCTATTTATTGGAGGGAATCTGAAGCAATCCACAACTGTCCGGAGAGATGAAAGAAAATTTAAAGATTATGTGCAACCACAGTTGCAGATCATTAACCATAAGTTACCAGCTACCTTGGTATGTAATCCTTACAGAAGTAAGGATAAGGATCATAAGCACAAAAAAAAAACAAAAAAACAAAAAAGGGAATCGCCCGCAGACCTTCTTGATCTAAGAAATAATCTGACTAGTTAATGGGTAGAGAGACTCCACCTTTTCTGGCACCATAGGAAAAAAAACATAAATAACATTCCCCCTCTGACTTTAAACCATACGAAGGTTACAATTGCCACTGTTAACAGAAATTCGAAAATTAACCGATTTGGTGAATCTGGGCGCAAAAAAAAAAAAAAAAAAAAAAAAAAAAAAAAAAAAAACCACGGACTATCTCGAAAACTGATGATTTAGGCTAATAATATTAACAATTAATGCGAATAACCAATAATATTAATCTAACCAATAATAATATCCCCGGGCCAGGGGAGAGGGTGGGGGATTATTGCCGAGTATTATTAAATTTCCCCTTGGCGCCGGGTTTCGAACTTGAAATTTTTCTGGTCAATGTTATGTCCGGTTGTCCGTGGCAACGCGTATTTTATAACGCGCTTGCTCACTCGGCCATCCCTCCACCCTTATTACGGTGGCCATCCCGCGCCAATGTTTCATTTTTTAAAACTATTGATATTATTTCACAAGTATTAACATCTAAATGTAATTCATTCACATCAGTCCGTCTCATAATCTATATTATCCTGAGGGGGAAAATATGCTTCCATTGATAAGGAAATAAATAAGTAATCAAATTATTAAGTGAATAGCAATTTACAGTAACTTAAAGTATATGATTATTTTATATGACATCAGTTTGCGATAATGATATAAGAGAAACATATGTTTTATAATTTAAATATTGCAAATGTATTTTTTATATAAGTTGATTCGATTGAATGTTAAAAGCGAAACATCGCACGTAGGCAAGAAGATGGTTAGGACTCAAAATATATCAATTGCGAGTTATGCAAACCGTTGGAATAAGAATGGCAATACCCAAAATGTCCGAATACAGTCACAATAGTATTAATAGTTCCTTTGCATACACAATTTACCATTCTCATATGCGGAGGAGATGATCGTGTTAAAGGAGATAGAGGGCTACTTTTGAGTTAAGTTTCAGTATTTAGTGGTACTAAATGTTCCAATGATAGACTATTTGTGATTAAAGACTATTTGCTCTATTCGCTGTTTCTAGGTACATAATAAGATTGAGAATGAAGTTAACACTTGACATGTGATTAACCAAAAAAGCTTCTTTTTTTGTTACCATCTTATTGGCGACATGCGATATAACATACGTATGTATGGGTCAAATTTTAGCTAAGTCGTGAAGGGGTGGTAAACACAAAATGGTTAACAAACATTCTCAAGAATTGGAATTCGTTTTATCATTTTCACTCAATTATATATTAAACTGTACTGAAGAATTCCTTGAATTAGTATATTAATTTATTTAAAAAAAATAGTTAGTGATGAATTTAGGCATCTAATTCCAAATATAATTAATGACTTATAGTATTTTAGTAGTATAAAAAAATTATGTTTACAGTAAACCCTCATTATTACGAACTCGGATATAACGAACACCTCGATATAGCGAACCAAAATACTATCCTCCCAAAATTACCATTATATTTCTGGTGAACCCCTCGTTATAGTGAAATCACTCGGTTAGTGCGAAATAAGAACTAAATTTGATGCCTGAGAATTGTTATATTCTGTTATAACGAACTACTAGAATTTTTTTTTTTTTTTTTTTTTTTTTTTTTTTTTTTTTTACTGTATTACGTAGAATGAGCGCGGGATCACGAAGTAGCTCCAGTTTCTGGAATTGACGTGTTTTTTTACTCTTAACTTATCCGATTTCCTTTTGCTCCTCCGATTCCATTGACTTTTTTCTCAAAACTAGCTCAGTTCTGTTTCGACCTCTGTATTATTCGAATAAGTGTTCTGTAGTCGTTTATACTGTTTTTTTAATACACAATTAGTTCGTTGGTAAACGTGTTTCACAAACGTAAATCCTTATCCATTGAGGAAAAATTGAAAATTCTCCAGGATATTGAATCGGGAATTCTAAGTAAGAAAACCATCGCAGAAAAATATGGCATTCCAAAATCAACATTGTCAACCATTATAAAAACAAAGATAAAATAGATTCAACCGCAGCCGAAGGATTTTATCAAATAAACGACTGCGCTCTGCATGAATAATTGGAAAAAAAAAATGAGATCTCAGACCCTCTTATAAAAGCTAAGGCTAAAGAAATCTCAAGTGAACTTGTCAGGTAAATTAATGAATCTCATTTTTTAATTAATATGTAGTTTATCTAAAAATAAATTACATAATGCGTTTTAATTTAACCAGTTCTAATGAATGAATTTCCTTCTAAATATGATCAAAATAATGCGGCCACTGGCTAAAAAAAAGATAAAAAAAGAAAAGAATCCTCGGTTATAACGAATCTCGTTATAGCGAACTTAGAATATCAAACCCATTAACAGTTCGCTGTATCGAGGGTTTACTGTATTCAAAAAAATTTGAATGAATTCATATTAAGTTCTATTTCTTTTATTTGGAAATAAATATTTGTGCTGTCTGTTCCGTTTTTGTTTCTTTTTTTATACCGGCCAATCCCAGCCCAATCAAATGTCTCGCTATTTTGTCCGTCCCTGGCTATGACTCTCTAAGTTGCTACATATAAAAACTCTTAAGTATAACTCATTCAAATATATTTAATTAATTATTAATTTAATCATGCGTGGCGTAATAAAAATCAGTTTTCTGTTATAAGAAGGAAATTATTATAATCAACGGAACTGAACAACCCCTTTCAAATATTAATTATACTTTTACTCTCTGTTCATTATCTTACTTTCACACATATCATTGCTTGTTTAATCAATTAATTATTATTCAAGCCATTATTGAAAATTACTTATTGTATTTTTTTAACGTATTTGTAACCTGGCATAACTGAAGCTAGATGGACCTGTTGGGAAGAGATTTGAAGGCCGCAGGTGGTTGCCAGTCCCGTGTCGGATTATCCTATCGCTTCTGGTTCCGCTGCGAACCCTGTCCGTACGGATTTCTTTAAGAGCTTCCACCGCTCGGGCCGCTATTAAAGGATTTACAAATGCAAATGAAACCGTATTATAAAATAACGGAAGAAATCCTTTTTAATTTATTTTTATCATATTAGATAATATTATTAATACCCGAGAGATTGAAAAAAATTATATAAAAGAAATATAAAAGAAATTTTTCTAGTGGAATCATAGATCCTACTCATAGTACGTGGGCCAGACCCCCCTACCGTGCACCCCCCCCACATCCCTATAAATTGCATATCGTTGTGTTCCTTGTGATAAAAGATTAAGAAAAAGCCAATGTTCCCAGAAAAAAAAGTGGCCGCACTAACCGAAAATGGCGTTCAAACATTGCGGAATGACGAATTTGATTTTAGTTAGTTTTTTTATTACTGACATTCACCATTATGCTTAATTTCGCCATTACTGGTATTTTATTAAAGCTAGATAGTTCTAGATTCAGAATAAATAAACAAACGTTTTAAAATAATTAGTCTTGACAACATAAAATACCTTCAAAGTCAATTTTTTCAAGACACTCGCGTAAAAGTTAAAATTTCAAGTTAATTTGTGATTAAACGGCCATCGTTAACGAAAAACACCCTGAAATAAAACATCTGGAGCAATTATTCCTCTTTAAAAATCAGTGGTCAAATTTCAAAATATATCAACTAGTTCTATAGAAAACTGACCTAAACCGCGAAAAGGCGCCGGTGGCTCGGGCGCTTCCAGTCCTCTGCCACATCGTTCACATCTCATACACGATATAATTACAGCGGGTTTAGGATATTATTTTGAATGTATAATCGAGCCTATGTAACTGCAAGTTTTTAATTTACAGAAATAATTAATATAACCTCTTTTTTTTTTTATTTATTTTTTTTTTTTAATTTTATAAATCTGATAAATAATAATGAATTAGTCGCAGATTACACATTATCTAAATCTCACTTCTATTGACTTAAACTAGTTATCTTGAAATTAAATAATAATGTTCTCATAGTAGTAGTTGGGTTACAGACACTGGCTTCTGATCACTCGTGAAATTTAAAATAAATACATTTTTGCGAAGTATTGATTATTTACAGATTTAAAAACAATCAAAATGAAAAAGATAAATAAAAAGTTCTGTTTGTTCGTTAAAATGTAGAAATTATTCGTAATACAATTTAGGAAGTATATACCCAACACAATTTAATAGCTCACAACAATTAATGAATTACAGTTACACGATGTGTATATATATATATATATATATATATATATATATATACATATATATACATATTATGATTAATTTAAAATTAAACTACTACTGGAGAGGAAAACCAATTAAAACATGTAAGTATTCATGCATCTAATGGTCTATAATCCACTAAGTTGTGGCCTTTTTCGGTTTCTTGCATATAACTACACATCAAAAAGTTTACTTTCTCTTTTTTTCGAAAAAAGGGTATACTGATACAAATAAAATGAAATATTTGAAGTTGAAATCGGAAGATTTATTTAGCCAAATTCGAACATCAAAGATCGGTAATTTTTACCATTTTGGTGGAAACTCATGTTCCAACGCCTATAACTCCACAATATGTACTCTAAATGAAAAATGACACATGTAAAAGTTTTAGCACATTAAATTTAGCATAAAATAAGCCCATTTATTTTAATATTAACTTATTCCTGCCTAGAGATAGAAATGAAAACCTGAAAGTATTCATAGCGCTTAATTTCTTCTTTTAACTACATCTTCATTCCTTCATATATCTACGCGTCAAAAAGTTTACTTTTACTTTTTATCGAAAAAAGGGTATACTAATACAAATAAAATGAAATATTTGGAGTGGAAATCGGATTAGTTATTTAGCCGAATTCGAACATCAAAGATCGGTTATTTTTACCATTTTGGTGGAAACTTATGTTCCAACGCCTATAACTCGATACTATGTACTCTAAACGAAAAATGTCATGATAAAAGTTTTAGGACATTAACCTTAGCATAAAATAAGCCTACCTAAATAGTTATTTCTGTGAATATTTTATTATATCCCCTTAGACTTCACAAAAAGAAGGAATTAAGCGCTATGAATACTTTCAGGTTTTCATTTCTATTTCTAGGCAGGAATAAGTTAATATTAAAATAAATGGGCTTATTTTATGCTAAATTTAATGTGCTAAAACTTTTACATGTGTCATTTTTCATTTAGAGTACATATTGTGGAGTTATAGGCGTTGGAACATGAGTTTCCACCAAAATGGTAAAAATTACCGATCTTTGATGTTCGAATTTGGCTAAATAAATCTTCCGATTTCAACTTCAAATATTTCATTTTATTTGTATCAGTATACCCTTTTTTCGAAAAAAAGAGAAAGTAAACTTTTTGATGTGTAGTTATATGCAAGAAACCGAAAAAGGCCACAACTTAGTGGATTATAGACCATTAGATGCATGAATACTTACATGTTTTAATTGGTTTTCCTCTCCAGTAGTAGTTTAATTTTAAATTAATCATAATATGTATATATATATATATATATATATATATATATACACATCGTGTAACTGTAATTCATTAATTGTTGTGAGCTATTAAATTGTGTTGGGTATATACTTCCTAAATTGTATTACGAATAATTTCTACATTTTAACGAACAAACAGAACTTTTTATTTATCTTTTTCATTTTGATTGTTTTTAAATCTGTAAATAATCAATACTTCGCAAAAATGTATTTATTTTAAATTTCACGAGTGATCAGAAGCCAGTGTCTGTAACCCAACTACTACTATGAGAACATTATTATTTAATTTCAAGATAACTAGTTTAAGTCAATAGAAGTGAGATTTAGATAATGTGTAATCTGCGACTAATTCATTATTATTTATCAGATTTATAAAATTAAAAAAAAAAAATAAATAAAAAAAAAAAGAGGTTATATTAATTATTTCTGTAAATTAAAAACTTGCAGTTACATAGGCTCGATTATACATTCAAAATAATATCCTAAACCCGCTGTAATTATATCGTGTATGAGATGTGAACGATGTGGCAGAGGACTGGAAGCGCCCGAGCCACCGGCGCCTTTTCGCGGTTTAGGTCAGTTTTCTATAGAACTAGTTGATATATTTTGAAATTTGACCACTGATTTTTAAAGAGGAATAATTGCTCCAGATGTTTTATTTCAGGGTGTTTTTCGTTAACGATGGCCGTTTAATCACAAATTAACTTGAAATTTTAACTTTTACGCGAGTGTCTTGAAAAAATTGACTTTGAAGGTATTTTATGTAGTCAAGACTAATTATTTTAGAACGTTTGTTTATTTATTCTGAATCTAGAACTATCTAGCTTTAATAAAATACCAGTAATGGCGAAATTAAGCATAATGGTGAATGTCAGTAATAAAAAAACTAACTAAAATCAAATTCGTCATTCCGCCATGTTTGAACGCCATTTTCGGTTAGTGCGGCCACTTTTTTTTCTGGGAACATTGGCTTTTTCTTAATCTTTTATCACAAGGAACACAACGATATGCAATTTATAGGGATGTGGGGGGGGTGCACGGTAGGGGGGTCTGGCCCACCGTGTATCATTTTTTCGGTACTCTTCTCTACCTGACCTTATGCCGTTACATACGGTTCGGTTCATCTGAAGGTATAATCAAAACCGTTGAGAAAAACGATATTTATTTCGTCGGAACTCATATTTTTATATTCTTACTACAATAAGCTTAATGTAGACTTCTACGTCAGTAAAATCTAGAATAAAATAACTGGCAAACACCATTAAATAAATTCTTCTAACAAACTGATTATTGATTCTACTAAATCTTTATACTCTGATGTCTCTTAGCACCAATCTAAGTAACCTAATATTGTTTTTATATGTGGTATAGATTAATTATTTAGAAAATGTAGGAGTACCGCATGAAAAAAGCAGCAGATTAAGTTATAATTTAGCTGAAAAATTACAATGTAAGTTTTTCCGAATAATAAAGAGATTTTACGAATATATATATATATTCAAATATTTTCTGTTGTTTAAATGGATTTTAAATATTACTATTATGAAGAGAAAATATTGGACTCGCCCTGTTTCGAACCTGGATTACCGTATCCCTAGTGCCACTAGGACTACCAAGAACGTACATCCATTCTATTCACTCACTCTCTTTCCTACCGATCTTGCGTTTTTTGCGAAGTATACGGGCTAGTCTGTTTACCATCGTCAATCGACGAAATATTTATATATTAAATTCAATTATTTTCTTGTATTGACAATATATTAGTAATATTACTAATAATTTTTAAATATTTTACTATGAAGAGAAAAGAAAAACCACCAGAGGTTTGGGTAATATGTCCAAAAGTGGTTGAGAATAAAATGTGGTCTATCTCCTTATACAGACGATTTCGAGTAGTGTTTTAGGCTTGAAAAAGAATTAACTTAATTAATTAGAAAAATCACTGTCGGTAAGAAGACTAAAACCTTATCTCACAGCTTGTCAGAGTACCTGAAGAGAAAAAAATAATGCTTAATGGTTATGAAAGCTACTCAAAGAAGAAAAACTTCAATACCTGTATTGTAGGTTTAAATTGGACGAAAATAATAATTCACAATATCAGGCAAACAATTAGGCAATTTATTAACTATGCACAAAAAGTAACAAACTACTAGTAACGATACAGTAACACAAAAGTAACCATATGATTAGATCTTCAGAACAAGACTAAAACTCCAGTCCATTGCTCGTTATATTTAGTCTGAAATTGAACATTCTGGTAAGTTTTCTAAAAGATTAGATGATCCTTGGACAATCAAGAACTCGTACTCGATCAGTTGGTAACTGTTCAAACAAAAAGTCTAGAACTCTTTTCAATGTAACAAATCAAAATCATTTGGATTTAAATACCATAAACTAGGATATAAATACCTGCAGCAGTTTATACTGGTCATAGGAATTAATGTAAAGTAAGCAGTCATATTTGTAAGGACCTTCGGCAACCCAACCAGAGTCAGATGCGCTGGATGAGACCGAACATCCGCCAGAGGATTCTGGAAGGCCGTCCGGGAAGAACACGTCTTACTTTGCCTTTGTAATCCGGCTCTTAGGGACGTTAATTGCCCATTCAGTGAAGGGCGATCTCATGTTTAATGGAAGCGGTTTAGGGAGCCGAATGTCCGCAAGCTTTTTGCTACCGTTGGGTTTGCCGCATCCAAATGCCCCATTACCTTGTCTTCGTCGCTCATTAGGCCAACTCTTGCTTTCCAAACAAATTGCATTATTTCCTCTCCCAACATCTGGATACCGCAAGTCTTATTTCACTTACAAATCCAACTTCGGGGAGCATATCTCAATCCACCGTGAAATGGCAACCCATTCGGTACTAATTGGTCTTGTACAATGCTAACTTTAGCCGAATGTGCCTTGATAGTTGAAGAAGCCAAGGGGTTAAGAAAATAAGAAAGAACTTCTTACGTGGTGCAACAATATCCTTTATATTGTACTAATACAACCATTTAAAATCATACTATAATACTTATACTGTAACACTTCTGTGGGTATTATAATAACGATATTTATTCAACGAAAATATAACCATAGTCAATGTCACATGAATTATAAAAACACAAATATTCGAACAGGTTGCAACAAACATCACTTTTTAACGCTAATAATCATATGGCTTGAGCTTTACATTCAAGACAAAAACCGAAGACTGTCCAGTCAATCGCTCCTTAGATATAAATATCGTAAGGAGGGTCCAGAACGTCGTGGAACCTCTTGTAAACTGGTGGAACGGCGTGGATTGAGCTCGAACAATCTAGTCCCAAACACATGCTCTGACGGTTCGCTGCAACCGCTAGTTCGTTCCAACAAAAGGTATGGGAATTTTTCAATCATATATTTTTTTTTTTGTTTAGCTTTACAATACTATTTAACTTATGCAGATCATTAAATTACAGTAGGTTGAAAAATGTTATGAAAATAAATTTGAGGGTAGATATGAATGTATGTACCGTTTATGTATTTTATGTATGGTGGTAATATGCTAAACAATAAATTGAGATACTTAGGTATGTTCGAGGAACGGTGGCATTAGTCGCATTAAACATGAATTCATAATCCATGAACAAAATACATAAGTTGAAAGTAGTTTAGGAAATAACATCTTCTTTGTACATAAGAACGTCGGATCAAATAATATAAATTTTTTTTTTCCACTATTGCTAACTAACAATTCGAAAAGCATGTTTTTTTCGTCCGCTTTATGCCACGAGGGCTAATCGGGAAAAAAACATGTTTATGTAATTCAATAATAAAGTTAGAGATTTAAATATATATTTTTTTTATTTTTGGTGATCATAAAAACGTAAAAAAAAAAAAAAATCTTTGCCGTTACATTTTCATCATATTAAGATCTTTCTTTTTGTTGTTTTTTTAACTGAAACTATTTTACTTCTACGTTATTATTATTTTCATCAGCAATAGAGAACTATTAATAATTAATTCTTCTTTTTAAAATTTAATAAAATGAAAAAATAAACCAAAATAAAAACTTTTGCCCTGTTTGCCTAACGCCGGACCAACTTCTATGGTAAAGATTATTACAACTCTAAATTGGGATTGTATAACTATAATTCACATTTATTCTGTAGTTATGATTTCATTAATTATTTCAATGTAGTGTAAGCTGGGGGGAAAATCGCCAGGAATTAATTTGTAATTTTCGCACAAAATGCGATTATTTAAAATAAAATATTTCACGCACAAAAACAACTTTTTTATGAGATACGTCTGAATTGTTCGCTTCAAACATCAAAATAATATATAAATGTGGGAATAATATGAAATCGAAATCAAGATGAAATAAACGAAACTATAAGATCGCTTCATAAGTAGGTGCAATATAATGAAGAACTTTTTATTGATATAATTTCGAAAACATTATAAATCCACCTAACAGTGAATAAAATTAGAACTAAATCCTTTAAATATTTTTATTTTTATAAGATAATCCGATGTTGTAGTGTTTCAATTTATAGTCCGATCTTGTAATAGTGCAATGATACATCAGTGTAGCGGTAAGGATGAAGTAACTATAAAAAGCAGAATTGAACTGCAAGCGATAGCCTCGCGAGATATCATTGCCTCTAAGAAAAATGTTGACGGTAGAGCACAGAGCAGTACCTGCCAACGTCCGGAGTAAAAACACATTTATTTCAGTTTTTGAAGGCCAGGGATCGCGAATACCTCCTTATCCGGAACGATCTCAAACACGAGCGCCATGCTTAGGATGCCATTTAGTTCGCTAAATGGATTAAAGAAAAAAAGGAACAAAGCCAGTCATGCGGTTACTGGTCCCTAGTGTTGTTGCATAACGCGTGGCTTGAGGAAGCGGTCAATTAACCCTTTAAAAATACATATGACTGGTAATTAGTTTATTACGGGACTATATGTATATAATGTTTGTATATGTTCAAGATCGCATTCGCCTAAAACGAAGAAAATTTTGGATAGTGTTTTATCTATTTAATATACTTATGAGGGGATATACTAACCATGTTTTAGGTAAAAAGTAGTTAAGAGTGGAATGAGGGGTTAGATCAGGAACTCAAACTACCCGACAGGTAATCTATATAAACAGCGCTGAGGGCTTCCAATATATGGAGTTATTAGGGAAAAATAGTTTGGTTAGGGAATTCACATGAAACGTAATGCTGATTACCAGTAGAGAGAATTATTTGAAAGAGACAAAGCAAAATACTAAGAAAATCACGGTTTTGAGAGATTCCCGATGCAAAATTGATCTTCTAAACACAAATTAAATCTCAACTAAATGTATATATAAAAACAGTAAGTACATTGAAAATTGAATATTTTACTTATTATATCACTGGTGTTTGGGCAAAAGGGGGTAAGTCATCAAAATGTGAAGCTTAAACAACGATTTACCAAGCTATTGAAAATCATTATAAATTCTTTTTTATTGTATTTCTTTATTCCAGAATAATAAATGAATCTATATATATCTATTCTTTCAACAGAGACTGTAATAAACTGCGAATAATATGTAATGTAATGTAATATATATTATATATTTATGAACTTTGGTTTTAAAGTTAATTGTATATCAAATGAGTAAAAATTTTAGCATCTAACCATACCTTAAGTAATGTAACCTTTCGATTAAAACGATTATCACCACTTAAAAATATAATCCCTACTTGACTAACACTAGGAAATAAGAGGTCACATTTATTTATTTTTTTCAAACTTTTTCTAGTTTTCTTTACAATAGATTGTTCCTATAGATATACAAATCTATCTTTGAAAAAAATAATGATTAATGAAATATCTAGGAAAAGTTTTTATGTGAATGAAACAAAAAAAAAATCTGGTGCGATGCGCGCAACACACAACTTTCACTTACGAACTTACTTAGATTAGAAATCGACGTGTTTCGATAATATGTACATAAACGCCATTCCTCAACTTCAAACATTTTTCCACATATATACGCATATATTTGTATATCTCCATAAGCTATAGAGTATCTGTATAACAAAATTTGGAATTTCTCAGCCCTTTTCGATTCATTATTGCTTATTTATTTGTTGAATGGACCTAATTTCATCAACAGTCGAGTTTTTTTTACTGCTTGCTTGTGTTATAATACGAGTTGCTTTTTGTAAATATATCGTTAAGGTGAATCGATAGGTGTATTTACGCCTCGTTTTAAAGTTTGTCTCCTATGTCTTTCTGGAAATCGAGTACAATTAGGTACTGTTCCTTCAAAATCGCTTTATATTGCTTTCAAAAATTTATTATGGAACAAAAGTTTCTAGACTGAAATATAATTAATTATAGACCATTTATAATTATAGACCATTTATTTTTAACCATATCTTTACACACCTTAAATGCTTCGAAAAATTTGAGCATCACGTATTTACGCTCATAAGTAAAAATAAATTCTTCTTTATCCATAAATAAAAGTTTTTATTTTCGTAATACGTTTAATAAAATATACATACATTAAATACCCAGTTTGATCAAAATAGTTACACCCGTTTTTTAGAAAAAAACAAGAAAAACGTAAAATATGAGAAAATTTATTAAATAATGTGCCCCCTCCGTTTGACCAATTTTGATGAAATTTCGGCTGTCGCATCGCGGGCATATACTTATATCAAATACCCAGTTTGATCAAAATCGTTAAAGCCGCATTTGAGTAAATAAAAATAACACGTGATAATGAGAAACATTAATTTAGTAAAGTTCACCCTCTAATTGATAAATTTTGATGAAATTTTTACTGTCACATCGCAGGCATATACGAACACCAAATACCAAGTTTGATCAAAATCGTTAAAGCCGTTTTAGAGTAAATAAAAAAAAACTCGTGGAAATTGAACAACATTTATTAAGAAGGGACCTTTTAAATGAAAATTTCTTTTAGTTACCATGAAACAAATAATTTCCATTAAATGAACAGATCGGCTTTAATTATGAACACTGGTCGGTCATTAAAGGCGTACTACGCCTTTGCAGCATGCGTGGGCTCAACGTGTTTTATGAGTTAACTGAATATTTTTCTTTTTTTCTCCTCTATAGGTTTACTTGATTTTATCATATCTCATATTTGGCGATGTCTTATTTTTAGGCGTAACGAGAGACAGTTAATTTCTTCATATAAACAAAAACAAAGGTACTTTATAGGAAACAAAAAAAAACAAACAAACAAAAAAGGCCCCTACCCCATTTAAGCCCCCTCAGAACATTTTAATAATGATAAAGCTTACCTGATATTAAAGAACACCTTATTTTCATTAAACATTTGATGAAAATTGTTAAAACTGTTTTTGAGATAATCGAAAAAAAGTAAAACTCGGAAAAAAGTTGTAATATAAAGTTCCCCTCCGTTTGAACAACTTCGATGAAATATTTGCTATCACATCTTTGGCATAAACATACATCAAATACCCAGTTTGATCAAAATCGTTAAAGCCGTATTTGCGTATATAAAAAAAATACGTGAATATGATACAAAATTTATTAAGTAAAGTCCTCCCTCCTGTTGATCAATTTTGACTGTCACATCGCGAACATATACATGCACTAGATACCGAGTTTAATCAAAATCGTTAAAGCGGTTTTTGAGTAAATAAAAAAAGCACGTGAAAATGGGACAACATTTATTAAGTAAAGTGCCCCCTCCAATTGATCAATGTTGATGAAATTTTGACTGTCACATCGCGGGCATATAAATACACTAAACACCGAGTTTAATCAAACTCTTTGAAGCAGTTTTTGAGTAAATAAAAAAACCACGTGAAATTTACAAAAAAAATATTGCAAAATTTATTAAGTGAAGTCCCCCCTCAGGTTAATCAACTTTGATGATATTTTTACACTCATATCTCGGGCATATTAATATACACAGTTTAAAAAAATCGTTAGAGCCGTTTTTGAGAAAATCGAAAAAAAACTTAAAAAGTTATTAAATAAAGTGCCCCCTCCTTTGACCAATTTTGATGAAATTTATGCTGTCACATCGCGAGCATATACATACACTAAATACCCAATTTTAAGTTCGCACGGTTTATAGTTTTTGAGCTAGTCTGCTCACACACACACACACACACACGCACAGACCATTTCGCGGGACTTGGTTATTTGGACTCAGGGGACCCCAAAACGCGTATTTCCGTTGAAAACCGAAACTCGAAATTTTTCACGATCGCAATAATTCCCCTTACCATACATAGATTTCATATATAGGTAAGTGAAAGTGAAAAACTTGATTACCTACTTGTTTTTTTTTCACGTCAAAGCACCGCGCAACGGGAGAAATTATACTGGCTTTCAGTTTTTAGCGGGTCATGGGGATGGGGGTTGAATGTGATCCTTTGCCGATCGCCGCCGAATCGGTCTAGAATTGGGATTTCCATAATAAGTAATGCGAGAAGCCCTTCCCTGGGTTCTAATATGCATATGTCACAAAACTAGTCGTGACGACTGGTAGAATCCAGGAGTTTCTTTTTTTCTGAATTTGATTCGACCATCTGGATCAGAGAGAAATTCTGTTTTAAAAATTTAGAGTAGATAGTTACGAAACTTGTGTTATCTTGAGTGAATGATTATTAAAGGCGCGTTAGCTAATTGAAGGTGATTTGCATAAGTTGAAGAAAAAAACTCAAAACTAATGAGCATGAGAAAGCAAAACCTTTTTAGGGTAGCTTCTTCTTTACATTTAAATCATTAATCATAACTATCTTAACTAGCGTTTTCACCGAATTCATTTCTATAATGACCATTATTGATTAGCCCCTTGGCTTTGTTTGTTCTACCAAAACTCATAATATGTTAATTTATTCAAATCATCGGAGGCAACTCCCTGAATGAAGACTCCGAGGCTAATTTGGATATAACTGGGGATCTATCTGATCTGTGATGATTGCTCTGTTCAGATAAGCTAAACAAATTCAATCCCAGAACAGAAACAGCTTATCGGGATCTCCAAGTCCACTAAAGTCTTCATGCCTTAACAAGAGATATTTATGTGCGTGTCTATCTCTATACAGTCATTTGATAAAATAAAAAAGACAAAAACAATATGTTTGAATGGCTCGGAAAACAGATAGCCCTGCAGTCCAATTTTTCGTTCAGACCAGGGAAACAAAAGACGATATTGAAAAGCTGTCCCTGATCCCTTCGCCGTGAACCCTGCCCAAAACCTATCATGCCCATGAACGTGCTACAGTTGGGGTGCCGCTAACCTTAAAGATCGTGTCTTCTATGATACAGCAACCCCGAGGTGCCAACCCTTGCAATCTGCTATTTGCACAATCCGCCACGTGGCTGGGTTGCTTAACCGCTAATGGTATTGTCATTTGCGACTTTGGTGATCGTTTTTGCTCTTCGAATTGAATTGCATAACTAACTTTAGTCAACATCACTACACAAACAACAATGAATAACATAAAACACATCACAGTGTAGTAAGATATGATCATAGGCTTAAATGGTCTAAAAAACGCATTCCGATGTAACTTTCAAATTATTCAATAATTTTACAAAAAAGCTTTGGTTCATAGTCAACTAAGAAATAATGACATAAAAAAATACAATTCACATGAAATATTTAATTAATTAACTTATCCAGTCCTTACTTCGGGAGTTGTTTCATCAAATGGAGTTGCGAACCCGAATAAATTCATGTCAGGAAAACATGCCTGTTATTGTATAGACATTGGAACATTTTTACTTAATTTCAATATACAGCAAGTTGGTGAAAAACCAAGGCGTAATTAAAAAAAAAATCCCTTCAAGTCGCATGTTTTTTCTTCTATAAGATAGCACTGTGCATAAAAAATAAGACAATACAAAAATGCTCTATCCAAAAGATTTGCCAGGATGAATCTGATAAAGTTAGCTATTAATTCTCGTGGTGAACATGAATTATAAGAATAAATTATGACTCTTAAGTAAGTTTGACTTAAGTCGCTAGTTTGAAAAATAATCCGACTTTCATTGTTAACCGTCATTAGGTTAACAAAAGTGTACTACAATTACAAACCATCCAGAGATCACCTGCTATTGAAGGGTTAAACATTTCTTTTTTTGAAAAACCATTAAAAAACTTTGGAAATTAAGGTTAGCATATTACTTCTTCATTTTTTGGTCCCCCCCTTTCTCGTCTTTTAGGCTAGACGGGGCTTCCCGGGCCAGGGAAAAGTGTGGGGTATTAATGCCGAGAATTATTAATTTTACCCTGGCTCCGGGTTTCGAACTGGCTATCTTCAGGCACCCAACCATATATTGTCGGGGCAACGCGTATTTTCTAACGACTTTGCCCACTAGGCAATCTCGCCAACATAAATTCTTAGTTCAAAAATTTATTTATTAAAACATTCACTTGTAATTGATAAGTTTTAAAATTACATTTTTAAATTAGATTCTTGGATGGCTTATTCCCTGTTTGCTCTCTCTACATTGTGATCACCATTAGAACTATACAGTAATGTCATCTGTGTTATTATAGTAGATGCCCAATGACCGAAATTATTTAACAAAAAACTCTCTCCTCATAATTAATCAGTAATTAATATATGTTGCAAGCTTTCATATGAGGACAGTTGTTAGGTCAAAAAAAAAAAAAAAACATACAAGGTTAAAAAAATACCATTTATTTCTAAATCCATTTATTGAGAATTCCTAGATCCGCCTCTGTCAGGTATGGGAGATCTCTTTTTCTAAAAGATCAAATAAATACCAAAAAAATATGTTGCTGTTTCCTATCCTTCGCCATCCAAAACTTATTCTTCATTACCATATTTCCATAAGAGTCTATGCCTCAATTTCAAAACTAAATTAAACTGAACAATTTCTTGGTTCAGTAAAATAAATTTTTGAAACTTTGGGTGAAACTTCAAAAAAACTAAAGACCAGGTTAAAGCAACATATATCAAATTGTAAAAATATAAAAAACATCAACACATCAGCACTAACATTACATATTATCAAACTACAACACAAATTTAATTTTGAGAAAACCAATATATTAGACATGGAAAGTAATACAAAAAATAAAAAATTATTGGAGGCCATACACATAAAAAAAAACAATAAAATTACAGTTAATTATAAAACAGATAAAAAAATTTAGGAACCCATTACGTGGACATATTAAATAAAATAAAAATATTATAATTAACAATAGTGAAGTAATAATTACAAAAAACATAATTATCACAATCAGCTGGGGGACAAGGGATTTAGTATTAACAGGGTGAAAATATAGAGGACAGAGTCCAGCAGCCTTTAGTCAATTAGAAATGGACAAGTATGAGCTAACATATATAAAAAGTATAACGGTGTATTTTAAGCATATGACATTAATATATTTGTTATAATATTTATTTAAAGAAAAATTATTTATTACGATTGAAAAATTATTTATGTAAGTTATACTTAATTTATTTTATCTAAATTATTAAACTAGTGTTCTGATTACTAAATGTAATAGATATAAAAATGTACAGGTTTTGAGAATGGGGAAACAGCCCCGAAACGTCAACATGTGCAGTAAATAAATATTTATGGTGAAAAAGGAAGATACTTTTTGCTAATTTTTTATCAATAAATTTTTGATAAATAATCGAGGCCCCATTTTAGAAATAACATTTTCGGGTTTTACTAAATCTAAATTTTTCAAATGCTATTGAATAACTAAAATTACTCCCTCTACTGTTACTTACTACCTTACTTGTGGAATAGTTCTGGTACATTTTATTCTAAGGCAAATATTGTAAAAAGTACATATTCTCTACTCTGAATGATTTATTTAAAACATATTGTCAGCAAAATAAACAATGTTTTTCATCTTGTCTCTAACTAAGCAATTACTATTAAACAAGTTATATCCCGGATATCGGATATTTTGAGCTATGATTATTTTCTCAGTGCGCTAAGCAAAGTAGTTAATCCTGCAAAGGTCCACTCAATCCAAGTCCAGTCTATGAATTTTTTAAAGAATAATATCATAACTCAAAAGGGACTGTTTAACCCTCTGCACGGAACATAATGTTTATAACACTTAAGCGGAACACCGGTCCCTCAGACCAGTATAATATTTCAACTCATTTACAAGCCAAAATAAGTTTCAATTACCGGGGGGGGGGGGGGGGGGGGGCAGGCAAAGGCTCCGATCTCATAAGCTTCCTGGCAGTTTTTTATAAATCTATAAAATATATCTGATATTGCAGCTGCCGGATCATTTTTTTCTCTAATAAGGCGGGTACTGGAGTCGTCGAATCTTAATGCTCTGATAAGAATATTGCAGCGTTTTTCGGACATCACAGCGCGATATATAGGTCTCCCTGTGGGCCCTGTAGAAAAAAGCGATGATAATGACTCTCTAGCCGATTTGTATATACAGCTTAATACCAATAAACGAAATAATCCTTTGATTTCGTCTAGGTCTGTCGGGCGATATGAGTTGTCATTGAATTTTGTCTTTTCTCTCATAGCATTAAGTTTCATATTTGTGCATGTAACAACGTCCTCTAGTATATCAGAGGTAAAAAGTAGTCCCCAGACCTCTACAGGACTCGGATTAATTAAATTTTTCGCGGGGCCCTTGAGGGTAGATGTTTTTATTTTTATAATATTTTTGCCGGACCGGCTATTCATGGGTTGTAAGGGTTCTTTATGCCAAATAAAATTATTTTTCCCTCTAAAATAATCGTTTGATGGACTGCCACGGCCGATATGATTATGTCCCTCTTGATAGGCCCGTGATTCACCATTTCCTGCTCTCTCTGTAGTTGCGGGTTCCTCTTCGTCTTGAGAGAGCTCACTCTCAGAAGTGTGCTCGGAGACTTCCTCGTCATCTTCCGGAGGAACGTAAGAGTCCTCTAAGTCGAGGACGACATCTGACTCCTGATCTGAATCTGCAGCTAATGCTAGTTGTACAATTCTTCTTGTACGTGAAGAAAAGTTGCTGGGTACTCCACTCATGTTGAAAAATCAAAAAAAATTATTGTTGTTTGTTGTTGTTATTATTGTTCTTGAATAAAAAAAATACTAAAAACAATAATCATTCCAATATTTACGTAATTAGGAACACCGGTCTCATACGTTCATACGGACGTTAAAGGGAAGAGGGGTCCCTGAGACCAGGTGACTTATACACATTTACAGGAATAACGGTCTGTCAGACCGGTAAGAAATTACCTTCTTGAGGGAACACCGGTCTAGGAGACCCAGTAGGTGACAGAAAGGCGGGGCTGGATGACCACGTGGACGAAAAATTCGGACGCTGATAGTGTCTGCTTACTGTCTGATGGTGTAGTGAGACTCCCTTAGAGGAGGAGGGCGAAGCGCTACACCTTGCGTGCTCTGCAACCCAAATTCGAAACCATACCGGTCCCAGAGGCCGGTGTTCCGTGCAGAGGGTTAAACATTTATTCTCTTTTAAACAGAGAAAAAAAGTAGTTTATCTAAAAAGATGTGAACCTTTGTAAAAAGATGAATCGGAGTTCTAGTACCTCCGAAACATTTTATTCTGATTTTAACTTTTAATTAACGTTTCTGAAAAATCATGTAGTTTTTTTTGTAGATAGTCATTCCTAAAAGGAGTGAATGAAGTATTCTTCTTACCAAGAGATCTTTTCAGTTTCACATTTTTTAACTTGTACAGTTTAGAAATTTCATTATAATAAAGGGGATATTACTGTTTTAAAACATCATGCTATAATGCATTATAACAATAAAAAATGATGAAATATTTTCGTAAGTCGAAACTACACTCTTAAAACTCGTGATTCCTTGGTGTTGATTTTTTAGTTTAGTTTATAGTGCGTCGATTTTATTTACTCAGGAAATGGGTCGATAAACAAATAAATACGATAATAAAATAATTCAAAATAACATTCAATTTTTTTCTTCATAGATCCAACGGGAGAGTGGATTTCGTGCATCTCTGCGCCGGTAGCGACCGTAGTTGCTTTTTTTTTTGTGCTGCTGGAGAATTTCTGCCCTGCAGAAGAACATCCCCGACCCGGAGCGATGTTGCGCCACCTGGAAGAGCACATTGATGTATCGGACGACTATTGAGACGTTACTAGACCTGCTATTAGGTAGCTCACGAAGCAACGTCCCTACGAGTTATTTACTAGTACCTCTTGTCAAAATCTCAATCCGGGAAGATCTGGTCATCCCTCACTCCACCGCCCTCTATTATTAGCCCAATCTCGGCGAATTAATTTACGAGCGCAACCTGGAGGAAAAGGTAGCGTTCGGATTGGGCGATTTTTCAACTGTCGGTGGCAGTCGCGCGCGTGTTGCAGTTTCGGGGTGGTAAATCTTGCGTGGATGACGTGCGATTTCCCTGGAAATTCACGATGCTATAATTATAATATTTATCATAACTTCAAAGCGTTTTAGTGTTGTTATATAATTTAATTTATTCTTTTATCGATATTTGTCAAGTAAAAAGAAGAGGGTGAAATTAAATTCGTAATACTGAGTAGTGTTTAATGCCCGGAAAATGTCAAAAAATCGCCCTCTGTAAACAGTGAAATTGGTTTTCTACCTAACCGAATTGTTTTAAAGGAAAGTGTATTGGTAAGGTACATAGATAAATGATATAGCCTACATTTGTTTAGGTTTAAATTGGAAACATTTCTTTGAGAATACTGATAATTTACTAACATGTATTAATATACTAATAATTGTGTTGGTGTTCTTTTCTTCTTCGTTTGAGAAAATTTTGAAGTAACCGATTTTAACAAATAGTTTTCTGTTTTTATTTCGATATCAGACACAAGTCCCGGATAATGGACTTGTTCCTCCGGATCACAAGATGACTAATGAAAAGCATCTTGAGACTGGATTTGTAAATTTTTGACGTCTCCTCGGCCTAAGCCTAAGACAAAATTCTGTATGAAAAAATAGTACTAAACTAAAAAAAAATGATCTAATTTAATCTTAAATTATTACATTTTTATTGCTAATTTGACAAATGTATATGAAAATGATTGGATGATTATGATTTTCATTCAATAGATCCCTTATATACTTTTATGATAAATATTCCAAATATCTTGATAACCATTTTCTTACAAAATATTTACATCATTTTTTGTTTAATGGTTGGAAATACAAAAGCTTAACTTTTTTTAAGAAACACGTACCAGGAAAGAAATAAAAAGTTGACATAATTCAAGGTGAACCTAATTTTAATCATCTCTATCTTATGATGATGAATTATAAGTACTTAAGATGTTGCTTCAATTATCTTTTCTAGGGCTTATTTAAATCTTATACGAATGCTAGTTAAATTAAGTTAGATGGTGCAGAAGTGCATTGCAAACCCTGTCCTTGGATGAGCTACAGCTCCATTTCCAACGGGAGGATTGGAAACGTTTATCTACTTAATTGTTTCATAAGCCGGAGGATAGTTGTTAGTGGGTCACTTCATGATGCACGCTCCCAATCGCGATCCGACCATCGGCTATTTGCGATATCGCCAAAACCAACAGCGGCCGAGATATCTGCCTTCACGACTGCACAAAGGTCAGTAGCGGAAAGAGGCGGTCAAGGTAGGATGTTCTGCAACAGCTGAGTAAACAACTGATGCCGACCTTGCCTCCGTTCGTGAAACGTCGTTACGATCTTAATTAAGATCTGCGGTCGCTCCGGATCTACCGGAGGTGTTGGGCAACGCGAGGACCCAGCGGCCACGAACACCGCCCTCCATGTCATCCCTGCTGCCATTCACATTCACATTTCAGGTCCGCCATTCGCTTCATTCATTCGCTTCGACCCTCTAACAAATACAGGACAAGAGTAGCATCATTGATGTTTATTTTCCTCTCCGAGCTTAACAAATATTTTAAATTAAGAAATAATTTTGGATTTATGATAGTTTCCGTCCGTACAATGATAGTGGTAGAAAGTAGTGGTAGAGCCAGCGAATAGGAGACGTTATTGGCGATTGAGTATTGAAAGGATGATTGGAATCATTTTATTTTTCCATAAGTTTTCTCGCTCAATTGGGTGATAATTGAAATTTGGAATGCAGCTGATCTCAACATGCTGATTCTGGCATCTGATATCAACATGGTGTTCCGGAATCGCTATTCTTCTTCACAAAGTCGAGTAATGAGTGACGTGCTATGCATCCTGATGTATCGGTCCTGTATTGTTACTGAGCGATCAAGAGGAGAAGGAGGAGCACGTTTTTATTACCTCCAAATATGTTAGCTATTTATGTATATTTTTTATTCTATTTTAAAAGAAATCATTCATAAAGGACAACTAAATAGCCAGAGACCCTAAACGTACCAAAAATTTAAGGTGTTTTATGCCGATGCATGGAAATAATCTCCGAAATAAACATGGCATTCCTAGATGACTACTAGATACCCCCATTAATGAACCTTCCCTTAACATAGTGCTAAATCCGTCGCTCCGGTACATTAGATAGAACAGGACGTAAAATGCTTTTCTGTACAAACCGCTATAATCTCATGTACCTAATTTTTGATAAATATAAAATTGCATTGGGTTTGGGGGTATCAAACGTGGTGGTGGAAATGTAAATTTTAAGGTAATTCAAGATAAATTTAAAGGTATTATGTATATGTTACTGTTTAGTTCTTCTGGAGATAGAATGCCGTCAGACAAAAAAACCAAATCTTTTTGAACAGTATGATTATCATCGTTGTAAATGTTCTTATTGAATGGTGTTCAGTACATGGGCTGTGCTTGGAACCTGAATAGTACTCGTAAAACTCGTGCGGGGTCATAATAGCCCTCAGTAATTGTAATTACCGAGATGGGTGCGATATTAGTGCGAACATAAATAAAGCAGTGGGAAGAGCAGTAAACGCTACTGCTTCCTAAGTAGCTTACGAGCCCATAGATAAGATCGACAACTGTAAAACCCAAGTGTTATGAGTAATCACAAGATAAATTATTAGGCGATAGTGATTTTACGGTGCATTAATATAAGGAATGCGGTGCGCCGAGGAGTGTACACTAATCTTCAGCCATCTCCTTAGGGACCGCTCAAAATAAACCATTCACTGCACATTTAGCTAATGGCATTTTGATTTTTATTGATTCATTTGAATCTATGAGAAATTCAATTTATGTCTCTAAAAGTTTCCTTTATGAGGTACTGATTTCAGATCATACATAAACTACAGAATTATAGTGCACTTAAAGGGACGAGATTAGGGTTCAGGAAGCTTATATACTTTATGGACAGATATTTACTTTAAATTAAAGCCATATAGTTATTTTAGCCACCTTCATTTTAGTTCACGGATCCCTCCCCTCCCAACATATGAAAAGAAAGGAACAACAAAAAGGTCCGTTTTCAATAAAGAATGATCCATTATATTTTATTTATTTAGAGCTTTATTAGGGAGCGGTGTAGCTAGCTAATGGGCTATCTACTACCAATGAGTAAGGCATTTCTTGGGAGAGCTCAGCCTTTAAAAAGTTGGTACCCTTAATTTTTTTTTTTTTTTTTTTTTAACTTTTAATCTTTATTCGTTGAATGTTGCTTTTGGCACGCCCATAAAAACATTAAAAGTGGAGTTTTGTAGCGTGAAATAACATTACTACACTTTTGGCTTCATAGCCGTAGTTTGCCAATTCTATTTTGATAATTTCTACGGGTGTAGCGAAGTGAAGGTTTTTTATGAACACTCGAGGGCTTTTATCTTCCTGAGGTTGATACGTATGGAAGTCTGCATCTCCGTTTCTTAAACTCGTAACGAACTTCCGATATACGTCAGCATTTTCGGGATAGACACTAACTCCCCCCACAGATGTTTTCAGCCAGAAGTTGTTGGGACCACCATCATTGTGAAGAAAGGTTACCAGCGCACAGTGGGACGAATCGCCAATCTAGGGGGAAATAATTCTGGAAGCGACTTATTTTATGTTAATGTTTGTAGAAAATTGCATTTAAGCATGAATTAATAAATAAAAGTCAAAATAGTGGTTTTTGGCGATGGTCATAAAAAAAAAAAAAAAAAAAAAAAAAAAAAAAAAAAAAAAAAAAAAAAAAAAAAAAAAAAAAAAAAAAAAAAAAAAAAAAAAAACCAATATAAAATTATTTAGATAAATTGTAAATAATGGAGTAATTCTATTTTTATTTCTTTATTCAATTTTCAATTATTCAAAAAGATAAAAAACATATTAACTATAAAATAACGTAAAATACATTTTTAAAAAATTATGTATTAAATTCTAATATCGAAATGTAAAAAAAATTGTTTTTCATTCCGAATCATCTGAATCTGATGGATCTGAATCCATCCATCTGAATGCATACATCCGGCGACTTCAATACAAATATTCTATCCAATTCTCCCAAAAAACAGTTCATTTTAGACCTGGTATGTTCCCTGAACCTATTTATTGTTTATTTCAAGTCGAGTAAACATGCCCAATCTTTCCTTACTGATATCGATCATATTTTCGAGGACTTTTGTCAACAACTAGTATCATACTCATAAAAATCTGTGGGCGACGACTTAATACGTATTTCCAATGATCTTTCGAATCCTACTTTATTTCTAAAATATATATCTTGGAAAAACCTAGATTACCTGACAGCAGATGAAATAAATCTATCCCTTGATCTACTATCCCGTTGTATAGGACCCATCTATTCCTATGAATCAATTGACGACATGGTAGAATGCCTTGCATCCAATCTCGTTGCCATCCTAAAATAAATTGAACCCCTTAAAACTTGTACCTTCAGATGCTCCCTAGTCCTTGGAATTAACCCAGATATTCGGGAAATACTGAAGAAATGGATGATTCCAGACGTATCGGAATAATCTTCCGGTATCTTACGGTATTCATTCTAGCCCTGGTATGTTCCCTGAACCTATTTATTGTTCGTTTCGAGTCGAGTAATCGTACCCAATCTTTCCTTACTGATGTCGATCCCCCACCACTGGATATCTTTCCATATTTTTTTCTTTCCAGATAGGAAAGAAAAAAAAAACCTGAAATATACATTTCATCTATACGACCGTGCTGTTCCCACATATTAAAAATATCGGATCTTAATAATGACACGTTAATACCTGGAAAAAATAACACCTTACCATACATTAGCAGGAATAAGAAATGCGTAATGAAAAATTTGTCATTATATAATGTTGATTGTATTCTGTGAAAATATCTGTCTATTTATCAAAGTCGTTATAGATTTTTAGTTATCGCATTTTTACTAACAATAATTAAATAAGTAGTAGTTTAGAGTAAGTAGCTAAATAAGTTGACTAATGGAAATAAAGAAGGGTACATCACACTTAAAAAGCCAAATAAATATAAACTTACTTGCCGAATCGTCTTCCATACCGTGGTATAAATTTTTTTCCAAAACAATATGAAATTCGCTGATCTATGTTGCCGCTTCATCAATAAGATGTTCAAATTATCTGACTTATTGTGACGAGTGTGGCGTGTTTATTCTTTTGTTATTCCGTTGGTATTTGTTTTAAGGAATTAATGGTTTGTAGATACCTAAGGTATACTGTTGTTTTCATGCTTTATTTCTTTCTTATTCCTAGAAAGGAAAAAATCTTGCTATTTGCTTTTAATTGTTGTACTTATGGTCATCGAATCTCGTTTTTTCATAGCTTCGGAGATTGCCGTAGTGTATTCCAATGAAACTGGTTTACTATATATCTATAAATTTCATTAGCACCTCCGTATTGCCTCAAAATATTAAAAATGTAGGCTCTCAACAATGAGAGATTTATACCTTTAAAAAAAACGCACACCTTTATTAGCAGGTATTAGCAGTTCATAATGAATACTTTATTTCTATATAGTGTGGACTATATTTTGCATAAATATCTCGGTGTAGATTTTTAGTAACCCCTTTTTTTATAAGAAAAAATATAGCTTATCGACTATTGAAAAGAAAGGAGGATACTCTGTATTATATCCACATTTAAAGAACCAAGAACTTATATAAACTTAATTTCTGAATTGTCTTCTATTGCCTAGCATAATTTTTTTTTCAAAAAAACGCGATCCATTCTATGATTCTATTGATTTTACAATATAATTTGGAAATACGCGACTAAGCATTATGAGGGAACTACCGTATTCAAACCCCCATTATTCTCTTAATACTTGCTTAAAGCGATTAATAATTTGTAAATGCCTTAGCTAGACTATTTTTTTCTAGAGACCGACAAGATTTTTTCATTTCGTTGATGTTAACTATTTCCGCCTAGATTGGCGATTCCTCCCACTGTGCAGCGCTCGATAGTCTTTAACATCACTCAAATATATTGGTGGAAGTTTAGTGCTTTAAGATGGCTTATTTGGTTGTCTGGGAATCTTCTTTTAGGTTCGATAAAGGCGCGAAACTATTTTGTATAACAATTGTATCACTAAACCAAGACGGGTTTGTGCAATTTTTTTGTAGATTTATTAGAATAGATAACGAAATAAAAAGATGAGGACTGATATGCTGTTTAGTAATAGAAGTCCATATTTATTTGATAATTCTGTCGTCCTAGTTAATAACAAGTTACGCTGGACATCTTGAATTTTCATGGAACGAATTTTAACCCTCCGTCGGACGCGTCAGGAATGTTCCGCTGTCGGGCGTGTATCTCCGAGATCTTCTTAACCGTAATCATCATAAAACATTATTTAATTTTATTTAAAATTTAACGTTATGTGTTTCATTCGAATCCTTAAAAATGAAAGCGTTAGTTCAAAAAAACAAAAACTTAAAAATGGAAAGAAAAAAAATCATGGTAGGTAAAACAAATATCCAACTACGAAATAGAATTTTATTATTACAAACTTGGAAAATATTAATGTATCACAGTTTATTAATGTAATGTTTTTAAAAACATACAAATGAATTTTCAGAATATAAAAAGACTATATGTATGTAAATAACGTATCTGATACAAACGAAAAGTAGACAAAAAAAATCTGGTTCATCGTCGTTGTTCTCGTCAATTCTATGATCACTAACATTATTCATTAACAATTTATGAATAGCATTTATATCTTCCTGTTTATCCAAATCGAAAATAGTCTTGTATTACATTCCGAAAAGTAGGAAAATAAGACTCCGGGCGCGTGTATCTCTCAGATAACAGGGTTTACATTAATTCAGATATGAAAAAAAATAAGAAAAATATATATGTATATATAATTGTTACATAGAGACACTAAATCAATAAATAAAAAAAAGAAATACGGAATTGAGAAAACTTAGGTGAACGGGCGCGTTGTATCAAGCAGATTAAAAATAATGGCAAGTAAATCACAGAACACTATCCAATGCAATTTCACTACTGAACTTTACAGAAAGACCTGTGGAACACATAACTGGTAGTACAACACCACCATCTTCAAAGTTTGGTGAATATTTTTCTTTAAAAAGTGTATCTCATAGATAAAGCCCCCGACGGAGGATTAATGTTTGAGCAGTATGGGTATAACAACAGGGTTTTATTGTCTAGCATAGTAGTAGAAGGAATTACCTATGGTGTTAAAATACTGCAGATTTAATTACCGTCATTCCAAGTCACATAGTAATCATATTTTCAAATATTTCCACTCATAATGAGAACTAGCAACGTTATTAATTTATTTTTTTTCATCAACACTATTGGGTATTTATGTTAAGTTGAATGTAAATCCAGCGTCCAATATGCTTAGGATCATAATATAACTAAGAGTCACCAGTACTTTTTCTGCATGCTTAAAGATATAAGTTTGAGAGCTAGAATCGTCTTTACCTTCACGCTATCTGAACGTGTCTGACTTTGATATCTTGACAACCGAATTTATTTCCAAGATCTTTCAGCGAAGAGACGAGAATCTCTGCCCGGTAGAGAGATCTTCTGCCTCGCAGATCACTCAGATGTGAACGAAAGAATTCTCCGTTTTCTAAAACCTTTGAATACTTTTCGAATCGATTCAACAATCTGAAAAAGGATTATCTTAATCAGTCGGAGGCGGAATGTCGAGTAGGGGGCCGCTCCTTATCCGCAGCGTGACCGCGGGTAGCGGTAGCCGGGGAAGGGGCTGATAAGGGAGATAGGGGAGGATAAAATAGGCGAGAAAGCAGATAGTGGCGGAGGAATCTGTTTATGAGCGCAATAAATCGCTTGCACAATGCCCGCCGCGCGGTGAGCGGAGATAACAGGTACTATCTCGCCGGTGTATCGGTCCTCTGCCGGATCCGGTCTACTTATGTAATTATGTTCGAAGATCTGGTTCTGCAATGCTCTGTGAAATCTACGGCGTCTTCGTGGGACCGGCGATCGCCCGGTCGAAAGTTAGCAGGAGAGTCGTGGAGGACATCTCGTGTACCGGACGGCGGAGGCTACTACTTGGGTAATCAGGCTGTGTTAGAATGTCGGTGAATTGCTGTGAACCTTCGATAAGACTCTGAAGTTTTACTAGTCCCAATACCTCTCGAAATATTTTACCCATCTTTCAGCAACAGGAAACTGCGTAGAATAAAAAATCATCTGGAATAAGACTTCAGATCACAAAAAAACAACATTAATGCAACTATCATATGCTCAGTCAACCAGTGTGTAATACTATACAACACATGGCTATATCTCGTGGATATTGTCATACAAAAATAAAATATATTCCATAAAGAAAAATAATGTTTTTGTAGGAATAATTATGGAAGAAATACTATGGAGAAAGTACGAGTGGAGATACTTTTTAACGTTCCCGTAAATCACTCTCCTGCAAACCGTAAATGAAATGCGGCAGTTACGGCATATGTCAGACTCTTGAAAAAATAAGTAAACTCCTACAGGAAAGTGAAAACAAACATTTCAAGAGGAATGATAATTGATAAAATAAAGTCAGAGTTCATGCGTGTAATTGATAATATATAGTTGTGATATGAGTGTCATTTTCCAAATTCGAGACACTACCTGAAAGAACAGTGTGTTGGTCCACCGGAGTTTTGCTATCATCCTTCAGACAGCATTTTTATTTGATTAGTGACTTTCAATTAGCCAAGAAAATCCACCCGACTCATTTCCTATTCTTTCCGTAGTTTGTCGCGAAATTGTACGAAGTTTGCACATTGTCATACGCTTGTGATTTTGCTCATTTAATGAATGAAATTCGAAATTAATGTATATTAGTCTTCTTGCCTTACCAGGGTATCATAAAAGTAATGAAATGAATATAATACAATAATATACGCAACGGTACATATATACATATTTACAACAATAATCAGTACATACATAAAAAAAAGAATAACTAGGGAAAAAATAAACTAAAAAACAAAGTCAATGGGACTCGGAATTTAATAGGAACTTGAAGAGGAGTGATTTGAAAGACGAAATCGATGGAGCATTTCGAAGAATGGAAGGGATAGATATCCAGATTGAGATGGCTTCTAATATGACGGATTTTTGAAAGTAGAATTTCGATGGGGTGGAGGATACAGGTCGGATGTGAAGGATCTGGTCCAGGGTTATTGGGTGGTGGATTTAAATCGTAGGTTTTGAAGGATATAGGAGGATTGCAGAGTTCTGATGGCCTGATAGAGGAAGGAAGCAACTGACGGTGGTAGATGGGATAGAGTTACTTTAACTCGGAGTAATAGTGGGTAATGTGCGTGAGATAAGGTAATAACCGAAGATAGAATAAATGGAGTTGTTCTTATGGTGTTTAAGTTAAAGTACATCTTGGATTAAGCCATAAATTGAATGCCTTTAATTTCATCTAATTGCAAGTATAATTTGAAATATAAGAGTTCAAGATACGCATTGACGCAGAGTTCGCAGTACACATTGAAGTGTCATTTATTAATTTAACAAAAAATTGTATATGCAACACTCTGCAATAATATGCAACGAAAATGACCATCTGTAATCATTAAGAGAGTACTTCTATTACACCTGCTTACCTATCTTATGTATTGCGAACACCCAACCGGTCATGACATACCCTTGCGAATACACTTGTGTGATACCCTTACAGAGCTCATTAAACTTCTAAATTATGCTCTCCTAAGTCAGGTTTAGGTATTTAATTACTACAGTCTTTAAAATTAAGCTATATAAATGTTAAGTTTAAACTAAGTTGCTGATATATTATTATTTTTTTATTCTTTATTTTATAGTAGTTTTGCATTATTTAAAAAATATGCTTAGAATCGGAAATAAGATGCCGTAGAGGGATGACATGTCAGAAATAGGATAGGTACTACCTACACCCAGGATAGGTACCTAAGTACACACCAGCACACCTTTACTTGATGAAATCATATTACTTTGGTATATGAAGCCTCATGCAGCGTCGTATCCTGGGATGACAGCCATATCTTGCATTAAAATGTTGGTATCTCTGTTTAAATGGTTTGCGAATGGTCATTATGAGTAGGAAGGTTGAAGTCGGTACTTATCTTAGGTGTAATATTTATCTAATGTTCTCGCGTAGATTTGTAGGTATGTATTTGTATATACAGGTAGTTAGGGTTTAAACTGTTATCTTTGTTTTAATTATTTTATTACATTATAGGGTAAATATGTATCAGTGGAATTAACTTTTATAGTTTGTATTTTTGCAGTAGAGCCAAAAAGGAAAAAAAAAAATTAAATGGGAATGAAATAGAATTTAGCATGACTACCAGTATGAGCCGTGACGCTCATGTTTTGGATGGTGAGAATTCAACATTGTTACCGATCCATGACTAACAATGTACTTTCCAATTTGAAGCCATAGGTCGATATTCAAGATTTTTTTCTCTATTTGCTAATGACAATCGACGATCTCAAAATTTCAAAGGCTATCAGAATAACCACGTTATATTTTGTAAACATTGAGGTGAGGTCGCTCATCCGTGATTGAACTATTTTATTGATTCCGTTATATCAGATGTAATCCCCCGCAATGTTAAATATACGTCGAGGATAAACGAATTTCACAGAATAATATCTTTGATTGCCGTGATCAATCGTTGTCAAAACTGTTTAGTTCCTCCATCCTTATTACCAGCATATTACATGAATACTCCTGAGTCCTTTTATTGTCAGCCGACTTTACACTTTCTCTAGCAAATCGTGCCGGTGGAGTCTCCTGGCGAAAAGAATCCTTGCGAACCCTTTAAACATCCTGCGTAACTCTTGTACTCCCCTTTTCCACTTGGTTCATGTAATTCGAAGCTATCTCTTGCAGTTTCGAATTTTTTAAATATTTTTTCATAACGCATCATCATCATCATCTGCTCGATGTTTGCCTCTACAATGGAAGTTGCCAGCGAACACCTGTCGGAAAACGACGGCCACTTGCAAGGCATGTGGCCTCGGAGGTGTAAGGGATAATTTCTCGGTTACCTAATGCTTGGTCAACTAACGTAAGTGCAATTCATGAGTGACACCGCAACAAAGTTGAAGTACATTTCAATAAATTAGCCAAGGAAAGGAAATACTTCTAATAGATATTGGGATAAATGAATCGTTTTGGGGAGTGGATAAATTTATTTTTTTATGGAGCGTTTAAATACATACCCGTATCAGTCATATTTGCAGAAAAGTATAAAAGAAGTTCCATCCATCGAGTTTGAGATGACCTTAACCTTCAATGAGAACCTTAAATATAGTTGGACAGTGTCTCAAGCCTTCATATTTGCCCTTCTATTTGCATATAATTCGAGATTTCGTTATATTAAGCGATCGGTATATTATTCATAGAATATCCCACCTACATTATACTTAAAACTAGCCTCTGACATCTTTGATAAGTGATGAATGTTCTGTTTTTAATAACGATCCCCAATCTTCATTTATGGCGTGTGGAAATTTTTAAAAATGAAAAGCGAAAATCCATAGACAAACAAACCAGTATTTATTATGCTGAAAGGATTTAGAACATTCCTAAATATACCTTATCTTATGGATTATTTGAATATATTCTATAAAAATACTTATGGATTTATGACGCCAGGTTTTCTTGCAAACACTTATCATGAAAATGAAGGATCGAATTATTCATGTTTTCCGTTATTTTTTCAGTGGTAATAAAAATTATAATTTCTTTTAATTTTTATATTTCCTGTTATAGGTTTTCTCTCTTTTCTTGACCTTGTATTATTATTTACCCTGAATTTGTATTATTTATCCTTTAATTTTATATCCTTTAATTTAAATTGTATTTACTTTGAAAAAATAAAATGTTTGCAGTAAAGAGACCAAAATCAGAAAAAATATCATATTATTTTTCAATCGGCAATTAAAGGATTTTAAAGTGTCATTTAGGAAGCCTCATGGGCACGCGGGGCTCTAAATATTTTCGAGTGTGTAAAAATAAGTAAATAAAATTAGACAAACCCACTATTGTGTGACTTTCGTTTCGATAGCACGATTTGGTATTCGAAAAGAAGAAGCATACGGATTAATACACTTCAGGTACTTAAATGTACTTGAAATGTGTTAACCCGTGATAATAAAAGCCCTTTGTTATCGGAGTGCACAGTAGAGCAATATAATTGACTTCCACTTTAGATCACCAAATTTATTCTCCAATTTAATAAAGATCTATTAAATCTAAACAGTAAACAGGCTGATCTAATAGAAAACATAAAATATTTTTAGAATGGGAATAGAATAAATGCAAACAAATAATTTGTGTTTACCTTCTTTATCAATGAAATTCGTATTATTTTATGTATTCTGTCAAGGAACAAAACTTGCATCGAATTAAAAATCCATTCTGATGATTGTTGAAGCTATTTTAAAACGTTTTCTATGGGACAATAATCCTCCTATCCGTTTTAAACGTTCTTCAATACTGTACTAACATGTCGTCCTTGCTCTCTGAAATCTCTTATCGTGGCAAACTACAATTTTACAGAACGTAAGATACTTATTTCTTTTTTTTTTTATAAAAGAAATATTGTCTTTTAGTTTTCTACTTCAGTAGTAAAAAGATCATATTGGATTTTCCCAACCCAGAAAAGAGGTTTTCGTCGAACAATAATAGGCAATACATGCAATGGGAATTTGAAATTTATAACCATACTTTACGTCCAATTTGATAAAAAAAAATATGTGTTGTTGTGAATCTTAAATATTAAAAAATATGTTGACTTCAATATCTCAAAATCGATTTTTTTTCGAGAAATTTGAGTTAAAATTAAAATAAAATTATACATTTAAGTTATTTATGTATGATAGGAGTTATTATATGAACAACGACAATCTTAAAATGATTATCATATTGATAATATTATTATCTGAACGCTTCCGGAATTCTTAGCAATCAGGCATATAATTTCATCTTGCGAGGCATCGGTGCTTCGATAAATTGCCAACGATTTATTTAATGTTTGAAACATCGCCGCCTCCTTTGGAACAATTAACATTTTTATATAATTAGAAGAAAGTGGTAATGAACTTGTTTGAGTAACTTTGGGCGGGAGAGGTGATTAGAGAGCGAGTCTGGCTGGAGTGTGGAGGACCAGCCGAGAGAACTCACAAGACGACTTCTTGAAATTATATCGATCATAAATTCGTTTTTTATATTACATTAACTCTAAACAAACATGTATTAATTGCTATAACTAGTCGCATTATAACAGCTTTTAAAGGCCATAAAAAACAAGGCTCAATTAATAAAATTAGCGATCATAACAACATATTCAAAAAAATAAATAAATTAGCCCTCGTTATCGATGCTCGAATCGAATAAATATTAATTTACTAATGTTATTATCGGCCAAATGGTATTACTGTATACAAGTTTATCAGCAGTTAAATTAGACGTTACTGTATTTACATATAGATAAATTGTATACATTTGTATATTTATATGCCGAGTGTTATTGAAATCTCTGGCGTAACGATAGGTAGGTAACAATCTCCCGAACGAATAAAAAACTTTACTCAAAGACATAACCTACGTTACTGATATATTTATTTAAAATTAAGTAACATATTGCTCGACAAATGCAAGATTGGTCTAACTAAAAAAAAAAAACGATGTTTCGGTAGAACCGAAGTTTTTTTTTTCTTTTTTCCCGTCCCTTTAACCAATTGTTAAAGTACTTCAGGAATCATCACTATCAAGGTCTAGAAGCGGTCTTGCGCAGTGATAGCTAAGGAAACTTAGAAGTTAATTTACGAAAATACTGTAACACTTGTGTGGGCTAAACAATTTTTATTGAAAAGAATAGTTTACTATGCCTCATAAATGATTGAAACACAAATAATTAATGTTACTCTCCAATCCATCGCTCCTTATATTTAGTCGTAAGGGGAACAGCCTGGAATGTCAAAGCCAGCGTGGATGGTTATCAAACATCGTAGTCACAAACATGTACTATGACAGTTTGTTCTAACTGTTAGTTCGTTCCAACAACAAGTCTAAAAGTCTTCTAAACCATATTTATTGTCTTTTGTTTCACCTTAGTACACTTCCAAAAACTGCGATTTTCAGTTAGACTAGTCTGGAATTGGACGAGCGTTATTTGAACAGATCTACAAATAAGGTATTTTCCTGTGTAAAATACATACTTGTTTTGTTGTATTGTACCTATTTTGTTGTATTTTTGTATTGCTACGTAGATAGTTTCATTCGATTCTCTCAAAGTCTCCGAAATGGAGGTAAATGGTTGACTGTAGAAGTCGACTGGACATGTGTAATACTGTTGCGGCCAGCGGGGTCAGACAAAGCGCCTATGGTGAACAATACGTCCATTGTTCGGTGCGGCACGGGCTGCCGGCAAAGATCAAAGACTCTGTTCTAGATGATCCCCGAACCTTCTAGAATCTATCCAAGACTAATAAATACCGGCTCTAACAGGCCTCAGCGGAGTTGTTTGGCAACACCCGTGGTGTGGACTTCGTAGTGAACAGTGATAAGTCTATTGTGATAAGATAATGTGATAAGTGGTAAGCCTTATTGTGATAAGTTATTGTGGTTATAGTGTATGTCGTAGAAAAGACTCTTGTTTTAACCCGTGCGGTTAGTTATAAGTAATTAGAGTCTGTATACACAGCCTGGTTTGTATCTGATAATAAGGCAGTAATTACCCTTGTGAGTATTGGTTAATAAATTATTGTCCTAGTGTTAATTGTTATATTTTATCGAACCCGAAGCCCGTAACAACTGGTGTCAGAAGCGGGTATATTTTTAGCATTAGGGTATTTATTTAGTTTGTTGTAAATAATTTTTCTCTTTGTTATTTTAGTTAATTATTGTAATTTAGGTTATTGAAAATTTGTTTGTCTATTTTGAATATTGTTTATTTTATTTTATATTTGAGTTTTATCTAATCTTTTTGGTTTCTTTTAATAATTTAGTTTATTGTTAATAGTGTTGAGAATTTCATTTGTAATTTAAATCTTAGTAACTGTGTATAGGAATAGATTTCTTTTTTTCGTTGTTAGTTTATAATCAACTTATTGTTGTTAGTCTTTAAGTTTTGATTTGTTAATTTTAATTTTGATAATTGTATATAATATTTAAAATGTCAACCGGTGGCTTAAGATTGTATGATTTGAAAGTAGCAGATTTAAAAAGGGAATTAGAAGAACGCGATTTGGATACTTCTGGGAACAAGTCTATTTTGCAACAAAGGCTCAGGGAAGCTTTAATTAATAGTGGAGAGGATCCAGATCACGTTCTTTTTGAAACAGAATTTAGTAAATTGAAAAATGAGTTGTTAGAATTTAAAAATGAGTTGTTAGAAAATCAAAATGAGTTATTTTCTACGTTATCAGAATGTTTTACTACTTTAGAAAATAAGTTAGTTGATAGTGATACTCCTAAGATTTCGGTTAAGAAGGTTCTTAGTGCTACGCAAGTTGATAAAGTGTTTCATTTCAACAAATCGAAAGGAGAAACTAATGATAAAGAAGAAAAAGAAGAGCTCTTCGACCTTGATCCTCAAGTGAGTGTTGAAGATGTGAAGGTGCCGCTTGACGGATTGAGAGAGGTGGATGCTCTTGTGTGTGTATCCTCTTGTGGTGTTCATTTCGAGGAGTTCATGAAACCCAAGCCTGAAAGAATAGGAAATGCAGGGTTAGCTGCTGTACAGACTGTCATGGATTCTAGTACTTTTAGGTATGCTAAACCTGACAAGGAAGATTGCGATGAAGGCGCTGAGGAAAAGCCTGTTGAAGTGGGAAGGCTTGTTCAGGTGGATTCGACAAGAGAAGTCATGGAAGTTGAGTCAACCACTGGTGTTGAAAAAGGAGCGGAGGATATTGAGAACCTCAGAGATCATCTCGAGGATGGTGATAGCTCCCAAGATAAGGACGAAGAGTTTGTTGTTTCCCGATGGTTCCATCAAGGAAAGAAGCAATATGGATGGGAGGGATGCCCTTCTGAACAGAGTGGCTGGGGGCCGGCTGGAAGCTTGGAGGCTTGTCGGCGCCTGCTTGGAGCATTTGAGGAGAGTTTGGCCAGGCGGTCTTTGAATGGACAGAGGTCAGCCGTATCGAGGAGGGCCGGATACACCCTTGGATGGGAGGGATGCCCTTCTGAACAGAGTGGCTGGGAGCCGGCTGGAAGCTTGGAGGCTTGTCGGCGTCTGTTTGGAGCATTTGAGGAGAGTTTGGCCGAGCGGTCTTCGAATGGACAGAGGACTGCCATATCGGGGAGGGCTGGAAACGATCAAGTGACAAACTCTGGAAACATTTCAATCAGTGGTCGGCTAATCAGGTACAGCAAGCAAGGAACCTTGAGCTGGAAGGAACCTCAGGGAAAGGCTTGGTGTGGGTCTATGAAGCCTGATGATGCGGAACTTGAAATGTTAAACAGAAGAATGCCTGTTACTGATTCTGATGAGGATGGTGACCCCTTAGCAAAGAACTTGAAATTAGAAAGTGAAACTGACAGTAAAGTGACAGTCAGTGGCATCATTCGAGGACCTGGACGGCCTCCTCCTAAGCCCAATATTACCCATGGGACTACAGAAAGTCCAGCAGCGGAAGTAGGACTCAAATCGAATGGTGATGAGAGCAAATCATCAGCTGCTCGTGGTGCGATTAATGGAAGCTTAGTTGAGCAGAGCATTGGTCTAGGCCCTCACACCCAACAAGTGCTGGTTGCCAATGCAAGTGTTGTAAGGATTGATCCAAGCCAGGTCCCAGACCCATCTTCTGGTGTTTGTGTAATGTCAAATACGTTTGGCATTGTGGAGCTCTACTCTGTTTCACCGGCCAGGGTCCTTTCGTTGAAGGTGGCTCCGCCTGGTAGTGTCAAGAAAGTAGCTGTGCCTCTAACACTCGGTCAGGAAACAGGAAAAGTCCTGCTGGTAGCTGAAGAAGAGAAAACACCTGAGCCTACTCCACCCCATTCACGACCTGATCTGGGACAGATCAGCCTTAAGGAGGGGGTAATGTTGCGGCCAGCGGGGTCAGACAAAGCGCCTATGGTGAACAATACGTCCATTGTTCGGTGCGGCACGGGCTGCCGGCAAAGATCAAAGACTCTGTTCTAGATGATCCCCGAACCTTCTAGAATCTATCCAAGACTAATAAATACCGGCTCTAACAGGCCTCAGCGGAGTTGTTTGGCAACACCCGTGGTGTGGACTTCGTAGTGAACAGTGATAAGTCTATTGTGATAAGATAATGTGATAAGTGGTAAGCCTTATTGTGATAAGTTATTGTGGTTATAGTGTATGTCGTAGAAAAGACTCTTGTTTTAACCCGTGCGGTTAGTTATAAGTAATTAGAGTCTGTATACACAGCCTGGTTTGTATCTGATAATAAGGCAGTAATTACCCTTGTGAGTATTGGTTAATAAATTATTGTCCTAGTGTTAATTGTTATATTTTATCGAACCCGAAGCCCGTAACAATACGTCATAATACAATGCCGTAACAATACAAGCGTCGTGCCGACGCTTCCACCCGAAATTCAGGGCTAAGTATGTAACAAGATAGCAAACAATGAAAATATATGAAAAAATATATCTATATTTTTTTGTATTTATATGTTATTCATACTTAGCCCTGAAACTCGGTTCGAAATGGCACAATATATGTTATTACTAGAGCTCGGATTCCCGTGCATTTGCATCTTTTTATTGATAAATCAGAATAGAGCGCACTCAAGTTACTTATCCGAATCAATGGAATGTGTTAATGAAGTTTTATGCTGCACGAAATTGCACGTTTTGGGGTTTACTGCACGAAATTGCACTTGATATTTTGAAGAAAAAAATTATTTTTTTTAAAATAAGAAAAGTTAATTTTCTTAAATACGCATTAAAACAATTGTCGAAAAATAAATGCGAATATCAAACGAAAAAAATAAAGGGAACTTGGGAGATGTTAACAAACACAAACCTCCAATTTCCAAAAACTAAGGATTCAGTAGTTTCTGGATGTTTACATTTCGTTTCTAAATACTCATCGTTCTGTCACTAGTTTTATTTTCACATCGGTCAATTATCACTTATAAATTATTATCGGTCACTAGGTTCAATTTCACATCGGTCTGTCACTCACTATCAAACTAGTTTCTGTCGAGTATATTGATACTGAAAATGCCAAAAATTAGAGGATGTGTGTCTTCAAAATAGCGGAATATATTGAAAACTATTCTTATCTCAAAAGTGATGGTAGTTTAATGAAAATCTTGTGCTAAAAATATTGGATGTAAAAGGAAATCACATATTAATTGTTTCCAAAGTAGCTATATTTTGTTCATAACAATAACTAATGCATGATTTTCATTTTTGATTGCATGTTTTTGAACGTTTTAAGTTTGTATTGCACGTTTTTAAATTTTTACTGCACGAAATTCCGAGCTTTAGTTATTACACATATACTGTTATTTTATATGACCGCTTCCCCAACCATTTCCATTACAGGCCTCCAAACTTTTCTCATTCGCGTATTACTGAATAACAGTATGTGATAATTCCTGATACACTTCCTATAATTCCTGTATAATAAGCGCACTTTTGGCTATCTATCTTTCAAAATCTAGGTGTGCTGAAGCAGTAATTTTCTTCTTACATATAAACCTTTACAATGCTTTCATACCGGTCGAGGAGAACGATGCTTCGACAATATATTGGTTCAACAATCAAACATTCGATTTCGACTATTCTGCCTAAAGGAGCTATTATTATTAAAGATGTAGGAAGTCCCGGAAAAAAATAAAGTACAGATACAATGCTTTTAAGTGTTCCAACTTTATTTATCTTTTTTTTTTTTTTTAAACAAGATTGCATTACGAGGTTAGGAAAGGACAAGAAGATGAATTGGCGACCGTAAGGGCAGTACAGTGTCCGCCAAGGTTTCGCAAAGATCCTCGGAGGTGCCGCCTTACCTAACCCTTCACAATGCGGGCTACAGCTCAATCGATTCTCAACGCATCTTTCCCAAATCTTGCGCAAGTCGGGCCCCTCAGCTTTCAGAGCATGAACGCGGTGCGGTTCCCGCCTCAACGGGTAATTGATATCTGTGACTTTGTTATCTAGTAGGTCGGTCAAGGTGAGATGTCTCTCTGAAATATTTTGGTCCATCTCTTTTTTTTGGATGTTTTGACTCCGAAGCCATCAATCTCCTACTACAAAACTAGTTAGGATTCGTACGATATTTTTAACGCTTATTAAAATTAATTTAATAAGATATAAATAGCTTCTAGATTTTTTTTTTTTTTAAATTTGCTGATTGGAAAGTAAATGAAAGATCGGAAAAAGACAAAGCAACCAAAAACAAAACGAACGAAAACTATCACCAAAAGAAAAAAACCCCGAAATAAATTAACTGTAACTTTACAAACTGTAAAAGAAAATCACTTTTTAATACTGTAAATCTCATGGCCAGGGCCTCATCATTCATGCTTCTACAGATAAAATGCCGTTGTGACACTAATGGATTTTATTTTTGTCACCTAAAAATGATTGTTCATTATTTCATTTCAGTTGTTCTTTAAAACGGTTTGACCGTGTGTTTTTATCCTGAGCTATAGAAACTCTCTAGGCACTTGTGAACTGATAAACCTACAGCATAGATTTAAAATATTTCCACTCATTCAAGAATAAAAAAAAATTTTAAGTTATTTTTTTTTTATTTTCTAAGAAGAAATTCCATATTTTTTACCAATAATTAATAAAAATTTAAAAATGCATTTCATATTTTCTTTTCCGTTCACTATATTTTCGATAAAAAAACTTTATGCCCAACCCAATTCAAATTTCTCAAAGCTAATCACTAAGCAGCGATAATCACAAATTCATTACCTTTCCCTCGTTAAAATACTTGGGCCGGAATGCTTTGGCACTTTATGAGTTTGGCCAGAACGTACAAGGGAGCATAAAGTTCTGCTAATTAGGTTTGGACTAGCCATAGCTCAGGCCCTACACCGGCCAGCTATGTGCTCAACCTGCGGCGGGAGTGTAACCCGACCAAGGTTTACGTCGTACCTCCTCTGTGGCTAGGTGTCTCCTTGTTTGACCCGAAGTACCCACCGGGTAAAAGGGTAAATTAGCAATAAACAAAATAAATCTAAGCACTAATTGAATGAGGCGTTTTGCTATTTTTAATTTTTTATTTTCTTGGTTGATTCTAAAACTGAAGGACTCTATTGAGTCTCAAAGTGATTCAGGAGCGATCATTCGTCATACCCTCCAAATTTTTTAGACAGATGGTTATGGTAAAGGGAGAGCTCATCTACAATATCCAACCAATAAATATGTCATATTTTAACTAATTAAATTGACGTGGTTTTAACATTTTTGTAATTAAGAATTGAACAAAAGGTATGATCAAAAATCCAAAGAAAACATTGATTTCGAAGTATCACAGACTATGGAGCACGACTTAGGAACTTACTTTTTTCTGAATCAATAACTTTGAACACCTATTTTAAAACATACAGCTAAATAAATATAAATTTCATAATGATATAAAATGGAGTTAAATGAATAATATGTATACATTATACATAAATGTATAGGGGAGAGCGGAGTTGGTTGCCAACAGTTTTCATTTTTTTGATTGTTGAGTCGTTCCTGTTAATATAATACCAATACGGCTGATACCACTGTAAACTCCAAGTATTAGAGTACTTCAAGTATTTTTTTCACCACATATTATTTAATACTTAGATCATAGAAAATTGAAGAATTCGTCAATCCAGAGTATGCCAATTAACCCCCTATGTGGGGAAGGTTGGCCTAGAAGGTATGGTTTAGTCATCTCATTCAAGTACTGCCTGACAGATATTATTGTTATGAAAAGCTGCACTACAATGGTATAACAATTATAAATTGGTTTTTAACAGCTTTTAAGGGAAAATAGAATGACAATAAAAGAAGATAGAAGTTTAGACTGTCGTCACTTTCGGCATAAGAAAAAGTGCTCTCATCCTCCTAGCTGGAACTAAAGACAATTGGTAGTTTCACTTTTGTTTATGTTTACCTTTCTTTTGTGAATTGCTACTGCGCAAACAAACCCCAGTTGAAGAGAGCCAACTATCCCCACAGGAGAGATCATATGAAAGATGGCTGCCAGGACAGGGGAGGACAATCAAACAAGAAACTGGTTAGTCGAAAGGTTAGGTTTTTCAAAGGAGTTTGGGGCTATGTGAACAGAATCGGAGTCAAATGTTTTGTAATGCCTTTAAATCAAATTTACTGAAAATATAAAAATTTACTTACATGTTGTAAAATCAATCAATGAAGCACACCCTTCTCTACACTGTTAACATCGGATTGAAAACTTAGGACAAGACTCCCGAAGCCAACCTACCCCCTATTCCAACCAACCCGCTCTCCCCTACATTATATATAAATATTATATAGTTATGATATCTGAAAATGAGTACGGTGACAAAATCTATATATATATATCGCAATATAAAAACTTTTCTTTCTTTTTTAAATAAAAATATGATTGATTTATGAAACGAAACATTTATTTAACCAATTACGTACTAGAAATCATTCCAATTTTTCTTTTAATTTGAAAACGTGGTTGACAATTGGACATTTTGCCAGATGAAACTTACTCGTCGTTTTGGAATAACCCTTCTCTCACTGCTTGATATTGCAGCAGAATATCTAGAAATAAACAAAACAGAATCGTTTAGTTTACATGCGTTGTTTTATTTCTTCTACGTTTTTTAACTCAAGCTAAAAGTTTAACTGTCATCTAAAACTCCAACACAATGTTATGAAACCATACGCAGTAAAGAATCAATTAACTTATTATTTTTTGTTGAAAAAAATCAATTAAAATGATTGTCCGTTGTTAAATGGTCAATAGGTACCACTAATTTGAGGTCTTAAGCAGGAATGGGTATGAAATTTTAGTAATTTTTTTTTGTCGACCACTCAAAAGGTTACCCGAAACGTAATATTAAAACGTCAAGATTGTGATTAGGCTTCCTTGGTTCGTATAATTAAAAACCTCATCAAATGCTCCAAATGAAAGATCCAGTTGAAAACTTTTAGAGATGCCAATTAAAATGGACAAGGATTTCCGGAATTAAGCTTAATTAATAACATTTAATGAGAAATTAAAGAGGTAACATTTAAAAAAGTATTTTTACATCATTAAAAGGAATGCCTTGATTTTTAACTTGGCTTACATTAGATCAATTCGTAAGTTTCATTTACATTTTTTCATAGTTGTTTAATTTATTCATCGACGAATTGTATGTTAAGAATATGAAAAGTTTTTATGTTTCGTAGGACACACTTTTTATACCTGTTTTGTTTTTTACCATTTTGGATAAAAAGTTTTTTAGTTTTTTTTTGTATTCAATGGTTAAAGGGAATATGAACCAGTGTCGCAAACAAAGAAAAAACAAAAACGCAGAATATAATAGAATTCAAATTAATTTAGATAAACTATCAAAATAACTAAATCACTATTTATGCCGCTAGGGACAGATCCACTTGGGTAGATGTGGGATTTTAAAATAAATAAATACCAATTAATTATTGGATATTAGTTTAAATTTAAAGAATATAAAATTAAAAGAATAATGAACCTTTACTACTATATCTTATTAATCTGATTAAAATTTGATGACATTTACTCGATTAATTTTATAGCGTTTTCATCATCTCTCATGGGTGATTATGTTTGATCACATATGGGTGATTCTAAAATTATGGTGGTGTTTGTGTCACAAAGTGATAAATCTAAGGATAAGGATTTTATTATTTTTTTTTTTTTTTCTATTTATTACCTCATTGGTAGAGAACACAGCTATCTAATTTTCAAGCGCCTAAAGACAGGATGACATTCACTAAAAACAACACAAAAAAACTCTTTTTGTCACTCCTTAGCCTGTCACAAAGTAGCGGTCATGTAATTTGAAAAATTATTAAACCCTTTTCCGTCACAATAATTCAAAAAATCAGGCACCAATCTTATCATAAAACATTCAGGATGCAAAATAAAAATTGAGCCAGGACTCCAAAAGGCAAAGTACCAGATATATAACAGCTTTTCCTTCTGTCACACAGTTGTGAGGTCACTCCCTAGCTAGTTTTGTTTATGCCCAGCAATCCCTCAGAAAAGGAAATTTTGTGCTGAGATAATATGTTACCTACATTTTGTCACTCCATAGAACATTACTTTTTTGAAAATCATTATCTCGAAAACTATGAATATAAGTGTGTGCACACTTCACATCATTGGTAAGGAGCAAGTGACCAAGCCCTCTGCAACCAAATATATAAGAAAAGATGACTTAGAAATTCCAAAACAATTAGGAGCCAAATACCACCAAAATTTTAGAATCACCCATTTATTTACCTACCTTTTTTTTAGAATTCCCAGCTTCCAGAATTTCTATTGATGGCTGAAAAGGTTATGTAGGGTTTTATATAGGGAGGGATGTTTATCTCTTTATGGGAGGGGGTTTATCTCTGGATGGGATGCTAACCACTACATCACCTTCTCTGGATGGGATTAGTAGATAGGTTTTAATAAGTTCGCGTATTTTGTCTCGTTGAATCAATTTTTTGCTTTCGATTCGTTTATTGTATGTTTGTTTGTTTAAATAACGTCACTTATTATTGCCATGGCTTATGAGACGATACTGTAGTGGGAGAATTAAATTTCGACTATCCAGGTATAATTAGGATAGGGTTCTTTATCGAGTATATCTGACATCGCACAGGCTTGTGACCTCCTGGTAACGTCCCAAGGAGGGCTTTTTAATCCCCCTGTTAAAAAGTAGTCCTAATCCTGTTTAAAGTTATAATTAGGATAGGGATTTTTATCGAGTACCTCAAACCTTACAGGCTTGTGACCAACAGTTAACATCCCATCCAAAGAACGGTATATTCAAGGATTTTTTACTCCCTTTAGCAAATACTATTTTATATTTATTTTCGGTGGTTGCTAATAAAGTGAAAAAAAAAATTAATAATTGTTCGCTAATGAATGCAGGGAATCTTTGTGTGTTCAGGAACAAAAAAGAGAATATATTACCTCAATGTTGACATTAGGTAAGGTGACGAAAGGACTTACTGTATTGAATATACTCAAAGAATATTGCAGTAGTATGGAGCAATTTTCCGCACCGAAACGGCACGGTTCTCAGATGAATTTTACAGCGTTGATGTCTCCTTCAGCGTCGCTTTGAAGAAATAAGGCTGTTGGAGTGTCGCCACTCTGTAGCGAAGTCTATCGGATCCGCTTCTTCCGAGACTAGAAATAGGCTCTTGCAGGCCCTGTGTGTGTGTGTGTTCCATGCGACCTTCGTCTTGCAGGACCTTCCGCTAACCACATACCTACCTCACCTGACCTTTATGAATCCAATTAATTGCCTGAATTAATAACGAATGGATATGAGATTTTGTAAAATAATTAGTACCTATACCAGAATATTTTTATATTTATTACCACCTTACTTAGCTGAATGTCTCATTGAATAAAAACTAGACTCGTAGAAAAGCGATATTGACACGTTCTTAAGTTAGACATATCATATATCTGATATAACGAGGAAAAAAATCTTCAAAAATGGAAGTATTGCTGAAAGCGAGATGTATACCTATGTTTTTTATTTCTATAATCATATTTTTATTAGAAACTGGTTTTTAACTTCTTGGAACTATGCAAAGCAACGATGCTATTTTTTCCTGTTAATATTAATTATTTTAATCCTAGAAAGTATAGTGGTATTGACCATTTCCTTTCATTACGAATTAATCCTTTTAGGTATGATGTATATATACATATATATATATATATATATATATATATATATATATATATATATAATTACTAAACTTTTTTTTTATTATTATTATTTTTTATGGTACCCCTTCCTAGCATTTTAGGCTATACAAGGTTTTCCCCCAGAGAGAGTGGGGGATTAATGCCGAGTATTTTTAAATATCTCCGGGTTTTGAACATCCTATCATCGGGTTTTAAATCATGCGTTAGTTGCGATAGTCAACGCGTATTTCCTAACGCTTAGCCAACTCGGCCAACCCGCCACCCGAATATAATTACAAAACCGTTCAATTACAAAAATAAACTCTTTTTCGTTTTTTTAAACTAAGCCCAATCTTGAGCGTAGATAGGCCTCAGCTCCCAAGTTTTTGCCGATCTTCGCTTTTATAATTCAGTCTATTCCTTTTTCTTTGGTGTGGACATCTCACCACCTGTCAGCTGACTTCCTCCTCTTTTTTTCGCGGGCATCGGCCATCCCTCTGTTATAGCTTTGGTCCCTCACCATCCGTCATCTGTGCAATGTACCCAGCCCATTGCCATTTTTAGTTTTAAGATTACCTCATTTATGTCATTTACCTTTATTTTTTGTATTATACCTTTATTATTCATTTTATTTACTAATTCTATGCCCAAAATAATTCTCTCGATGCTTCTCTAGGTCAAATGGAGTTGGTATAGTTCTTTTCCCATGTTTTGGCTTCACACCTAAGATTTCTATCTAATATCTGTACCCCGGGTGTCGATTACATTGCCATTTATTTACTGAATTGAAGTTTCCAAACTGGATTTTTTATTTTCAATTGAATGTGTTTCAATAAAAAAAATGGACATAGTGCTTTTTACCGCAGGGGTAAAGATTTATTTTAAGGACCAGTAAATTTTCCTCTGCCGATTGCTAAGCTCTATATGACTCTTTCTAGGTTCTGTTAAAATCAAATCAGGATTAGGAAAATATCTTATTTTCATTACATTCAGATTAATAGTCAGTACTCTTATTTTATTATAATATTGTACCGGGTTAAAGGAACACAATACGCTTAACACAATCGAACGACAGAAATTAATAAAATATAATTTAAATTAACCTAAACGGTAGGAAATTCATTTAATTTTAACCGTTATTTTTAAAATATTCTATTTCATCATGCAGGTAAATAAAAATCAATATAATTATAGTTAAAATTATATTTCCTCTAACTCCGATTGTGCTCATCATGTCATTAAGTAAGCAGCATTTGATTTTGATTTTATCATTTTATAATATTATAACACTTACGTGGATTTAAATAATTTTTACTAAACGTAAATAACAATTCACAATGTCAGAAAAACAATAACAACTCAAATTATTAAGACAACAAAGAGTATCGATGTAGTATGTACTAAGTATTGATACAAAAAGTATCAACTTCTTACGGCACTGTAACACAAATGTAACCATATGATTTGATCTACTAAGCAAGACTAACTCTTCAGTTCTTATATTTTGTCTGAATCAAAACATTCTAGAGCGTTCCAGAGGAGGGTAGTGGATACTCGAACAGTCAGAAACATGTAATAGAACAAACAGTTTGTTCCAATTCTTCCAACAACAACTCTATAACTGTTTTAAATTATATGTTTGTTTTTTTCGTTTCTCGTTACAATATGTTATCTCTGATCTTTATCTGATTACATCTAGCTGATATCTAAATGATTACATATAACAGTTTTAGTTTAAATTACTTAGTTGGAATACAGAATTTATAATTTTTCAACCAGAAATACTGCTATCCGGTACAGTTTATATATGTAAATATAAATTATATAAGGCTGAATGACCTGGAAAATAACCATCAACCTATGAGTAGATATATTGAAAAGATTAGAGGCAATTAAATATTTGGGCGAAATAGTATGTTTGTTTGTATAACGTCACTTTATGCCACTAAGGCTAATCGGACTCCTTACCTGACATCGAACAGGCTCGGGACCTCCATTTTACATCCTACCCGAGGGACAGCATAGCAAAGGATTTTTTATTCCCATTAAAGAGCCACCGCGGGACGCGAACCTGCGATCTTTAGTATTGTAGGTTGCCATGCTAACCACTATACCACAGGTGACCCCTCATGGGCAAAATAGTAATCATGTATTAATTACTAATCGGAGACCGATAAACCCCACAACAAACAATTTATTGTTTTACCATATATGTAACTCGTTAATCAATCGAAGAAAGAATACAACTGTCACCATTTGGGATGGCGGGATGGCCGAGTGGGCAAAGGCGTTAGAAAATACGCGTTGCCCATGGCAACATATGATTGAGAACCGAAACATAGCAAGTTCAAAACCCAGAGCCGGGGACATTTAATAATACTCGGCATCAATCCCCCACCCTCTCCCCTGGTCCGGGAAACCCCGTATAGCCTAACAGGCGAGGAAGGGGAGGGCCAATAAAAAAAAAAAAAAAAAAAAAAAAAAAAATGTCCCCATTTGAAACGTTACAGGTCACGTCACTTCATTGCATAAATATGAATTAAAAAGACTGTCCGGACAGACATTTTCGCCGCAGCAGAAGTACCCGACTACTGAAATAATTAGAAGCAATTAAGACTCGCCTGATATAGGCTAGTTCCCGGTGACAGCCATTTATCTCCTATCGATTTCAGGGACCTCGGATGGCCTTTCTGCAAATAAGGGTTATTTGTGCTAATTATTCATGCAAATCCCAACTTGTATGTTACGGGAAACTTGTAGCAAGGTCCTAAACAAAAATAAAAAAATATTTATATCCATAAGTGGAGCAATATAATTCTTCATTACAGTAGAATATCTTTTTAATTTTTTTTGCTTTCATCAGAGAACTAATCATTCCTGTCTTAAGGAGCACAGAGGCATGATTGGCTAGACCGCTATAGTATGATCTAGAGAGCGAAAACAAATTACATAAGATGACATTTATGAGGCAGGTACCTAGTAAAGGATCACTTGTTTTATCATTAGAAACAAAAATTAATTCATAAGATATACTCTCTCATTTAATAATGTAATATATATATAAAACCTCTATGGATTATTATCTAATTTATATATTGTAAAAAATCGAAGGTTGTGAGTTTAAGTTTGTTCCATGTGGAAATCAGTTTATGTAAAAAAATAATAAAGATTGTTTCTGTTTCATTTCTATTAACCAATATTATACATACAAAAACAAGTATTTAACTCATATTAAAAGTTGTGTAACTTCAGTTAAACTTTTATTAAAAGTCCATAAGAACTCAATCGTGCGTTTGATAGACATTACTAGAGTCAGTAATAGTCTAATCGAGTATTTAAATAATACACACCTGTGGTGTAGTGGTTAGCATAGCAGCATACAACACTAAAGTTCTCAATACAATAGCGTCCCGCGAGTAAAAAGTTCCTTGGCTGTGCCGACCTTCGGATAGGACCTAAAATGGATGTCCAGAACCTGTAAGATGTCAGGTACTCGTTAAAGATCTTAGATCTATCTTAGTTGTACCTGGATGGGCAAAATTAAGGAATCACACAAATAATCCCTTATCAAGTATTTAAAGAAATATTAATTTAAAGATTTTCAATATAAAAGAACTAAAACTCATAAAGAGAAATAAATTAGATATTAAAATAAAAATTCGAAAAAAAAAACATATTAGATCCTCTAAAATGCAAATAAACCTGTCAAAGTTTAACTAGCATCAAGGCAAAAAAAACATAAATCACATTAGGAAAATTGTATTGATGTCATTTTTTCCAAAATTAAACCAAAGAAAAAGATTTTGACACAAAAAAAGGTTTGACATAATAAAGTTTCTTCTAAGCTTAATTTAGTTAGAAAATTTCCCTAACTATTAAATATACAATTAACCTGATTTCAATCTGGTAATATAATATGTTTGTGAAAGTTATATTGCCCCAAGCTCAGTTCGAAACATATGATTCAAGAAAGAATTAAAATAACCGAAAGATTTTTTTTTCATAGCCATTAATCTAAGATGATCCTTTAAAAGCTACATTTGTTTTAAGCAAAATATCTTCAGTTATATATAAAGTGGAACTCATCTGTGGTATGTAACTGATTTAATTTAAAAAAAAAAAAAAAAAAAAAAAAAAAAAAAGCTGATCAGGTAGGCAAAACAGGCTCAAAATCTTAGCGATATAAATAAGGCACCCAAAATTAATGTTTTAATTAATTAGTCAAATAAGTTTAATTTATGGTCGTGTATCAAACAGCACATTGATCATTTTTTTGCAATTAAATATTTACCTTTTATAAGAGTTTTATATTGGTGTTTTTTTTTTTTTGGTTTGTTTCTTTTAATTTATTTTTACCGTTTAACGGATTATTCAGTTTAACCGTCAATGTTTCTGCTAGAAATGATGTGCATGGTTCTAATTGATTTCAGAGAACTCGAGTCAAGTCCTTTGGCTATCAAAATTATTTATTTAAAGAAACTTTGACAAAACAAGTTACTATTAATGTCAACTTTAAACAATAGTTGTACCAACCTGTGAAGATTAGTATAAAAATAATATCAATTTTAAGCCTCGTCGTTTGAACAAAATCTATGCAAATTATTGGTTCCATTGCCCAAAACTGGATTCCTATGAAATAAATTATATAATATCAGTTAATTAATAGAGTCTCAGCTGTGGAATTCAGAACACAATTTTTTTTTTTTTTTTTTTTTTCAATCCGACGAAATCGGTTTGAGTCCTGAATATATTAAATATGATAAGAAAGGATAAAATTTGATAACGACCTTTTTAAACACAAAATTAATATACCTTATTAATTTTTGACACCTCTTGGTAAGAATTAATAGTAATACTGTATAGACATTTTATAAATAAATATATTTATCCTTTCGATTAGTTTCTAAAGTAGGGGTTACTTATTCATTAAATACTGAACTTAAAATGCTTATAGATCTCAAACAAACAAAAAAAAGATAGTTAAAAATTTACATAAATTTGTAGTCAGTACAAAAAAAATTTAGCATTAAAACAAATAATAAACAAGAATAAAACAATTTATAGAACAAAACAAAATATAAGTCTAGTAGTTGTTATCATGTCATTTAGATAAGAGAATCAAGACCAATTTCAAGAATATGTAGAAATAATATGATAACGTAAATATATTACAGGACAAAAAAAGTTTTTAATACTCTTCATTTAGTTAGAAAATTTCCCCAACTATTAAATATACAATTAACCTGATTTCAATCTGATTCAACAAAGAAATAAAATATCTGAAAGATTTTTTATTTATTAATAGGCATTAATCTAAGATGATCCTTTAAAAGCTACATTTGTTTTAAGCAAAACATCTTCAGTTATGTATAAAGTGAAACTCAATTGTGGTGTGTAACTGACCAAAGCTACATTGACTATGAAATTTTGGTGCAAACGTAGTATGGAATCGCAACGGAACCAACCCCTGAACGCAACGGGCCCTATTCTATAGAATGGGATCAATTTGCACTGTTAACAATTCATCAAATAAATAAAAGTTTTTTATTTTTTTATTTTAAATAGAAATGCTATTCATTTCGATTTCCATCTATACCAAGACCAGTCTTAAGTCCCCAATTCAGAGGGGCTTTTAATTACTCGTTATCAATCCCGAGAAATTTCTCATATAGCCTGAAATGCAAGAAGGAAAAAAAAAGGAATAAATCATATGATCTGGTCATAACTATAGTAACGAGTTCCAAAGATTATTCCGAAGCAGTGGGTCTGAATAAAGGTCTGGCCACACATGTCCGCATCGGATCCGCACCGTAGCAATAATATAGGTTATGTTCAGAATATTTTTAATTTAACTTACATATTACCTTTAGTTATGCCTAAAGTTCAAGCCACAAATGTCAAACACAGGCCACTTTAGGCATAACTAAAGGTAATATGTAAGATAAATTAAAAATATTCTAAACATAACCTGTATTATTGCTACGATGCGGATCCGGTGCGGACATGTGTGGCCAGACCCTAAGAATTGTATTAACGTCAGGTAGACGGAATATTAGTTATCAGAATATTAGGGTCTTGTTTGTTTTACTACAAAATGTTACTATCCAGAGATTCTTCTAGGAACAGTTTTACTTAATCTAACCTTAAAATAATAGATTCACCTTTTTTCAAAATAATACTATGTTTTCTAAAAAACTGAAAGCAGTAATATAACATGTAGCTAACATAGACCTCAGACCATGTTCCTTGCCTTTTGCAAACGGCTTTCCTTTAGCCAGCCTTAGAGCAGCTCCATCGATCTGGGCTTGATTTGAATACATATTTGATATCCATTTCAACATTTACGTGCTACAAAATGAGGAGAAAACCAAAAGTAACACGAATTCCAGCCAACTAAAATATTCAACGGCCCTGGAACAAGTATAGGAGGAAGAAGGATGCTCCAGATTGCATAAGGAGTACAATAAGGTCCTTGATGGGAGTAATGGAGAGTTGGTCCTTCCTCGACTCCACAATGGATATCGGTTATTGGTGGTCACCATTATGTGGCTAACTGGTGAATCATTAGGCGTTCCAACAGTCCACTTCATGGCTCGCCGTTCTAACGTTCCTGTTCGGCCAAGGTACCAGTGTCACTGGGTACAAGGACGAGTACCTTCGTGCAGATATGTCGAATCTCAAAAGAATGTGAGTTTGTTTTCCACCCTTCAGTTTATGCAAATTATTATTTTTTATTTTTATTTTCGTTCTAATATTATGCTAATATTACATTTTTATCAATTTAAAATATTGTTTCAGCCATAGAATTATTAATGAGCAATAAAGACAGCAGAAAACGCACGCTATCTTAACCATTTCATTAATGATGTATTATATGTTTATTTAGCCAGCCGTGAATCAAATGTTGAGAAGAAGTATATAAAATATAATTCCTCTAAGAAATACATCTACTTACTAATAAATTCAAAATTTTGCCCACAAAAAGAATTGTTAATTGATGAAAACGAATGGATTTTACCTGATCTGTTGGATTTTTAAACCTAATCGCTTGAAATCCCTAGATTTTACAAAATAAAATAGTGATGTCTGATGACACTGAGCACTTTCTCACCGTATCTAAAATATTAAAATTTAAAAAAGAAATCATATCTTCATAAAAAATATTATTCTGAAAACGATGAACTGAACATTAAAAAACTAACAATAATACAATAAAAATAATGTAATAATAATAAAATAAAATAACTAGAGCGAAACTCTAACATTAGAAATGAACATGGATATGTATTAAATCGTAGTAACGTAAATTTTCTCTTAGGAAGTCCGAGGGGAATCTTGTTCCACTTATTCAATGCTACCATTTGAATTAGGCATCAATAAAGCAGAAAGTTAATGAATTATTTACTTCGCTATCAATTTTACAACCTAAGCGATTGAGGTTAAGACGTATCCTTTGACAGCTGTACATAACTAAGACGTATATTTCATAATTAATATTAAATAAATGAGATGTCATTCCTTGGAAGATCGCTGGAACCAGTTAGCAGACGTGTGTTGTAATGCTCGGGCAGATCCAAGTTCAGAATCCAACATGTGTTTTCATTTATCATGTTGTGTATGTATGATTAAAAATTATAGTCTTTATACACCTTGATTACATCTTATAATCAATAAAATCAAAACATGAAAGTCTCATACACAGTTGGAATGGCAGGTCGAACTTAAACATCAAAACCTTATGAATAGGTTCATTGCATTGAATTATAATTTTTATATAATGATCTATATATTTTTTATTCGTATTAAGCATAATTAGAATCATAAAGTATGGATTTTTTTTCGTTAGAAGTATAACTACTTATGCGACGTGATAACTAGTCATCCATATACGACGTTTACAGATCGTACTATACAGGTACCACTGTAAAAACACTGTAAAAATTAGCCCCAGCTTATTTTTATAATAAATGAGACACATTCACACCCATTCTTTCTGCCTTTTTTATAGGAGTATATTGTGGAGTATGTACTTAGATCGCACTAAGTGATGTGCCTATTATCATTTTAACCAAAATTACTTCCGACACACACCAGTTTCTGAAATTACCCATTGTATTGTTGTTTTTTAATAATTACGATAATAATGGTGTGGACGCTAAAAATTAAATAAACTTTTATTTGCATTTTTGAACTGTTCTAATTCCATTTTGTATCATACCCATATATATATATATATATATATATATATATATATATATATTTTATAACAAATTGCAATGAATTTTTTTTTTTATGTGTTATGCTTATTTAAGTTATGGATTCATAGTTCGTCATACTTATAGAATATTTATTTATTTATTTGTATGATTTCAGGCAATCCACAACCAGGGTGATGTTTGCCGACTTAATGTTAATTTTTATATATTACTAATAACAGTTTAGTATTTATGGGGGGATTTATAGGGATGATTTAAAAATGGTAGAGTGAAAAAGAAAGGAACATATAAAAATAATGATCCAGAGAATGAAAAGATAGAAAATAAGATAGAAAAATAAAAAAAATAAAAAAAATAAATAAAAAATAATAAAAAAATAAGTCAATGAGTAAATAAATAAAACATTTATAAAGTGAAGTGTTTTTAGATTTGTTTGTATATTTGTATGTGTTTTAAGTAATTTAATATCTCCGAAATATGCGTGCTTTTGTCATTTAGTAGGGTCGCTAAATGGTACGGAAGGTCCGTACCTAGCAACTGTCTGCAGTCGGTCAGTAAGTGTTTAACTGTCAAGGGTACGTTACACTGTATACAGGTTGGTCTTGGTTTTCCAGTCAGCAAATGATGATGTGTGAGTAGTGTATGTCCAATTCGTAATCTTGTTAATATAATTTCTTCTCGTCTGTTGTTCCGAATCGATGATGTCCATGGTCGTATTGAGTGTTTTATTTCTCGTAGTTTATTTTCCCTAGTCTTTGTCCAGTTTATTTGCCATCTGTCTGTTATTTTTGACGCTATTATTGGGTATATGTCAGTATGGGGATTCTCAAGACAGTCAGACGGTGGTATTAATGCTGCTTCTTTTGCTGCTTTATCGGCTTTACAGTTGCCAGATATGTCATTGTGTCCTGGGATCCACACGAAAAGTACGTTCCTTTTATTTATTTTTAGCTTATAATGCAGAGCATATATAAGAACAATTATGGGGTGAGTGGAGTATACATTTTTTATTGATTCTAAGGAGCTTAGAGAGTCAGTAAAAAGAACGATATTTTTGCTTTCTCTGTAGTAAGTCTCTCTCAGCCCCAGGTATATTGCTGTCAATTCTGCGGTATATGAACTAGATTCAAGAGGGAGACTAGTTTGAGCTACGTTACCACTGACTATTGCAGCTGCTCCAACACCAGTGTCACTTTTAGATCCGTCGGTGAATATCACTGTATGGTCTACATATTTGTGTAGGAACTCATTGAAGTACTGGTGAGTGATTCTATTTCGCCTCGAATAGTAGAGAAATTTGTTATTGATGTTTATTGTGGGAATGTGCCAAGGTGGGATCGTTAAGTATGATAGTTTGTATATAGGAGGGATAGCGTAATTTAGATCAGTTGTTATGAGTTTTATGCGAACGTTGAAAGGTTTTGGAAATCGTTTGTTTGTTGAATATTTGAGATAGAGAGGGTTTTCATCCGATAAACGCGAGCATTCTGATCCGGGTAGTGATTTAAGCTTAACGAATTGTTTCAGCATTAACATATGTCGCCTGTATTCCAAAGGTGGTTCGCCTGCTTCAACGCACAGGCTTTCTGTTGGACTTGTCCTAAAGGCACCTGTTGCTAATCGAATGCCGGTGTGGTGTATCTTGTCAAGTAGCCTCAGTGCTGTAGGCGAAGCGGAGCAGTAGGCGATGCAGCCATAGTCCAGTAAGGATCTTATATACGCTCTGTAAAACAACAGTGAGGTTTTCCTATCAGCACCCCATTTGGTATTGTTGAGGACTTTTAATAGATTCAATGATTTTGAGCATTTGTCAAAAAGGTATTTAATATGAGGAATCCAAGTTAGTTTTTGGTCAAATATCATTCCCAAGAACTTTATAGAAGTGACACTTGTTATTTCCCTATTATTTAGAATTAATTTAGGCACTAATATGTTTCTTTTCCTGCTAAACAGTATTACTTTTGTTTTTTCTGCGGATATTTTGAATCCCGTATTTAGTTGCCAAGCTTCTAAATTATTCAGTATAGGTTGTAAGTGATCTGTTGCATATTGAGTGGACGGGGCTCTGAGATAAATTAGAATATCATCTACGTATAGTAGAGTTTTGGCTTTTTCAGGTATGTATTTATAAATTTCGTCAATGGCTATTTTAAAAAGAGTAGGGCTTAGTACACATCCCTGTGGGACTCCGTTTATTTGGGTTAGCTGTTTAGATAGGGTTGATCCAACTCTTACTTGGAATAAGCGATTCGTTAGGAAATTTATGATGAATCTAATAAAGCGACCCTGAATTCCCCAAGCTAACAATTTATCAATTATTAACCTTTTCCACACCGTATCGAATGCCTTCTCAATGTCGATGGATATTGCAATTGTTGATGAATTTGTTATAAATGAGTCGCATATATCTTGTTGCAATTTTAGGATGTGGTGGATTGTGCTGTGGTTTTCTCTGAATCCACATTGTCTGTCTGAAATGAGTTTATTTTTCTGTATGAACCAGTTTAATCTGTTATTGAGGACCTTTTCCATGAGTTTACATGCGCAACAAGTAAGTGCAATTGGTCGATAACTGGAGGGGAGGTGTTTGTCTTTATTTGGCTTTAAAATAGGTACGACTACTGCTGTTTTCCAGATATCTGGAAATTGACCGCTTGTGTAAATTTCGTTTATAATGGTTAGTAACATGTGTTTTCCAGAAGATGAGAGATTTTTCAGGAAATCATAGGGAATATTATCGAGCCCAGGTGTTCGGGATTTAGATTTACTTACGGCAATCTCTAGTTCACTGATTGTTATGGGGGTGTTTAAGGGGTGTGATGCTTCATTGATTCTTACTGGTATGGATTCAATTCCTAATTTGAGTGGTACAAAGCTCAGATTGTAATGAGAGTCGTCCGAAATTTCGAAAAATTGTTGAGCCAACAGATCTGCAATGATTTTGTGATCAGTTTTAATTCCCTTTCTGTTTTTAATCCTGCAATAACGGGTAATCGTTTGTGACGTAATGAATTAATTTTTGCCCATATTTCACTAGCTGGTGTGTTTACGTTTAATGATTCCAAAAATTTGCGCCATGATAATTTCTTTTTTTCAATTATCAAACGTTTGGCTCGCGCTTTTGATTGTTTGTATAGTAATAGATTTGTATCATTGCGGAATTTAACAAACTTTCTAAATGCGCGCTTCCGATTTCTGATGGCTTCGGCGCAATCGTGGTCCCACCAAGGAATGGGAGTTTTTTTATTCTTACAAAAATTTTTCTTGGGAACTGATTTTTCGGCTGCTGCTCTGATTAGATTGTTAAAGTGTTCGATGTTTGCTTCATTTGATATTAAGTTTCGAGATATTTCAATGAATGCAATTTTGAATTCGTCCCAATTTGCGTTCTTGGTTTGCCAGGTTTTGGTGCAACGATGAGTTTTATTAGTGATAGCCGTATTAGATAAAAGGGATGTTATTATGGGCGTATGATCACTTGAGTGATAATTGTTAAGGTTTTTCCAATCAAGTTTTGTCATAATGTTAGGTGAACAAGCTGTAATATCAATGTGGCTGAAGGTGCCATGTCTGGGGCATAGATAGGTTGGAGAGCCATCATTAAGAACTATAAGATCATTTTCATCCAAGACTTTTAGTACTTGGTGGCCTCTATGATTTGTAGCATCTGATCCCCAGCATGTATTTCTGGCATTGACATCGGAAAAAATAATTTTGGGATTGGGCAAATGATTAACTAAGTTTTGCAGTTCGGTTCGATCTATTATTTCATCTGGTGGTAGGTATAAGGAACACAGAGTTATCTGTGATGGGCAACGAATGGAAACAGCAACTGCCTGTAGGGTAGTGGGACATGTTATTTCCTCACAATATATATCCTCCTTAACAAGAATAGCTACTCCGCCACAAGAAATTTTTCCCGCGTCGTAATCTTTACGAAACGCGAGGTAGCCAGAAATTGAGAGCGAGTGTTTATAAGAGAGCTTCGTTTCTTGGAGACAAATCGCGGATATGTTGTGCTTGTTCAACATTATTTGCAATTCAGTTTTATGTTGAATAAAACTACTTATGTTCCATTGCAAGAATTGCATGGGTAGGGAATAGCAAGAAAGTAATGAAACAAAAGGAGATATGCAGAATTTACAGCAGTATATAACTGAATATATGATCTTATGGTATTCGTAATTCGTAAACGCATGTCACATATACACATAAGTGCGCATACACAAACAAACATAAGATATTCACACATGCATATATTCATAAATATAATGATAACGATGCCCACATGCACATTTATAGTTATTACATTTGTATAAAGACATAAACATAATTTACCTACAGATATGCTCATAAATGGAAGGCGGAAAAAATGATTGAATGATGATTGAAAAATGTAAACAAATTATGGCTTATATTAGTAAATATAACTGAATTTAAAAACTGAAACACAAAATTAATATTGATAGATATAAGAGTAAGGAAAAGAAAGATGATTTGCATTAAAATCTCAGTTAATTACACCGTTTATATTTTGGTTTGGGTCTTGTTTTTGTCAAGTTTTTGTCTAATTTAGTCGTCAACGAATGTTTTATATTATTGGTCTCATGTACTAAAGCTGTAACTGTTTCTTTTGTGAACTGGCATGGGGATGTTTCTCTACTGTTATTAGTAATAGAATCAAAATTATCTTTTACCTGTTGTTTACGTCGGCAAACATTTACATGAAGTTTTTCTTTGGGACCATGTTCAGGTGATGTTTTCGCTAGTTCAATCTCATTATCTTCGACAGAATCGTTGCTTAAACGTACTTGTTGTTCTGTCATTGAGTGTGTTTGGTTTTGTTCGTTGATCTTTTCTGGTGATATTTGCTCAGAAGGGTTAGGTTTTACGTGATTGGTTTGGATAATGGTACTCTCGATCGCGCCTAATCGATTTTCAATTTTTTCAATAGAGGTTATTAATCTTGAAAGCAAATCATTATCCATTTTAGTGTTGTTAATTGATACTGTAGCATATGACTTTTGGTTTTTAAATATTACTTTTCTTTTTGCCTCACCATAGGATATTCTGTCTGTTGCCATATATTTTCTTATTTGTGTTTCTTGTTGGTAAATGGGGCAACTTTTATCCCATACAGGGTGGCTACCACTACAAGCAGAGCAACGAATTTCAGTACACTGAGAGTCGTGCTTCGGTTTAGCACAATTTCCACATATAGGATCTTGATTGCATTCTCTGTGGTATTGGTATTTTTGGCAATTATAGCATCTGTAGGGTGCTGGTATATACGTTTGGATAGGAATTGATAGGTAGTCTATTTTTATTTTACTTGGAAGCGTTGGAACCGAAAACGTTAGTTGAAATAATTTTTTTGTTGTGTTCTTCATTTTTATTCTCTTAATACTGTTTACATGCTGATCCCCTAGCTCGTCTAATATTTCAGCATCAGTAACATGGTCTAAATCAGAACTGAAAAATATACCTCTGCTATAATTTAGAGTCCGGTGGGGGAAAACTGACGCTGGGTATGAGCCTACGCTCTTTATTAGTTTGATTCTGTTAGCCGCATGATCGTTGAGACATTCGATTAAAAGGTTCCCGGAATTACCAAGTTTTCTTATTTTGATGTCTTTAGCTACTTGACTGATAGATTTGTTAGCGTAAATTGGGCTAATATTATTAAAGTTTTTTCCAGTTTCAGAAATACTAATTACATAAAACCTGGGTAATGTTTCATTTATCTTACATAGTTCTATTTCATTATATTCCTGGTCTGCCCATGATTCTATCATTGTTTCGGCTTTGTTGACACTGGATTTACTTTCTTGCATTTTTTCGCTGCTATTTAAGCAATCAGAAGTCAATAAATGTCTTAAATGTTCAGAGCAATTTTTTTTTTTAGTTCATTACTTGGCTAGATCATATGTTTTTTCCTATAGAATATTTAAGCCAAGTAATATGCTCAAATTATTAAGAAAATTATTTCTGAAATTCAACAATTATTTAATATGCCTGAAGTCCACAGCGATAGAGAATTTAAAAATTGCGATACAGATAAACATACATCATTATAAATATATGATGATCGTCTATCTGCAAAACACTTAAAGTGGTAATCTAATTTCTACTAAAAACAAAAGTACTGGAGATATTTAATTTTAATAATCTAGATCTTTTCAAAACTTTTATAAACAGGGAATACATCAATATTATATTACGTTAATAGCGGTGTTTCAATAAAAAATCTGAAAACATCGGTGAATTTATACCATCTAGAAACCTTGAAGACAGAGGTGAGATGATTTTTTAAATTTTTAAATCTGTAACTCATTAAGACGAGAAGGAACATACTTGAAATAAAGAAACAAACAAAGAAAATGGTTAGTGCATGCAAATTATGACATCATAATAATCACAGAAGATAACAATGCAATCGGAAGCCGATAGAGAAATGTAGATAACAAAAAATAGGAAAATCCATGTCCTGGATCAGGATAAAATAAGTAATTTTTTTTCGGATGATTCGTCGTCGGATGATGTCGTTTTTTTTTTCTTTAATTTATCAGGGTTTTTTCTTCTTCTTCTTTTTTTTCACTTATAAGTGAATAAAATAAAAAATTAAGAAAGGTTGCCAAACATGAAAAGGGTTGGCTATGTGGTAAATTCAATTATGTGAAAGTGCAGTTACAAGGATTACGAAAGTCTTAAATAGCAAGATTCGTATGGCACTTTTAATCTCCGCCGATTTCTTGGGATCCGTTCTCTCAAAAATTTGCAGTTAAAAATGAGTTGGCGACAAATGAAAACCATAAAATTGCGACAATGATGCCGCAGTAAAGGGAGTATAATTATAAAAGACAAAGAGCTGAAACAGTTGGCGAAATTCTCGCCGCGGACTAGATAGCTCAAATTAACAACTGGCTCAGAGTCAATTAACAATTTGCCGTCTTTTTAATTACCCCCTCGTCATATAACTAACTCTGTTTTAATCGGTCAATTTGTAATACACCACCTACGAATGCCAATCTACCCCCTTCCTCCCCCGCCAATGGCGTCTCTGGCAATAATGTTTAGATTATTATTTTAATGATGGCTACTTTAGAAAGTTTAATCAAAGAAACGTTCTAACTTTCTATTATTAATGTTCCTAGCATGACAAATAAAATATCAGAGAAAAGAGCAACACGAACAACAACAGAAAAGAACAAAACGAAAATAAACTAGACCTTATTTAAAATTGGATAGGTCATAGTGAATTGTGAGGAGTAGGGTTTACTCAACTTGGGAACTCGCCTAATATTTTGAATAATAAATATTTTTTAAAAAGTTATAATTAAAACTCGGAATTCCGTGCAGTAAAAACTTTAAAACGTGCAAAAACATGGTATAAAAATGTATTGCTTTAAAATCAGGCATTAAATTATTTTTGTGAACAAAAAATAGCTACTTTGGAAAAAAATAAATAGCGGAGAGTAAATTGAAATGGAAACTCAACAAATAGAAAAAATTTAGAATTTATTTTTATAATATTGGTTTTAGTATAGATTTTGGTAAAATCACTGAATTTTGGATCTTTTGTACAATACTAAATAGTACTATTTATAGTGTTCAATATTATCAATATTGATCTATTTTTGAAAAAAATTACGGTAAAAAAATTCAGAACTTGAAATATTTACTTAAAATATTAACAGCAAGATGTGGAATACAGAGTAAAATATTCGCATGTGAGCTGTAATTATATTGGAAATAGGAAGATCTTATAAAGGAAAGATACTACTTAAATTATGGAATCATTGATGCAATATCCGGTGCGTAGGCTTATTTTTAAATCACTCTGGTAACACGCACTACCCCTGTTACCGTTCTAGGGTTAAAAAAAATTAGGTACTTACTTGTGCTACAGTGGGTATCAATTTGTAATTTCCTCTCACATCCAATTTTTTTATCACAAGATTTACAAAACACTACCATCCCTATTGAGTTCAGAATATTTTTCAATCCAGCCCACAGTTTTCGAAGAAACACTTGCTCCAATTTTTGGCATTATTAGTAAAAATATACCCAACAGAAGCTAGTTTGATACTGTCAGAGCTATGAGAATTGAGAAACAAAATGTGAACATCCAGGAACCACTGAGCCCTCAGTTCTTTGAAATTGGAGGTTTGTGTTTGTTTCCATCTTCCAAAATCCTTTATTTTTTCCCTATGATATTCTCATTTATTTTTCCACTATTGTATTGATGTGTTTTAAGAAAATTACAATTTGTAATATTTTTTTCTTCAAAATATCAAATGATGCAATTTCGCGCAATAAAACTTCAAAACGTGCAATTTCGCGCAGTAAACCCCTAAACGTGCAATTCCGTGCAGTATAGTACTCCATTAAAACATCCCATTAGGCTAGATTCGGATAAGTAACTTGAGTTCGCTTCCTGACTTACCAATAAAAAGACGCAATTGCACGGAAATCCGAGCTCTAGTTATAATTATATATCTGACATATAAGTTTTAACCTTGTTTTTCAGTAATTATTTGCTTAAGCCCAAGAGTAGTTGCATAGTTGACAATTTCAATACTCTGCCACTTTTTAATTATTTTTTTCAAATTTATTTTCTAAAATATCGTGATTGTTGAATAAGGAATTTTTAACTTCATTTAAAAATATGTTTGTGTCATTAAGACTGATAAACTTATTTCAAAAATAATAATTATTGAAATTCCAAAAGGTATTGAACCTTTTTCAGTTCTTGTTGATCCCGTTCGTTCATTCCTTATGTTAGTTTATACTATTGCACATCATTCCTCTTTGAGATGAAACAGAATTAAATTTATCCAAAGACCTATCAATGAACCAGGTTTATTAAGCTCAATTTCGGAATCCTACCACGAAAATTCTTCATTAAAATTCCATTAAGATATGAGCAAGAGCCACCCCTATTAGAGCAGCACTTCCACCGATGGGATGTAATTTGATTTCAGTCGTTTATTCTAAATTAATTAATAAGAAAAAATTGATTGGGCGATTATGCAAATGAGAGCACTTCCTTCAGAAGACCTTGCTGGTTGATTGGCATCTGATAATTATATTTCTCGTTCGGGGGTATAGCGATTATGAGGCAGCGACATGTGGTGAGTTTTGCGTTAATTAGAAGGAGATTTCGACACTCAGGTCAACGCGTTATATAAACTTGAAATTCTGAAATTCCAAGATCATTGTATGCAACTTGTTTATCTAAACTCAGGAAATTCAAACTTTCCGTGTTCAAAATGTATCAATTATTGAATACTTATTTCGATATTTTGCATGATATTCTTCAATTCTGATTGTTATCCAATTCAACATAAGTTGTACAACCCACACTATAAATCACCAACCTATCAAACTTCAACCTATATTATAAACCATATATTTATATGAGCCTTCATATTCTCAATGGAATCCTGCTCGAGGTTACCAAAACTTATCTAGAGGACTAAATTAGGGTGTTACAACTATAAGTCTGCAATTAACTACTCTACTGAATGTAGAGAAATATTTTCTAAGTGTACTTTTGCGGTAGTTCAACACCAGTTTCACTCCTCAGCTGTGTCCTGTCGGATTATCTTATTCCACTAGGTGGGCTCATCCATAATCCTTACCTGAAGATCTTGCGGAAGTTCTGTCGATCCTTCTTTCTTGAATTCATTTTTTCACATCTTCTCTCATGAAGAGATCCAGAAGAATACCATCCTTAAGAATACCTCCACCACTTCATGATATGTTGACGTAAAGGTAGTAGTGACCCGCTTCAAACCCTTCCTGACCATTTCTGTAGGATCGGAGGTTATTCTGCAAGTGCATCCAATCAATTCTTATGATTGCCTGAGTGCCTCTAAAGATGTTCTTATGACCCGCATGAGAAGTGAGTAACGCACTAAAAATCTCGACTAACATCGCCTCAGCTAACAAAACATTTCTTAAATAAGCCTACAAGCAAGTAAAAACAAATAAATAAATTCTTCAGTAGATATTGTTTTTAAATGATCCTGAATTACAGAAATTGTTTTTAATTGTTTTTACGAGAGTCTTTGAAATTTACGTTACCAGTTCTATTTGAACTTATTTCTTTTGTTTCGTGGAGTTTAAATCATCCAAAAACAGGATTTTTGTTTATGATATAATTTTACATTGGAATCTACCTTTTTTTACAAGGTACAAAACCATTATGAATTTAAGTTTCCGACATAATTCAACTTTGCAAATCCGAATTGTATACCCTAGGTTTTATTCTTACTTACATTGTACCGGTATTATCTGTAACATGCCCTGCGAAACTGCTTCTTAAATTAGTTGATAGCTATCGAATAAATTAACTAAAAGCTTTCTCTTTTCTTATTTTATCTTATTAACTAACCAGAAATAGGTGGAAATATGTAGACATGATTACGAAGGTCTTAAACACGAAATCAATATTTACTAGCCTGTGGAAAAGAGAAGACAACAATAATTTGCATAATTATAATTTAAAAATAAAATAAATGTATACTATTTTTCTTAATAATAGAGAGAACGCAAATTTAAAAAAAAAAAAAAAAAAAAAAAAAAAAAAGATTTGTAATAAACTGTCTCAAGTTTACAAAATAGAAGTATGAAAACGTTCATTAAAAGGAACAAGAAAAAATCCATCATCTGATTAATCTATTAAATATTCATTGAAGGTAGCAGGAAGCAAAGTATCGAAGGTAAACAGCAAATGCGCTATTTCTGACGGCCACATCGACCGATAGCAAAATATATTTGATTTAATCCCTTACATGATGAGTATACTCGTAGGAAGTATCTATAATCTAGTTTTCAATAGATAAAATTTGTATTACTCGCAGCATTGGGTATCTATAAGTCTTTTTTGCATTCGAAAGCTTTCGCATTTCTTTTTCAAATGGTAATTATAAAGACTCGATTTCAATGCCAATTGAACTAGAGTGATGCAGGAATCGAATTGCTCCACTGATCGATTCGAAACCGTAACACCCAATTTAATGCTTTGCCGATTCCCACCTAACCAACCCATCGGATTCAATTTCCCGTGGATCTTCCCAAATCTAGAGATCCTTTCACTGAAAAAAATAATAGGTTTCAACTGATACTTCTAGATACAGTCATATCAATAGTAAATTAAGTATGTAAAAAAAGATATTATTCTAAATTTAAAACAAAAATATTCTTTAGAAAATGTGAGATCAAAACGTCCTGGTATATAATAGCTCTAGTATTATTATTTTCATTTTTATATAATATAATAATCTATAATGGCATATATCATCGTAGATGGATCCCGATAATGAATAATCCCGATATGTCAACGTTCTATAAATCGAACTGTAGGTAAGTCAAACAATGTTTCACGATCCATTGAAGATCGACTTATCGCGAGTTGAGTATATAACATTATGTATGTATGACATAAGCATGAGAAAACCCAAGAACATAGGAAGGGCATTAAGTTGTCATTTTATACATTGTACACATGTATATGTATTTTTAAACAATCGTAAACAACATTTTAGAACTCATATAAAGAAGGTAGAATGTAAATGCAATGAGAAGGCTGTACGGTTGACTAGCCACGGTAAACTAGAGCTCGCTACTTGCGAAACTGGCCCCGCCCACACATTGCTGCCCTTTATCATAGAGCAGCACTCTTCAGCCGCTTACGTCACCCGCTACCAGTCTACTTCCAATTATATAAGGACTATTTCCACCAGATCGGAGTCCTTTATTCCGACAAACAAAGGGTCCTTGAAGGTCAATGGTCAACCCAAATGGTGGATCAAGCTTGACATCTTAATGGGAATAATTAAACCCTATATCAACTATAAGGGTCATTTTCAGCAATAGTCAGTCGCAATGTCAGTTTTTTCTACTTGTAAAAATAAATAACAGATAGGAGGACAGAAACGGAATACTGAAGGCATGGATAGACCTATTGGTTTCATTTAAGATTTTGGAATTCCTGTGCTTAAAAAGAACGTCCAGCCTCCTGTCCGATCGCTAAGTTACTTCTTTTGAAAACCTGGATCAGTGCTGATGTAAAAATATCGCTATATGGCGATTTTGTAGTTGAGTTCATTGAAATCTCTCCAACATTATAAATTTAGTTGTTCCAAAACTGAAGTCCGGCATTTAAATATTTCGATTGATTTTATATATTTTCGTGCATCCTGTACTGATACTACTACATTAAATTTACACTAATTTAATTACTGCCCAAGAGCGAACCATTAACCCGCCGTTGGTCGCGTTGTGAGCATTTTGCTCACACTTGCCGAAAATCTTGTGTATTTCGCTTATTTCTTTTTATTTAATTCTGAAATTTTTTCTATTTGTCATTTATACATTAACTCACTTTAGGAAGTTGTTTTTGAGGAAAAAAAATTGCCGCGCTAAGCCCTAATAAAACGTTTTGTTCGAAAAAACGGGAGCGTGAGCAAAATGCTCACAGCGCGACCATCCGTGACACAGAACTGAGCCAACGTGTGGGCCGCTCTGAGACCTGCACGGACTTGCTCATCTCCGCCATATCTTGTCAGTACACCTTGGTATTTCTTTGATAAAATATCGTAACTGTTCTGTTTGTTAGTTTAGTTCGGAAAATGAGTGGAACAAGACGTGCTACGAAGATATTACGGCTTTTGGAGGATCGTCCGAAAGAAAAAAATGACTAAGTATTTTCGTCTCTTCTTTTAGATTTTTTAGTAAAATCTTAGATTCGTTAATATATGTTTGAGTAAAATGGGGTATTTCGTTTTTAGATTGTTATTCGTTATTGTTTACATTATATTCTTCTGATTCCACGGTACCAACTTTACGTTTTTTTTATATTTTCATAATTTTTTATCAACTAAAAATTTCCTATTTTTCTTATTCTTATTTTGGTTAATGTATGCTACTGCACTTTTCTTACAATAACTACTTCTTTTTTAACTAAAAATCGTGTTAAAAAGCATTTTATTCTTGTTTACTCTCTTCTAATCATTCCCCTCCAACAAATAAATTATAATAAATACATTAAACTGATGAAAACACCTTAAATAGATTAATAATTTAATGATAAATATATTCTAAATTAAAAGAAACAAAAATATGGCGAAGAATGCTGCTTAAAAATAATAGAATCTCCAAAAACTGAGGTGTGAGCAATTTGCTCACGCGCGACCAACGGTGTCACACGGAGGGGCGCGACCAGCGCCGGGTTAATATTTGTTTTGTATTTAAATGTACTTGTTCTGTAATACAATAACAATAATATACATTTTTATTTTTGCTCTGTTTACTATAACTAAATTATTAGATTAGTAAGGGGTCGAGGTCACTCTGTGCAGTGCGACTAAGACCTCAAGACAAAGAACTGACATACCACAGTGAGAAATGAACGGATCGTGTAATAACAAATCTTCTTCGAACTGAATCTTTAACTGAACTTTCATTTTTATACTTATTTATACTTATATATATAAAGAACTTCCAGATGGAAATCTGGTATAAATAATATAAGAACTGATATTGTCCCTAGCCAGACGATGAACACAGAAGAGAGCGGGCAGCTCAATGGTAATGCACTGAACTGCTCTGCTCAAGTTTTCCTGAGTTTGAATCTGGCTGGACAGAATACCTTTAATATTCTGCCAAAGGTGTTCTGTGGGGGCGAGGGACCCTCCTTTGGCAAACCCAGCATCTCTATTGTAGGTACTATTATTGAATAATTAAGGTGGGAAATATGGTGGATAAACGTGATCAGGGTAGAATCCCTTCTTGCAAAATCGCTCACTTGGGCAAGAATAGTGCAGTTTAATACCTTACGCAGTACTGAACCCAAGAACCTTCTTATAGAGGCGAGGAAATTAATTATTATGTAACACTATTCCCAACAAATTTTCTGAATCCAAACTGTTTGTGAGACAAAAACTCAATACTTACATATTTAGATTACCACAATACAAACCATAGGACAAACTCCTTACAGTTATACGCCAAAATATTCAAAATAATTTCAAACTTATCAACCGAATAATAATGACTATTAACAAATGAGCCTTGGAACATTATCAAAAAAAAAAAAAAAAAAAAAAAAAAAAGTACATACCGACCTCTACCTGTCCGTAGTCCAAACAAAATTGAATATCGTCTAGAACAATTTTATACTAATTTAACAAATCTAAATGGGCATATCAACAACTTAAGTAGGTACAGATACACATGTCTACGGCTGTCATACCCCAGAATTCGAAAAAGTGCTATATACATATTATCCATCATTATGCTTCCAAGGTTATTGAATCGAGCCAGGGAAAAAAGTCCCTTCACCATCCCCTACGTGTCAATATTTCTGACAATCTTAAGGTTATTCGCAATATATCAACAGCAATTGACAGTTCCAAAAATATGTTTAATGAAAGAAAAAAAAACATAAATGTCAGTTAAAAGAATTTCATTACGTCTGAAAGTTAATATAAAAAGCTAATGGTTAAACATATACAATATTGGCGACATTTCAAAGGACGGCTCTGCTGCGGGTTACGAAATCGTATCGGACCGTGTCTCATGAGGCGGTGCAGGTCCTGGCAGGTGGGGTTCCTCTCGACCTCATCCTGCGGGAAGACAAATTAAAACGGGATTTCAAAACTCAAGGCTCAGCTGGTCTTCCGGAAAATATCCGGGCAAGGGTAGAAGAAGACCCTGGAAAATGGAAAAAGATCATCCGGGAGGACACTACCGAAGAGTGGAACCAGCGGTGGGCAGCAACCACGAAAGGGTCTACCTTGAAAAAGTACTTTCCTACTGTGCGGGGACGTCTGGAAGCAAAGTGGGTCCTCCCGGACTATTGGATTTCGCAATTCCTCACTGGGCAGGGGGCCTTTCGTGCTAAACTCCATAGCTTTGGAAAGGATATAGATCCCCTGTGCCCAGCATGCGGAGTACCGGAGACGGCTGAGCATGTCGTTTTGAATTGCACCGCCTTTGAGGTACTGAGGTCCAAGCTCATCAGGGATACTGGGCTCCACGTCCTGGGGGAGAACCAGTTCCCTGAGTTAATGACAGAGCGGAACTTCCCGTACTACAAACAGTTTGTTTACGGGTGGAAAGAAGCCGTCGGACTGGACGTTTTCAATCTTGGAAGAAGGGGACCACCACCTGGAAGACCTCCCGACAGAGTGCAAGGATAGACCAGACAGAAGTACCGTTGGATAGAAGGCAGCAGTCTTCAAACGAATGAAGATCCTGAATTGAGAGAAAAATCAAAATGAAGTTTTTTTAGGCAAGGTAAAAACGCTAACTAGTGTTTGTATCTTGCCAAAACCCGTGTTGCTGAAAGGCAAGGTAGGGAGGACATAAAAAATAAAAATAAATAAATAAATAAAATATACAATATTGAATGTTATAGTATATCAACTAACATTAATTAAATATTTTGGTTTTCACTTAATTCCCCAACAATAGAGTCCTTTTCAGGCACACTGATTGGGGAAAAGCAGGTTTTCAGGATATATTAAAATTAACCACAATCCCAATACTTTGCATTAAAAATACAAAAGAAGTTGCAAATGAAGATGCTAATGTTGTCGATGCCTTCATTATAAATTAGTAAAGTATAAATCGTTACCATGTTCCAGGCACCATGTTATTGGTACAGTTGTCCGAAATCTAGTTCTTTACCATGGTCCATTAGGTTTAATAGTAAAATACTTAACTAAATTGCAATGAACTATTTGAAATCCAGGCTTCTATAGTCCAATTGCTATTTTATTAACTTCACATTCTGTCATAATACTATACCTTTTCTGACTAAAAAATGTTTAAATTTAAGCTTTGCACCTGCACCACTAAAACCCAAGAAGGGTCTCGCTTTCACTATTATGTAAGGTAGTACTATTTCTTTACCATGATCACGCTCAACCGGCAAAGTTAAGCATAAACATTCCCAAATAATATGTTCGAAAGAACTGAAGGTTTATCTAACAATTCACAAATCAGTAATTACGGTGACTATTTAAATGCCATAAAACGCATTGTCCTCACTGAACTGATCTGAAGTGGTCGATGACAATGGTCTACCGCATAGGTTTCCACAGAGTGTGCTATGTGGTTTGCGGTAAAGATGCGAGGTTAGCAGGTTAGGCGTATTTCATTGTAATCTCCATTCTTTGATAACTGGTCAGCTGCTTCATTATAAGTTTCCTTTACGATGCTTATAATTAAAAATTTGGTGTGTTACACAACTCTCACTCACCCCCTGCCCTTATTTTGACATATTTTTTTTTAAAAGCGTAAGTGCCTTGGAAAGGTAACACATACTCGTAAAACTTTTTCCACAATAATACATTATTTAAAAAAAAAATTCAAATGTTAAGTAGTTATTATTTAACAGTATACTGATGTCAGTTCTTCATAATATCCTTCATAAATTGGCTTAACTAAAACTCTAGAGTTGGCTCCATTGACTCATGAGACTCCATCAACGGGGATTCGCTTAAAAGTAAAAATGATTTTTTTTTTTTTTTTTTAATTTTTATTAAGATTTTAGAAATAAAATTTTTAGGCTATAATAGTTGAACTGTACATTGTGTACTTCAATACCTAATCACTCACTTTTGTGATAGTCAGTTCACGTAAACACAAATTTTCGCTAATTAATAGATCATTTGGAATCAGTGGACCCTAAAACATTTAGGTTGTTTGAAAGCCTCTAAAATGTCCAAACGTTTAACAATCGCAAACGAAACAGATGTTTATTTCTGCTACATTTTAAGAGTTCTAGAAATGCTTCGAACGGTTAATGTCATGTATTAGTATGTGATCATATGTTTGGAATGTTCCACGCCTTTCTGGGTGGGCAGATATCGGACTAAATATAAGAAGCGATCAATTAGTGTCTTAGACTTGCGTTGAACAGTGAATCATACAGTTACTTTTGAATCACTGCTATTTAATTTTTTTGTAACGTTGTTACTAATTTCAATTTAAATTGATTGTATGACATATTTTTACGTCAGTATAATTATTTCAACCAACCTTGTATTACAAAATATTATACATTATTTGGTCGTAAAATATCTTTATTAATAAAATTTAAAATTATAAATTATTTTAAATAATTTATTTTTGAAGAGAAAAGATTTGGCTCCCCCGGGAATCGAACCCGGGTCTTCCGCGTGACATGCGCGGTATGCTATCCATTACACCACGGAGTCGCTTCCAAACGGTGCCAAATCCTTCCTCTTCACTGACACCTCTCCCACGATCTCGCAAGTTTTGCGAGTATTTACGAGAGATGGACAATTTTTGTCCAATTTTGGGCATCTCTTGACGTTCGTGAATTTTTTAAAATGATTTTATATTAATTGAACCATTAATTTGAAGTTTCTTTTTTTATTTTTTGGCACTCCAAGGCTTTCACTGAAGCCCTATACTGCTCTTACTAACACCCATGGCACTGGGTGATACTTCTCCTACGAAAGAAAAGCACCACCCAGGGCGGGACTCGAACCCGCAGCTCCGGCATGGGAGTACGGCGCTTTACCGCACAGCCACACCGGGCCCCTAATTTATTATTGAAGAGAAAAGATTTGGCTCCGGCGGGAATCGAACCCGGGTCTTCCGCGTGACATGCGCGGTAGGCTATCCATTACACCACGGAGTCGCTTCCAAACGGTGCCAAATCCTTTCTCTTCAATGGGAGATGTGTCAGTGAAGAGGAAGGATTTGGCACCGTTTGGAAGCGACTCCGTGGTGTAATGGATAGCATACCGCGCATATCACGCGGAAGACCCGGGTTCGATTTCCGGCGGAGCCAAATCTTTTCTCTTCAAAAATAAATTATTTAAAATAATTGAAGATTGGTGAAATACTTCTTCCAAATTTCTTTTATTAAAAATTTATAATATATACATTAATTTGCCGACGTTTCGGACTATTCGTCCCTCTTCAAGGCAAATTTCTTCTGCCAATAACAAGTAATCCTACACCTGACAATTTTTGGTGGCTAGGTCCATCTATTTCTATATTACAATTATATCCCATTACTTAAGTAAATTGGTCATTTTTTATAAAATTATATATATATTCACATGCTACCACTTTTTTCTACAATATTCTTATCACACTATTAGTGTATTTAAGATTACATAGTATTATTTAAAATATTTTAAAAATAGGTGGTTTCTCAATATTCGCAATAATGGTTAAATTAATATAAAATAAAATTATAAATATAATTAGTTATTTTATTAATAATAATTAATAGGACTTTGTTGTAAGTATAAAACTTCAAACTAATTTTGTTTTGATGTTGTATAAGTAACATTAAAAGAAAAAATCATTATGTTAGATATCTTAACATAAATTCCAACTGAATTTTTACTACTTGTTAAACACAAAATGTCGAAAATACTAGCCTAATTTTGTTTCTGATGACCTCTTTCTGGTAATTTGTATCATATTTCAAACACGAACCGTCTTGGAAGCATATATTTGACCACGTTTAGGTTACCATTCTATTGAGCTACCTAATTCAGTTAGCCCAATAACTAATTTCCGTCGGAATTGAGTGGTGCAAGAATTTATCTATACCAAGACGTGAAATGAAAAAAAAAATATATGGATTCGAACGTTTGTTTCTCCCATGTTTTGAGGAAACATCAGTCAAAAAAAACAGAAGGAGCAAATAGAAGCAATTTGGAGAAGTGGAGCGTTGCAGAGATGATGACCCCTCCAACAGGTGAGGCCCGCAGACGATCCATTTCTTGACAAATGAGGCAAAACTCCATCTGCGGAGGTGAAAGGTCCACTGCTCTAGAAAGCCCAAAACCTTAATGATGGATCGACTCCCGAGGGGATCTTTAATCGCCGCTCCGCCGACCCATCGGCATTCCTCAAGGTCCTTTAGGCAAATACCTACCGATCTCCGGGAGTCATTGATGGATCGCCCAATGATCTCCGGTGCGAAGATGATACGGTACTCCCCTTCGGCCGACTAGAAAGCTATTCGAATACAGGCAGGCCATATCTTAAAGCCCATATACATGTATAATATTTCATGCTTTTCATCGTTATGAATATTTGCCTGTATATGTGTTATATTTTTTTTTTCACCTATATATAATAATGAAGTTGGGAGTTGTTTTTTTTTTGTTCAATCTCAGGTTTGAGCTAGAAACCTAGTTACGAACTCGACCAAAGATATCATTTTTATTACAAAATAAATCAGTCATATTTTCCGTTAAATGCTTTTACTTTCAACACCTATGAATGAAATATTTCAATCGTAAGGAAAAGTATTGCAATCGTAAAAAAAATTAGATTTTCCTTTTTCAATGGAAGTTAGTTGGTAAACTGTGTTGCATGCATCGCACCCGATTTTTACATATACTAAGCAATGCTTAAAGTCTTTTCATTATAAAAAAAGGTTTTCAAATTGATTTCTTATATACGATAATCATTCTTATACCTAATAACCAACTTGTAAGAAAACAGCATAAGGTCAAATGGCCACGGTAGTAAATTCCATACACATACATCTAACAGAAATAAATCAACTAAAACGAGAGGAATTTTAAACAGTGAACTGAAGGAAAAAAAAAAAAGCTGGAAGGCAAACTAAGCACAGCATGATTTATAGTAGATACTAATGCAAACCTATTAAAATTTGTCGTTAATTACGAGTATATGCCTTATTTTATGAAACAGGTATCTTTAATTATTACTGGCTTACTTATGTTTAACATAAATTCTTATTATGGAGTTTAACAACAATCAATGCTAACATTCCTGAGAGTATAATTTAAAATTTTGCATTAAGAAGAGCAAAGTTTTCTGAACTCTGAGCAATTAAACATATTATTTCCTTTACTTATACAGACAGCTTAGTGAACGTTTAGCAAATTGCTATTGACGTTGATAAATAATTCAATTTAAAACAACATTGTTAAAATTAATTAAATTGCGTTGCTGCAGACCACGAATTCGCTGATTGTCACCGATAGCTGACAGGTGCGAATCAATATATGAAGAGAGAAAAAACAAATTAAATAAAAAATGAAGTTATTATAGTTGAAATTTGATCATTTATTATATTTAGGCAATTAATTTATAATTTTTAAACAATTTGATTAGAATCTCTGCATGTTACACCGTTTTATAATGTTAATATTCAGTGGGGAGGGGGGTGCAGTGTAATGCCGTGAAAGGGTGACTGTAAGAGAGTAATATGTAGTAATTTATTTTTTGTTAAATATGTGCAATAATTCATTGATATGCATGCTGTGTGTTATACCAAACCAATGTATTCGAGCCGCGCTGCTTTTTTGTTAAAATTTTAAGCATTTCTCTCTTACTGATTTTATTTGGAGACGGATTTTTTAATTTTACTTCATTTGATGTTGATTATCAACTAAAATTATAATTTATTTTGAAGAGAATAATCAGTGGCTAATATTTATTTTTTTCTAAATAAAAAATACTCGAAGTACATATGCCGTTAAAAAAGAAAAAAAAGTTTCCATTATTCAGAAAATAAAACTATATCAAGTGATCCTGGTGTTTTAATGTTAAAGCTTGACTTTCTTATAAATATAATCCAATCATTTTTTTTATCTCTTTATCTGTAATCGAACTCATTAGCAACAAATATATAAATCTCTGCCTCTTTAATGAAATAATCAATTTTCCCCCTTAAAAAAATCATTTATCAGATGATTAGAAATTAATGTCTGTTGGATTGATCTCGTTTACCTTCAGGCATTAGCAACGTTCTTCGGTGGCATGGGGTTCTTAGCTAAATGGTACGTTTATATATGCCCCGGATATCGATCTACGTCTTGCTTTCGCCATTAAATTAATTGCAAAGGAATAACAGTCAATTAATAAATATTATTTACTCAAATCATGGCTTGTAAGTTCGTTATAAATTAAGCTTTAAATTAATTAAAAAATAATTTATAGCACATATCACAAGGAGGATCAATGCACAACGTTTAGGATAGGAAATGGTTTGAATATCAATTCGGTTCAGATTACCTCTAAGCCAAAATTTTTAAGACGACTAATCAAAATTTGCTGATTCGAGGGTCTTTTTTTCGACGTCTTTTTTTCTTAACTTCAGGCTCTATAATAAATGCTTGGCACACTTCCTGGTTGTCTTCTAATCGAAGTAGGATAAGGAGGATCATTTTTATGAAGACAAGGAGATCTGTGATGGAGAGTGTGATCAGAAAATTCTTGCGTGTATTTCATGATGTCCAGCGCTTAAATCATAAGGTATCATCTTGAAATTTGTATGATATAAAGCAGAAAACGACAACTAAGATTTCTAGACTTTTTTGGAACCACATGTTCTGGATGTGAAGAGAATGTACTGGGCCTTTCTGGAATGTTAGATTCCGGAGTGAATATAAGAAGCAATGGAGTAGGGGCTTGGTCTTGCCTCCAACTTCGAAGTATATAGATAGTTTTAGGTCACTGTTTTTCATTACTAGTTACTGTTTTGTAACGTCGTAATAGTTTGAGTTTTAAATGTTTTTGTAGCATTTTTGTTTTATAATTTTATGGGAACAATAGTATTGCAACACCAATGCGTAATTAAAATAGCATTGGAGTTGCAAGCACCCCTCACTTCCTAAAGATCTGATTCTCGGGGATGGGGGTTTCTTTTTATGGTAAACATATGTGTGATTCTGCAGCAATTTACCGCTCTAAATCACTTAAATGGAAAGAGCCTCTTATTGGATAAATTGGACAACTTGGTTTTCAAATCATTTCCAAAAGATATATACTTTTTTTTTTTTTTTTTTGTAGTGAAAAACCTCTACAAAGCTATTTTAATTACGCATTGGTGCTGCAAGCACCCTTCACTTCCTAAAGATCTGATTCTCGGGGATGGGGGTTTCTTTTTATGGTAAACATATGTGTGATTCTGCAGCAATCTACCGCTCTAAATCACTTAACTGGAAAGAGCCTCTTATTGGATAAATTGGACAACTTGGTTTTTAAATCATTTCCAAAAGATATATACTTTTTTTTTTGTAGTGAAAAACCACGTTTATCTTTAAAAGCAGCATACGCCAATCTAATAAATGCACTCTGAATTAAGTAGGGGAGGAGTGCATTAATTCATATTTAGTTCTTCGAACCAAGGAAAGCTCTTGCATAAAAATATATTACTTTAGACCGTTCGAGAAAAAAAATGTAATACTAATTGCTCTTAAACGGAGCCTCTTATTGGATAATGACGACTTGGTTTTTAAATCATTTCCAAAAGATATATACTTTTTTTTTGTAGTGAAAAACCACGCTTATCTTTAAAAGCAGCATACAGCCTAATAGCAGCCAGTCTAATAGATGCACTCCGAATTAAGTAGGGGAGGAGTGCATTAATTCCATATTTAGTTCTTCGAAACAAGGAAAGCTCTTACATAAAAATATATTACTATACACCGGCTCGAGAAAAAAAAATGTAATATTAATTGCTCTTAAACACATTTTAAATTAAATATTAAGTGATAAAAAAAAAGTACCAATTTAATTCAACAACGACACTTGTAATGAATGGGCCACATTTGTCTATGCCATGCTATGCAACGATGTGGAGCATTTTTTAGTTTATTTTGTTTCTTTAATTTTTTGGAAATATAGAAAAATTGGTATATTTATTATGGAGAGTACATTAGAAAGCGGTAGATGGGTTCCGTTATAATAAATTATATCTGGACCGCTTCTTGAAATTATTGGGCTCCGTAGGCTGCGGGCTGTCGTGACCCGTTCAGCGGGGGGCGGCAGGGCTCCTTCATAACTAAAATTAGAGCTCTTTACCAAATCCTAAATATTATTGAGATCAACAAACATATTTCAGGCCTATCGCAATTTAACTTTTATATATTCGCAGTATAAAAAGTGCTGAAGTTAACTATTACCCAGCGCTTCTTTAGAAACCTATCTCGTTTTACGATTTTATATATGAACCAAAATATTATTTAAAACAATTTATTTGTTTTCACAAAACAGATGCATTGCGTAGTGGATGAAAGTTAAGTCTAATAATTTTGCTTGCTAAGTGGTCGGGCAGCCTGCTGTTATACTGGCAATATTTCATTCTTTTTAGTATTATTTGGAGAGGACTCCACGCTTAGCAGCAGAAAGTAGATGAAGCTGAGATTCCCAAATTTTTTTTAAATTATAGCTTGCACAATCAATTATATGGGCATATGAAAAAAAATTATGGAATTGTTTTAATTTTTTTGACATCATGGATAACCAAAATAATAATAATAATCTTTATTTGTCGGAATGTTTACATCAACATAAAAAAAATAACGTATCATTAATTAACTATTAATGAATAAATCATTCAGAACTCCCCCAAGAAAGATAACTTGCGTTAGGGTAGAAGCTCGGAATACAAGCTTTTGTATTGTCACATACAAAATCAACAATATTAGAATTATAGATTGTGCTGTAGCGAAATAATATTAATGCTAGACAAATTATAAACTTTTTAAGTATAAATTGAAGCGTGGAAATGCATAAGGGTATAAGTGCCTTAGAAAATTCTTACAGAAATGATGTGACTTATACCCTCTAGGGTGAACTTTCAGTGCTTACACCCATGCTATCTTTCATAAGTTCAATGACTTACTAACAACAAAACATTACTTATAACCATTTCTGAAGAATGGCTTTGGCACATATGAAAATATGGCAAAAAAAACTTTGTTTTATTTTTTCGGCACTTAGACCCTTATGCATTTCCACGCTTCAATTATAAAAATTTTGAATATAAATCAAACACTATTCTGATGAAAAGGGACATATGGCCTCCTCCCAAAAATTATTTGAAAAACATAAATCGGAATTATTAATATTTTCAAAATTAATTAATTTTCAAAATTGACCCCAGAGAAGACAGAAGACTAGAAATAGAACAACTCCCACCACACCTAGTGGTGTTTTGGACTTTATTTTTTGTTTTATTATTTTTTCTTTATTATTTGTGAGAACAAAAAAAAATATTAACATCAATACAGGTAGTATGTCTTAGGGCATGAAATCTGAAATATTTCAGATTCATTTTTTATCGTTTTTAGCCTATTTAAAAATTCTATAGCTATTACTGTATGTAGTCTCGTATGATTTTAGTGCATAATTTGAAACATTAACAAATAATTGTAGCTATACCCAAATATTTTTCTTTTTTAATCTTATTTTCTTATAAGGAATTGATATTTCCCTTTGGCAATAGAATCGTCCAGGTCATAATGGTATAAACCGGCCCACATATTTCCCCTAGCCCGCCTTTAAAATTTTAGAAAAAGCCTCTTACATACTTTTTTTAATTTATTTTTTTTAAAGTAATTATAGTAGATATAGAAAGTAATAATACATTCTGCCACCATAATTTATATAAGCTCTCTATATTTAAACATACTATATATACTAGTAATAAAAATGAAATAAAATTACAGTCTCATATTCTCACATATTAACGTACTATTGAATGCGTTCCATCAGCTCAAAATGAGACAGAATGTAATCATACCAATAAAGAGTTTTATTCTAAAAAAAAAAAATAACGTACTATACGTTAACGAATACTCATGAGGCACAATATATCACTGTTCTAACCATTATTTTTAATAGACTGGTAGGATCAATCCTGTCCTGCTTTTTAAATACTTTTTTATTTGGTCACTCATTATTTTCAGTTGAATTTCGGTTCTTATACCCCGCTAGCCAAGCTTACTTGTTACCCAAGATAAACAAATTTAATCAGGTTTCCAAACGATTAATTTCGAGCCACGTTTCACTGGACGAAGTGGAAGAATTTCATGCACGATTTGCATATTAATTTGAAAATTATTAATTCAACAGAAGCGAAACGCCTTCAATCTAATAGATGCAACCCGCATCGTTCGAACAGAGACCTACCATTGCTCTGCCTACTGGTGGGTGGGACTGGATCTGGGTGAGTATTGAATGATGAGGAACTACCTTTTGTAATTGTCAAAGGTGCAAAAAAAACGTATGCATCTGTGAAAAATCAAATTATCCACCAAAGTCTTAAATTGTTACCCATGTGTTTTAACTAAATAATACAATTTGTTTGATAGTTGTGAACTTCATAAGTTCCAAAAATTCTGCTGTCAAATTAAAAGATACTGTTGTTACAAGTAAAAATAATTTGCAAAAATTCTTTTTTTAAAATGCTCCTGAATTCGGTAAATTGGTTGGTTGGTTGTTTGTTATTTAGGGGCAAAGAAACATCTTTGGTTATTTATGCCCGGTTGTACTGTACATTTTAATTTTTTATTGAAGTTTTGTTTATTTTACTTGCCAATTTCGCTCTTTACAATTTAGTGTTATAGTAACAATGTTGTGTAGTGTGTGGTTACATTTTTGATAGCATAACTTGTTAATTTTGTGTAAATATATTTACTGCCACAAGGAAAACAGTGGCAGATTAAGAAATTATTCTAAGTTTACAAGTCATAAATTTACTTATTTAGATTGTATTTTTTTTTATTTTTATTATTTTTTTTCCTTGACTTATTCAAATTTTATCGTTTTTAACAATTATTACTTTTTTTGCCTATTTTAGTCGTTTTTTTTCTAATTTGTCTTAGGATTCGGTACAACGAATTTTAATGCGAGCTAATCTAGCAGGGGAACCAAGGCCTGTCTTTAATGTATCATATACATACATTTTTACCATTATTTTATAAACATTTAAAATTCAAAGTTACAATATAATCGGTTGTTTGAGATAACCGACATATCCACAAACTGGAATTTTTGGAAAAACGAAAAAAACATTTCTACTTCGCACTCCGAAATTCTCATCAATTGAAGTTTTATCTTTCGACATATTTACGATGTTATAAATGAGAATGGGAATATAATTATATTTATATTTTATTATTATTATATTTCTCACCGTTAAAGGGTGCACAAATATATTTTTTTGTATTGTAATTTTCGTCTGTCAACAAACCTTGACAATCAGCCAATGCTTCTGGACCAAGGAAGTGCGAAGATCCCCTGCTTCATATCCAACGAGGAACTTATCCTAAACATGAAAATATTTAAGACGGAAAAATACTTTTTTGTGAGTGGCCGGTTTCTCAAAAAGCTGATTCAATTATGACAATAATTTTTTCATTTACCAGTTAGTTTCTTAAAATGAAATAATTTCTAATTGCTACCGAACCATTAAATTTATATTTCATCCGATTCTTACAATTCGGAACTATTTGCGAAATCGTTAGGTATGATATCATTCATACAGATATTTGCTTAATCCATCCATCATTGCTTCATTATAAACTATAGAACCATCTGAAATCCTTAGTTTTCAACCTAGCAACTTCTATTACCAGCATTTCTTCAAATATTTTCCACAAAGTTGGGTTCGTACTCGTAGTATTCTGGTAAGGAATAAGTAGCAGATTTTTTTTTTTTTTTTTTTTTTATAATTTCCCAACTGAAAATATTGCATTACACAATAAGCCTTTTCATAGGCTTCTGTTGTTTGAGATGCATTCAGTCATTATTCACTGACACCCTGATTGTAGATTAGAACTGGAGTAATTTACATCACATATATTCGAAGCCCACATTGCAACTATCTACTGGTAACGGAGAAAGGAATGTAAAGAAGGATTTTCAGTATCGTTATTGAAATCGCTAGGTACTTACTAAGATACGCATTATTATTGAAGTGCTCCAGTAACGAACCTGTTGTCACGTCATTGATATAGTTTCTTGTATAAGTGTTGAAAATCTTGCGCGCATTCTGATCAACTGCTTCACGGAGCTGAAGGGTCCGGGAGGAGGAAATGTTACCGACCTCAGCCGTCTAGTCGATACCGCTTCAATTACTGTGATTAAAAATAAGGCAGAGGATAATTGGTAGAGTTGGGTACACGATAAGGCTTCTCGGGGGACATAAATAAAGCGGTGCTATTGTAAATCAAAGCGCTGGCAAATGGCACCGCGGATTAAACAGTGAAACAGGACATTATACGATGTAAACATAAGGGCCACCAGATAGCCATCTACCAGCCTCACTTCTGTCTCCTCCCGTCCTGTCTTCCCTGATTGGCGGAAACTCTCCTATTGCTATATTGTGTGCTAATTTACAAAGTCGTCCATAAATAATTCTGTCAATATATCTGTAGAAGATCATTAGCTCCATTTCTTTGAAAGTTGCAATATAATCACCTAACATTAATTGTTAAAAACTAGTAGGTCCATGCATAAATATTTAGCATAGGAATACTACCATTTGACAGATATTGAAATGATCAAATAATCGAAATTCAACAGTCTATGAATGTGCTCATGTATGAACTCATGTATGTATGCTTTGAATGATAGTCCGATTTATTTATTTTTTCTTGATTAAGTCGGTAATTGTGAAACCTTTAAAATTATCCATAAATCCAATAATTTCTAAAAAAAATTTATTTTAAATTTTTCTCCAGCTTTTTTTTAAGGTTAAAGCTGGGTAGTAGTTTATGCACTGAGCTGCAGAGCTGTTTTCAGCTCAAACTTTGCTTGGCATGATATCTTTATTATTCTGTGACAGATCGTTTCTGTGGTCGAGAGAAACTCCCACCCCCCTCCCCATTGGCAAACCCAGACTCTATGAAAGGGGTTCTCTTAATTGAAAAAATAAGGGGGGAATCTGGTGGTTGAGCGTGGTCACAAGCGCTAATGAAGAAACAGTACTTCGTTACATAGTACTGAACCAAAGACCCTTCTTTGGTTGTAGTGGTACCGGTTTTATTTCTATATTTTTCTTTTATAGTAGAAGATATAATACATAAATTTTTTTCACTCATGGGATTCGAAGAAGGATTTAGGAAGATTTGGCATAAATATTACTAATCTATCGTAAAATATCATTTGGTGACACAACACGTTTCGAATTCTTGTATTTGATAATTCAGCATAGTTTCATTGGTGCTTCATCTAAACGATAAGTAGTTCCATCTTGGAATTAGTACAAGTAACGTTTCCCTCCTAAGCGCACAAAGATGGAGAAAGGTTTAAACCCGGAATCACGCGAAACATATATTAGGTGCTGGGTCTAATGTGCCCTGGAGTCGATTTGGAACTTCTAAGAAGGCGCTTTGACCCCTCCCATTGACCACTTTCCACGCCGGCTTTCTATATTCGGTTAGTTCTTCAAGTGTACGCGGGTGTCTAGTCCGCGATAGGCTTAAGGCAAGATTAACATGGAGAAGAACCCTAACGGAGGGACTTGTCTGCTTCAGCCAGACGAACAATATTAGTGAAAAAATGAAATGTGATAGATTTCTTATAGAACATAAAACTATATTATGAGCACAGGTTAAAGCCCACAGAGTAAGTTAAAACTAATAAAGAATAATGTGAAGCCCAATATTACCTCCAGCCGTTGATGCCGTGCACATCAGGTCATACAAGCACGATTAAGAGTATGACCAATCAGAGTCACAAAGAAACAAAAACATATTGACGATAGGCAATACTTCAGAAGTTTTCATCTCCACCTCACTCCAACTTAATGGGATATAAATCAAATAAGCTCTGATCAAAACACAAAAATATAGATCTATTCTTTCTTTTTTTCATTAATTTTACGAATAGATATCGGAAAAATGTAATTGAATTTACAAGGTAGAGCTGGGACAGATTAAATAAAAAGAAAAAAATAAATAGATTTAAATAACTAAAAATATTGTGGCGTTGATGACTGCTGAAGTTTAACATCAGTAAAAATAGAACTAACGGATGAACATTTGGTTACTCAGTACCAAATACTATTTTTTCAAAATTTGGTCTAAAAGTAATTAAAGCTGTGAGTATCTCTTTTCATTGAAATCTGCCTAGCAGGTATTATCATTTAATAAACCCATTATATATTATATATAATTATTATAACACCAAGAAGACTGATATTCGATGCTGAAAAGGAGTTGGATCATGGATCTAATCGCTTAAAAAGGAACCATTATCAATAATATTGCATTGTTAGGAAGAATTTTCTGACTATGTTACAAAAACCGAGCAAACGAAAAAAAATATATAAATTTTATTTGCATAGGGTAATAGGAAAAACACTTCCAGGCACATAATCTATTCCCATAAGCAATTTCATTCTTCATGGAATAAAAAAGATCTTTTTTTTTAGTTATTTTGTTAGTTGCCCACTTTTACCTAATTATTTTAAGTAAATATAACAATTAAGACCAAGTAGAAATATGAGAATCACACAAAAGTATGGGAGGAATTAATAATTTATAGTCTTGAAAATAGGCGAGATAGTCCGAAACGTTGAAGATGTAGAATCTTATCCACTAAAAATGATTTTAAAACAATTTAAACTTTTCGATCCGGAAATTGCTTTGCAATAAGCCAATTTCGTGGGCTGCTTTGACAGCGTTCTGAGGAGTTAGCTTAGTTGGTCCCTTGGCCACCGCCTTCGTAGTAGTCGGGGTGGGCTGTACGGTTTTTTAAATTTTGTCAGTGGGTTATTGTTATAAACCAGACTTTGGTGAAAGTTAGCGTAACTATCTTTAGCTGTTCCAAAACCAGTTGTAATATATAAGTTCGTGTGCATAATATCGTTGCTGATATTGAATGGCGCGTCGACTATTTTCGAAACACTTTAAACGACTGAAAGGACTGAATTTTTAGAACTTTGGATTTTTAGCAGAAATTCACAGTTCTACACCGTAAAACCGGTCCATATCGGTTTTAAAAGAACTTTATACAAAGTTAGTATGTTAGCTAGAAATGATTGCATCGTTCATCATGTTAGTCGGAAATGGAACGTCTCAGAAAGACCTATATCATTCCAAAACATGAATGTACGACGATGTAGATTAAGGATGGAAAATAAAAAGGGTTAAATTTAGTCAAAAACAAATTATACAAAAATAATAATATTATAAACCAACTTGAAAGTAATTTGAAATGACCTTTCGTTAAAAGCTGGCGAAATAATGTCTAAGACCGTTCAATTCCACAAGTTCTAATGCTCTAATTAAACACTCGGAGGTCAAATGTTCAAATGAAAACTACCTATAAGTTGATATAAAACATTATTAATTAAAGAATAATAAATAAGTGAATATTTGTCTTCCTTATATTCACTTTTCACTTCACTTATATTCCTTATATTTATATCTCATTTGCCGTGCCAATGATGTTAAACAAAGCTACTGTTATAATATTTGCATCGATTCTTAATAAATTATTGTTACAACCATTAACATAAAGGTAAATTCTGTGTGTTTCTTAATAAAATTTTGATCTTGACTTTTATCAGTTTTAAAATATCATCTAATGAATTAGACTTTACGTTGCATTAAAAATTGCTAACAGAATAGGGTAATCTGAAATGAATTAACAAGAATCTAATGCGTATTTTATTTCTTGTACAATTAAGATTAAAGAAAAACGACTAATGGTTTTCGATAAAACTTTTTGTAACAAAGTTTTTGCAATCTATCTAAAAATAATTATTTAATTCGAAACTGAACAAACTGGAGCATCAACAGTGGCTCCAGGCCAGTAGAGAGGGTATCTAGAGTAATTTTTTCCTTCCCATCTGCCCGGATGAGGACGAGCTTGGATATGCGACGAGATGACCAAAAAGGGACTTGCCAGCCAATTAAACGGACTTTTATCTGCTCGAGGTCGGAATTAGTAAAAGAGAAAAAAGAAGAAGGTAAAAAGAAGACGGTCTTCTTCGCCAGGGTCTGGGAACCGGCGGAGGTACCGTTTTTGGAGGCGATGGTTCATCGAACACCAGAGCAACAGATAGATAAACCTGATTATCGGCCAACTGGAAAAAGACTTCGTGGGATCAGTAAAGAAAACCTTATTTAATTATAAATTTCTATCATATTATTTGCAAGACCATGATTGAAGGGATGTACCAAATTATTGTTAATTTTTAATGATCAAGAAATATAAAAATACGGGCATGTAAGCATTTATTAACGTTCCGTAGCTGTTCGATTAACACAAATGTACCCCTTATTAAGTCATTGAAAAAGACCTACAGTTCAAATGTATAAGACATTTTTTCTAGTTTTGCTATTTCAAAAAAAACAAGCATGGTTGGATTGTGTTACATATAATTTTTACTTTCACTTACCTATATATGAAATATATAGTAAGTGGAAGTATTGCGATCGTGAAAAATTTCGACTTCCGGTTTTCAACGGAAATATAAGTTTTGGGGTCCTCTGAGTCGAAATAACCAAGTCCCGCGAAATGGTCTGTGTGTGTGTGTGTGTGTGTTTGTGTGTGTGTGTGTGTGTGTGTGTGTGTGTGTGTGTGTGTGTGTGTGTGTGTGTGTGTGAGTGTGTATGTGAACAGACTAGCTCAAAAACTATAAACCGTACGAACCTGAAATTGCGTATTTGGTGTATGGATATGCCCGCGATGTGACAGCCGAAATTTCATCGAAATTGGTCAATCGGAGGGGGTACTTTACTTAAGGAATTTTATCTAATTTTTACGTTTTTTTCGATTTCTCAAAAAGGGCTGTAACGATTTTGATTAAACTTGATATTTGATGCAAGTATGTGCCTGCGATATGAAAGTCAAAATCTCATCAAAATTGATTAATTGGAGGGGGTACTTTACTTAATAAATTTTGTCTTATGTTCACCTGTTTTTTTTATTTACTCAAAAACGGCTTTCAAGATTTTGATCAAACTGGGTATTTGATGTATGTATATGCCAAAGATGTGGTAGCCAACATTTCATCATAATTGGTCAAACCTAGGGGGCACACTATTTCATAATTTTTTTCCAATGTATACCTTTTTTCGATGATCTCAAAAAAGGCTTTAACGATTTTTATCAAATTCTTCACGTATAATGAAAATTAGGTGTCATTTAATATCAGGTAAGCTTTATCATTATTAAAATGTTCTGAGGGGGCTTAAATGGGGTAGAGGCATTTTTTGTTTGTTCGTGTTTTTGTTTCTTATAAAGTACCTTTATTTTTGTTTATATGGAGAAATTACTGTCGCTCGTTACGCCTAAAAATAAGAGATATGATAAAAATAAAGTAAACATATAGAGGAGAAAAAAAGAAAAATATTCAGTCAACTCATAAAACTCTTTGAGCCCACTCATGCGGAGTACGCCTTTAATGACAGATCATTGTTCATAATTAAAGCCGTTCTGTTCATTTGAGAAGTCGCAATTAACAAAACGCATTAATTTCTAATCTAATTAAGTTGGTAAGTGAAAGTTGTGTGTTGCGCGCACGCACCAGATTTTTTATTTTAATTTTGCTCATATATTTTTATCATAGAATAATATTTCACACAATTTCACAACAAGATTCATATAATTCCCGTGTGTCAGCAATATCTCCCACATGCATAATTTGAAATAATCTAACCCCTCTTTTTTATCAGTATTTTGTAAGTACCGCTTTATTTATAACATTAAGGAGTTGTAATATACACTAATTAAGAACCGAAATCAACTTAATTAATAATGGAAAAGCGCCAATAAAGTGAGACCGAAAGCTTCGTTTAAATGTTTGGCGATAGCGGATGCTTTTAGCGGCGTATGAGGGGAGCAGCCTCGGTAATTGAAATATCTCTCCTCCGGCTTACATATAAATAAATAGAATAAAAAAAAAGGGAAAAAAGCTTTGTCCCTCTGGCTCGGTACATTAAAAAGTCAGCGCCATCTTTTATTTTTATTTTATTTTTTCACCATTGGCACTTAATGTAATTCCGATATGATAACCGAAATTGTCGCGGCTGCGTGCACCTTTCTTCTCTTGCGGGCTGGCATTAAGGAATAAAAACACATAAAGAAATCTAAGATAAATGCTAAAGAGATAATTTAAAAAAAATATGTTGCAGTATTTATACATTATCCGCAAAAGCCATCTTTTATTCCAATAATAAAACATTTATTTTCACATAATAAATGCTAAATTTTGAAATAGCCTTTTGATCAAGTCGAACTGTTTTGATATTTCACTGGACACCTAAATATTACTAAATATTTACTCTAATATAATGTAACACTTCTATGGGTCAACAAATATTTATTTAACAGAAATATACAACTATCAATGCCAAACGAATTAATACAACTCAAATATCCGAGCAGATTACAAAAATTATAACTTTATAGCACATAAATCTTTATAGCTTGAGCTTCACAGTCAAAACAAACACTAGAAAGAACATTCTAGATGGTTCGAGGTCATCCTGGGAGGTTCCATGTCTTCGTCGAAAAGATCTAACCCATCCAAGAGCTCCAACGGTTTGTTCCAACAAAAGGTTTGGGATTTTAAACCATATGTTTTTATTTGACGATACAATAATATCTAAATACTTAAATTATCTTACAGAAATTTTAATATCAAATATATACATAAATAGTGAGTATCTCGTAAAGTAACTTAAAGGAAAATTAAATGATAAATGTCATCGTCACTTTTGTCGTATTTATATAATTTTTCCGGGTGTTCTGATGAAAAAGAAAAACAATTATTCGGAAAAAATATTTGTTGTGTAGTTCTAAAATAATGATACATCTATTCAACATCATTACTTGTAACTAACTGTCTAAATTCAAATATTATTGATTCGGAAATATTAATTCCAGTAATTTATAAACTCTGAGCGTATATATGTAAAAATATAGTTGATTTGAAAAATGGTGTTATTATGGTTTCTATCAAGAGCAATAATGATTAGTCTTCATTATGCAGATGCCTTTAAATAATTAAAATCACCTTGTTTTTATATTGATGATAAATTGGTATGATAGATGATGAATTACTTTAACTGTACTGCTTCTATTAAACGCACGTTAATTACTCATAATCAGTTTACTATCTGATTCTTTTTTTACGTCTTTACCCATTGATTGCAGTTGCTGTCTCTTTAAAATCTAATATTTAATTCCTGCAATTAATAATGTTTAACTATAGTGAATATGTTCATTTATGCGTTCTTGAAAAAAACTGAGCGAAAACATATACCGGATGTATGCTCTCAATTATACATCGCAAACAATCTTTAACCAGCAACAATAGGTTAGTACAAATAACATAACAAAAGGTGTTAATTTTCAAGATGTTTTCTCAGTTTTTTCTCCTTTTTGCTGAATTTTCATTAGCAGATTAGGAAAATTTCAGATTATCAAAATTTGTATTATTTTTTTTATAATAGAATGCCAAAGTACATTGTACAATCACTTGAATGGGTCAGCCACTGATAGTAATGCGGCAGGACGAGCAGCAATAGGATCTCCTCAACCAACTCGATTCAGAGATTCCTTGGCTGAATATAAATATTGTATATAGGTATGAAAGTATGAACACAAATAATTTGTTCCTTTTGTGTGTGTTTTTCTTCCTACTTTTTAATTTTTATTTTTTCATTTCCTTATTTAGTTATTCTTTAGTTGCTTCTGTGTGAATGGATCCTTAGATCATTAATAAATACTGTGATATGCTCTTAAGCGAGGTAGATTGTAATATTGTTTTCAATAACATAAAAAAACAAATAATAATAATATTTACCTAGATGATCCCATGTGGCTTGTCATATTTATATATTTTGGGTTTATTTATTCTATTTTATTTATTGACTATTGTTACCCCGTTGGTTCCTGGAATTCGATTTCGGATTGACTTTTAATTATAATTAATATATAAAAAAAAAAAAACTTCTGTAAAATGAGGATAAAATACTGATACTGATAAATGGATAAACAGTGATCTGTAAAATACTGATGAGTACTTCGGGTCCTTTGAAGGAGGCATTAGCAGGAAAACAGAGCGTGAATAAGCTTGTTATCAGGGTAAGTTTTGTGTCGAGCTCGGCGATAACTCAAAATAATCCAGGCTATAGATAAGTGGATCAAGTGAACATTTCAAATAATTTCGGAGGGACAATAGAATCGGATCTGCGAAGAGGATCCTCTCCACGGCTTACCGCAATGGCCTCTCTCCTCAAGAGAGTTCGCACTGAGCTCCCAATTTATTGTGCGGATTCCAGGTCGGGATTCGCCCGGGTCTCAGGATCGTGTAATCCTCTTCGTGATGAGCAGTCTAATCCTTGTACCCGTGCCTAATAGCATGAATGATCAGGATTTAAAAGCGGCCAAAAGTCGCCGAAATAGCAGTTGAACGCCTTTTTTGGAAGGTACCACCACCAGTTAGGAGTAACTTATGTCTTCGAGATTCTCTAGCTTCTTTATCCATCGGTTTTTAAGAAGCGAGAGACGACTTAATAATAATTGAACGGGGTTGTGATATTTCCAATAGAATATCAAATAACATAATAAGAAATTTAACGAAATTATTAAATTCAATTGTCAAAGCTGCTTGCGACTTTTTGAGGGTATGATTTTATTCAGACCAGAAATCTTTCTAAGACCGTGGTTCGCCGCGACCGGAATATTTCTAGGGAGGGGTGAGGTGACAAACTTATTTATATTAAGAAAAATCACGAAAATACAAATAAATTTCTGAACATAACAATGATGGAACCTAATTGCGATTTCTGTGATGAGTTCGAGGATCCACTACATTTTGCCAAGTATATTGTAAGCGTTTTAGTAATGAGAGGAGGCGATATATTTGGGGAAGGGGGTCTGTCCTCAGAATTAATTATTCTGATTATTCCAAGAATAATCAATGACGAATATAGAGAATAACTTACGAAAATTATAAATTACAATAGTACAAAGATAAAGAAGGGCTAAGCCTAATAAGATTTTTTTTTTAAAAAGTTAGAATACGATTTTAATTTGTGAAACAACTGGATTTCTGGCAAGATTTTGCTGTTCTTAAACAAAAAAAAAAAAATTATTAAAGGCTTATAGAACTTAATGATATTTCAAGCCTAGAATTTTATTAACCTCAATATTTATTAAATCATTAAGGAAAAAATAAAATATTATCTAAATTTGCCAAGGAAGAAATGAGGCGTTTGGTTTTAAAACCGGTTACATCCATTTTCATGTTAAAAAGAAATGTGTACGATGCGTTTGTTTCAAAAAAGTCTAGATCCTTCGAAAATCAATACTAAAAAATTCCATTTCTTATTAAAAGCGGTTCCAATTGATCCTTTTTTGATTAATCTTGAAAAATTGTTGAAAATGGATGTACCTGGTTTTGAAACCAAACGCCACAAATACAATTGCTATTATTAAAGGCCATACCCAACCATTATTAGTGTGTTCATTACAAGATTGGATTCTATATTGCGGTTAAGAAAATTGAGTAAGAATTTCATTTCTCCATAATTCCATTCCCACTTGTCAGCAAGCAATTAATCAGACTGTAAATATACGATGCGTTAGTTTAACTTGGACATTTCAGGCTTAAGAAAATCAATATACCCGGCAACACTGCATTTCGGATTAGAACAGATTATTCATATTTCAGGAGAAGTGGTATCTCATCTCTCTCTCAACTCCCTTTTTATCGTTTTTAGACTGGCATGCCAGTTGTGGTCTTCATAAAAACGTTATTTTTAAAAGTCAAAATGGATGCAGTATGGTACGGATAGATTTTGTATGTTAAAATGCTCGCTACATTAAATCATATCATGGAAGAGATTTAGATGGCCGGCATTTCAAAAGAAGCTTGCCGCCCAAAGTAGTTGCAAGATACCGAGTTGAAGATAAAAACACATTGGATATAAAGAAAAAAAAACTTCTGCACTGGTTACTCCTTTCCTGCGCGTGATTCTATGAGTATGACATGGATCACGGGTTGAACTCTGCAGTAACAGATAGTTATTTATTCTATTAAAACAATTTTGGTTAGATCCAGGGAGACCCACTTTGGGCAAACCCAGTTTCTGTTTGTTGGGTACAGTTATTTTTATACTGAGTGGCATAAAATATTTTACCAAAATAAGAAAAAAAACTACTTCTTTACAATATATATACAAACTACAGTGTGGAAACTATATTCTGAGCCTTTTTATTCTGTTAATTATTCTGTTTACATCGTTGGACTAGTTATCTATACTTATAAATACATCTAAAAACTAATTATATGGTTGTAAAACATTAATTACTAGAATCGGGTTTGAAATCGTAATGTTTGGAAAGGTTGCGTTGTACATCCTGCAATTAGTTTCATTCCTAAACCAATAATTCTGTTCAATTATGATTTTTTTTTTTTTTTTTTTTGCGAACGATTCCGTATAAGAGCACTTGTTACAAAAAAAGGGTCCAAAAAAATAAACTTAATCAAGCGATATCCAGAATCAATTAACTAAACAAAATTTTATTTTACTTGTTTGATTATGATGATGATATAGCCTCGATTGAACATCGACATTTTTATTTCACATACTTCTAAGGACATCAATAATTGTTTGAATCTATTTTTTTTACAATATATAATTTACGAATTCGATTAATATGGTAAGTAATGAACGTTTATCGGCTTGTAGAACGTCGCTGGCACTCATTTAGGCCATCAATAATTGTTCGGAAGCCATTAATTGCCTCGAAAATGAGTTTTAATAACAACAAAATTATAGCGTTACCTCAGCTAATGAAACTTGGCACTTATACATAAATTATCGAAATTGGCAGTATCGGCCTTCGAAACCTCTGTAATAGATTTTAACGTGTATTTCGCTTAGTCCGAAATGATTTATTACGGTAAGCATGAAGCAAGATCATCCTGGAAATGTGGCCAGTTGAGTTGACTCAGAAACTATGTGATGTAATACCCCTCAGCGATTCCATCAGTTATTGAATTTATTAAAATCTATTTCTTGAAAAAAAAAAAAAACTAAATCTTCGTTTCTTAAATTTTTAAATTAAACAAACAACGATGACCTTCATTTCGTTTTTTACTCCTAATCGCTAAAAATTCTAAATCTACCATTACCAAATTCCGATAAATATTTTTATTTCTATGCATTTTTCTTGTTTCTATAGCCATGTAAAAAGATGGATACCTTTGTAAGAAGGTGGATGAGAGCATTTATTTTGTGATTTGATTCTTTTGTTTTTTTCATAAATCCTGATTCATATGTATCATATGTTTAGGGGATGATAGATAGTCAGAAGTTTCAATGAAAAATTTTTGTTCATATTTCCGCCCAACCGTTGGCTCTTACCAGGGGCTGTTAAGTCCTGACGGGTTTCAGTGCGTTGCCAACCAGCAAGACCAAGAAAACAAAACAAAGAAAGTCATGTCATCAATAAATCTGAAGTTATTTCAATTTAATGATCAATTTTGAATCAACATACCTACTATGAGATGTATGCAATATCATTTATCGACCCCTTTTACAAAACATTTAAGGCATCTTTAATTTGTTTTTTGTGTTGTCAACCTCGATTTTATCCTGCATATCATAATTTTTAGGACTTGCTTCACGAAGTTGCTTTCGTTGATCCTTCGTATTTTGAAGCAATATCTTCTCCTTTTCCTAATTATAATAATACGTTTTTTTTTTTCGATTAACGTTAAATTATTGAGCCATTTTGTTTCTATATTACGTTATAATCTACTTCTATTAAAAAGATTTTTTGTTAGATCGGTAAATTCATTTAACGAAATTTTAAGCGGTTATATAATTGATTTTACATATCAATATGTTAAAAAATTAGTTCGCTAGGTAAAAAAAATATATTTATATCACTCAAATGTTAAAGGAGGATTCATTACCCCGTCACTCTCACTTATTCATATTATTATTATTATGAACTGTGTTGATATGAAGATTAAGTTAAGACCAAAAAGTAACATAATACTACATTTAAAATTAGGTTTAGACTCGTTATAAAAACTTTTTGTACAAATTTAATAGTTATTTAGGTTTATAAGCAGTTAATTAAAATAAAGAATCTCAAAATCTCATTTATTAGACCAGTATTGTAGGTATTTGAAGAGCGAAATTTCTTTTTTTTTTTTTTGTGGCTCAAAAATTAATTGGTGTTCCATCATAAACCATTATTTACCTATAGTCCTTAACAACCACAGATTACTGTAGCGGTGAACACAAGTTGAATGGGTAAGGGCGCCGAACAAGTGCGTCGTCAAAAATTTTGATAATATAGTGCAAAGTTTTACGGCATCTGAATTATTGATGGGAACCATAATTTCATTTTAGATGATATGAATTATTTATTTTTTATTATTTAATTTGGAATAAATTTCGATCATAATTTAAAAATAGAGAACCAAGAGGAAAACGGAACAGAACATAATGTAATACTAAAAACAATTATAATTTTACTTTCACTTGGATCCCTTTAAAGAAAAAGAGAGCAATCAAATTTTATGGGTGATAGAGAGGGTATGGGAGGGGGGAGGCATTCACAACCGCTCTTGAGAATGGGTCCACCTGCACTCAGAGTAGCCTTTCCTGCGCTTTCCCCAATGGTGGAGTTCAATATAAAAAAATAAATACAAAAAGTCATGTCGAATATGCAATCTGGTTTGATGTCGGAATCATAAATGTAAAGAAAGGGGCATATATATTGAAGTATAAAACCGGTAAAATAAAATAAAAGCCAAGATTGTTAGCAGCCATCATTCAAATAGCCGGACCAATATCTCTATTCCGGATCCGCTAATTCTCCAACTTTCTTCCCTTACGCAACCTTGCTCCCGTTTCTGTCCGTATATAATTATTTTCTGCGAGGAAATGGCTCGTCGATAAATAGAGGTGCTGCAGGTAGGCATTAGGTAATGGCGATGAATTGATAGCTCAGATAGTTGTGCGATTTTTATAAAACACGGCCCGCCCTCCATATTGATGGTCTCTCAATTTCTCCCCTCACCCGTGTATCGGGATATATTTATACGTACACATCAGTGTTACTAATCTTAGAGAAAATTTTAACGTGTTAGAGATCAATGTTGTGGATAATCAACAGTCCTGCAGTCAATATCATGGATGTGATTAATAATGTGTATATATTGTTATACATAAGTGAAAATCGCTTTTCGGTGATCATTAATATCTTTGTTCATTACAAGGAGAACTTTCTAGGTTTCACCTCAATAGTACGATATAAATGTTTTAAAGGTGTAACGAAACATAAAAAGAAAGAAAAAAAGTGAATGACTATAATATCAAATATCATATATATAGTACTCTAATTTATAAAATAAAAATCTCTTGATTAGTTAATATATTAACTAAAGACATTCTTCTTCAAAACGGTTTATTTTATAACTGATTGAATATAATAACACGAATTCCAATTCCTTAGCTTCCACTTTCTATTAAATATCCCTATACGTTTCGGGTAATTTAATCTACCCGATCAGGACCCATCTACTACTATTACCCATCTACACACACGTAGGTATGTTGGCACATTTTTTCATTCAACACTATACAAAATCACTTCTATAAGAGATAGATATTTTTTGCTATACTTAGATCGTACCCGAAACGTAATACAAAGTAGAAGCTAAGAAATTAGAATTCATGTTATTATATTCACTCAGTTATAAAATAAAAAGTCTCTTGATTTTTGAACATTAATATATATAAACCAATTAAAAAAATTTAACGAGTAAACGATTTTATTTCATATTTGTTCTCTATCTTGAATTCTCAATTTTTCTGGACATTCCATTGCACTAAATTGCATTGAAAGTCGTCATAATGTTTTTGAAAGTGTTTTGTTAATTTCAGGGTCTGAATTATTCTCCGTGAAAGGGCTCACGTCTGTATAGTATACTTTAAACTGTAAACTTAAAAACTAAAATAAATCATGATTTAAATGTTGATGAGGTTTTGTGGCGTCTCCCGGTATAAGGCTGTTAAAGAGCGGGTTTTCCAAAAGTTTGGACGAATCAAAAAATGATTTTCGCAAATATTTAAAAAAAAGTTTGGAGTTCCTTGTATTTTGTTTTTATTTTTCATTGAGGTTCCTTTAAACATTTATTTTACTATTCGAAATTCATATCAAAATTCATTGTTGCATTCAGTTCACACACAAAATTTACTTATTCCCATTTAACGAATATTCCCATTTGGTTATTGACCTAAATAAAATACATTTATTTTTTTATCAGGTTAACGGCAATGTATATTTTTGTACTTTCCAACTATATTACTTATAGAAATGATAAGCCACGTAGTATGTCATTTTAGAAAAATAATTTTAATCAACTGGAGTGTTTAACGCTGAGAAGACCAGTTCGGCGACCCTTGAGAAGCCGATTAACAACTTGATTATAGCTGGCGACGTTCCAGTCAAAAGATGCCTTATATAAATCAAATTATCGCTGGTTTCTTAAAACTATTTATCAAACAGCGATTAGAAAATATTTTTGTGTATTTTACTTAGGTAGGTACAAAAAAGAAAGAAAAAAAATCGCAATCCAAAAGGAATTTATAATGGGTTAGAAAGATTTGATAATATCTTAAGAGGTGATATTAATTTTAACTAGACGTGAAATCAATCATATTTCTGAGGTTTTCAACGAAAAAAACTTAACAGCTACTATCAGCAGGTTGCTCTGAATTCCAACATTAGACATTATTTCTTTAAACTTTTTCAACTTTCTAATTAGAAAAAAATAAAAATATATTAGTTTACTATTACTTATATAACGTCGATGTAGCGATCTACGCTAGAAACTTTTTATTTATTAGTATTTACATATTTCATTTAATCCAAATATTAAAGCTTTCAAAAACGATTTAATCAAATTAGACATATATTTTTTTTTTATAAAAAAATGTAGAAACACATAAACATACAGTAACATTATAATGACGTCTAATTTTGATATATGTTAACGAAATCTTTTGAAAAATTTTTGATTTATTTTGTCAAAAATGTTTAAAATATAAAAGAAATAGGGATCATAACCTTTACATTCCACGGTGATATTTACCTGAAACAAATTTTATACTATAACGCTTCTGTGGGTTAAAGAATATTTTTTTAACAGAAATATACAATTATCAATGCCAACGAATTAATACAACTCAAATATTCGGGCAGGTTACAAAAATGATAACGTTATAACGCACAATCATATGACTTGAGCTTCACAGTCAAGACACAGACTTAGACTTACTAACCCAGTCACTCGCCAATTATATATAAAGCAAAACGAACATTCTGGAAGGTTCCACGTCTTCCTGAAGGTGGTGGAACGATGTAGATGGACCTCGAACATTCTGGATCCAAACAGTTTACTCCAACCGCTTAGTTTGTTCCAACAAACGTTCTGGAATTACGAATCACGTGTTTGTTTTTTTTAACGATTTAGCGTTACAATACATATTTATCGCAATTCTTTTTACTATAAAGATATTTCACATACAGCAATCAGTAAAGGAGCGTTTCTGAAAATAATTTTTCAAGTGAATAGTGCTATATTTTAGGTTTTGGAGAACCATGCAAATATGGATCAAATTCTGTGTTTTTAAAACAATATTATAATTTATTCACAATTTAATGATAATCGTCCTCTTATGTTTTTATTGTAACTGTGATAAATTCGAGAGAAAATGTAACCAATAAGAGTATAAGCAATCAATAACCAGTAATAATAATCTCCCAGTCCTAGTAAGCGATGAGAACTAACGACGGCACAGAATGCACAAATGCGATATCGCGATTTGTTACACCTTATTTGAATAACTGGCTGCAACTGGACCAATGGCCATCCAACCAGATGGTCGCTGAGAAATGAACTTAATTTAAATAGCCGCTCTCTGCTATTAATGTTCGCGTCGCATGCTAGCGTGGGAGGAGCGTTTGTTATATTTTTTCAGTCACCACTATCGTAGGTGAGCTCAAGAAAAAAACAAAAAAACTCGTCGACGGGGTTCATCGTTCGCTCGTAAATCAGGTTCGCCAGAGAGACATCTGCCCTCAGCTTCCCTAATTAGAATCCACAGGTGGGCTCTTGTGCATCCATCCCCCATGTCCATACTCTCCATCTTCTTCAGAGCGGACTAACCCAGTATGTTCTTCGGTACTTTACAAGAAAAACATCGAATAATTCAGCATGGAAGAGCAAACTAAAAACCAGTGGAGAATCTAGCTGCAAAGGGGTGGCTGCAGTCCCATAAAGAAGGTGTTCCCCCAAATCCCTTCCCCTGGATCTGCCTATCAGCTTTTTTAACTTTATGTTCCTTTTTTACAACTAAAATTATACTTTTTCTGCAAATTACCTGTTCTTTACCTTACTTCGTTACTTAAGTAACTCTCTAAATATCAAACACTTTTCCAAAAGAAGGTGCAGATCCCACAGCCGTCTCCCTGATCCGCCAATGCGGAAAACTATCCTAGCGTCTAGTTGCTCTACCGAGTCATATGGTTTACATTTACTTTCATAGAAAAGAACCTGATTATATAACTATCCCTAGCTCATGTACTATTCTTGGGGCCATCGATAACATTGAAATATTGAAATTTGTATTACCATATTAATATTTTACCATTGATATCACCTGTTTGAATATTTGGGACTATCTATATCGTCACTGAGATATTTTAAATTTCACTTGAATATTAAATCTACCGCTTTTGGAATGCGCTAGGGGTTGTAGCTATATGAGAAATAAAGAAAAGAACTGAACCAGCGATATGGACTTCTTTCATGGCTACTTGACAGATGTTCAAAATTATCTCTGACAAACAAATTAACCATTTATAAAGTACTTACTAAACCACTTTGGACTTACGGTATTGAGCTATGGGGAACAGCCAAAAAATCTTTTACGTTTTATTTTACATTTATCAATTCACTCGTTTCGCCTTTGTTTTCTTATATTTCTGTTTTTTAATTCGTTTTTTTTTGTGTGTTTTTCTTTTTCATATCATGTCATGTCAGCATATTTGCTTATTACGCTAGTAGATAGCAAATTAAATAAAAATGTCACAATGTATCACAAGTAAACAAAAAAAAAAATATTTATTTCTATTTTTTTATAGGATTTTTTAATGAAAGAGCTCTTCCGTGTTTGTAGTTGCTTATTATTTTTTCAAACGTTTCGAGCTATTGGCTCATCCTCTGGGGTTATCTACACTACATACAATACATTGATCTTTTACACTTAATTATAATATCCATGTATGTTTTACAATTTTTGTATATTGGTATTACAATTACCTTATCTTTAGTTACTTCATTTTCACCTTAGCCATTTGTCAACTTTTCTCTAATTACATTTAATGGCCTATTTCACTGTGTTTTGATTTCATTGTCACATTTTAACTATTGCTTATATGTGGACTTTGGTACTTGCATTGATTATTATTCAAATAAAGCATTTCTCTCCCTCATCCTGTTCTCTATGTTGATGTTTTGGTTTTGTTTCTATTATTTTTCATATGTGTTTCAATTTTTTTATTATATGTGCATAGTGGTTGTTAAGGTGTTTTGTGTCTGTTTTGTAGTTTATTGTGTCTTTTATGTTTTTTGTTATATGGATTGCTTCTCCTACTTTTCTATTTTTCGTATTTTGTACTGTGCTTAGAATTTTAGTGTTATCGAAATCGAAGGTATGGTTGTTTTTTATAGTGTGTTCAGATAATGCTGTTGCTTTTATGTTTTTTATATTTTTCAATTATTTTTGTGCTGTGTTATTCTGGTTTTTAGTTTTTAGATGTTTCTCCTATGTATTTTTTATTTCAGTTTTTACATTCTATTTCATATATAACGTTTTGTTTTTCCAGTTTTTCTATTTTGTCTTTTATATTGCTTATGTAGTTTTGTAATTTGTTTCTATTGTACATACCTAGTTTTATGTTATGGTGATCGTATGTGCTGGATGCCTTTTTTATTTTATCTGTTAATTGTGGTATGTATTGAATTTCGTAGTATTTATTATAATTATCATTATCTATCCTTATATTTTTGTCCTGTTGTTTATCTGTGTAGAAATCTGTAATTAATTTTTGGTTTGGTTTATCTATTTCTTTGTTTTCGTATATTTTTGGTGGATTGGTATTATGTTTTGGTTCTCTGTTTTTAATTTTAGTATTGTTTTTTGAGTTGGTTTTATTTTGTTCTATTATCAACTAAATCAATTACTAAAGATAAGTAATACCAATAACTGTAATACCAATATAAAAAAATTGTAAAATATACATGGTTATTATAATTAAGTGTAAAAGACTAATGTAGTGTAGATGACCCCAGAGGATGAGCCAATGGCTCGAAACGTTGGGAAAAAATAATAAACAACTACAAACACGGAAGAGCTCCTTTATTAAAAAATCATATAAATTACAGCACTCTTCCTCACTTAGTGAAGAAAAAGAACCTAGCAGATTCTATTTTTTTAATCATGCTTCTTTATGTTTGACTAATATAAAAGACAAAGTGAAATAAATTGTACATCAACAGCGATAGAAGTAAACACAACCATATTTTACAAAATGCAACTTTAACTTCAGTATTCTCAAAATATGGAGTTTTGCATTACACCGACCAAATCTGGATGAAAATGGGTCACTGGAGAAGGTCAACTGAATTTGTTTTATCAAAACCAGCTCGAGTTTAAATGATTTCTTTGAGTTTTTGTGCTTTCGAGTGTGATGTTATTGATGTTGAATATTCAAATTGCTGGATTCTATTAAAATGGACGAAGAAGAGGAAATTTTATCTATTGATTACAATAAACGAAGAAGTGAACCAATACCTAATATCTGAACCATTAATTGATATTTGAAAGAGAAAAGGAGTATAACCATGAGTGAATACTCGTACAAATCTCTTCTTGAATTATGCAACGGGATCCCCATTTTTTTACCCCTAAATAGATATGTCAATAGACAATAGAACAGCTCTGAGTGTTATACACATTAATGAAATGTAAGCGAAAAGAATTAGCTACTAATTAAATCGCGTAAAGTAGAAAATGAGATAAATTGTCTGTAAAACAAAGAAAAATTATTCAGATTGGTAGTCTTTGTAACAGAAGCTAATCCATCAGTCATTATTTAGGAGCGAAGTCGATGACGAAATCTCATGATAAATAAGCTGCAACGAAAACAAACTTGGGAGCAGAGGCAATTTTGATGCATCGGATTCCTTTTAAATTGAGTTGTAATTGACAAGAAGATGGAAGATGGATGGGCGAGAAGAAGAATCTGTCTCAGGCCGTGAAATGTACACAAATTTCCGGCCCACACTCGGCTAAGACGGAGGGACACAATGGCCGTCCCACGCGAGGCAGGCCATCTTCATTCATACACCCACTTGGAGTGTGTGACTCGCAGATTTTGACAATGACTCCAATTATTACCATAATCCCCTCTCCGATCCTCCGAGCTAGATCCGGTTTCAAAGAGCCTTTCCAACTTACCGAACCTAGCTGTCAGCCAACACGTGTCTTCTTACATGCCAATAATAGCAAGGCACAAGTCATCCCTCAGCGTATACAGCAAAAGAAATCTTGATACTGGTTTGAATTTCATCCTGAAAGGACCAAATAAGATCCTTCGCAAGCTATTATTTTATGTCAATCTGAAAATGGAGTACATTTAAACATTTATTGGTGATATTTTTTACTTTGTTTGGTTACTCATTTAATTCACTAATACATAAGTTCTTCCATGGCTCGACTCCAGATAACACTAGCAAAATAACGAGTTATCAGTAATGTGTAGTCCTACAACAAACAAGACCCAGACAGCTAATTCTGCCAATGGAATGTCTATACCGATCGTCCAGTTCAATAACTGAAAGAAATGCAGTTTTTTATTTATTTCTTTGAATTTTCTTCATCTACAAATTGCTTTACTACCGCTGTGCAAGACTTTTTATATGCCGCGATAGTAATGATTCGTGAGACAGTTTTACAATCGGATAAAAAAGCAGGTAATGGCTATCAAAAGATAGGAAAATAATAAACTTTTCCTATTACTAAAGGAAGTAACTATTCCTACAGATAGGTTTGTATTGCTCATACGAGACTGGTCTAAAACGATTTTTTTTTTTTTTTTTTTTTTTTTTTTTTTTTTTTTTTTTTTTTTTTTTTTTTTTTTTTTTTTTTTTTACAACCAATTCTTCTACAATATTTTTATTAATAATTATTCAGTGTGGATTTTAAGTTTCAAGGAAGGAATTCAACTTATAAAAAAATAAATGAATAAATATTGGGGGCAATTATTAACTTGTTTCCAGTTGATCCGATTTCAAAGAATTTTGAAAACTAATTTTCGGGAAAATCCGATTTCAAACCAGAACGGCAGAATATTTTATTTCCTTTGGTCATTTCAAAACGCTTCAGAAGTGCGAACTTTAAACGCAAAATCCAGTTTACATGGACTGTACAACCACGCAAAACAAGGCTAAAACATGCCCGAAATCATCTCTTCTAAATATAAAAAAGGTCTATCTCGGCTTCTCCCAAGAATCCCCGGGACATTTTTCAATTATTACTGATGGATTAAAATCTGAAATAACCTTTTATAACCCGCGACAAAGCCTATAATTTTTTTCACATAACTTATGCTCAGTATACACCTCAGAACTCTTTGTGAACGCCTAGATCTATTTTTTCACTACAAGCATCTATAATAAAGAAGACTATCGTGATAATTTTAGACTCATTTTAAACATTCAATTGTATAAAATCAATGTAGTGGACAGAGAAATTTAATTTAACAATCGCAAAAAACCGAAAGCGAAGTTGATCTGAAAAACAACCGAGCAAAATATAATTTGTCATTTAATAATAAATTATATGGATTAATTGCATATTACTACCTAATAAACCTTATAACAAAATTAGTAATTTAATTTTTTTTTTGCTCCATCTGTGAATCTGCGCATTTCAACATGTCGACAATCAGCAGATTTGATGGCAGTTATGACTAGACATATACTGACATGCCAGGCATGGAGAAGGATGGCACCCAACAGTACCCCTTCCCTGGCTTGTTTTAGTTATTCCGGTATTTAATATTTATGGGCATGTCATCTGAAGCCATATCTCGTATAACTGTGGAAACGCTTTTAGAGTTTTTTTGTGTTGGTAGACTATTGGAAGGTGGAAGTCAGTATGTAAAGTTTGATAAGTCACGTACCGGAATACTTTTGAAATGAGTCGTAATATTTTTGATTGTAAGGTCTGGAGTGTTTGTAATGGGTTTTTTTTTTTTTTGGCAATCCCGTAGATTTGTGTCCATAAAGGTTTAAGTAAATATGCATATGTATTTAGTTTTTGTCTAAGTTTTAGTTTTGAGGATTAGGAAAAAAGTGGGTGAAGTAGTTTCAGTCGTTATCGAGATTTTTTCATTTCATTTTAACGTGCGGGCCCCATGCCATGGGAGGCTATGGACGTGGGGTCACCGATTACAGTGAAACTTTTTTTCGAGTTTCTATATCCAAAAATATTAGATAAGTGTCCGAGGGTTCTTGCCAATGGGCCTTCTGAGCCGAGAAAAAAAAATTCTTAGGAACGAAAATAGCCAAAAATTGCATCAACAAAGTTTCCGCTGCTCAAAGCTCCTTCAACCAATTTGAATGAAATTTTCAGGCATGTCAGAGTATTGAAAAATATTAGACACGTGTATAGGGGATTGGCGAAATTAGCCTCTGGAAGCCCAGAATAAATCATTCAATATTGTGGAATATTCGTGTTCTGGGTAACGTTAAAAATCAATTCCATTACTTTGTAAATTGAATAAACTACGTTTTTTCAGCTTCTTACTTCAAAAACGAAATATTTATATTTAAAAACAAATTATTTTGAGACGAAGGTTTTTTTTTCTCTCCTTTTTTTCTTTTTTTTATCTTCTAAATTTATATTTAAATATTATAAATATTAAACAGGAAATATTTTTCATAACAAAACTTCCTTGCTTGGAGGAGATTGTCACCAAAAAATTTTTTGTTGATCCCCAAAAATATTTAAGACCTTGTTTCACGATGTTCTTATCATAACAAAGACGACTAAAACAGTCGTCCAAATTTTGACCGTTTATATTTTTTAACAATGAAAAAAAAGAAGATTTAATTAGTGACAGAGAAATGTCGATTAATCAAAATCCAAAAAAGATGCCCAAGAGATGCCAAATAAATCAAAAGCTAGATAATCCAATTAATATGTTTAAGAACAAACTTTTCGCAGTAGATACGTACGGGACGAATGCCAATGGGAGAGTGAAGTTATTTTCCACAAACCTGAGAGAAGGAATTACCTACCTAATCAGTTTGTCATGTTTATTTATATTACATGTCATTGACCCTGTTTTTTGTATTTAGAAGTTCATACTGTGTTTATAACTGCAATCCCTTAATTGAATAAAAACAGTTGTCGTCTTCAAAGATTTATTATTCTTAATTTTTAACAAACGTTTTCAATCATAAAATAAATCCATAATTCTTTGGGCAAGGGAAAACAACAATGGAAATACTTTCAGATTCAAAATTCAAACTTTCGAATTCAATTTTTCGCAAAATTATCTTAAATATTTTTTTAAGTAACTATGAAATTGTGCTTTTTACATAAAAACTGGAACATATTTCAAATAGTAATTTTTTTTTTTGGTTGAAAATTTTTATTCAGTCTAAGCAAAAAATGCTCTTTCATGAAAAATATTTCCTGTTAAATATTTAATAATATTTAAATACAAATATTTAGTTTTTGACGTAAAAAGCTGAAAGACGTAATTTATTCAATTTACAAAGTAATGGAATTGGTTTTTAACGTTACCCAGAACACGAATATTCCACAATATTGAATGATTTATTCTGGGCTTCCAGAGGCTAATTTCGCCAATCCCCTATACACGTGTCTAATATTTTTCAATACTCTGACATGCCTGAAAATTTCATTGAAATTGGTTGAAGGAGCTTTGAGCAGCGGCAACTTTGTTGATGCAATTTTTGGCTATTTTCGTTCCTAAGAAATTTTTTTTCTCGGCTCAGAAGGCCCATTGGCAAGAACCCTCGGACACGTATCTAATATTTTTGGATATAGAAACTCGAAAAAAAGTTTCATTGTAATCGGTGACCCCACGTCCGTAGCCTCCCCTTGTAAGATTAATCCGAGTTACTGTGCTGTGTTTGTTTGGGGAATTTGGATGTTTTCGATATCAATTGGAGGGCTAGTATTTTTTCGGAGAGTAAAATTTATATTTTTCGATTTTTAATGATAATGTCGAATAATTTTAACAAAACGTCATGATCCCTTAAATGCCTCATTAACACTACAAACCCGTTTAAACGGGAAAGTATTTTAAATGATTTTTGGTTAAAATAATTTTTAATCTACAAATACCAACTGTTTTAAAAAATGGAAAATGGAGTAATAGTATATGAAATTCATTCGTATACCACACAGAGCACAAGTGATCAATCAATCCGTACGTCGGTTGATCAGATTGATTAGCCCGTCGATAAAAGTAGTGGTATATAAATTTCCAACATTGGAAATCGGCCTATATTACGTGATCATCGATATATTTAAATTCGGGCTTTTACTTTAAATATATACATAAAACAGGTTTTGATACTTTTCATATAAGGCAAATGAATATCTTAACGATAAAAAAAAAAAAAAAAATGAGAAGAAAACTGGAAGAAGAGATCAAAGAACGTCCGGCACGGAGGGGTACGTTACGAGGAGATGAAGCGAGCGATTGGAGCCATTCCCCTCGACCGAGATATTCTCAACAACCTGCGCATTCCTCCAGCCCTAATTTGAGCACTTTCTGAAAGTTTTGGCCATCCCCTAATATCCCTTTACGATTCGGTAGTGGCTCTGCTTTTGCCCGATATACATAATTGATTAAGTCGTCAACCTCTTGGAATCTTAGTGGGTTCGGTTATTAACGGTGCCCTCCAAGTATAAAAAGCTCATTTTATTGGCCTTAATAAATTCGAAGATAAGGAAGGATATTTCTGGAGCAAAAGTTTCCCAAAAATTACAGGAGCCGTCGTTTAGAAAGGCGCATCTTAAGATAGCGATATACGGCCTATTTCCATTCACTGATAGATACGATGGGACAGTTACATCCAAAAGTAGTCCTTTGAGATGTCTTTCGAGATTGTACGGTTCGGATTCCTATCATAATTTATTGGACGCATTTTCTTTTTCCGGTAGCGATCAAATCGTCTTTGGGACTGGATGTGAAGAGGCGGCAGATAGAAATCTATTAACATTTGATTTTTTCTTTGTTAAAAATTATAAATATTTATCAACATATTTATAAAATACGTGAAAAAGTATCGTTCAACCTTTTCCAATCTAAGAATAGGTGCATAAATCTGTAGATTCATGGTTCATGGCTGCAGTATGCATATATTAGATATAAATTTTCAACTACAAATTGTTCTGTTTTTCGCCGTTAGATATTGGTAGGAACCCTAACAAAAATAATTTGCGGAACGAACGAAATATGAATGTGCACAAATTTACATATGCACCTATACTCGCAAGTAATTTTAGTAAGAGAGTTATGGCTCGTAAAGTTGATTTTTTTTTTTTTTTTTTTTATGAAGGCAGCGATAGGAGTTTCAACACCAAGCCACCATACATCTCCAAATAATACGTTCACGTCATGATGAAGAGGCTCCAAAGAAAAGAGCGGCGAATCGTTTTTCATTGACATGCCAGAGAGTTGTGGGGTATTGTTTGAAAGTCATTCCACAAACGCGATATAATATACAATCGGGACGTTTGAGGTTGAACATGGCGGTATACATAGCGCCGGTGTGGTCAGTAATTTTCGGATCCTTCTCGGATCGCCCACGTAATCCGAGATGTACCGCGGCTCTTGGGGTCGTCCGCGTCGTTATTTCTTCCCCCAGACTTTTTTTATTTACACCTCCTGGGGATTATCTCGCTGTTGCTGTTATTTAGATGGCCGTGGATTAGCTACTATATATTTGAAGATCAGGCATCGCATCGACGAGGAGTAATGTACGCGAATGGGATGGGAAGGTGGGCAGCCGTGCCAAAAGACAACTACGCAAAGATTTTGTATTTCGATTTTCGGATTTTTTAACAATCTTTTTAATCTACTCGCTGCAGTGAAGCACTGAGAACAACCGATATCTCTTCTCTTCAACACATTTAATATTAAATAAGGTATTAATAAAGGGTTTATTTACTCTAAAATTAAAAAAAAAAATCGCTGTACTCAATTAATTTATATTCAAGTTTAATTGCCAGTAATTAGTATAGTAAGGGTGGAAAATTGTTGATTTGTTCTTTTAAGGATTTCAGTCTCTGTATTAACTTTCACGAATCACCTAACAATGATGAAGACTGTATAACAAAGTTTTTTTAAATTCAAATTCCGGACAATTAATTATCCAAAAAAATTAATATACTTAGGTATTATTTGAGATGCTGGGATTCAAAATATCTTTGTGATGTATCATTTTTGTGAAATTTCAGCATAACGTTGTTCTTGGTACCACATCTACGCAGAACACATTCTCGTTGTTCTAAAAGATTAGATAATAGAATTTCGTTTGAGTTTTGAATTTTTTACGACCACGTTTCCCTTACTTTATATTCCATACATAGTTTAATGAAAGGGTGGAAAATAATAAATGGGTGTAAAATAGACCTAATTATGATGTAAAATACCGTTTAAAGCATACCTGGGAAACCTTTTTATGGGAAGAGGTATAAAAACCAAAAAATGTATCTTGGAGAACCAAACAATATTTTAATTTTCGTTTTTATGCAAAACTTTAATTTGCATTTACGTAAGTGAGAAACACTTTTTATATATATATCACATGCAGCTTATTTTATATGCTAGGAAATTAAACAAAAAAAAATTACAATTTTGGAATAGTATGAAGCACCCTAATTACGCTGAACTTACTGAGCAACAGCGCGCGCTCTACAAGTCAGGTACTGTGAAAATACCAGCATGAACACTGCTACACGGATTGTACTGTACATCTTCATGATACCGAGTTATCAACAAAGGAACTACGCCTAAGCGAGGGAGCGCGCAAACTCATTCAATATTAGACGCGATAATTCTGTATTTAAAACACAATGGTATGAAAACCGTTATTCTATTATAACGAAGCAAAATATAAATTTTGTCCTTAATTTGTGGGGATTATTTAAAACCATTTCGCGGGGTGTATTGACTAAACCCGAAGGGCAGCGCTTTGCTTGCAGGCCATACTTTGCCCAAGAATAGCTTAGTGTCTATCAATTTATATTGGCTATATTAAGAAATGGAAAATCGCAATTTTTCATTAGCTATTATTTTTTTAAAATTCTAATGTGGAAATTCAATAATTAATAATAAGATAAACTCAGAAGATGTCCTTTCCAGTTAATTTTTGCTTGCTTTGCAACAATGAGCGGATAAATTCGAAATACTTTTGACAGGTTTAATATCGCATTTTATAAGGTTGAATTTGCCGAAAGCAGATCAGTATCACTCCGGCCAAAATTAAATTAAATTAATTTATTTCAATCCTCGGACAACAACATCGATCAAAACAAAGCGATCGGGAAAACGAAAAGGTGTTCCCGTCCGATGTTGGAACATAAGGGCAGATAAGTGGAAGGAGATGTCAAACACATTTTAGATCAGAAGAGTTTGGCTGAGAGTTTCACCAATTAAACCCTCACGGCAGACTGGCCCTCGAGGGAGGTGGAAGGTCTTATCTTATTATTGTCTTCATCACTACTTTCCAGATAGCAGTATTCGGTTATCGCTTCTTACCGGAATAAATTCGCGGATGAGGAGGTGGACGAGAATGCTTGTGGACAGTAGATCTGATCTATAGGGCTAAGGGGATATGTATCTATGGATAGCCATCATTAGTAGATGGTATCAATATTTTCCTGCCGATATTCGATATTTTATTATAGACGGTGCTGTTTCGTCCCTGTGATATTTCAATATCTTAATTTCCGGGACGGTCTATGGGTGTAATCGTCAGAAATTATTTAATGATCTCAAAGAGCGGTGCCAGAGAGTATATTGAGAAACGACCCAGCTCTCGAAATTTTAAGAAAAAAAGTTACGCGTCTAATATTCTCTATTATCTAATATTCTCATTCTGGAGTATATATATATAAATTCAGTGAAGGTCCTCTTTAATTATTAAATTTTAATCTTATCTATTTGTTTCTAAGACTGTGACACTTTGAAGATCACTGAGATTTTTATCACATATCATGTTTTGAGAGTATTTTGAAAATAACTAAATTTTGTGCCTCCCACTTTGAGATCAGCTGTTTGCATACGATGGAAAAAAGCCACAGATGCCATAATATTGGGCAACCTCTTTTCTACCGATATTAAAGTTACATATTAATATTTTCAAACCATGGCGAAATCGATTTATACAATAGCCATAAAGTATTCCAGGATTTTAGTATTGATTCCTCCATTATTTTTAATATCCCACAAATGGCCGCTCCCATTACTATTATATTATCCGTATCCAATAAACGATATTACTACCAGAGAGTGGTATGTTCAGCTTTATGAACTTCACGTAAGAAAAATAACTACCCATAACATTTTCTATACACTGGATAATATTTAAATTGTAATTGCGAAATTCGTACAGCTTTCTCGTTTAATGATAAAGTGAAACAAGCGATTTAAGATTTTATTTACGTCCGCACCGATCTGTTTCTATTTTAAAATAAAATCAATGCGATTTCTTAACTATGCGATGATTGAATAAATAATAAATGAATGGATAACCCGCTAAAGATCCGTATTCCACTCCAATTTGACGGTAACTGGGGGGTAACCACTCCATCTTATCTTATTTTATATTACCTTATAATATTTTCTCATTATGGGAGTACCCAACTAGGGTAGGGGAGAGTTATCCTCCCCCTAGAAGCAAAAAAAAACCTAATAAAGAACTGTTATAATTAATTAAGTTTTCTTAAAATCATTGTTTTATTTGCTTTTTCCGTACAAAAATATTAAATCTTGAACGACCATGGCTTCCCCTCCCCAAAGTTTTATCCTGGGTACGACCTTGTTTCTCACACTAAATATACATAAAATATATTTCTTTATTTCCAGGAATACATTAATATTTTCTTCAGTTTGGAAATTTCATAAATTAAGAATTTATTTAATAAAATTTTGGGTTAGGGCAATCAAGTGAAATGTTATTATGTGTCATTCAAGGATTAAATCTTAAGAGTCTGGATTACTTAGTTTTTTCTCTATGTTTATGTGATATTTATTCTTTAAATATAAGTAGCCGTTATTTTTTTTCAACCTTAATAAATTTAAGTTTGTTACATTTTAATAATTCAATATATGCATTAGAAGTGTCTAATAGAGAATGAGTTAATCATTGCCGGATGTATAATATTAGAATAGAGATGTGCATAGGCATACATATTCATATATACTCATATATGCATGTTTAATAGAAAAATAAATAGCAATTACCTTATGAAAAAAATTAATTTTTAAAAATTAGTTTTGAAATTATAGTATTTTATTAATAAAGTACATAAATTAGAGCTACCTAATTAACAATGAGTTAATCACTGCCAGATATTTGATAGAGGTCTTCTATACAAATAGGTTTCTTGATAAGAAGTCTAATATAACAAACGCATACACACTCAAGCACATGCAGAAATTGTGTTACAAAATGTGGTCAGAACATATACACTTACCAACTAAAGTCTCTGCACACCCTCAAGCTTTTTTTTTTTATTTTACCCAAAGATACCTTATGAGCCAGATATGGGCAACGAAACTCACATATTTTTTACACAATTTAATCTATTTTAATGACCAACAATCACATTTAATATAATTTATTTAACTTATAATTTATGAGGAAAATTACAGAAAATGTCAAAATTTTGATGCACTAAAAGTCTCTGCACAAAGTAGTGGAATTAGCCAAGATACTGGTATGTATACAGTTTGCACATTATCCCATTCATCCTCCGGCTAATCCTAACTCGCCAGTGTTAATTTAGGCCCAAAAAGTTAAGAGAGTGTTAAAAAATGGAAGTTCCAACACCGATTCCCGACCAAATAGTAAATTTGAGGAAACTCATACAGGTAAATAGGACAAATCGTCAACAGGGGCTATAATACGGTAACGTATGCCTAAAACGGTATGAAGAACTGGGTACAATGGAAAGTAGATGCCGCTCTGGCCGCCCCCCGTACTCCAAGCTCACCACAAGAGGGCTATCATAAGGACTTTGGCCGAAGAACCCTACACAAGTGCTCTAAATTTAGCAGGTGTGGTGTAAGAAAATTACAAGATTGGGGTATCTGCACAAATGATTAGAAGAACCCTAAAGGAAAAAACAAAAAGGAAAAAAAAACCCTGGCTATGATGTGCGTAAGCCTAGGTGTAAGCCATTCATTAGTAAACGAACCGGATATTGAAACTGCAGTTCGCAAAGGAACATGTAAACAAGCCCTTATAGTTCTGGGAACGTGTTTTATTTATTGACGAGAGTAAATTTAACATTCATGGATCAGATGGAAGGGGGAAAGTTTTGAGAAAACCTAACAAAGAGCCCCTGGAAAAAAACATAGTTGGTACTGCGAAACATGGTGGAGGGAGTGTTTTGGTTTCGGGGTGTATGTGTGCTGCTGGAGTTGGTAATTTGAAATTTATCGACGGAATAATGGACCAACACGTTTATATAAATATTTTGAGGAGTAATTTACCGGAAAGTTTAATGAAGTTTGATCACCAGGAAAAATTCAGTTTTCAACAAGATAACGACAGGGAAAGTTCAAGAATAGTTGCTCTACAATGCTCCACAGCAACTTAAAACACCTCCCTAATCTCCTAATCTTAATCCAATACAACATCTGTAGGCCGTCAGAAAGTAAAAATTATAATAAAGACCAAAGACCACTTAAAAAGAGTACTAAAGGAATTGTGGGGTAAAATTGCTCCAGAAACTACAAAAAACTAGTTCACACCATGCCAAATAGATTATGAGAAGTGATAAGAAATAAGGTAGGAACGACTACCTATAAAAGTTGAATTGGCATCAATAATTAAGCTTCAAGTTGAAGAAAAATGATGTGTGCAGGGACTTTTGGTGCATCAATATTTTGACATTTTATGTAATTTTCCTCATAAATTATAAGTTAAATAAATTTTACTAAATTTGATTATTGTTAATTAAACTAGATTAAATTATGTGAAAAATGTGCGAGTTTCATTGCCAATATCTGGGTCATAACCTATCTTTAGGTAAAATAAAAAAAAGCTGGAGGGTGTGCAGAGACTTTTGTTAGTAAGTGTATGCCATTGAAGATGCCTATTTCTGTGTTAGTTTCAATAAATCATCACATGTTTCAGGAATTTTGTAGTGTCGCTGAAGCAACATGTCTGATGTTTAGTTTGTTAAATTGCCTGACCAATTTTTTTCCATTCTTCTAAGATATGTTTGATGGTTATTGGAACGGAACAAAGATTACATGTTAGCGAGTTTCATATTTTTCTGCGATAAATATTTTCGTAAAGTTCACTGGTTATACAGATAAAAATATAAATCCTTAAAAATAAACAAGCAAATAAAGGTGATCTCAATAGATAATAATATTTCGCCTCGGGTCATCGCCATGGTGAACTTTGATATTCAATTGATAAAAGGCATATAATTTTTTAATATTCTTTTTTTTTTGTCGTAAATCAGGATGGAATTTAAAAAATTAAATTGGTCGTTAAATTTGAAAAATGGAATATTTTCATTTAATAATTAGATATAGATTTCATTTAAGATCTAAAAAATAAAAAATAAATTAAACAAAATATTGGAGATCATAGGGATCCACGTAAAACTTTAAATGAGGGTTTCAGACCCCCGATTTACGTCCATGTTAAAACCCGGACTATACAAAAATAGAAACCACCTTCTCTTCAACAACTGAGTTATCAATTCCTCGAGAGTCAATTCTCACAGGACCTCTTAATATAACGTTCTCAAATATATTATTAGAGCGATCATTATCGATCATCTGATTTATTAACGTTTGAGCTTATAACTTCATCGCTATCAAATACATTATTAATTTGATTAGAAAATTTGAAATATACATGACATTTATTAGCATAGTCTTGATCAGACAGATACATTTGAAGGAAGACGAAAACATTCTTAGTTTAGCTTAATAAGATAACGTAATTTATTTTGTATACAGTATAATTTATTACAATGTAAAAGAGCGATGATAAATTATATCTATTTTTGATGACTAAATCTGGCTCAAAGATTGAATTATTATTACGCCGAATATTGAGAATTGATTAATCATTAACTCAGATAACAGTTGCTTTATCCAACGATATTAATTGGTTCTCAGTGTTTGAGAAACCTGTTTTCTTGGTTCATGTAAGCACGCTAAAGGATTTAAAATAAAAAAATTAATTGAATAATTGACAATATTTAAAATTTTTGGTCCAGGTGAATTATTTTGAAGTACGTATCATAGACAGTGCAAAACTTTAGCTTAAAAGATTATTAGTGTAGTAAAATAAACCTATTCTGACCAATGTATCTTGCACTGCTGGGCTGTATTTTTAAAAATAAAAAGTTATTTTCCTCCCGATTAAAATTCAAGACATAGGAAATGTCTTAATAAATTATTTTGAAACTTAAATAAATTTTAAATGACACGTAAGTTTTAGAAGCCCATATTTCCTGTTCATTCCTGGCCTATTTATGGGCAATGGTGTTTCCTTAACTGATGGGGAAAACAACACTAGAGTTCACCTTGGAATATTATAACTTACAATATTATTTTTTATTTTCAATAAACAAAAGGATTTAAATAAAAACTTATGGCTTGCACAGCAAGATCATCCCCGTCGTAATCAGTAACAATTATCGTTCAAACTCGTAGTTAAGACTTTTTAATTTTCATTGGTCCTCCGTACAACTGCATAATCTATACGAGATTTGTTTGTAATGATTTGATAAATCATTTTGTTTTAATATTTCATTATGTTACAATAAAGAAGCTAGCTGACTAATAAATTTGTACATCATACACTTAATAATCTAACACATACTAATAATATTAGTATAATCATCTAATATTATTAGATTGATATTTTCTCTTTTATTTGATTTCATTTAATCAAAATTTATGAATTTATTTAATCATACCATCTATAGGTAACCTATGATTAATGTAATTTTTAAAATTTATATTTAACCTAGTTTTATTATGAAATATGTGTTAATATTTGCCCTTTATGCTGAACATTAAAAATCTTTTAATGTTTTTTTATTGATTAATTTTTTTTTTGATATTGATTAATTACAAAAAGAGTGTTTTTGACTGATTTATAAAACATAATTTCTTTAGGCACTGAACGTTTATCTGACTTAATTTATTTTTATAGAATTAATTAAGAATTAACTTATGTATATAATGTTTACTTACATTAATTAATAAAATGAGAAGTATAGGATCTTGAAAAATTTTGAATCCGGATTTTCATCGAAAACACATTCAACACAAACATGTTCTGTTTGTTAACAGTCTAACTTAAGTAAAAATATCTCAGATCTCTTAAGATTTGTTTTACGTTTGGTCTCATAACATTTTATTCTATAGGTTCTCCATAATAAATTTTCTTAAAAAGTTTAAGCATACTATTACTATTTTGACTACATAGCCTTGGACAATATAGTAACCTTTCACAATTTTTATTTATAATATGGAAACTTCATTTTGGTGAAGCAAGTGAAAATTAAGGAAGTTATCCATACGCAAAAAGTGTCGATTCCTAGTATAACATTTAGGGCGACTTTTGAAAGTATTATTAATACGAGGTCATAAATAATCCTTAAAAGTTTAAATTATATTCATTTCGTGTTGTCGTTTGAAAAATTATGGAATATTATAAATATACGACTCAAAATCTTAAACACCATCATTGTAGGAGAACCAGGAATGGGAATAGACCCAAAAGAGGGCTCATTACAGTCGAATATTTAATTATAGGACTCTCACGTCAAACAACGGCACCGGTATATTAGCTTGTCGACTGTCCGATTATTACATCATGGGACAAACATATGTTACGCCGATGAACACATACGGGAGCCCGGAATATGATGAATTGCAGGCCTGCCTCATCAGTCTCATTGGTCGCTATGATGTTAGTGAGTGACTAATTTAAGGAAACCAGAGCCGAAAATATTATAAGATAATTAATATATTTTATTTTAATTTTAAGTAATGACTTACTTTTCAGTACTAAATAAGACATTATAATGTGAACTTCGGTGATATTGTATAACACTTGACCTACAACTATCGCATGGTACCGACGCGCTTCCATAAGACCAGTTCATTTTAATAAAGGAATTACATTTCAACAAACAAATTCAAGTCATAACTTGTTGAAAACTGATTCCCCAATTAAAAATTGAACTTCACGACCTGCTGATGAGTCCACCTTAAGAATGATAAAAAAAAATACGTGTGACCAACGCAGCTCACAGGCAAGGCATCGCTATCTCCAAAACGACCTTCACCGTATGGAAGTTGTCAAATATAAAAATTGCCCTATGAATAGACAATATCTAAAACAACACTAAACCTACTGAATGAGGCAGCTAATAGACGACAACTAGCTTGTAAGGCCGAAACCCCTCAAGATTAGCCAAGATATTTCTTCACTTCAGATACTCCACCCAGCAAGTAAAGATATGTGGTCGTACCATAGTGATCTTATCTTATTTAAGAATTAAATTCCTTTCAAGAGTAATGAAATTTAGTCGTATTTCATTCATTCTCAACAGTAGCTTGTTAAATGTTTTCTTAATTATAAAGTTTAGTAGTTTTTCAGAAATTTAAAATTCATTTATTCATTCTAAGGTTACTATTAAAAATATCTAGTTCAATTTTTCTCAATATAAAGTTCACTAACCTAAACTTCCGTCCAATTAGCTTTTTAGTTAATGTCCAATAGATTTAATTTTTTATTTTTAGTAAAGAAGAGAAGAGAACACGATAAAAATATTAATTTTCCGTACGTTATGCCAAAAATTTAATGTCTACTTTGATTTATTCTTATCATTAAAACTATCGTTTTTTGTATTTAATATTACGCTTATGATTTTCTTTATAAAAAGAAGTTTTTCCTTATTATATCCATGACAAATCGTGTTTTAGTTTTTTTTTCAATAGAAATTTCCATACGTACGCATCGTTACATATAGGCTTTAAATACGTAAGGTACACTCAGATGTGTAAATTAAAATAGGAGAGGGGGGGGGTCAGATGACCTAAAAGTCGTCAATACTTTTTGACTTCCCTAAAACCCACAAAATAAAAATTGATATCCTTGGTGGCTCCCAGGGGTTTCAGGTGTATTACATCACTATGTAATGTATCACTAAGAAGGCATCACTAATCTTCTCTAAGATTAGTCAGTCTAAGGTTTTACCCTAAAAAAATTTTTAGAACAGTCCTATCACTAATAAATCATGATAAGGAAAGATTTATAATGTTCAGCATAAAGGGCAAATATTAACACATATTTCATAATAAAACTAGGTTAAATATAAATTTTAAAAATTACATTAATCATAGGTTACCTATAGATGGTATGATTAAAGAACTTCATAAATTTTGATTAAATGAAATCAAATAAAAGAGAAAATATCAATAAAAATAAATGTCAGAGAAATCTAAGATTCAAGTAATTAAGATATGGATCATTTATTAATATTTTTTATTATATTTACAAACAGGGCCGGGACATTAGAGAGGGGTTACTTGGCCCGGGTAACAGATTTTAGACAATGATAGATCTCAAACGAATTCGTTTTCTATTTCGGGTGATAAGCATCCAACTTATTTTCTTTAAAACCTTTTTCTTTATTTATTTTAAAATGTGAGACGTTTCGGACTTATTGTCCATTATCAAGCATCTTTACATTTTTTACGTAGTTTGTCCAAATAGAAACATATTACAATCATCCACTGGCTTCGTGTGGGCAATAAATCCGAAACGGCGAACATTATTAAATAAATAAAGGTTTTCAAGAAAATAAGTTCGATGTTTATAACCCGAAATAAAAAACACGATCGCAATTCATTCACTTGCCTATTATTTCATACATAGGTAAGTGAAAGTAACAAATGAAAGACCGTAAGAATCATCCAAAGAAACACAATATGGAAACAAAGAAAATACATAGAATTAGTTTTATTTTGTAATCAAATTATTGCTTATTCAAAATATGATGTTTTCTGTTTTGTGTTGTATGCTTCGTTTGATTGTCCTTAATTAACTTTAAAAAATTTCAATGACATGGGTCTTTTTCCCAGAAAGGGCGAATCTGAACTTGGAATTCTTGAAATTGAAAATGTCGAGTTAACGTCTGGAAAATATTTAGGGATGCTCTTTACATAGCACTGGTTGAACTCCAATGCAAGGTTATACAAGAGCATGGTGCATTTATTATTTATAAAAAAAAAAAAAAAAAAAATCGAATGACGGGAAAAGAAATGTGCTGGGGGTTCGTTTAAATATATTTTTTTCTTGAGTTTTTTATTTTTATTATTTTTTTATTTTATTTCTTTTTGCTGACAAAAATCCTAAGCCATCTATGAGCCATTAAACAAATTTTTATGTCCATCATGTTTTTTCTCTTTTACTAATTAAATAAAGATGCTTTTGAAATTATGATAGACCATCGGAAACGTCTCAAAGACCTCTATTTGTATAAAGCAACGAGAAAATATAGATGCAATTAGTTTTCGGGTAGAGACAGACGGGACAATGACTCCTGATGTTTATGACCATCCATTTTTTTCTGGTTTACTACTGAAATACTGCTGCTTTTCGCCAAACGGTACCAAACCGTTGGAAACGCGCCAACGAGTTCTATAAGTAATAAGCAGCGAAAAATTTTAGATACAATTACTTTTCAATTCCGTAGAGGCGGGATAGTGACATCAGAATTTGAGAGGCTATCTAGTTTTTTCTCGTTTACTACTTAAATATAGCAGATTTTTGACAAAATGATAGACCGTTCGAAACGTTTCAATGAGCTTTAGAAGTAGAAAGTAACGAAAACATTTAGATACAATTAATATACAAGTACACTCGAGCGGGGAGAAAAACACCCGATATTGGATTGTATGACCATCCATTTTTTTCTGTTCAATACTTAAATACAGCCATTTTTTTAAACAACGATAGACCGTCAGAAACGTATCAGCTTGCTCTAAAAGATGAAAGCAATGAAAAAATTTCGATACAATTACCTTCTAAGTAGCTACGGGCGGGACAATGACACGGGTCGTATGGCGCTCCCGCCGCAGCACCTACGTTGTTATCCTGACGGTTCCACAGTGGCTGAAAACAATTGGCGGCAAAAAGAGTTGTTACCCGAGATGTAATCCTACTTTTAGCCAGAAACCCCAGTCATCTGTAAAGGTTAAAACTGCCAAAACACGAAAATACTACGTTAGCGGGGAAAACCCCAAACACCGGCGACAAGTCTTTTACTCTGTGTACTATTCTATCATTCTTAAAAATATCGCATACCTCACATTCTAATCTTGAGATGTTTTGAACAGCACCACAGTTGTAAAAAATTCAAAAAGCGTCAATGGTCAATTCGTAGACGAACGTAAAGTTTGGAAACTGGAGTTGTGGCATGACGAGGGAAGGAGATTTCCACTGGTCATATCAAAATTCAACCTTTAATTTTTAATTTTATATAAGTAAAACCCTACGTAGTCGACAGGACAAGTCACAGAGCCTAATTAGAGGTTGTTTTAATGAACCAAAATGGTAAAGAGGCTTCAGGATCCATCGGGGACAGCGATTTGCCCTTTCTGGGAAAATGACCCACATACTTAAATGTTGAAATATGTTCTCTTAGGGTTTTTTTTTTTTTTTTTTTTTAATATTCAGATACAATTTTGAGGTAGAGATTGGTCAACTGTTTTCTTAAAAATCCTATAGGATGATAAAAATCAGGAATTTCAGTAAAAATTGATTCTTTATTTAAATAGTCTACGCTTCAACCCAAGAATGTGAGCATTCATCAGGTCTATTAAGAAACATATGGTTAGAATTCATGATATATCTTTGATGCGCGGTCATTAGGGCTTAAGTCACTTTTTGAGTATTTGGAGATTATGTCGTAATATTATAGCACGAAATGAGAGCTACCGGTTGGTGCTAAGGTCTTAAGCCAAACTATATTGTTTTATAAAAATAACAATAACAAATAATATCAATAATTAGATTTTACACAATGTTTTAAACTTTTCTCTTGCTCTCCTGAAAAATCCATAATTTTGACTTGAGCCCTTATGACCGCGCATCAAAGATATATTCCAAGTAAGCATATCAATAGTTGATATTTTTTTTAGATATATAATTTTTTTTGTTAGATATATAAATTTCCAATTTTTTCTGTACTCATGGAGAACTTACATTTTATTTTCATATATGTATCAGTTAAAAAGTACACTATTTACAAAATGAATATTTTTTTTTAATTGGCGTTACGGTACATTCATAACCAAAGCCTCCTCCATTCTCTTTATCCAAAGAAATCCATATTTTAATATTTAGTTCTAATAATTAATATTTTTCTTTTCTTTTATAATTTTTTTTTAATGACGACTACTTCTTATTGTACCTTGAGTAATTAAATCTTTGTTAGTCGTGTTTTCCTTGCGTAAAACGTAAATTTATCTAATAATATATAGCATGGAAAACGTCATTTCTAAATGCAAAGTTTTGGAATGGAAAATTTCAAAATAAATTTAGATGATCAAGGAGATTTGCTATTTCATTCTTGTATTGATTAGTTTAAATGGCTTGATTTATTTTAATAAAATAAAATTAAATTGATTAATTATCAAGATCCAAATAATCTCAATTCAGTCTTCTTCTTCTTTTTCTCAATCCGTCTTTTAGGCCTAAATCAAAATAAAGTAAAATGTATAATCAAATAAAGTGATAGGTTAATTTTAAAATATTATATAATCACAATTTTATGAAAATTTTCATATTGTAAATTTCAATCATCAAACGGATAAAACTATAATAAAAGGGGCATCGGCAGCTGTGATTAGGCCTACAGAACATCCGGTCCACTTTCCTCCACCGATTTCGGGCATATCTGAAGCTCGATCTTAAAGGCACACTGGACTTTCTAAAAATTTAAATTGTGATTTTTTCAGAATTAATATTGTTTTTTATGCCCAAGAACACAAAATTGATGTCTTCCTTCTGGTTTCTGGATCACATAACATCGGGACCACAGGTTTTTAAAAATATCTCCGGTCCATATGAGGACGTGCGGGTTAGTTTGTGCTCAAAGTTGCAGGCACATCTGCTGTTGCCTGCAAAGAGAGTAATGGGGAATAAAGGTATGCATCTGTTTGAAAATAGATTTCAATGTACACGTGAGCTTTTCTTTTCAAACAATTTCATTTACATTTTTTCTTATTTACGGGATAAATTTAAAAAAAATGGAATGATCTTGGTTCCAAATGACATACTTACGTAACTGCAATCATTGCCGTGGCAATGAAATTTTAAATTAAATTATCTGAATTTCAAGCAATGATCATGAACTGCTTTAATGCTAGATTCGCTGTGGATGGGTCCGAATACATGTACATTTTTTTTTTTTTATCCACACTGAAAAATTTCAAAAATCAAATATAAAACTTGCTCTTAGTTTGAGAATCACCCATATATCATCAATTATTAAACTAAGTTAAACTATTATATTATTTTCATATAATTATTTTTAGAATTTTTCATGAGTAAGTATAAAGTGTGTAATATTTATAAAATTTTTGTAAAACAAAAAAACTAACTTAAGAATATACAAGACGTTCCGAAGCTCGTCTACTATCTACTTTTTTTTAAAGTAACAAATATTTATTTTCATAATTTTTGTTGGAATAATTTTTATAACTTTTATTGAATGTTGTTGAATGATGAAATAAAATTTGAAATATTAATAGAAATTTAGAGAGAAACACTTTATTATCAGAATAAAAAATATACATAATAAAAGTGGGGCTGCTCAATTACATTGAGTTGCTTAAGACACAGCTTTCTGATTTTAAAACCGCAAGCGTAATATACAAATAACATAACACGACTCAGTTGCAGAATACAAAAGCATAGTTGTTGCAATAGTTTCCTATTGCAATCATAAAAGACGAAAACGGACGTCAAAAAAATATATACACTGTCAAGATTTGTAGCAACAACCCCTAAAATATCTGGAAAAAATAACAAGAAAATAGATATCAACAGACTTTTTCTAACCTTCCGATCCTCAACGGCTATTAGGTTTTTTCCCGAGCCATGGTTAAGGGCGGAAGATGCCTAGTTTAAAAAAAAAAAAAAGCCCGGCACTCTGGAATTGAACTCATTACCTTCGGGTAATAACTAAGAGTTCCGAAGTTGGAAGATAAAGTTACAAGAGAAGTCCAAAGAATGGGTGATGAATGAGAGAACTCCTGGGACCATTAGATGATTAATATTAGTTCATTAGTTATAACTTTGAAAAATTATTAAATAAAAGTTATGTTTTTAAACCTAAATTGTACAATTTAAATTATAATAATTATTCAATCGCCTGTAAGAATTATTGTCACCAAGGGAGGAGACGTAACCCGAGAGCGGGGAGCAGACGAAGCCCATCTGTCCGCCTATCTGGATGACTGATGGGGCTGTGTTTACCTTCGGACGCCTACTCAGACCATTGTCTCTTATCTCTTCTCCATTAGCACTTGGTCGTTTCAGTCATTTCCGCGACGGCTTCATCAACTAGTGCTCGCCTTATTTGTTTATTGTACCAGCGATATCTCCCTATCTAGTCTTTGTTCGGAGGGAGTGCGGGGGACATGATGTCAATGGGGATTATCGTGATGGCAAAAGTCACTTTAGATTGCTTTACATGGTGTCATGTATCTGCATCGGTCCAGCATTTTTTTTTTTTTTAATTGCATCTAATACTTCATTATCACTAATGCGTTTTATGTGGTGCACAAAAGAAAAAACAATCAGTCTCAAGTTGTTATGTTTAGGTAGCCAGGACTGATTATGAGAACAAATAAGTTGAGTTAATTCACTTAAGAGATAGATTTCACTTATAAAATATTTTTGTATTATTCATGGTGGCTTATGTTAAAATCTTTTGGGGAAAATTTCTCATACAGCTCTTAGAAATCTACCGGATATGCAGAGGAGCTAGAAAGAGCAAATATATATCCAAGGATTTATTAAAAAACAAATTAAGTTTTCACAACTTACTCGACCTTACTGACGTTACCTTCTCAGGCAGTTTTTAATAATTTTATCCAACATTAATTAGCCATCCTACATGTAATTTGTTCCGTCCCCAATACAATTCTAAATTCCATTCATTAAAAAAAAAAATTGGCGAAAATATAAAACGGCTTCCAATAGTTCTCCAATACGAAATCGGGCCAACTCTACAAACGCCTAGTTAAACAAAGTTACAATCTAAAACCAACCGGATAGGGGTAAGCTACCTCTTGTATGCGGACATCACTGGCCAAAATATTTTGCTTGACAAAGACGTTAAAGTAAAAGATAGCGGTGAAGAGGTTCTTTTGGGTGAAAGAGCCTTTCCTAGAACCAGCAATTAAGTTCTGCATTCGTCCAGAAATTATGAAAAGAGGACCTGTCCGTCTTTAAATATCCAATTTACGAATTGGAGGACCATTGAGAATTGGAGACTTTGATTTTTCAAGTCTCTAACTTGTTTGCTCTTAATGAATTCCCATACTCAGTATCAATTCTTGGCATTTTTTTCTTTTAAGGCTTACTCTTCTCTACTCTGTCTTCCTTCTTCTTTTTCCTACATTATAGTTGATACAAAAAATATTTCTTTGTCCAACTCTCTTCTCCCACCTTCATTATGTGGCCGAATCACTGAAGCCTTTAAGTTACAATTTGTAATAGAATATTTTGCTCCTGGCCTTTCTGTTTCTTATAATATTATTAGATATATGTTGGGGCCTTGATAAACCACAGCCTCTCCTAAGCTTGTCCATTTTTGGGCCTCTTGGTGCTCTAAAGTTCAAATTTTGTTACAATAAAATTATGTCATAATAAAATTATTCCATGAATGAATTACATAATGATAAATTATTATCTTTTTTTTGTATAAATTATTATGTTTTTTTTTCTTCTTTCTCGAGATATTTTCGTTGTGATAACTTTACCCAGAGCATGAAATGTTTTATCCATACACTTAGATTTTCTGCTGCTTTAAAGATGTTCAATTTTCATATTATGCTAAAGATGTGCTTTATGAGTTAAAAGGAAATTATTCAGTTTTATTAAAGTTTATTAGTTGGCCCCATTTAGAGTTCTTTCAATAAGTTACCGAAGCATATACTGCAGATCAACTTCATCTATCTGTATGAACGATTAGCCGTATGCAAATCGTTGTTTAAAGAGATAGTCCTTAATAATCTTTATGTACCTGCATTTCTCCTTCCATATCTTGTAAGGTGGATCAATAAATAGGATAGTTAGTTTCGATGATAAACAGCACCTTCAATCCCTTGATGTCAATGATAAGAAAAATCTATACCCAGCCCTATACTACAAAGTTATACGATGTAGATACATAATTTTCCAATCATGTGCTTCCTTTTCAACAGAACGGTCCCGAACTAGAGCGACCTCTCGCTTCTCTGTATAAAGTGAGCTATGAGGAGACGAGATAAGGTTCCATGACGGGAAAACCTCGGCTAATGAACCCCAGCTGGGGAGATAGGTACGGGGGGGGGGGGTTAAGGGGCCCCTGATTTGTGAAGCGCGGGGGACAATAGCACTAGATAAGGCCCACTTTGGAAGCGGTCATTATCGCATGTGGTCCCTAAGTGCAGCCCACTCTTTAAGGCAACTACATTCCTCTCAATGAGCCCTGTACCCAGTCCGCTTTTAGTCAATGTCTTAATAGGGAATACTCCACCGCTACGGCTTAGCATACGCTCACCAATCTCTTTTATTCCTGAGGAGGCAGGGAGTCGTGGGGCATATTTAAAGCTATTCGGATGAAGAACCTTCGAAACAGAAATGAGGTTGTAGCTGCAGCATGAACACAGTTGATATATTAGAAACTAGTCGTGCCACCCCCCCCCCCCCCCACTTCGAACCTTTTGATTTTACGCGGTTTTGATCGGTGGGTAAATTCCGAATCGTGAAAAGACCACTGACACTTAGGATTTGAAGCCACAATCTTCGGGTTATTGTTGGAAAGAGAAACGCGCATTTCTTTAACGAGGTTTTGGACATTTTTCACAAAAATCTTGTACTGCCCAATCCTCCCGAAACATAGGTTAACCGGTCATTCCTAAATGATTAGGTAATCAAAAATTTACTTCAATTTTATTTAAGCCTTTTCCGAAATGATAGAAACTGTAATTCGCATAGGTAAGAAATCTTCAATTACATAGGTAGATAGATGGAAATTTCGTTTATTTAGAAAAAATTGTATTTACAATACCGAAGGAAACTTAAAAATAGCATGCCGTAAATAGACAATAGACGAGGGTCCATTTGTCGAAATGTCCTAGATTTTTATATTTAATTATATTATGATAAATATTTCAGAAAATACAAATGTAGCTATAAAAAGAAATTCATAATTTTTTTAAGTTACAAGTTTTTTATTGATATCGTTGCTCCACTATGACTGGCCTTACTCAAAGAAAGCTATTTTTTAAGAGATCCAACCAGAGCTTCTTCTTTTCCATTCCTTTTGTCATCCGTCAAAGCAGTGGTCTTACATAGAAATAGTAAAGGAAGACAGGAAATAATTAAAAAAATAAAATATTTACTTGCATTGGACAAGCATTGTGATCTAATTTCTTACTTAAAATATAAAACATTTTCCTACATGGTGTTGGAGAATCTATTCGTACAAGCCATATTCATGTTAGATTCAATTTTGGTTCTATCGATCACTTAGGATGTCTGGGGTTGCTCCTATACTTGTACTCAATTTTCCAGAGCACCTTATCCTGATTTCTAATAGAATCAAGCATACTCCGATGAAATGGAATGTATTTTGTATTCCGTTATTGGCTGCAAATGCATCAATCATTTCTTTGCTCAACCACTAGTAGACAGTAAATAAGTTTAGGTTCAGTAGTCCTCCTATAGCTTTGAGTATTAATCTGTGGAAATAAATATTTCTAGTGTCATCAAAAACTTATAATCGCATTTCAAGGTTGTGTAGAGTTGTCCATAAGCATATGACTAATCTGTTTCTACAATATTTTCTTTTATGTTCAATACTTTAATTGACATGAAAGATTTTATTTGATCTGTTCATTTATTACTTACAATAAAGCTAATGTCCAATTATACGTATGATAATTGCAACCCAAAATAATTCTCGTTAACTTATTACCATCAGAACGTCGCACACAGAGGTATTTGGCCCTAAAAGCTGGCCAAAACCCATTTTTTGAAATTTGAAATTTCTGGTAAATAATGAATCTAAGTTAAAGTACAGGACCTGTTGGATCATGCAAGATGATTCTTATCTCTTCCAGGCCCTTAATCCGGCGGCTATTCTAATTCCAATCTGACCTTAGTCTTTACCTCGTCTCTGCTCATAAACGTTGTTCAACAAAATATATTAATTTTCTTTGTTTTTACTGAATTATCGGCATTATCATATGATGGATAGTTCGAGGCCAGGTTTGTACTTGTTATCCAGACCGTTATAAATTTTTTGTATTCAATACTAGTATCAATATTTCTTTGTTTTTTGGTGAGTAGATTTTTTGAGCTAAAAATTTAATTTGAAGGTCAAAAAGTTATACTTCTGGTCATTTTTGGGCAACGAATGTGTAATTGTTGTAGTTTCATGAAAAAAAATCTGCGAATAGCTGCGAATGGGAGACTCATATTTTTTGATTTCTAAAATGTCAGTTTCATCAAATAATAATAAAAAAATAAATGTTATTATATTTTTATTTATTTATATTTTAGGATCTTCTGGAATAATAATAATAACTAAAAGGAAATTATTTGACATATTTTAAAGTCGAAAGCATTAGCTTTTAAAAAAGAATAAGGAATTTTCGTAGCCTTTTCTCATTGGGAAATATTGCCTAGCTAATAGCCTAGAGCAGGTGAAAGAGCTAAAACATATATTATCAATTTTGAGGCATGATTTCTAAGTAAGATGGAATGCTTCTTTAAGCAAAAGAAAAGTTTTTAAAGAAGCAACAAGGAATGGCTAAATGGGTCGATATCAATTAATAGCTCAAGATCTGGTGGACGCCCTGAAAAATCATTTGATGGTTTAAGTGAAAGAAGCAAGAGGCGTAAAACAAAAAAACTCAGATCATCAACTAGCACTGATATGCTGACGTACGCCTCTTATATAAAACTAAGTGATTCTGGTGGTATCAATCCGTATCCTTTTCTCCATAGAAACTTTACGTAAAACTTTATCACCACAAATTTTTATTTTTACCTCTTTTACACTATTCCCATGTTTCAAAAATAATAGTAATAGATAAATTTATAATGAATCTTTATTTGTTACAAACATACTTCCTAGTTGCAATGCATAAAGAGAAAAGAATATGAACATAATAATAATAACATAACATAATAATATTATGTTATTATGTTATTACAATATGAACATAAATTGTAAACCCATAGATGCCTATTTCACAGTCGGTGGAGTAACGTAAAAATTTATTTTAGGAAAATTTTCACCTATGAATATTTTTTTAACTGCTAAAAACACATTTTTAATGTCTACGAGAAATTTAGAAGCCATTTTGAGGACGTTTGACCTAATAAAATGGAAGGAATTAGTTTTGTCTAGCTTTTCGGGTCAAATACCCCTCTGTGCGTCGTATAGAAAAAGAAGACCATAAAACCGAAATAATTTCATAAAACCAATGGAAGCAATGGCGATATAAAATAGCATAACTATAACCACAATCTTACTCAGTATATTTCCCTTTTAATTTGTGACATGCAGTTGATCGAGAAAAATACATTGTTCATCAACGAATGTGTTAACAGGACTGAATAATTAAAAATCACGCTCAAACGGACTGTCTCATCAAAGGGATAGTTTGTTCCAGTTGAATGCAACCAGAGCACATTAAACATTATTAATTCGAATCTAATTCAAGTAATAACATCAGTATTTGTAAAGCGGGCCTAATTCGTCAACACCACGTTGATTATGACGCGCTAATGTAATTTTGTGTTTTTCAGTCCTAGTGGTGCCCTAAATGGGAAGAATAGTTATTGTTAGGAGAGAACAAAGCATTTGCTTGGAATGTTGCGATAATAAACCATATGATGGAGATCCAATATCCTGAAAGTGGATCCACCCGAGACCTCCCTTTGATCCTGGACCTGTCGCGGGGGACAATATGCCCTAATTGCAAGACCGGAGGCGCCAACTCTTTAGTTATGGCTCGCCTTATAGGTCACCTTTTGTCCGAGTTATTTATTCATCTGGCTTGCTTAGATTCAACGGCCTTGATATTTCAATAATTCTCGACAACAAAAGGAGGCTAGACACTTTAAAACCTAAACATTCAGGAAGAAAGGTAAACACGAAACGTAAACAATGATTATTCGAACTAATTAAAGCTGTAAACTCATTACTTACTCATTGCAACAGAGGTATTTAAATAATAAAGACTACAACAATCGATTTTTCAAAATTAATAATTTTAATTTCTTTGTTAATGATAATCAAAACCGATCTACAGGCCTGTTTGCATGGAATGAAGTTGGAAACCAAACGGTGCCTTGCTATATAACCGCAAGTGGTGATTAAATATACGAAATAGTCGTGTGAACCGGTATTTTACCCGCCTGGGAATGAAAATCTTGTATCTCACTTATTAAACAGATAATAAGAATAATCGTCACCAGCTGACATTCATCCCAAAATTAATAAAAAACATAACCGCTTAAACTGGACTATTAAGTCCATTTTCATCGCCCATGGTGGTCAAAACGCGAAGCAATGTTTGATTCAAAAATATAACCGTGTAAAGTTGGGTCAACTGTGGTGTAGTGGTTAGCATGGCAACCTACAATACTAAAGGTCACGAGTTCGCATTCCATGGTGACCCTAGGATTTTTTTAATGGGAGTAAAAAATTCTTAGCTGGACGGCAACCATCGGATAGGACGTAAAATGGAGGTCCTGAGCCTGTACCATGTTACTCGTTAAAGAATCCTATCCTAATTATACCTGGTTAAGGCAAAATTTAGGACTCCCACTGTAGCATCGTCCGATTAGCCTAGGTAACATAAATGGACGTTTAACAAACAAACAACTAGAAGAAATTACTAATCAGGTCAGAATTAATGTTCAACTAAAAATTATAATTTATCCTCAAAAGTTTTTTTAATCAATATTTAAGTAATAATAATTTTAACTGTGACTTAGGGTTCCGATTCAGCTGGTTATAAAGGGGAGGGCGCTGCAGCCCCAAAGCCCTTCTTCCCTGGATCTGTCAGTCGGCTTTTTTTCCTCTATGTTCCTTTCCCAGAACTAAAATTCAACTTGTTCAGCATGTTACTTGTTACTTATTTACTTTTATTTAAGTTAAATTCTATTTTAAAGGAAAAGATAATTTCCAAAGAGGGCTGCAGCACCAAAGCCCATCCACTAGATCCTCCAATATGGGCCCAGTTACAATAAACGAATGTCTTGTGAACATATTCATATGCGTGATATTATTGGAGAGGACGGCGACAAGTGGTGATGACCAAGGGGAAGTTCGACTTACCATCCTTGATGAAATTTCTGGTACAGTACAGTGCAACAAATATAACTGAATGGCATTATTAGCCATTTTAATAATTATTTTCGATTGTCCATAATTCAGATTACGGCTGATTTTTTCTTTTTAATACCAATTTTGGATGGAAGCTGGGCCAAGCTTATAAAAGCCCCCGGTTGACATGTCCTTGAACTCCTTGAAGAAGCTGGAAAAGTCGGGGAGAGGTATTGTTGGGTGCTATCCCTCATAGTGCGTGACTAGTCATTATTTAATCAGTAAAATCTGCTCATTGCTGATATTCTATTGACAGATACTTATTTGCTAACAAAGTAAAACAAAATTCATATTCTTTATTTTAATATTAAAAAATCAGACCGTGCAATGAATGCTCAAAAGAGGTTTTAGATGAAAAAGTGAACCAGTACATTATTCCATCTAAGTACAAGCATTATCTTTTAGGGCAGTAATTCCATACACCTTTAATCATCTAATGTAGGAGGTTATCAATAACGTATCTAAAGCCTGTTAAAAAAAAAAAAAAAAAAAAAAAAAAAAAAAAAAAAAAAAAAGGCTCTTAATAATGTATTAATAATTGAAATAACTGTGATATTTGTGCAACGTTGTGTAAAAGTTTTATTCGAAAATACATCTGCTACTTTAATGTTAGGGAATATAATGATGAAGAAGTCATGAAATAAGGATTAATGAAAACGGTTGAGTTAATTAATAAAAAATATATAAAAATGGTAGCAATGATATTTCATTCGCATTTGGGAAAAAGAGTTTAACTCATAGAAAGTGTTTTTATCTCGTCTTCTTAAAATTAATAATTTACTATAGAGACAAGTCTCTGTTGAACTAGCATAGTTTCAATTATTATTCAGGAATGAATAAATACAAGCAGACAGAATTTATAATGATTTTTTTTAAAGCTTGGTAAAAGTTTTTTAAGCTTTACATTTGATGACTTAAGTCCTTTTTTCCCAAATTCAATGATTTTACCCCCTATGCAAAAGAAATCTGAATGTATGCTTGTAGGCATATCTAATTTTTAAACTGATACATACAACAAGTCGTAAATTATCGTTTAAATAACCATAAAGTATCTAATTTGCAATCCTTTCATCTGGTACATGTTTTCGCCACCAGAATGTTTTAGAATGTTTATAGGTTTAATATGTTGTTAGAACCCTGAGGCATTTAGCTCTGCCTTTCTCCGACATCCTATGCATTATTAAAAGCAGAATAATCCTCTAAACTCATGGATGCTCTGGAAACATTTATTCTTCCTCGGAGTATGTAGCCGAGATATAATGGATTCGGGTTGAGCAATGCAGCGCGTGCTCCAAGTTGAGCAATATGGTAATACTCCTGTTTATCTGAGCTGGTAGCCCTGCATCCAAACAGCCTGCTCCACCAATTAATTCTACTTACCCTTTCTACGGCGTGGCTCCCACAGGAAACTGATCCACGTTACATTTTGCAATCTTTGTTTACCATTTAAATGATAATCTACAAAAATAGAACAGAAATTGAAGTGTTCTTTGCACCTTTTATGCTTTGAGTAAGCCACTATACCGGAATACTAAGAAGTAGAAGCATAAAAACAAAGTATATGAGTTTAAAGGGAGTTAGAATAGATGCTTTCAAGCTAAAATCTTATTATTATTATTATTATTACTTACAAATTTAAAATTTCTAAAACAAGTAACATAAATTTGTACGCAGGTTACTCTGTTTCTTCAAAGCAATGGCAAGTTCATAAAAACATAATACAGTGCAATTTTTAGTGTATGAGGTCTACCGACAATCTTCTTTTGGATGGCCAACTAACTAGCTAGATTACTAGGGTTAATTAAGCTCTTTCCTTCACAGGATCACATCTCAACATAATAAGGATCCTCGAGAAATCTTCGTAGGATTTTGGATTGTAAGGGATGATTAAGAAGGGAGGCATTAATTCTTTTTTTTTTGTTCTTTTAGCTTGTTATTGTGGAAATAACCGGAAACGTTCATCTGTCATTCCCATCTATACTTTGGTTATTTAAGGGTTATACGGCGTATAAAACCTATCAACTTACTAATAATGCCCAGACAGGTAAATACTTAGTACTTTATCTATCAAACGTTTGTGATTGAATTGCAACTATTAGATTTGAACGAAGAAATGTTTGACGATTGGTCGTTGTCGATAAATGTTCCACCAAAAGATGAAGAAAAACACAAGAACCTTTTACCGCCTTACCCCTCGTTTCTTTTACAGTCCTGAACTTGACCTCGTATATTAGCTTAATATAGTTAGCTTCTATAAATCTATGAGGTTTATGTAGAATTATCCATCAGCAATATTGTAAGTATATTCATACTCTTATATCATTTGAATTGTGTACAGTTACACAACCTATGGATGGTATTTTATATTTATACTACTAACTTTGGGCCGGGATGGCAGAGTGGACAAAGGCGCTTGCAATAGCTTAAGCAAGCGAGACAAAGTTAAGCAAAGTCAAGCGTGTTTAGTACTTGGATGGGTGACCGCTCCATTCGGGTGACCACCCTCCAATGAACACCAACAAGCTTACCACATAACCCCACCCCCGGGTATGTGAGACCCGACAGCCTACTGGAGCTACTCACACCGACCGGGGGTAGGAGTGATAAACCTTCCCCGTCTTTTTGATCGAGGGAACCGTGTTTTCCAGGATGTCGGTAACCGGCCCGGAGGTTTGGTACAAGGACGGTATGCTTCAGGGAAAGATATATAGGTCCTCGGGGGCCTGCTGACTCTGAGCTACCATAATCCTTGGACCTAGATCAGTTTTTCACTGCCCTTGAAACCGAGAAAGTGATGCCATCGCTGGGAAGGACACTGCCAAATTGGACCCAAAGGGATTCGTTATGGCAGTCTGCCGCTGCACCATGGAGACCACGGCTTGCAGCACCGTGAGGTTTGGGCTACCCGCTACAGGCTGTTAATGCTCCCGCAAGCAATAAAAATGTCTGTAAGAAGACCACACTGCGTGGCCAAAAAGGTCTCATTAGGCCTTAGCTCCAACCGAAAAAAGAAAAAAAAACCTTAACTGTAATGTAATTTTACCTTATAATTACATTAATTTAATTCATATAATTGTTTTTCAACCTGTTTATTCATTGTAGGGATATTCATGATTATGAGAACAAGTCTTGAAACGTCGCCATAATATAGACGTTTATTCAAGAATAAAAGACTGAACCTCAAGAACCCTTATCTTTATAACATAAATATGTATGTATGTATAAATATGGATTTCGTTACTTTAGATCATGATAGAAGATAAATAAAATTGATTTGAACTATCGACGTATATTAAATATGGTTAACTTAAGTAAAAGTAAAAAATAAATAAATTAAATAAATACAAGGCTAGCTGATATACCCTGATTTAAACATGAGAGACCCCAAAAGAATAGCTCTCTCTTGAGGGTGAGATCGGATCTAAATGTATTGTATGCAAATGTATCTATTGGGAATATATGATAGCGAGTTTATAGTTGTTGTTATCCTAGGCTACATAAAGCTATTGTTAGTTAGGGCAGATACGGTAGCCGAGGAGATACGGATATGTATAACGGGTATTCTAAATTCAATCGTGGAAAATAAATTATGTATGGACTGCGGATCGAAGAGCCAATGCTAAGCGTTCCATATACCATTCATTTATTAAATAATCACTAAATCAGAATAATTTATAGTATTAATTAAGGTAAATATAAGGTTCATAGTTCATATTATTAATTACTTTGTTGTATCTTATCTTTTTTTAATGCTTTTTCTGTGTATAAACGCATAATCATGATTATAAAGTTATTAAATATTAAAAGGAATAGCTAACTTTCGTAAAATCTTTCTTTCATAGCAGCAGGAGTCCCCCAACCTTTTTATCTCTAAAGAAAACACCTATAGAAATCACTATCGCAAATATTTTTTCTTAGATTTCGCCTTCCTGAATTTTTTTTTTGATATTATTTATTGAAAAACAATAATAATAAATAGAATAGCATTAAGTTAGTTTTATTATTAGATTTATTAGTTCTTTTTCTCTTTGATAAAAGTATAAATATATAGTTTTATATAAATCATGAGAACATTATTGATTGATTTCTGGTAGAAATATATTAGACACGTAATTTGCTTTTTGCCCCTATATTTTACTTTATAAAATACTCGTCATATTAAAAATATCTTTTAAAAAGTCTTGACGCGTTTTCGTATAGGTCATACGCGCTTGACACATGGATACCTAATGGCTCGCGAAGACCCTACAGACTTTCAGGCTTGTGGGTGTCCATTGACGGAATGCAGGGCCTACGAAGAATACAGAGCACTTTTAGATATACCAAACGATCTATACAATATACTGCAAGACAACGTAACAGACAAACTGTACGACTTTCTAAAATTAACAGAATTTTGTATCATAAGATTTAAACAGAAATTTGGAATAAATGACCCTAGTGGTTGACGCCCTTATATGAAAAAAAAAGTATATGACACCATTTTCACTTATTTAAAAAATATTTTCTATATGATTCTTGCCCTACGATTATTATGTTCGAAATGATTTAAGAAAAACTATAGGAATTTTACATTTTAAGTGCGTTTTAATTGTGGCTGTATGTTATGTTTTGTATTATTTATTGTACCTAAAAACGTTTTTGTTCATAATCGGAGCATAGTCAGTAGAACAGTTCGAAAAGATATGTCAAATGACATTATTATATATTAATCTATTTTAAATTAATTTAAAACAATATAATTATATTATGTCCCTTTATATAAAGTACCGTTCCCTGACCCTCAGCCTATTTATGATCAGCTATCCTTTCTTGGCGCCGATCCTGCATAGGCGTTATATCTATAACTTAATACTTGTAACGATCTTTCTTCCTTTGCATGGGATTATAAAAGATATTACTCCCCATTGTAGGCGCTAAGCATGAAGAGCGAAACAGTGAATTATTCTCTGACCTTTCCTTTTGTTGTGTTCTGCAACCTCTTTCCCCAGTTATAATTCCCCATTGGGAATTGTTATCAAGGCGGTGCAGAAAACCAAATGTTGTGAAAGAAGTGAAGGGATGGAAACAAACAATTAGAATGAATGACTACAAAGGGATTGTCCCCTATAGAAGAAGTGCCACCATGACAAATTTCACTAATTCGTCTGTCCTTATTAAATCTCCTTATATCCGACACAAGGGGAGGAGGTTGCTCAAGAAGAGAATGATTCTTTTCTCCTTTCTATACATTCTATTATTATTCGGACTCTTTTATCAATGTCATCTTGGGACATCGTTGTCTCGATTATTGTCCAATATAAGAATTCCGCAGAAAGGGGACACGACACACAAAGGGCTAGACAATCTATAGTATCATCACTATGGTATCTTTTACTGAGGAATCGATAAGATTTACTAAAGTTCATCCGTTAAATGGGATAAAAGTGGAACAACTTTGGTTGAATATAGTATTTAGGTTCATCTGTGAACAAAAGAACTTTAGTATAATAACTAATAAATAAGACTAAATAACTTTAAATAATTTAAAACAAGTTGGTTACCCACAATAATGATTAAATTAATATAAATAACTTTAGTTTAGTACGTGGGCCAAACCCCTCTACCGTGCACCACCCCCACATCCCTATAAATTGCTTATGCTTCTGTTCCTTGTGATAAAAAATTAAGAAAAAGCCAATGTTCCCAGAAAAAAAAGTGGTCGCACTAAACTAAAATGGCGTTCAAACATGGCGGAATGACGAATTTGATTTTAGTTCGTTTTTTGATTACTGACATTCACAATATGCTTAATTTCGCCATAATTGGTCTTTTCTTAAAGCTGGATATTACTAGATTCAGAATAAATAAATTAAGCATAATGGTAAATGTCAGTAATAAAAAAACGAACGTCATTCCGCCTTGATTGAACGCCATTTGGGGTTAGTGCGGCCACTTTTTTTTTCTGGGAACATTGGCTTTTTCTTAATCTTTCATCACAAGGAACACAAGCTTATGCAATTTATAGTATAAAGCAACATGAAAATTCTTGAAATAGATAATAGTCGCTAAAATTAGGGTAAATTTAAATCTAAAAATCACGCTATGGTTTTTAGTTTTAAACTTATTATTAGATATGAGATATTTTTCGACCTTTTTTACGAATATTTGATCTATTTTGATTGTTTTGTTTTTCAGTCCTAATGATGCCTCTACATTGGTTGAGAAATTAGTTTGTTTATCTGCATTCCAGAGTCGACTTCTAATTTAAATATTTCTGTCCATCCTCTTTGTTCCATTGAAGAAACAATACAGCATGAAGTTTTTATTTTTTTTTTCAAACAATATTCTCGAAAAAAGACTTTTTTGAATGATATCCAATTGTAAGTTGCAGAAAAAACTTCATTTGCTTAACCAATGTAATGGGCATACACACATAACGTATATGCGTTCGCAGGGGGTATAAAGGGAGTAGCTCCTCCCCTCTAGAAAATGTGAGAAAAAAAAGGTACAAATTAAATAAATTTCTATTAATTTACCATATTCATTAAGCATCATATAGAACATATTTTAATTTATAATAATAATTGTCAATAAGTTTTATTTAGACAATTAATAGAGCTTTAAATAGACAGAATACTTCGATTTCCCCCAAGAAAATTTTTCAAGAATTCTCTCCTAGACGGAATCCTGCGGACGCCTTTGCATATTCATAGCAAATAGTCTTATGACTATCAGATAATTTTTGTATGAAATTAAAGCTGATTGCCAGTGAGTTTCAGGAATAATGTGGCAGATGCCCTTCGAAAGTGGCTCCTTCGTAGTACATTTGGTGAATACGCAGCTTGGAGTGGCATTTTGCCGAATAGGTCCCGAATGTTGATCCAATGTTATGTCAGTCATAATGGGTTCTTGATAGTCCCCTCAGAGCAGGCATCCATGGAGCGAGCCGACGTTAGCGACACGAGGATTATTACACAAGCTTGGACAGATACTAGATAAAGGTCAAGAGAAGTCGATTAATCACGGCAATTAGCCAGGAGCAATGGAAGAAGGGGGGACATTCAAAGGCTTGATGGATAGGGGGGGACAAGGCGGCTGTCACGGCCTATATTAATGACTCATATTAAAGGATGTAGGCAGGTGAAACCGGATAGGGCTCTTTGGCAGCGTCTTCCTCCTACAACAGATTTATATAACCAATGTTTGTTCTTCCAATTATAAAAGAACTACCTGCTATGAAGGAAGATTTGAAAAATTTAAAAAGCAAGAACAAAGAAGAGTGCAGACACAATAAAATAGTTCCTAGTTATTGTTTTTCTGTGGCAAGGTTTCGGCTAAGATTTAAAATCTTCATCAGGTTTGCTTTTCGTATTGAAAACAAGTACAGTCCTCACAACAGAGTACAACATATAACAGCGTAACAGTCCTCATGAATTCGTGGAAGTTGTGCAGAATCGGCGGCGTTCAAAAAAATCTAGTTATCGGTTTTCAGCTGCTTTTGCTCTGTGTCATTTTGAGATTTATCATATTTGGAAGTAGTAGCGATCACCTCAAGTTGGTGGCTAAATTTCATAAAATTATACGTTATTTTTTTAGAAAATAAAAATAATTATGATAATTTTTTATTTATTTGAGGCTAAACAGATTTTAATGAAGTATTTTTATGATCCTTTATTTTAAACATGTTTTCTATTTATTGATAATTTTCCATTGGTTATGTTGGCAGCAACGGACTACATGTTGGAGGGGATAATGGGATTAGTATAACCATTTGATTTTAAGCTTTAATAGAAAAATCTGATTTTTTTCAAGTAAAATATTTTAATTTTTATGTGACAAGGGCCTATAAAGCACGTTTAATTAAAAATATTTTTGTCGTCACAGAAGAGTGTTCATATGTTTCATAATTTAATTGTTTTAATTTGTATTGTTAAAATATATCACTGGTGTTTGGGCAAAAGGGGTTAAGTCATCAAAATGTGAAGCTTAAACAAAGATTTACCGAGCTATTGAAAATCATTATAAATTCTTTCTGATTGTATTTCATTATTCCAGAATAAAAAATGAAACTATATTCTTTCAACAGAGACTGTATTAATTATGAATAAATCAGAGGAAATTATGAATTTTAAGAAGACGATAAAAAACATTTTTTTTTTTTATTACTTAACCCCTTTTGCCCAAACATGAATGATATTGTAATTCTAATTTTATATATTGTTATCTTGATAATGGCGTCAATGGCGAAACGTAGAACAAAAAATTAACAAAGTGAGGCTTAAATAAAGGATCGCAAAAATACTTAACAAAAAAAGAATGTTTTAATGAATTAATTATTTTATGAAGAACGATGTGAAAAATAAAGAAAGATTTTATATTAGAATAAAACCAACTATAATTAAAAGAATGTTCTTGTTACATGAAACACAGATGAAATGAAACACAAACACTTGTTAAATGAAACACACTTAAGATGTACCTTTGTATCGCCTATTGATTAGAAGATGTTACTTATTAACCTATTTTTTCCCAGAGATGCGTTTACACATATTTAGCATGGTTTTCAATTAATGTATAAGGTTTTATATTATATTTAAAACTTTTCATGATAATTTAATTTTTTTAACTTGAGTAAACTTCTTAAATGTGTCATTCGGAAATTCACACTCTATTATAGGTGTATCAAAAATATGAAGAAATAGTTATTTATTATACAAGTGACGAAAGTAGATCATTTTACAACTCCAGTGAAACGTTTACCCACACGAGCGAAGCGAGTGTGGTAATTTCACGAGAGTTGTAAATTCTACTTTTTTCACGAGTGTAATATTAAATTTTTTCTGTAATCGTGTAATACATGATCAGATCTAACCAGAATATGAACAAAATTAGGATGTTGTGAAGATTATGGTATGTTGTTGGTAGGTTATAAGCATGGTTGTGAAGTAGTGCAGTTATAAACAAGTGCAGGTTATAAACAAGGAAGGTAATTATTATTATATTTAAATTTTAAAATATATTGATTATTTCCACCAATAATTCATTCACATTTCAATTTATTTTGTTAAAATTAATTCTTACAATGTTAAGAAACATTTAAAAGCATTTAATTTCCAACTTCAAATTATTTTTTAATTTATACTTATTACTAATTAAGAAAGCAATTCACTTTCATCACTTGTGAAGAAAGTAATCACTTTCTTCACTCATTTCAGTTTAGTAATGTTACCATTATTCAACGATTACAGAAAAATAAATTTTAAACACCTTCGAAAAAAAAAATTGACTATGGGAGTTTTATAACAAAATAAAAAAATGTTGAGGCTGGTTTCTTTTTTTACTTTTGATACCTTAATTCACAGAGGGGCGTTTAAAAATTTATAATCCCAATCTTCATTTTGAGCACGCAAATACGGTCGATAAAGAAATAAAAATAATAATAAAAAAAAAACTTTCTCTCTTTATATAGCTCGTGCTGCAAAACGTTTATGACTTCCTCTAGCTATAGCAGAGCAGGGAATACAGTGTGATTTCGTTGAGCATTCAGCAAGGAATATTTACTGCAAGAAGATGAACGATGTGCCTTGGGCAATTAATTTTACGAGATTCTTAATAAAACCTATCTAAATAATATAATGTAAACCTAATTAACAATAATCAGTTATTATTTTAGGTTCTGTTATAATAAATATAATATAACCTATAGCTATACCTCCAAGTAAAAGACTGCGGTTCACGGATTTACTTGACACCATTCTCCTTACAAATCTGAATAAATATCCGTAGGCAAACGAGACATGTTTTTTTTTTTTTTTTTATGACATACAATGCAACTCAGTACAAACTATTGTGAGAAGTTATGTGAAACAAGACCCGTTTTTGTTTTTTATTTCTGTTTAATCCTGATTAATAATTGCTGATGCAGGGCAACAATGCAAATTTTCAAAAGAGGAAAAAAAGGCTTGTGTGATTTATGAACTATTAACATTCTTCAGAATGCTTTATGCAAGGTTAGAAGTCGGACTCAGTAAAGGAGCAAATATTTAAAGAATCTCAACTTAAAGGATACCGATTGATCGGATTCTAACTGAAGGCATATTAATATCTCAGATAAGATATAAAATATAAAATAAAGTAAATAAGATATTTCTTCTTATTTTATTTTTTTTTTCCGACTTTATAAATATTGCCATCACCCCGAAAATAAAAAAAATCGAATGGAATGAGGTAAAAAAAATGTTTCGTAAGGGGAGTACTTTTCCAGCAATAATTTTCTGGTCAAATTATTTTTGTTTATATTTTATACCCATATATTAAAACTTCACGATATTCACTTTTCAGAAGATTATAGTAAATAAAAAAATGACAAAATAAAATAACTGAATATGAGTTCGATATTTACATAGCACTGTATTGATATATCAAGTGTTCACGAAAATGCAAACTATATTTCAACCTTCCGTACACTATATATCTCAACACGTTCAATTTTTCCCCTACTTTGTTCGTAAAACAATCTAAATCCGATTCTGAAAACTAAAAATAAACCCTAGCTTAAGATTATAAAACTTCCCAATAAACTAAATATTACTGAAATATTTCCTTCCTAAATATTCTTGAACTGGAGGGAAAGATGATATATCTTTTCGCCGAAAGTCAGTCAGAAAAAATACGTTTAGTCATTCTAAAGAATGCTAAAAAAAATCTTCGATAATATTCATACGAATATAAATGGAAAATACATAAAAAATACATTCACATTCATTATCCCGCTCCATAACGTTTGTTTTAAGGCCATTGCACAATTTATTTTTTTCAAATCATGTTTCCTTGGTATTTTCAACTCAATTAAAACTATTTTGAATATTCTTTTTCTTTGTATTACCTGATCTTGCTATTATTCCACTTGAGACTAAAATTAAAGAAAAAAAATCTTTTTATTAGGATTAGGAGGTCGTCCAGTAGAAGGTTAACGGTGTCGACTTTACATTGGGTTAATTTTCTCCCAGAGGGTCTCCTCGGCCGATGCAACCGCGATGAACCCAGATCCTGGGCCTAGGAGGACACAATATTCCCCTCCCAACCAACAAAATAAAGAGGAGAGTAGAATAAACCAAAAAAGAAAATTTTTCCAGTGTGCTCATGCTAAAATAATAAAACTGTGTCTCCTACGTATTTCTCTAACTCATAATCGATGTGATTTGGACTGTAATAAACTGAAACAATCTTATTTAACTATAATATTATAAGCAGGCATAGGATTTTATGTAATAAAAATTTCAAAATATGTAAATAAATATGGACGTATATTTACAAATATATGTAATGAAAATATGGAGTGAAAATTAAAAATTTCAGTATTCACATAAAAAATAAATATACATTTAAAATGTATGTATCAAATGTATTTTTAAAATGTAAAATATCAAATTAAAAAAAATGTAGTTAACAAATTTTTTGAAAATGTAAGAACAGATATTAAACTTCCTCACATTTACCATCAAAAACGTTGCAAATAAGATGCATTCCAAGCTTTTATTCTGAAAATCTACAACGATTCTGTCGAAATAAAGCTTTGTATTAGCTGAACGATCTTTCCACGTCGAATGAAGCATTAGTCAACTTATTTTCTACATGATTCGCCGTTTTAAAATGCTGTAAAACCAAAAATTGTTGATCCGTTGAAATGTATTTTTGTCAGCACAAACAATACAGTACACCTTCACTGTCGCATTTAAACGTTTCTTCTGCAAACTTCGCGACTTGCTTAGCGGCTAAGGATTTCACAAACTAAGTTTAACCATTGTCTAGGATGAGGCATTTGCATTAGAAAAGAGGGGGATCAAAATTTCTGAGAAATGTCGATAATGCTTTGTGCTTTCTGATTTTCCAAGACATTTTTTAATCCCTATGTTCATTCTCAAGCTTTATTTATTCTAGGTATCGAATTAATATACGTAAAACAAGTAAATAACTAACAATAATTTTAAAGTAAATTCCTTAAAAGTTGTAAAATATGGACAAAAAAATATATTTATCGAAATATATGCAAAAATATTTAAAAAACACAAAATATGGAAAATAAATTTATATCATGGTAAAAATCATTTAGAACGCACATATGTGCATTTCTAAACCTCAGAAGAAAATATGTAAATAGAAGAAAATCCCATCCCTAATTATAAGGTACCTGAAGATCAGGATAGTTGAGCTTTCTATTGAATTCTAGTGTATGGCAAATCCATCACTAGTGCTTGGGGTACTAGAAATATATTAGGAATATTAGAAAGTGGTGAATGGGATAAAGCCAAAGTAAATGTTTCGGTTATTCCATGGTAGTACATGATCATTTGTAGGGACTGTAGGGATTGTAGACCTTCCGAGGTCACTCTAGAACCATACAGAACTCCCGATAGCCCTTGCCATTATTGCTGACCGCCTTCTCCTGTTCTGAGGCACAACGGAGCTGCCAGAGCGGAGGAATGAGGCCCGGTAGCGCTGAGAAGGGAGTCACGACGGGAGCTGCTAGGGCCGCTGAGTGGCAGTTTAATAAAGGCCGACCTCCCGCGGATCGCGCAGATTGCCCAGCGACACAGCAATCTGCGCTACCGCTCTCCGGGGATTGTTTATACCGCGGCCGGGATCAAGGCATTCCGAGGGGTTCGCTACCGGAACGCCGATAGCAATGTCAGCCGCATATCGGATATTAGGTATCGGCTTTGTCTGTCCATTACAAAGTAGTATCCACTATAGCTCTTTCAGTGATCATCGCTAAATTTATAAACAACTTCTAAAATTTCTTAAGAAGGTTTTTTTCAGAATTATTATAAACCTTACAATAAACATTAAGCAAAGCCCTAAAAAAGATTATTTTAAAAGCTGCAGAAGGTGGATGAAGTCAGTACCTTGTATACAATTTTTTTGGACACCTGGCCAGGCTATTCTATTAATACTAACTTTTAGGGAAATAAAGAAATGTCTTCCGGTGAATTATCCCAAAATAACACTACAATGATAAAGAAACACATAATAGCCTTGTTTAAATAACTATTTTACTAATAAGTAAAAGATTATAAACTTTCTTAAACAATTAATATATTAAACCAATCCAATTATAGAATAATGACCCAAAAAATGTTTGCACATCGAATCTTTAAACTCGTTTTTCTTAAAATTGAGGTTATAGCATTTAGAAAGAACCTTACCTTGATCATACTAAGCCATCGAACCTTTTGGTGTAAACCATTTTGTTTGAAAATTAAAAATGTATTATTTTTTTTTTTTAAATCACTAAATACGAAACATAAAAAAATCTGGTACGTGCGCGCAACACACAACTTTCACTTACCAACTTACTTAGATTAGTAATTGACGTGTTTTGCTAAATATCATTTCCCAAAGTCACACATTTTTCTACATTCATATCTTATTTTTGTTAATCGTTAAAGCCGTTTTTGAGTAAATAAAAAAAACCCGTGAAAATGATACAAAATTTATTAAGTAAAGTCCCCCCTCCCGTAGATCAATTTTGATGAAATTTTTACAGTCATATCTCGGGCATATAAATACATCAAATACCAAGTTTGATCAAAATCGTTATAACCGTTTTTGAGTAAATAAAAAAAACACGTGAAAATGATACAAAATTTATTAAGTAAAGTCCCCCCTCCGGTTGATCAATTTTGATGAAATTTTTACAGTCATATTTCAGGCATATAAATAGATCAAATACTCAGTTTAATCAAAATCGTTAGAGCCGTTTTTGAGAAAATCGAAAAAAACTTAAAAAGTTATTAAATAAAGTACCCCCTCCCTTTGAGCAAATTTGATGAAATTTTTGCTGTCACATCGCGGGCTTATACATACTCTAAATACCTAATTTCAGGTTCGCACGGTTTATAGTTTTTGAGCTAGTCTGTTCACACACACACACACAGACACACAAGACAGACACACAGACACACACACACACACAGACCATTTCGCGGGACTTGGTTATTTTGACTCAGGGGATCCCAAAACGTGTATTTCCGTTGAAAACCGGAAGTCGAAAATTTTCACGATCGCAATACTTCCACTTACTATATATTTCATATATAGGTAAGTGAAAGTAAAAGGTTTGATATACAAATAACCGTTTATATAATGAATAACACTTGCCCTTATATGCTCTAAGTTCTGTGGAAATGGACAATAGGTAATAGGATTACTCTTAGTAGGTACATGTAATTTTCTTATTCTTAAAAATCACAAACAATATTTGTTTGCTACTAAACAATCTAGATGGGATTCCGCCCAGTATTAACAACGTGTTCAATAATTAATTATTGCAATAAGTCTCTAGGCCACAGCCTCAACAATCGTCGGGATGGATTGTGTTGATTTGTGATGGATTTAAATGTTTCTGCTAGTGGGTTCATGATGAAAGTTAGTCTTTGATGATAGTTTTTGTGGTATAGTAGATAGTTAGATGACTGTTTGCAGGTTGAGGTCCTTGTGTAGTAAGTCATTAGTCAAGTAGTAAGGTGCATCTACTATCCTCCTCAATACTTTTGATTGAAATTATTAGATCAATAAAAGATCTTGATAACAGTACATATCGTTTGTTTCGTTTCTTTCTTATTAGTGTAATGTGGGTTTTTTTTAATTTGATATTTAAAGATAGTAACACTCCTCCACTCAACAGGTAGGCAAATTAAAAATAAGCTCTAACGCTGTTAATATAATGTCCTACTATTAAAAAAAAAAAGCCAGGGCCGCTATTTGACTAAATAGGAACTTTGCTCAAAAGTTTCAGATTTATTTTTCAATAATTGCTGAGGAATATAAAATGTTCAGTGACATTTTTAAATAAGTACCAATAAAGATATTTCAACAGGAATGATCGCTGTAATTTGTTTGAAGCATTTTTTCTATTGGGAATAATAACACAAAATTGTACATGGCCGCTATTTTGCTAAACAGCAACGGGGTGTAAAAGTTTTGAGGTAGCGAACATACGGCCCTTATATCTTTATAATTTTTTTAAAATAAACGGGGGAAAAAATATGTGATCAGAAACAAAATAAGCTGAAGCTGTCCTATTTCCATAAATTATTTTTCATTTGCAGCGAAGATAGAAAATTATCATGCTGTACAAAAATACTTGACGAAAAACGAAAACAAATTTGCTGTTCTTTATAAAAAAATTTTGATTAAATATTCTAACATAAAAAGTATATATACATTACATGTAGCAGCTATTTTGCTATACAGCAATGTTTCAGATTTCATTAGGGCTTTTTTATTTTTAAATATATGATTTAAAAAGAATCATAACTTCACTGTAACAATTTCATTTCATTGTGCATGTAACAATATTTTAACTAATAACTGTATATCAATTCAATTAATATAGAATGAAAGATAAATATTTTTCTTAAACAATCTTCATATATTAAACCAATCCAATTATAGAATAATGGTCCAAAAAATATTTGCATATCGAATCTTTAAACTCGTATTTCTTAAAATTAAGGTTATAGTATTTAGAAATAACCCTACCTTGATCATACCAAGCAATCGAACCTTTTGGCGTAAACCATTTTGTTTGAAAATTAAAACTGTATTATTTTCATTTTGGAAACCACTAAACATAAAAAAAGGATTTATATATGCTCTAGATTCTGTGTTCTGAGAAGAAATGGACAATAGGTAATAGGATTACTCTTAGTACATGTAATTTTTGTTATTCTTAAAAATCACAAATAATCACTTCTAGAACTTTATTATCAAATCATCATACATCGTCACCTTTAAAGAATATTGCAAAAACTTGTGAATGAAAATAATTCTCAAAACAATCAAACAGGTTGTCAATATTCCATTTTATGCAGACATATTTAGCAAATCTATTTAAATAAAGATGCAATTCTGTTTGTTTGTTTGTTCTTTAAAATCCATACCGTTTGTCCTAAATTCTCCAGTGGTTCTTTCATACCAGGTGCGAACACCTTCCCATATTAAAATTGTATAACTTCAGCCAATCTCTGGGTATATACTTTAATGTTATAAAAATCGTTATGCTCTCGCTTTACATTGGAGACGAGTCGATATTCCCCGGGTGAAACCGGGATATACAGCTAGTTATCTAAATAAATAAAGATGAAAAATCTGTTTGTTTGTTCTTTATAGAAATTCATACCGTTCGTCCTAAATTCTCCAAATTTCGCTCAGTGGTTCTTACCAGGTACTAACACCTGTCCAAATTAAAATTTCATAACTTCAGCCAATCTCTGGATAGATTCTTTATGGTTATAAAAATCGTTATGATCTCCCTTTACATTGGAGACGAGTCGAAATTTCCCGGGTGAAACTAGGATATACAGCTAGTATAGATATATTTATTTTAATTCAAAAAGTTCAAATGAGGGTGCTTGCGCCACAAATGTTATCACACTATTCGTTCCTAAATCAGGTTTACTATTTGAATTTTATTAATTCAGTTGTAAATTTTTAAAAAGAATGCTCATCTAATTTTTGTTTATTATTTCTAATGCTTTATTTCTAATTTCTTTTGTTTTATTATAATTATATTACTTGAATAATTGCATACAACTGGGGTCATATAACCAGATCCGAACGCATTTTCTCTTATTTATTTAAAATTAAATATATTTTTTTCAAGATGATTCTTCATTTAAAAGCACAAATTTTGTCCAAAAATATCCTAATTAAGTTTATACAGATTATCCTCATTTAAATGAAACACATAACTCCCATCTGACAAATCGTCATATTTTTCAGATTTCACAACTTCTGTGCTTGGTGATACATCTCATATTATGATCCAGAAGGCCTGGAGGAATTCCTCAACCACGGACACATTCCCTTGGATGGCAGATAGAGATCATCCACCGAGAGAGATTTATCAATAATTCATGATGAAGAGTTAATTGATGATCAAGAGGTGGCTGCCTGGATCATCCCATCTCACGATGGCCGCCATCATCAGGGCTTCATAATTGGCAACGCTTCCACCGTAAATCAAGCCCCCCTTTCTTTTTATATTTCCTTTTCAGATCCCTTATAATTGGATCAAAGCCGTTTGTTAGGATGTCACTCTGAATAAGCAGTTAATGTCCACGACCACTTATCTAAACACAACTTTATTATTCATTTATCCTAACCTAATTACGAGATGTGTCTAGATAACGATAAAAATTCCTTCAAGGTAATCGTCGCTAGGATAGAATGCACCAATATATAAAACATGCTGCAATATTCGAATTACTTTTCGATAAATTCTTCTTTGGAATTACTAGAAACTTTTTCAAAATTGTACAGCTAGCGTATTAATATGTTTAACCAGAGTGTTTCCTAAATTTAGATAATTTCTCAGCAACTCGAAAGCTCCAAACAGAAAAATTGAAACCACTTGCTTCAAAATTTTGTCTTTTAAGTTAGAACTATCCTTTTTTTTTTTTACGATCATTATTATCGACAATATCAGCAATTTTCTTGCTTTGTTTGCACCATACGGCTAGTGAAACGGTCTTTCCCATTGATTTTCCGTGTCGCTGATTCTGTAGATAGTGATACTGAGATTCTGTAGCCATGATTATTATATTAATAAATTATTCCTGAAACTGTTTCGAAGGCAGTTGAAGGAAAAGTCCTTGAATCTTCTCTTTTAGCCCCGGGTTTACCCTACACCCTAAATGAGCTCAGTCGGTCAAGCGCAGCAATACCAGCTGTTGTATTTGCGGTCTATACAATCGCACAGTTCAGGAAACGTTATTAATTGCTCAGTAAATGTCTATATGGATTAGTTTTTCGGTTGTTCGTTCCTTTGTCACATGTATTACGTCTTCCACCAGAATCCGCAAAAAGATCAATTTAATTAATTTAAACAGATTATTAACTTTTTACTGATGTCCGTTCATAGACGCTTAATAATTTTTACAATAATCCTTCAACTTTTAAATTTTGACGTCCGAATTTCCCTATCCATCCGAATTTCTGTATTGATGGAATCGTATTACTTGATCACGGGACGTCAAAATTTAAAAGTTGAAGGAATAATGTGAAAATTATTAAGCGTCTCAATTTCGACCATATTCAATTTTTTTTTTATCTTACTTGATCAATATTATTATCTGTATGATAGTTTATTGTCAATAATATTGATCTTGTGTAAGGGATTTTTCACAACCACTGCTAGTTTTTCTGAAAAATATAAATAAAACCAAATCAATTAACGTCATAGTTGTAAAGAAGCAGATAGAATCGTATATAGGTCATATGTCACACCCTTATGACACATGTACACCTATTTACTAGGGAAGCACCTCCTTTATACCCAAAATGCGATAATTGCCTAAGTGTCAGACACATCTTCGAGGAGTGTAATTATTACAAATCAATACTCAACCGGCTTGGCATACCTTCCGACATAAAAATGGCACTCAGAGATGATGAGTCTATAATCAAAAAGGTTATCACCTTAATAACGAACTGTAAATTGATCAGCGGTATTTAGTTATGTAATGTCTATATTCATCTCTAGATATTTAAAAAATAAAAAATAAAAATAAAATAAATTATGTAACAATAATTAATACTCTCACTTTTGATTAATACACAACTATTTATTCTATATTTATTAACATCCTCCTCTTTTTCTTTTCTCATATAAAATACTTTTTACAATAGTACCAATATATTATTATAATTTCATTTTTTAATAATATTTTTAATTTGATTAAGATTCCCTTGTTTAAACAAAGGTTAAGGGCATTGATGACCTTAGGGTTTTACGCCTGGAAACCAAAATAAACAAACAAACAAACGTCTCTCTCAAAAAATTATAAAAAATATTGAGTTTTCTAATTTTTTTTAATCAAGTTTCATTTACATTTTTTCTCAGTACTCGGTCAGTATGAATTAGGCTATAAACAATAGTATAATAAGAAAAAGAATGCTTCTGATGAATTCAGTATTTAACAGATAAAACTGTACATCTGTAGTCACAAACTGCAAAGCCTAGTTCATCAAATAATTAATAAGTTTTTCTGAAACATCCATGGAATTCAAATATACGCATAGGAAATAGAGTTTCTATAATGCGAGAAGAGAGAGGATCAGTATGAAGCATTTTCAAAATCCTTAATTGTATAAATTTGAATATTTTTGTAGAAACCCGAAGATCTCATCGGCCTCTCCGAATTAAATCTTCTACCGCTGCGGCCCAATTTAAATTTGGAAAAGAAAAAAAAAAGAGGAAGAGAAAAGTGGTAGCCAGGGAAGAGCCAAAATTAGTGACGGAGATTTATGTAAGAATGAGAGCGAAGAGATAAAAATATCCTTATTTGGAGAGTGGCTGAAGTCCACACTGTTAATTATGAAAGGAATCAGGGCTGAAATAGTGGTCCTAGAAGGATAAGGAATTCAATTTTGAGGATACCGTAGGGAATAGGAGCGACAATTTCGGCCCAAGAGATAAGAGAGCAAAGAATTAAGGGGCTGACAAATCAGGTTGGATGCAAGATAATGTGCTCCGGGGCTGAGGCAGTTCGTTATCTCGCGGTCCGGTAATGGTATCTGGAATAATTGCCATAATCATTAGCAATGTCAAAATGGATATAATGACAAAATAAATTTCAACAAATAACGCATGCCAACAAACATTAGGAAACTTTGACCCTTTGGGCTGAAATATCTTTTTAGACTTTGAAGATGTTTTCGATCATTTTATTTTATTTTTATTCACGAACAACTAAAAAAACAGAAAAAAAGCTTTGGAACCAATTTTTTTTTTTTATTTTAGTTAGCATTAATATATATGAAATATATGAAAGCATTAATATACAGGGTGTTTCGGAATTGCACGGCACTATTTTAGGTACGTGTTCTCTAACACAAAATAAACAAAAAAGTTCATATTAACATGTATCTCAAACTCATTTATTAAACAGATATCAAAGGTTAAAGATTTATTATTACTATTTATTTATTATTATTACAATATTTAGAGTAAATGTTCAAAGGCGCCTCCGTTTTGTTGAATGCAACATTCAGCACGACGAATCCATGCTTCTCTGGCTCTTCGTATAGCATCAGGATGGTGGTTGATAGTTACTGCGGCTTCCACGATCCGATTTCTTAGCTCTTCTTGCGTGTCAACTGCCGCAGAATAAACCATAGACTTCATCCAGCCCCACACAAAATAATCTAATGGCGTTAAATCCGGAGATCGTGGAGGCCATTTAACAGGTCCGTTTCGACCAACCCATCGGTCTCCATAAGTTGCATTTAAATAATCAGTGACACTATGAGAAAAGTGAGCTGGAGCACCGTCATGCATAAACCACAGCCTTTGCCTAATGCCTAGCGGAATATCTTCTAGAATATCATGCAGATTATTTTGCAAAAAATGCAAGTAAGATATACCTGACAGCCTAGGTGGCAAAAAGAAGGGGCCGATGATTTTGTCGCTTAGAAGACCACACCAGACATTTAAAGAGAATGTATGTTGGTAATGTCCAACAGCAGTCGTATGAGGGTTTTCTTCGGCCCAAGTATGGGTATTTCGAAAATTAAGAATCCCGTTTCTTGTAAAGCAAGATTCATCAGTAACCAAAATGCAGTTCAGGAAGTTAGGATCTCGTGTGCATTGTCGAATTAACCACTGGGAGAAATTTCTGCGCTTGTTATAATCTTGTGGTAACAAATCTTGCCTACTTGATACGTGAAATGGATATAATTGTTGTTCGCGTAAAGTTCGCCATACGCTGGTAGAGGAAACATCGAAACGACGTGACAATCTTCTGGTACTAGTAGTAGGAGATAACTGAACAGCATCGAGTATTTCTTCTTCTACGTTTGCAGTTCGTCGAAATCGTTGTCGACCGGCGTTCACTCGTATAGGTTTTAGCGTACCATTATCCCTAAGACGTCTTTCAATGGCCTCAAACGTTTTACGATTTGGTATTCTTCGGTTAGGAAAATTTTCACGATATCTTCGAACAGCAGCAGCACCGTTTGTATGTACCTCGCCATAAGTTAAAAGCATGTCTGTTTGTTCATCAAAAGTGAATAAATTTGTGGTATCTCCCATGATAATCATAAATTGAACTGTGTCACAAGATTCACTCACACTAATACACACAGAACTAGACAGACAGATGAGCAACTACTGTCATTGCTTATCGTTCATTTGTTTATCAGGTGATTAAAACCTTTTATTTAGTATTAAACACGTTAAACGTTGTACAGTCAGTCTTAATGCAGTAAATAAATAATAAATCTTTAACCTTTGATATCTGTTTAATAAATGAGTTTGAGATATATGTTAATATGAACTTTTTTGTTTATTTTGTGTTAGAGAACACGTACCTAAAATAGTGCCGTGCAATTCCGAAACACCCTGTATATAGAATTTTTTATAGCAAAATGAATTACCTTCAAGATACTGTATGAATCATATTTGGATATGACAAAGCATAGGAATAATTTTTCTTTTTTTTATTTATGTTCAAATAGGAAGTTTATGGATTGGTACTGATCTAATAAAATAATTTATACTATTATTCATATACTGTGTAGCCCCTTGTTTCATAAGTTACAGTTAGAGATATAATATGAAGAAAAAAAATTTAGCACCTTTTTATTTTAAAACTTTAGAAACAATTGCTTATTTTAGCACCAAGAAATTATATCTTTACAAGCATTTCAATTGATATGCATAACTATTTTTTATTGTTATTAGTTTGTTAATTATTATTAGTGCACGTGTACCTATTAAAGTTGTGAGATAATCTGCCCTGGTAAGTCCATTTACTGCTTTCATTAGGTTCTTATTTTGTTATATTTATAACAATTACAAGTAACTAATTTAGGATACAGGTATATTGGCGTATATTATTGACCTTAACTTCCCACTAGTTTTGGGAAGAATAAAATAATTAATACTGATTCCAGAGTCTGTTTATGATTCCTCCTTGTACAAAAAAAAAAAAAAAAAAATTATAGGGAAATATCCAATAAATCCAATCATAATGATTTAAATCCAAGTTTTATTGGAAAATGCGAGGTGAAGTGTTTTGGAATATTTGGACATCAGACTAAATACCACGTTTCCATTATAGTAATGATTATTTATTATGATAATATTTATTATTATTATTTATTATTTAATTATTTATTATTAGTATATCAATTTATTAGATTATATTATTTTTTAAATGTTTGCTGCGTGTTCGCTTAACGTACGTTTTATTTCTTTTTTTTTTAGATTTTGTTTTTTATACTGACTCACCGAAATTTTTTTTTTTGAGTCCAGCACTAGTACACCATTTAATTGGTGCATTTCTCGGAACCATTAATGCCAGCCCCAGTTGCAAGATAATATTTATAGAAGAATATTTATAGATGTTCATATTTAACATCAGACTGTTCTAAGAAAAATCGAAATTCTGAAAAAGTAACAATTTCTTCTTAAATTCTAACCAACGGTCAGGATTTGAAATAAAAATCATATCAAAATTTTACTGGGTTCCGCAGCAACAACTATAAACATTAATTTAGTTGATTCGTGCCCGGGTCGTACCCTGTATTGGGGAAACAGAGTACGTCCCATATGTTCCGAATCTCAATTGTAAAAGGAATTGACGAAAATTTCGAACATAGTTCACCACCATATTCAAACGGCACGAAAGCGGTTGGTATTTAAAAATTTTAATGGATCATTCACACACATAGATATCTTTTACAAAGTGGATTGAGGTATTTAGTGACCTTTTCGATCCCAGGGATGATAAACCGCCATCCACCAAACTGACATTGCCTTTCGTCTTCTTATGGCCTTTTTGATGAGACTTGTTATAAATTTGTTTATGGCCCTGGGGCCTTGGGATGGAACCATTAACATTTCTCCTCAGGTTAATATCCATCCTCTTCCATTTCGTATCAAAGTGGAACTGTGTCTGACCCCAGAGACCTTACAACATTCCGGAGCGTATATTGGGAAATTTTTCTTCTTCTTCATTCTGCTATGGTGAATCATTTATTCCCCTAACAAGTTGGGAAATCATTTACTTTCCCTAATAAGTTTTTTGTTTGTTTATATATATATATATATATGTTTATGTGTGTGTGTGTGTACAATTGGTAAAAGATAATTTCCAATCACGACCTTTGTAATGGTAGTTGCTTCACAAGCTTTATACTTGCGCTTACCTATATATAAAACATTATGAACATATTGAAAGTATTGTGATCGTGAAAAATTGTTACTTCCGGTTTTCAACGGAAATAGATGTTTTGTGGTCCCCTGAGTCCAAATAACCAATTCTGGCGAATTGGAATTTTTTACGTTTTTTTCGATTTTCTCAAAAAGGGCTCTAACTATTTTGATCAAACTCGTCATGTATAATGAGAATCAAGTATTTTTTAATATCACGTAGTTCTTTAATGAAGTATTATGAGTCTCTTCCATATTTTTGTTGCATTATATTTAATTATCCCATCGTTTCGGGCTGTTGGCCCATCCTCTGGGGTTATCTTTTCTATACGTCATTTTTTCTATTGCCTAAAGTTTTAAAAGTGTGACAATGAAATCAATCTAGTGCCAAATAAATGTTAAAGTGGGAACATGGAGAGTTGTATGTCTGTATATAGCAACTTGTATTGATGACAAGTGGCAATATTGATGACAATTGAAATATGAAAAACATCGAGCAAACATATTCAGGACAAAAAAAGAAAGATATTTCGACAACTCGTAAAACATGTTGAGCCTAAGCATGCGCAGTACGCCTGTAATGACAGACCATTTTTTGTAATTAAAGAGGTACTGTTCATGGTAAAGATTTGTTTGTTTGTTTAACGTCACTTTATGCCACTAAGGATAATCGGACTATGCTACAGTGGGAGTCCTAAATTTTGCCTATTCAGTTTTAATTAGGATAGGGATCTTTAACGAGTACCTGACATCGTACAGGCTCGGGACCTCCATTTTAAGTCCTATCCGAGGGACGGCATAGCTAAGGATTTTTTACTCCCATTAAAAAATCCTAGGGCCACCACGGGGCGCGAACCCGCGACCTTTAGTATTGTAGGTTGCCATGCTAACCACTACACCTCAGGTGACCCCTCATGGTAAAGAGTTGTCAACGAGTTTTGAAATATATATATTTAATGGAAATTATTTGATTCCATGGTAACTAAATTATGTTTTCAGCAACTAAATAGAGAATTATAAAATCAGACGCGATGGAGTGTTATTCTTGCATAGCCGAAGTATCAAAAGTAAAAACTTTTTATTTATTAATAAAAAGATGTAGTCAACTTTAGAGAGCAAATACAAACAAAAATAAGAAAATGGATGTGAAAAAATGAATGAATTTGAGGATTGGCATTTACATATTTATCAAAACACGTCATGTATTTCTAATCTAAATAAGTTGGTAAGTGAAATGTGTGTGTTGCGCGAATCGCAGCAGATTTTATCACATACAGGTTTGATAATAACTTCATTATTCTTAATCTATTTCTTCCCAAGGGATAAATAATATGAATTTCTAATGTTGCTTTCTATATATGAATTATATATATATAGTATAGTATATATATCATCCAAAAATAAAACTTTTGGTGCGCGAATCATATTTTGTTTTTTAACTAGAAATGTAAAACAAATACTGGTGCTCATGGGAACGAACGACTAAATACTACCATATTTTGATCAGGAACTTCCCAGAGACTGACCGTGTCCTCCTTGATCCACCACAAACCCATACAAACCATTCTGAAGACATCAGAGTCGGTGGCCGAGAGACTTAGTAACTTGATTGGATGGTAAATTAATGAATGATATATTATTATACTCGTAAAAGTTTTTTGTTTTCTTATTATAAGAACAAAGAAGCAGCATAGGCAGGACTCGATGTAGTATGAACATATACATGAAGTATGTTCTCTCTTTTTTTTTTTTTTTTTTTTAATCATTTAAATTAATAAAATTAGGTTCATCAATTTCTGAACAGAGTGGAACATAATTTAATAGCTAGATGTTATGATAATGTTATTCCATCCTCCAGCTGCAGAGGCAAAACCCTCGCTGACCTCCCTATACTTCCTCCATATAGACAATGCAGCGATCCTATCTCCGCAACATAGAGTAGAGGCCTCTCTTCCCCATCTTCCTGAAGGACTCAGGGTGTGTCCCGGATACCACGCCTTCTGATCACGATCAGTCTTTGATCCTTATACATCCCCCTCGTCCCTGATCTTTTTATTTTTACTTCTAATAAGTCATTACAAACAATCATTTAAAAATATCTTGCGATCTCCATCTGCTTTGTTAGTTTTAGCGATTATTATTTATTCCTTTTTCTTAAGTTGCTTAAGGGCGCCACCCAGCATCATTAACGAGCGAACTGCACGCCAATAATCTATGTTAATGATGAGAACTATTACCTAAGTCATACTCTTATTTCTAACAACCATTTATGAATTTGATTTCATTTATTCATAATTAATATATTTGATTACTTTACTCATCATTTAATAGGCGCACAGTTTTAACCATTAATTAACTGTCGCACACATACGAACTGTTTATTCACTCTTTTATGTTTAATTGCACGGACATAATCACAGACTAATTTACGACATGGTCACGACTGACATGCTCGTTTGAAGGCGGTGAAAAAGAAGCCGGATAAGAGACCTCCTCTCCTGAATTAGTGTCAAGTCCTGAAAGAGGTGCTGTTGGGCACTTTCCTTCCTCATGTCTAAAATGCCTACAAAATTAATTCCGTTATATCATCACAACCGCTGATGGCTGACAGGCGTGAAAAGAAGTATGAAGAGGAAAAAAAAAATTAATCATTGATTAAGAAAATATTGAAAGAACTAAATCACTACAAGCCCCTGCCCCCAGAAAATATTAAATAATATGACATATTTTCAAATTAAAATCAACTGGTGAATCAGTGCATTAGTCAGTTATTTCGGACAATACGTTTTTATTTCATCACTTGCTTCTCTGGTATGAAATACGAATTGCATACCTTATACCTTTAATCTACTATAGCCCTCTATTGTAAGATATAATCTTAATGAGACGCTTCAAATTCACGGTTTTGATTTAGTCTTAGTGTAAAGTAGAAGGAGTTACTTATTATCAAAGATCATCCATCACCTCAGTAAATAAATTTTCTGTAATATAAGGAGCAAAATAATTGGTCGAAGTTCTTTACTTTTGCACTTGCCCCAACAAATAATCATTTACCTTTAATGTTTTTTAGAAGAGGTCGTAAACCGGACTTGAAACGGTTTTTCCTCCATCCAGTTAGCAATTTTTAGAATGTAAACAAATCAACTACACTGCTGAAATTGATAGAATTTAAAGGTTAAAATGCATTAAAGTGGTATGAAGAGCTGAGAAGGATAGGTTTACAGATCAACCCAGCCAAGAGCAAGGTAATTTATATAAGAAGAGATGTACAGGAGCTCAATATATTATGCAGCGGTGAAAAATTAGAGACGGTGAAATGCTACGAATACCTATGGACTATAAAGGAAGAATCGACCAGGTGCTGAGCCGGAAATGAAAGCCAATGGTGTATTCTACCAGATATCCAACACTCTAATTGGGAAGCAAAAGTTTTGCAAAAAAAGCCAAAATGAGACTCTTCAAGACATATCAAGAGTCTTCCATCCAGTCTTACTATACTGATCAGAATTTTGGAAAGCTCCTACATAGGCAACTTGGCAAGATCATGGGGGGGCGGAAATGAGGTTCCTTAGAAGAGCTGCAGGTAATACTAGGCGTGACCGAGTGAGAAATGTAACCATTCTGAAAAACTTATGAGTGAAACCCTTTAGAAATGTCCTCATTGAACGATAACTCAAGTGGCGTCAGCCATGTGTGTAGAATGGGAGATGACCGGAGAGCGAGTTGGCTATTGGAAGCAAGACCACGAGGGCAGACCGCGGCTTACATGTATGTAGAGATAACCGGGAGTGAGGCTGGCTACTCTCTGGCAGAAATGAGAAGAATGGCTGAGGACAGGGGAAGATTAAGGAAGTGGTGTGAGGAGGCTACAAGCCTTAGGGAAGAAATAAATATATAAAGAAAAAAAAGAGATGCATAAAAAAAATTTTTAATCCAGCGTTGATATCTTTTTTTTTTTTGTTCGTTTGAAATTGAAATTTGCACTCCATGTGACGCACTTATCCAAATTCACTTTGATTCAATATAAAAAAAAATTATTAAAAAAGCTTCATCTAAATCTATGAAATACATCTGGTATAAATGAACCTCAGAATAGTGACCAAAGATTCTAAGAGGCTGAACCAATCCGAAAATAAACTATAGAAATCATACAAACTCTATTGACTATAGAGTCAGAGTCATAAACAGTGACATACTAATTCGACCAGATGTTTTTCTTTTTTATTTATTTGATTTATAAAGTGATAATTGTATATTCTGATCTTCAGAATGATTATTCATCGGGTTTTTGGCCATTATATAATGGACGATAAGAGCTATGAATCAGGGGTGTTGAAACAATTACTCAATCAACATTAGCTGCTTCGATTTTGATAAAATTCAAATTAAGACATTCTTTAATAATATTGTCTTCTGTCATTAATAATATAATGTTTTATAGGATCAAGATATTTTATATACAATTAGACTGAAAACGTTTCCTAGCTAATGATGGCTGAATTTATTTCTCTTTTTATTTCTCCAATTATAGAAGTGCGTCTTCAATTCCACCGATTGCAGCTTCTTTAATCAGGAAGCAATTATCGATTGAAATTTATATAACAGTGGGGCGGTATGATTAATGTTATTTTAAAAAAAATGGTTTTAAGAGATCCAGGTTAGCTGGTGCTAGACTAATATAAAGGTCCACTTCTGATCATTAATTATTTATTTAACTTTTAAAATAGTTAAAACCAAAAAAATCATATAAAATTTCTCTGGAACAAACCTATTGCCATTCACATTATACAGGTGAGATATTCTTTTTTTAATTTTAGAAATATAATTTTAAAAATATGTATATTATTGTTAATATCGATTACATTTGTAATAGAACACAGAAAAAAAAAATCTAACTGCCCATCAAAATTTTTGGTTTCCTTTCAGGTACTTAGGATCCCAAAAATCTAATAGAAAATAAGTTAAAAATCTTATAATTCTCGGGGCAACAGAGCAGATTTCGTACCCAACTCAACGATAGCACCAAAATGATCCTCGGGAAAAGGCATATCGCTACCACAAAGTTTTATATAGGAATGCACTTTGAGAGATTTCGTGCACCTATCTCCAATCTGTACGGAGGAAAAACGTAAATTATTAACAAACGAAAAGTAGACTTTCAGAAATATTGATATTAAATTTGAGTCCAATCATTTTAATATGTCGAAGAGAATCTATGTATTCCAACTCTTTAATTTGATTTTAGTTCAAAAATAAGAGCAATCGGTTAAATAAGTTGATCATGGGAGGGGACTTCTAGGACTTCCACTTCTATGAGTCGAGCATCTGGAAGTCATCACCTCTATAACTCGAAATCTTCATTTCTCTGCTGAAGAATGTTTTCTTTTCCATACACCAGTAACTTACTGGTTATTCGGTCTAGTTGTTGTTAGCAAATGCTCCGCTAAAGTTGAATATTCTTTCAAATAGCGATAACTTAAACTGATACGCGAAGTAAAGAAAGGAGAAAGAATTCGGGCGGTTAATGCCAATGAAGATGGCACTACGCGCAACACAATTTCAACCATTTTTAAGAAAAAAAGGAAAGGTCGTCACACCCAAGGAAGATGGTAACTCTACTATTTGAAACAGAAAGAAAAAAGCGCAGAACACAGGTTTTGAAAGTTACTTGTTTGATTGGTTCGGGAAACAAAAAAAAAGGTTGACCCCGATGCCGTATTCTATTTTCCCCAGTCAAATGTAGGTAAGACGAATGAAACCTCGATTCTATGAGTCGAACATCAACTTACTGCTGGTAATTAGGGCAACAATAACTAAAAATAATAGGAACGAACAAATCCTTCCGAAGTTCAGAAATCAAAAGTTGATTGAATATTTTTTTTTCAGGAAACATTTAATTTTCAGGGATTACACTATGAGATGACAAGTGTATCAGCTTCATAAGTGACAACTTTTAGGTTTGAATATTCTTACGCATTTTTAACAGCTCAGATCATAAAAATACTGCCGTAACTACCATCCTTTAATGATTAAATCCTATTTACCCAAGAACAGTTTTTCCATTTCACAAAACATGCAATTCCTCTGAGAATAAGGCCGCTATACGTTAACACTATGTTTTGGTAGTCTTGATATTTGTTATTGAATGGCGCGATATACAGTCTTGCTTTAGAGTAGTTCATTTGACAAAATTAAAAATACTATAATATTTTTAACAAGGTTTAAATTGATGTGCGTATATTGGAATATAGCTATAGAGCATGTACGGTATTCTTAAGGTATCAGGTTTTCTAGTAAATATTCGACGAAAATACATTATTGTAAAATCTTTGTTTACGATAATTTCGTAAGAAACATATTTCCCAACATTACAACGATTATAAACTTTCAATAGCTTAGCCGCCTGAACCCATTAAAAAAATGTTTATGAGCCGATGCATATACTTTATAGCGTAGCTATAAACGATTTGAGGCTTCATAAAAACTGAGTCCCATTAACCTGCAACCGAACAGCGATCATTTGAAAGTGTAACATTTCTGATTACCGAGCATGTAGGTGTCCATAAGCTTTGACAAAGTAACTGCAGGTATCTTAAGTTCCTGAATGAAGTAGCTTTAACTTTGAATACAACTGTTAAACCTTGAATAATCTTAATGTTATCTTCCATTCCACATGACGTCTTAAGGCGACCAGTGATGAAGCTGAAACGTTGAATACTTAACTGATCTCAAACATAAACAAATGGAGGATGGAGTGGATTGTTGTAAAAAACCCATTTTATTTCAGTAAAGAACCTATTGTGAGCTATGTTTGTATTGAAAGAACTATTTTACGCAAAATTGGACGTTCTGCAACTTATCTGTAAGCTTTTTCATTAGGAGTACCCTTTTTCGAGTTGGAGGCATTGGCATGAGCGTAATTCATACTCCCGACAAGAATGATGAAAATTGCGATTCTATGATAATCGAATTAGTCGAAACAACCAAACGTATTTTTTAATTTAAAGTGTGTTCCTACTCGAAAATTAACGTTATTCTACTTTTAAAGAAAATTTCGAGGTTTTTGAATAATACAAAAAAAACTTTAAAACGTCCGACAATTTTGTTGTTGTTAGTTAGGAAAAAAATCTTCTGCCATACCTTTTGCGAGGTAAACTGTACATTTTCCTAGGACTGTAAGTTTAAGTATGAGAAAAAAGTCAACAAATCTAAACATTAAAGCTATCTAACAAACTTTACGAAATCCTTACATTCAAACATGCAGGTAGTTCTACATATTCTTAAATTTTTATGAATAGTTTTTTATTATTTCAAAATATAAAACTGTAACTTTTAATACTTGAGGCACAACAGATTCACAGAAGTGTGTGATATTTCCAAAATTTGAGTTTTTATTTGAATCAACAAGTCAGAAGTATGTGTTCATGTTATAAATTGTATATTTCAAATAAATACTGATCATTAAATCTGGATAAATACTTGTATAGAAAAGTATACAACTGGGCTAACTTTAGACAAAAAAAAGGAAACATTTTGCAACCAAACGATAATGATAATAAACTAAGAGGAAAATGGAAATACATTTATATTCAGTGGATATAAAAATCCGGAGACATGTGTTTAATTACATTATATATAATATAATTATACGGAGACAAATTATATATATATATATATATATATATATATATATATACATATACTTTTTGTAATTCGAAGGAAGAAGAATACAATCTAGACATCACCAATGTTGACCAAGGGTAGAGGCGAAAAAAAAAAAAAGAAAATGCTAGTTATAAAGTATGTATAATGCGATGTATTTTACAACATTACTGTCATTTCATCAATTTAGATAAACTTATTGACCACGAGTGGAAGAAATGCACCAAATTTTAATTATATATTCATTAAAATATCAGGTAACTATTTTTTATTTGAATTATATATTTAAAATATTCAGAAGAAATAAATTTAAAAAGTGCGTCTTTATAAATTCTCTAACATGTATAATTTATTTTTATCGGAAAAAATAAATTATTTAGAAATATATATAAATATATACATAAATAAATTCTTGAACGTTTAAAGTTAACCTCTAGACGATAGGCTACTAAGAATTATAATGAATGCTTATAGAACTTCTTGGCCATGAAGTTAATTTTACTTGAAGATGTGGGAAGAACATGATGCACTAATAGACTTTATCAAATTTATAAGATGCCACTTGAATTACACGACTAATGCTTCATTTCTTAGTTTATGTAGTAAAGTGTAAAGGTCAATGTTTTTAATGTTTTGATTAAAATTTATAGATGCGAAATGGTCAACTGTTTTCATTAAAATTAAGATATTTGATAATTAGGATTTTCAGGCAAAACTTTTTCTTTGGTTAGACAGCCTACGTTTCGATCTAAACATGTGAATCTTCGTCAGGCTTGCCTGTATAACTCTTGAGGAAAATCCAGATGTTGCGATCGAAACATACGCTTTCCAAATAAAGAAAAGTTTTCACTGAAAATCATGTATGATCAATCACCTTAATATTTTTTCTCATGTTCTTCATCATTACGGTCTATGTCAAGCATCTAGGGATGCACAAAATTTACTCCATTTACCGAGCAAGGTGCGGCGATAGTGAATAGATGGGAGGATAGACCCGGAGGATGGTACAGAGTGGCCTGAAAGGGTTAGATGGGGTACACTGATTGCAGCATGAGCACCTGGTTTCATCACAGCCACAACTGGGGCACGGACGGAATATTCATAGCAAGTCTTAATGGATATTAATGTCTCCGTCACAGATGCGGACGCTAAATAATTAATGAGGATACGTTTTTGGAGTCCATTTTGGGAATCGATGAATGAGTCGTTCGGGATCTTCATTCAGTCCCTATCTTTTCGCCGAGGTGTGATAGATGGAGTGGAGGCCTTTGATGCTAGTGAGCAGGCCTAGGAATGCAATTGTAGTCAAAGGAGTCAGGCATCTTTCAATGGCTATATGCGATCCTATTGGATAACAGTGTAAACAAAAATTCAAAATATCTAATTGTAAATAATAAATTAAATAAAAATATATGTACAAGAACTTCCATCAAATTAATAAGATGAGCGGAATTTCGGAAATAAATCATCTAAATTTACGGGAAGGGCCTAGAATATTCATCCAAATAGCAGGAAATCCAAAATTTTCAATCATATTTCCAGGCGTTTAATCGAAAAAATATGTATAGGAGCATAAATGGCTTTAAAAATTTATTTTGACATGTTTTAAAATATGTTTCCATAATTGGAACATAAAATTGAAGTCCTGCATTGAGATATTTCCTTAGTCAGCAGTAAATGTTTAGACACGGTAACTAAACGTTTTTATTCGTCTTCTTACCTCACTCAGAAGTAGAATAAATACGAGAGAACACGCCTCGAGTATTTTTTCTCAGTTCTAATACAGCAATCAATCCTCTCTAAGTTATCTATCCCGCAGCCATAGCTTTTCCTGGTAGAGCGGATCCGAAGCAGGCTATCAACCTTGGCTCTAAGAAATTCCCTGCCTGCATATAGCACTGCCACAGGGATCAAGGCCTCGCTAAAGGTGTCCAGCCTGTTCATTCACGATTCAGCCAGCCGTGGCTCGTGTCTGCAAGGCTTTTACTTGGCAATTAATATCTGTCATCAGTAAAAAATGATTCAGAGATATGGATATTAAAAATTAAAATGTAACTCAATCCTTTTAACGGCTACGGTAATTTACTTATTTAAAAAAAACAAATTTAATGTTGTCCTTCGAGAAAATATAAATTAAATAATTAAAAAGTTATATCTGAGACGTGGAAGGGGTGGAGATTACTTTTAAAATCATTGTAATTTTCGCAGAATGGTGTTTTCATGTCCTTTTCTTCAAAGGAGGAATCGAAGACATAATTATTACTAAGTATCATACAACTATTTATTATAGTTTTCTTACGGAAAGAGCAGGCTATGTTATGTAAATATTTTTTTGGCGCATCACTGTTCGGCACACAATAAATAACAAGGAAGTTGCAACTTCTAAATGATTGTTTTTGTGGTTGCCTTGGATGAAATTCTGTTTATTTATTTGTTTGTTTGTTCTTTATAGAAATCCATATCGTTTGTCCTAAATTCTCCAAATTTCGCTCAGTGATTCTTTGATACCAGGTGCGAACACCTGTCCATATGAAAATTGCATAACTTCAGCCAATCTCTGTATTTATTGTTTAAAAAATCGTTTTGATCTCGCTTTACATTGGTTTTTGCGAAATCGACCGTTTGAGTTGATAAAAGTCTCACTTTTTAGATTTTAAAAAATGAAATTCTCCGAGTGAAACCGGTATATACAGCTTGTAATATATAAAAATGAAAAATAGTATACTCTTGTGTCATTTGTACCTGCTAACAATACTAAAACCAATTGCAATATTTAACCAATCGAACTGTAACTCTACAATACAATAACAATACAACTGTAATGTAAAAGACCATTTATTAAGTGGGTTAAAATTTTAATAGAATAATAATAGGCATGCATTTATAGGAACACTAATGAGCTAATTATAATAAGCCATCGATTTATTCTTCGATAAGTTGGATGAGTGATCTCCTTCGTTCACGAACCTGAGTGATTGACACAAGGAAGAGGTGCTGCTGAGTGCCAACCTTCGTATCTGATAATTCATTGATAATGATGATCTGTCTGGTTTCTGAGAATCTTTTGACAGACGCAAATTAATTTATGAAGCAAAAATAAAAATACTTTTGAAACTCAATTTCTTAGTAACAAGTACAGGTGAGTCTAGCTCTTGCAGTGGAAAATTAAAAATTTATCACCGGATTGTACTAATTTAATTTAGACAATTTTTTAGAAACAAAAAAATTAGATACAAAAGTACTGGCAGAACCAACAAAAAAAAAAAAAAAAAAAAAAAAAGCAAAACCGAGATTGTATCGGAGACAAGGTGAAGAATAATATTCTCTTCAGTGGAAATAGCTGAAACTAAATTCTAGAGTAGATATAACTAGACAATGGACAGAGAGGATTTAAAGCGAGCGCGATATAGTAGGCGTACTACAAGGCAGAATAGATTTTTTACGATCGACAGGGGAACAGTTTATCTAGGCAGCCGTGGCTTGTTAGCGAGCGAAGTTCCGTCATCATAAACAGGTGTCAGCTCTGACGGGAGCCCTTAGCGCTCGGTTTACGATCCTCTTGTTCGGCTCGCTCTTCGTGTCCGTCCTCTGATGGTCATCTTCAGCCATGCCACTCCATCAAGGGGTATCGCAACCTCTAGAAATACTTCTCTCTTATGAAATGGACTTTACCCCGTGCTATATTAACTATTACTAATGGTTAATTATTATAAAGTAATTCACTTTTTTAGAAATTACACACATCATGACAAATAACACATGTCTACAAACAATTTATTTTGTTCGGCTATAAGATATATTTGTTAGTCCTATCTCGTCAGGTTTTTTTGCAATATCAAATCATATCATATATGTCTGTATTGATAACCAACACATATTTATTACATTAAACCAAACAATTTTCCAGTTGGGGCTCACTGTTATTATATACTGAATCCACTTTTTTGATGCTTGAAATCCCTGTTAAACGTGTGTGGTTTGAGAAAGTATGTAGGACATCTATTTCTACATACAAAATTTGGGTATGGACGTATGGCATTTGCAAAGTACAATTAGTCACAACGTAGTGTAAATGGGAGACAAGCCATCAAGGACCTAAAAAATATTAGTAACGTAACTTTATAAACCACAATTAAATATTTAAACACAATCCATTCTGGGTTTACTTGGGGTGTAGTGTTTAGCATAGCCTACTAAGCCCAATGTCGCGGGTCTTATAACTTTTTAAAAGGAGTAAAAATTCCTTGGCAATTTTATTTTTTTATAGCTATGCTATTTTCCTGATGGACGTTACATGATCAAAGGTCCATCACCTAATTATTCTTGGATAGGCAAAATTTAGCATTTTCCGATTAGCCATGGTTGTATAATGTGACGTTAAATTATTACAGAATTCATTTTTATTTAAGGTCATAAACTATAGTAATAGTTTTCTATGATTTTTATGATCCTTTCGGGGGAGGGGTGTGCAAAACATATTTTTTTTTACCGAATAAAACGATGTTGAATTGAAATAAAATACTTGGAAATAAAATAAAATAAAAAGTTTTTTTTTCTCTCTTATTCCTTGTGAAACTTGTTAAAAGTTTCGATGAAATTGTTCTAATTGTACCTTTAGTTTCTAGCTATAGCACCAACAGTTGTCAACTAGTGTATTGATATCCCATCTTCCATTGGAACGTGCTCTGATATCATTGATATCTTGGTGAAAAACTTCACCCTCTTCTTTACTGTAAGCTCCCATGTCTTCAGGAAAATAGTCAATATGGGGCGGTCAATATGGCTCTTAACCAAGGGATCTACATTTTTAAATGAGAATAACGTATTATAACTGTAAGCATTAATGATCTGTTAGGGAGTTTGGGAATAATTCCATAAATATCGAACACGAATAGTAAATATATTCTTAAAAGTATCAACAAATCTTGAAAGAGAGAGAGAGATATTTCAGCTCAGGTCAAATGTTTCACTTAGGAGAAGATTTATTTATTCCATTTTGTTAAATTTATAATAGCTTTCGCCTAAATTCCTCAGCGGCGTAGGCTAGATAAGAAGCCACTTCCTATGACAAGCATGGCTCGAGGATTCATTTCGTCCGTGACAATTTATTTGATTAACTTCGTATTAATGTTATGATTAAATGTTAGATGAGGTTTACTGGATTCTTATTTAAAGTAAAAGAGTATAATAACTTATAACTTAACTGTATTCTTATTTATAGTTTCTGGAATGATTTAATAATTAAAAAAATATTTCGATGAGAAAGGCGTAGCACTCCAGACTTCATAACCAGATGTGGTAAATAAAAATCTGCATAAAGCCACATAACTCCCTTTTACTGTAATATGTTCGTCGTAAGGTATTTTCGTGAGTTTCTTACATCAATTTAATCGTTATTTCTGTATTACTTCAAGGTGGTGGGGTTCATACAGTATCTTTAGGAGCCTAATAATAAATAAATAAATCCATCATGCCAAGGTGGTTTTTGCATTTTACAGGGTGTTAAGCGGGGTCATTGGCATTAAAAATGTCATTTTCCGATAGTTGTAGGTAAATTAAGTGTAATTTGTAATTAAATCTGCTGTTTTGTTCTTATGTAGTAGAGCCTCATCTGAAATTATTCAAAATACTTATTCTTTTATTCCTATTAAAAGCATTGCACGATGAGCAACCCAATGTTTAGAAGGTTAGAATGCTTTAAATTCTGAATAAATCTATATGAGAATTAAACAATAGGCAAGAATTTTTTTTTATTTCCCTCACAAGTTACATAGGGTAAACCATACAGTTATTGGCACTCAGTACATTATCTTTAGGAGCCTAATAATAAATAAATCAATCCATCATGCCAAGGTAGTTTTTGCATTTTACAGGGTGTTAAGCGGGGTAAATTGGCATTAAAAATGTCATTTTCCGATAGTTGTAGGTAAATTAAGTGTAATTTGTAATTAAATCTGCTGTTTTGTTCTTATGTAGTAGAGCCTCATTTGAAATTATTCAAAATACTTATTCTTTTATTCCTACTTAATGCATTGCACGTTGAGCAACCCAATGTTTAGAAGGTTAGAATGCTTTAAATTCTGAATAAATCTCTATGAGAATTAAACAATAGGCAAGATTTTTTTTTTATTTCTCTCACAAGTTACATATGGTAAACCATACAGTTATTGGCACCCCAACTTTAACTTAAAAAATAGGTAAACAAGTCCTAATTTTATTAGAAGACATACATGAGTCTGTTTGAAGGGTCTTCTAAGTCATCTATGAAGTAATACTTTAACAAACTAACCGTAGGGAAGATTTCACTATTAAATCCTCAGGATGCCAATAACTAGATTTGGCACTTTTAACAATAAATGTTGCCATATTGTAAAATATTGAACTTTTGATCCAAAAAAACCTGTTGAGTCTTTACAAGGATAGATAAAGATGAGTTATAGGAAGCTTCAAGTTGATCCCTTCATAAAAAGTATTTTTTTAAATTTCACAACAGAAATGTAGTCTTAAAGGTGTCAATAAACTGTATGGTTTACCCTACTTACTACGAGTAATAATTTTTTTTTTAACTAATTTTTTTTCTTTTTCGTCTTTTTTTTTTTTACTTTTACCTGGATAAATGAATAAATGTTTATGAAATTCTAATTGTATAATAAACAGCTAAAATAATACCAGAAAAAAAGAGCGAAAAGATGAAAGCTATCTCATCGAAAAGTGGAGATCGTTATGATGTTTGTTTAGTAATTTGTGTGATGTGTTTAGGTAGGAAAGGAGAGGGCTTAATACACAGCTTTGAGGAACCCCAGCTAATTTATAAAAAGGAAAGAACATTTTTTTTTTATATCCTTTTAATATTCCAAATATAGTCAAAATCTGTTTTAATACAATTTAAAACTACGGAGCATATAAACTCTTTAAGAAAAAAAAAAATGAAGGGCGGTAATAATTTTTTTTTTAAATGTCTGAATTATGAAACTAGAGGAATAAATAGCAGATGTGAGTTATAGTAAAGGAGAAGAAGTGACATTGAGTTCTAGTTAAGCTAATAATCCATAAATCTGATATAATCGCCACCGTCAGCGTCCGCGGAGCTCATCCTAATCAGATTCGGTGCGGGTTCATTAGAAGACACGGCAAAAGTCCGGAGAGGATAGGAAGGCATCAGTCTTGCCCACTCTTTATAACAGTCCGGGGGAAAACTCAACTAACGATTCGGCCAATTTAAATCCAGTTTCCTGCCTAATTTAGATTTACTGTAATCCTCCTTCGATTTATGTGTTTCACTTCCACTTGGAGAATAAAAGGCTATAAATTAGATGGGAGAAACTGAGGCTTTTTACTTGTTTCGTGAAATCGTGGTTCTTAAATAAAATGGGGCAGAGGAAAAAAGAAAAAAGTAGAGATAGCAAGTAACCTGATAAAGGCGTTGTTAGAGATTAATTTATTTAGCACTTCTTTAATTGGGGTAACATTTATTATTTATTTACTTTAGTAGTATATTTCTCAAATATCAAAGGATTAATGTAATAGTTGACGCAATGGAACCAAAACCAATTAGCTTTATACGTTTATCGATATGTTTTTGATATTCGTCCTGGTCAACTTGATTATTTACTAAAAGAGAAAGATAGCCATATATTTTTATGCAATATTAGAGTGTTGAAATTATTGGATTTAAAGAAATTCAATTCGCTCAAGTAAAAATATTTATAAATGTACATTTTATTTTTGTTTGTTAAAGTATGCTGAAATGGGTAGTTTCATATCTTAATTTAGGTTTATTTTTGGGTAACAAAAGTGTAATAGTTAGCGAATAGATTTCAACTACGGAAATTAGGTACGAGTCCACCTGCAGTAAAGAGAAATATCTTTCTTTTACTCAAAATTGGAAGGTCCTCAGGGAGCAAGGGACATCTGAAGCACATTCAAAGATTGTTACCAATTGAATAGACAACATCTGGTGGCTGTGAGTGGCTGCTGACTATATTAAATTCTTGTACTGTCGTTTATTAATAAACATTACTTCAATACCGAGTCAAGAACCGTGGCTCCTGCATGAGTCGCGAGATTACATTTTTTTTAATGACATTAATATTTCAGATAAATGATTTCGAAGTAATTTATCGTTTCTTTTTCACAGCATTAAATATTTTACTAATTATTTTGGCAGAATTGTACGGAAAACTGGCGCAAATTTCTGTGTTATCAAAGTATAGTACGGAAGCCTGCATTAGGTATGTAGCCACAAAGGCACTAGGCACAATGGCATTTTTTATAAGGAATAGTATGTACCTATAATTTTACTAAATTAAATTAGTTTTGATTTTCTGTCAAAGTTTAGCTAACAATGCTTTGACTTAAGTCGTTCTTAAATAACCGGAGATTAGAATATTTCTCCTCAGTTTACCGCCACATCCATTTTTAAGCCCCGACAAGTCTGAAGGGGTACACAGAATTTCTCAGCGGCTGCAAAAACAGTTAATAATTCGATTAAGCGAACATTTAGCTGACGGTAAGTGATCTGAAGAGGTTAGTAGCAAGATGCAAGGACAAAGCCTTGATAAAAAGAGTAAGAACGGTCTTATTAGCACACCATGCGGAACGCCCGGGTCACTGTTTCGAAAGGGAGGCACGCCACCGGAATCAGAGCGTACAAAGGTTTCTGTTTTTAAAATTTACGTAGGCGGCCGTCATCAACTTTTCTTACAACAGATTTTTTTTTTTTAATTTTTCTTTACCGTCACTGTTACCTCATTTACAAATTGAAAGGCGATACGATTAAATTACAACAAGCATAAATAAAGGAAATGAAATCATTACTACAAGATATAAGCGTCATCTAAATCTACCAACAGATTAATTTATACAGTAAAAAGTAAATTAGCTAAGGTATAAAACTGAGGGAGGACATTTCTGTACGTATATTTAGGTGATTTTGGAAGAGGGCGTTGGCCCTTGATCTGAAAAACGAGAAAGTGAGAAATAAGTATATCCATAAATCTCCAGTTTCAAGTCCACTAAGTATTTGAAGAGACTTTACTTCTTATTATAAAAAATTAATTCGGTAGTAATGATTCATAACATATTTAAGAATTTTAGGTTATTTATATTTATAGTTATTTGAGCGTCTCAAGGGCACTATCTCTTGGTAAGGATTGGAACTAGACATAATAGGCGCAGGACAGGCCGATACAGGATTTACGCCATTCTTTATCGAAAATCCGATTAAAAAAAAACAACAGAATTTCAGCTTTCATTTTTTGCACTAAAATGCAATACTCTCATTAAAAATCGACTAAATTGAGTGTTTGAAGTGTTCGGACTTTCGGGCATTTTCATGTGAAACTTGGCAGTTAAGAAGGGAATGTAAGATATCGGACCCCTGGGAACGATGCCGCACCTAACGTGTTAATAATTACTGTCTCAAAAAAAGAATAAATGAATAGAATTTATCAAATCTGTAATTTAATTAATTAAACAATTACAAGAGAAACAAAATTGAATGTTGTTAATGCAGCAACCATAGGGAAATAAAGGAGGGAGATTCTGAAAATTAGAAGAAGCTTAATAAATTACCGGCTCTTCTAGTGGGTCCTGTTTTTTTTTAATATTGCTTTCCTGAAAATTCAAATTTTAAATTAAGCAAAGGTCTTAAAATAACAAGCTTAGAATAACACCAGCTTAAATAGTAAATTAAAACATGAAAAAAAAAAATTAAAATACAGCAAAAACATGAACGAAAAAGTGAATTGTAGAAAATCGAGAATGCAAGAAAATCGAGTGCTACCTTTATTTTAAAAGGGTTCCTTTTCTCCTGAATTACTGAACCGTTATTCCATGGAAAATCAAGTTTCAATTGCAGGCAGTTAAATGATTCGCATACCTAAAAATAAATCACTAAATGATTTAAATAAATGTATTTATTAGGAAATGATAAAAAATAAAGATTATTTCTCAATCTTGTTGAAGATCTCCTAAATCCAAATAACGTAAAAGACCTGACCCCTCAACAATCATGACCTTAACGATCTCACAGAAATTCGCCGAATCGGACTACCATCTGCATGATGTACAAATGGTGATACTTTTATAGTAATTGCAGAGGTATGAGATCATCATGGAGGTTTTCACAAGTTTTGTTCTTTTAGATCCGTCATGCTCTTCGGCAGTGAGAGGCGGTGGCATCGGAGGAGTTGCGCCATCGGCAGAGCTGCTGAGGAATTTATCGGCGGTAAATGAGAGGGTGGCCCCCCGCGCCGTGGCCCCGGGCAACCACGAGCCCCACTGGACACACGATCCCCCCGGGCCCGCTCCGATGAAACCAGCTCAGTGTAAACTGCACGCCTCCACTGACAATCTTTTTATACTCTCTCTCAGTTTACCGATCGACTACCACAATGATCTTCCGACTTGTATTATCCGCCAAAGATATTTTTTGTTTTTTATATTGCCTATATAAATATTCATATGAATGAAATGTCCAGTATTTATTTTAATATAGAGCCCAATTCGACCTTTACTTTTTAACCTTCCGCTGGGCGCTAAGACTTTTGTAACACCACTGGGCGCTAGCCGTATTTTGGACGGCGTACAACTTTTGTTCTATTTCACTTTCCAAGTGACTCTTAATGATGATTTTATTTACTATAATTATAAGATTATTGATTTATAGGTAAACAAAGTATAAATTAACAAAAACATTATATGAATTTATTTATACCAAGATTAAAAATTTACAAAAAATATTTGATAATGATTTACAATTAACTAAATCAATATTTCGTATCCAAACGCAGTCATATTTTAATATTTAACAAAAAAACAATCTAATTGAATGTATAAATATGAAAAAAAAATATGATTGAATTCAAATGAGATATGACATCAATTGGAAACAACATAATATGTATGTATTATTCCTATTACTAATAAAATTTTCTAGTATCAAAATACTATATTACTACTGTGAGCAAATATAACATATTTTTATTACACTATAGACTATATATTTTACATAATATATTATATCACAAAATGTATTACAAACTGCCCTCGCTAACACCTTCAATGGCATTCAAGCAATCTTCACATATTATTTTGGAATGTTTGCTCACAAACGTTGAACAGTTTTCGCATGTTTTTGTAGTGTGTGATTTTCGTTGTTTACACGAGCCTCTTGGCGAACTCCAATTACTTCTTACATTTTTTTGAAAATTTCTATTACACCAGTGGGCGCTAGACGTACTACGGACGGCAGCAGACGTTCAATGCTCGCTATTCACCGTACCTTTAACGACTTTTACTCGTAACGAGATCCACTTTTACCCTTTTATTGCAGGGGATAGCAGATAGAATAACTTGAACTCATAAAGTCATTGAAAATTCCCATTTCCTAATAATAGCCAAAACACCTACCTGCCGTCCAACAGACGGCATAGCGCCCGCTGGAGCGTTAAGCTACCTTCAACATTAAGTTTTTAGAATCATGTAGTTCGTTTTGTTCTTTTTTTTGGGTGATTTCAGGAGGGCATTGTTGTTGTTGTTGTTTTTTATTTACCATTATTTTTTAGATTTTAGTCTCGCGGCTCTCCTCTTTCGACCCCTGCAGTCCGAGGTCCTAAAGCATTTACTTAAAATTTAATGTTTAAAATTACTGATGTTCGAATGTATGCCTCTGAAGAGAATCCAATGTTTCATTAAACTACAGGCAGTATCCTCACGATTAAGTAATTAGCCGAATATAAAAGCGAATTTTTTTTTTTTAAGATTGCTAAATTTTAATGAAATTTTTTCTACTCTACTAATAACCATTAAAATCCGTGCTCATTCGACCGGAACTATCTCAAATAAATGTCTTAATTTATGATTGGAATTCTTGCCTCGCATTGGCTAGCTGTGGGGCAACGAGTGCCTTCAATTAAATACTTTTCAAATCCTGATTATAAGCTATCATAGATCGCTGCCCTTCTTACGAGATACCCTGACGGCGCCCTTGCGAAAGAATTAGCAACGATCCCCTGCCGTGGCTACTTCCGTCACGACTTCCAGGGCAGGCCACAGATCAGAGTGTGACGCCTCTATCAGCGAACGGTCCACCTCCGGGCCAATAAATAAGAGAGCGCAGGGTGCTGAGGGAATACACTATGGAGCTCTAATACATATTCATGTCTCCCCACGACCCGATCTGGATGAGCAAAGGCCAGCCGCTCCAAGTGTGTCTGCCTTTGATCCAGCGCCTCGAGGTGGTCATTTGTGGAAGGAGTCATCGGCGTAATGCAGAAAATGGATTAAGGAAACTTAAAACAAATCTCATTTTATTATTTGCTATTTAGCTTATTATAATTTTTAGCTATTAATAGTACCTACCAAATAATAAGTGTAAATCGACCTTATTATTGAGAATAATTATTATTCATATTATTTCATTTAAACAGCGCTCTGTATCGAAAAAATGACAGGAAGAATAGACTTTATTTTTGAGATCTCCACTGGCTTTCAAATATCAATTGCTTGTCAGGCATCGAACCGCTGTACAGATCTGTAGTCTACTTCATCCTCTAAAGGCGAGGGGAATGGAAGGGCGCAAAGCAAGACGGATACAGGGTGTCTGTATACATTTAAATCAATTATGAATGTTTGTTTTTGCGGACTTTGATTTAATTCAATTTTAATATTTAGAGCTGGAAAATGGTCAACTGTTTTCTTTAAGATTCTCTAGAACTATTGATATTCGCGAATTTAAGTAAAAATTTTAACTGTGTACGTTTCGAGTGTCTGAGTGATTCACAAACCCTGATGAAAACCTGCATGTTAAAGTCGAAACGTAAGCTATTCAAATAAAGACAATTTTGTTTTTGTTCTTTTTTAAATGATATTCCTGACTATTAATCATTTCAATATAATTCGAATACTTTGCTTCACGTTTCCAAGGTTAAGGGTGGTGGAAAATGGTGCTAAGAAAAAAAGGAAGATGTATATTCATATTTATATACTCAATTTCTTATGCAGTAATTAAATATTATCTATTATAAATCGAGCTAGTTTTTTTACGACCTTTATATATTTTCTATTTTTTTTTTTTTTTTTTTTATATTTGATCTACATATTTTTTATCTTTTATTACGTAAATTTATATGAAACTACCAACATGAAATTTACCAAACCAAAGGACGATAGACAAACAAGCCTTTCTCACGCAAACTGAACAAGTGTTTCCAACTATGGATAGTTGAATATTTAACGTTATATATATGCTTAATCAGACTAGATGAATAAGTGCTAATTATAAAATTAAATAGAATCTCATCATGCGAATATTGAATATGTATGCCTTAATGAAAAAATACTAACTACTGAGAACTGCGATAGGACAAATCTAGAAAGCAATTTTTGGCATTTAGCTTGACAATTTGACATTTTGGATTATCTCCTAATTAAAATTAGGGAACTCCGAAGTACAAGAAACTTGAATTAACAAAGAATTTTATAGATCTTATAGGTCAAGGAAGTTTTAAAAGATTTAATTTTTCTAAAACGTTAAAACTAATTATTTTCCCTTCTTTCCTTGATTGAGTAAATATCTTTTTAGTAAGTTCTATTATAATATAATAAATATTGTATTTTATTTAGGTTCTCAACTTTATCTATAGTAAAAAAATTGAAAAAAGATTCGCCCCTATCTGACGTTTCTCAAAAGCCTAATTGAACATTGTAAATATATTGTTCGGTTTGTGTAAGCCTTGAATTCATAATAGAAAGGGTGAATGCTTATTTCACCTAAAATTTCCATCTTTTGGGGTATGAAAAGTATAGAAGATTTTATGAAAATTCAAGAAGTAATTGCATCCCACTTAGCGTACGGTCTTAATACGATTAAGATAATGCCGCTAAAATAAAGTGACGCTAATGTGGGTTTAAATAATTTTTATTAGAAGAAAATTATAATTCACCAGGCCAAACAAACAATAAAACCTCAAATTAATAACAAGGTTACAAAAAGCAACTACTGGTCACAGTGACACAGATGTAACCATATGCTTCGATGTTCAGAGCAACACTAAGCCCCTAGTCCATTGCTTCTTATATTTAGTCCGAAATAGAACATCCCAGAAGGGCGTAGAACATTTCATTACATCCAGAACATGTACTAATATAGTCAGCTAACTGTTCCAACAAAAAATTCAGAACTCTTTTATAAGATTATTATTATAACATCAAGAAATTCTTTTTGAGTATTTGAATCTCCGAGGATTTTATGCTGTCTTATTATTTATAGAGCGTCAACATTTCTAAATCAATTGCTCTTAAAGGTTATCAAAGTATCTTAATTAAACACTTCCTACTTTTTTTTTTAGCTCGAACCAAAATTTCTACGAATGATCCTCTTCAAAACTTTCTACTCGTACTTTCTAGCTTCGCATCTAGTGGAATCCCGACACGGTGGAGTGTTGCAATAAAGATGAGTAGAATCATATGAGGAAAATACGAGGCAGTTGCCGGTAGCATTAAAAGATGGGATACAGGAATCGCTGTTTCCCTTTTTCTAACCTCTTTATTTATCATAAATAAATAGTTATTAGCGGGTATCGAGTAAAAGTTCAACTGCTGAGGACAGCGTTGCACAGTGCGACCTATAGCAACGCCTCAACCACGAGTAATCAAATGACTATATTTAGGAAAAGGTCGTTATAAAAAGTTGGAGTGAGGAAGAAGGATACCTTGTTGGAAGAGTGGAATGGCGGCTTCCTACAACCGATTTCCTTTCCCAACGACGTCAAGGCGTTTATCGATTTAATTAATCCAATGTTGAAAAATTAGACAAGAATAAGTCCGAACGGTAATAACGGCAATTTTTGAGCTATTTTTTCCTCATTTCTATATACAGGTAGTCCTTGTTTCTTGTACATTCCACTTTCGAACGGTTAATAATAAAATAATTCAAAGCTGATGTAAATGTAAAACTCCGAATAATATCCAAAAGTGGACATGTTGCTGGGTTTAAACAATTAATTTTAAAACAAAAACTATTAAATTTATAACTGGGCCCCACTAGAAGAGGCGGTCTTTTACATACCTACTTGGTACATCCAGGTAAAAGAATCTCCATTTCAATACGTCATTGTAATAGGGGGATTATAACATGATAACATATGATACACAATAAATGTAAGCGGGGGATTCGTTAGCTCAAAAATATAAAAAAAACATTGAGCTATCGTTGGAAAAACATTGTCCTCAAATAGAATGGTTGAAATGATTTAGGGCGGATTCACACTATCGCTCCCGCTCCACTCCCGGTCCGCTCAAATATTCTAAAGAGAAATAGACAGAGAATTCCACTATCGGTACCGCTCCGGTCTCGCTCCACTCCCGGTCCGCTCTCACTCTACCCCATTTACACTAGCGCTCCGCTCCCGCTCCGTTCCAGGTCCGGTCTCACTGGCAAAATATTCTAAAGAGGAATAGAGAGAGGTTAATCACAATATTGGCCCAGGTCCGGCCTCGCTCCGCTCCCGCTCCACTCCCGCTCCACTCTCGCTCCACTCTCCTAAAGTCTTTTCATATTCACATTATATAATTTTGCAATGTTCACGATTGAAGCCATTAATAATCGAAACCGTCTGTATTTGTATTTTAATTAATAATTAACTTTCAGTTATTAAAGTATTTATTTATTCATCAATTTTACGGCCAAAAAAGTTCAACTTTAAAAAAAAAATATATATATATATATATAATTATAAATTAATTTAATTAATGGTGAAGAAATAATTTAAATTTTTTTTTCCGAATGTATTCGAATACGCTTGAAATCACCAACAATACGCGGGGTTTTTCGACATGAAAAATTCATGTTATGTTTGAGATATATTTTGCTATGAATTGATGTACTCGTAAAAAATGGTCACCGATTTATTTATTGACTACATACTCATTGCTATTATAAAATAACGTTTAATTTGAAACGAATAAAAATGAAGTATATTATGAAAAATGTCAGATCATTAACAAAAAAATATATTAAAGCAAAAAATAATTAAAATATTAATCAGGAAAAGAAGAGAATACAATCGGTAAATGCTACAAATTTCTGAATTCAACTTGAAATTTTCAAGCGTATTCGAATACATTCCGAAAAAAAATTTAAATTATTTCTTCACCATTAATTAAATTGATTTATAATTATTATTAATAATTATCATTGTGTTGCAATATATTCTTCTTATTATATTTTTTGATAATCTTATCTTCTTCATCAAGAAAAGTACACTTTACAGCTATTTCTACAAACGAAAAATTGTTTGTTTTTTTTTGGCCATAAAATTGAAGAATAAATGAATACTTAAATAACTGAATGTTAATCATTAATTAAAATCCGAATACAGACAACTTCGATTATTAATGGCTTTAATAGCTTAAACCTTTCAAAATTGAACGGTGTAAAATTATATAGTGTGAATATGGTAAGACATTAGGAGAGCGGACCGGGAGTGGAGCGGGAGCGGATCGCTAGTGTGAATGAGGTAGAGCGAGAGCGGACCGGGAGCGGAGCGAGAGTGGAGCGGGCGAGAAACCGATAGTGTGAATAGGCCCTTAGATGTCAACCATCAATATATTGAAAAGATAATGGAATCTCTCTGAAACAGAAACCTTATGATAAGTCTTTTTCTTTGATGAACTTCAAGAGTTCAATGAAATAAAAATAATGGGAAAGAATGTGATGAGCATTGCTAATACTTTGACCATCAATGATATGTGGGTACTAACCTTTTATGCATCTTGCAAAGTTTTGACTATCATGTAAGAATGTGATACGGATTGTGAGGTAATTTCTCCTGTACGAAGAGCAATAGAAAAACCAAAGCATCTTACAGAATTTGTTTTTAGATTCCTATTCATTCCCGTATTTCAACTTTCGTACACATGTCAGGAATAAAAATAATAAAATCATTTTTAGATATGCATTGAATTTATGTATGAAACTTTTCATTTAAAAACTGTACATCTTTGAGTTTATATGGATTATGTTAAAATAATGTTGAAAACTACGATCACATCTCAAATCAGTAAAAATTATATTGAAACAGATTTAAGAGATGTTACAACTTGTATTTGTTTTTGTTTTTTTTAAATAAATTTCTTCTTAAAAGAGAGCTCGAAGCACCAAAAATGTCATTTTTGTCAACAATTTCAGTTTTAACCTTAATTCTCAGTTGTAACCTTAGGTTCTTTCTGATTTGTTAACTGAGTACCCTGAAAACTGAACACAGATAAAATATAAATTTTTTCTTTGGTGACTGCTCGCATTAATAGTTCTGTTTATAACAGCTTTAACATAACTTAGGTAGTATTTCACCATCTTTCGGATTTTAGAAGCAACGGTTCTTTAAAAGTTGCGGAAACAACACTTACTCGCTAGATAGATAGATAAAATTAGTTTTATTAACAAAATAATATAAATATAAGTTTTACAAGCATTTGCTTTTTTAACTTACAAATTTACCTTTTCTTATATATTAAAATTAATCAAGCTAATTGCAATACAATGCAACTTACTCGATACATGTATGTGTTTTTCCCTTTTTTTTTAATTAAATAAGATTATTAAATTGTACTATCTTTAATCATATTAATTAAAAATTAATAATTATTCTTTAATTGTTTGTTTGTTTAACGTCCATTTAAGCTACTTAGGCTAATCGGACGGTGCTACAGTAGGAGTCCTAAATTTAGCCTATCCAGGTATAATTAGGATAGGGATCTTCACCCAGTACCTGACATCGTACAGGCTCGGGACCATCATTATACGTCCTAACCGAGGGACGGCATAGGTAAGGGTTTTATACTCCCATTAAAAAATCTTATGGCCACCGTGGGACTTCTTCTTTAATTATTACAGTCAAATACAGTGATATTAAAAAAAAAAAAAAGAAATCAGGTAAAAATACCGTGATATTAAAAAAAAAAAAAAGAAATCAGGTAAAAATACCGTGATATTAAAAAAAAAAAAAGAAATCAGGTAAAAATACTAAAAATATTAAAAAAAAGAAATCAGGTATACTGCACGGTCCTCTTGCCGGGCATATGTCCCTCCGGGTTTACTTGGACTTAAAAGTTTATTGTGCTTACATTTGACAAAATATATTTTTCATTTATTAATATTCTATTAATTCATTATTTTACGAGTATTTCTTAAAATCATTAAAATGCCATGTATATTGTTTTTGAAATAAACGATTCAGTCATCTTTGTACTAGTGTTATAAATTTTCGCTGAACTTTCTTCCAGGACTGTGTCACATGACTAAATTTCCAAAGAGGTTCACAATAATAAAAGCCTTTACAACTTTTTCCAGCCGCTACTCTCATTCGGCGCCATTCTACCCATTGCCTTGACGGGCTTGCAAAACATCTATTTCTCCTCCGGATGGATCATTCTATAAAGAGCATTCAAATACTTAATCAACCGTAAACCCAACTACAATCAATTATCTCCGGTTTTGAAAATGGACATTTAACAACAGTTTCTATTAGGTATTCCGGCAGTGGCTCAGAGATCTCGTGTAATATGCTATTAGAGTACTATCAATAGCCAGCTTCTCAACCCAAGGCCTGTAAGCTTGTAGCTTTAGTGCTGTTACCTAGTCTCCACTGTTTTAATAGCACTGATCCGACAGGGAAGGAAGCACTGGGATCTCTTTGAGTCCTGATTTGCCTACCACAAGTGGCCAGCAGAGAGTGAGTCGGAGCTTCCCAATCTGAAAGTTAATATTATATCAGGATGAATGTATTGCAATTTATTTTTTCTCCTTTCTTCAAGGTTTACTCTTTTTATTTGTTTGAGTTTTTATTATAGTACTTATGTATAGTATGAGTGAGTTCTTAGCGCTCTAGCATTAACTCCCTTGAATAATCTTCTTACTAAAAAAAAGAAAAAAAAAGAAGAAAAAAATGGTATTCCCTTTGCTAAGCAGAAAGTCTCGTGTGTTCACTAAACTTAAATGAAATAGAGTAATAATCTAAGTAGTTAATATCCGACAAGTTCTAGCGAGATAATACCTAAACCTGACAACAAAAATAATTACCCTTTGCACTATAAATAATTTTAAACTTGAACCAATAATAAAACATCATGTTCTACTTTCGAAATATAATATATGCTATAAATAGTTTAGTAGTCTGTCCCGCAATGTAATAAAAGGATTTCCCAAAGCATTTTCTTACCAGCATTAGACGTTATTAGCCTCCTTTCCACTCTAAATAAAATAATTACCCAAGTAGGTACAAACTAAATAAACATTATTTAACAGAAGTAATAAGTAATTATTATTGAACATGGACCAAGAATATTGTGCTCTATACTATAGAAATAACAACCGAAATGCGGTACATTGGGCTAGGGAGAAAAGAATACGTGGAGAAATTCGGTCCTTGAGCCCAATTTGGTTCCTAGGTGCTTTAAAGTTAATACCCTCGGACCGCGTTAGGAATAACGTGTTAAAATATATGATGGTTACATCATAAGAAAATATTTTGTTTTAATTGTTTTATTACAGATATTAAATATATATTTAATAACCACTGCAGGGAACGACGAAGTTATTTTTGTTTTGCGCGTAGAAATATGCAAATATACATTTAACTTTATAAATCACCAACTGCAATTAAAAAACATTCGATATACTTAAATCCCACAACTGCGCACCTCTTATCTAATCATGTCTCATTGTCTTCAAGCTTTGTGATAAAATTCCATTATTTCTTGTTGGTTCTGTCTTGTTCGATTCACTACCAATTATCGAGCGATGCAACAAATACAATATGTTTTTTTCTTGGCATCCTTAGTGTTCATATATTCACCATCAGCCGTCCCAGGACTTCCTATGATGATCTATATTTTATCGATCTAGTTCTAACAATTTATTCACCGCCAATTAGTATTACAAAGTTGAGTTTTTATAACATATAGTTTTTGTTTTTTTTTAATTTACCATAGCTTAATATCGGACGACCTATGTTGCCATATGACACAGCATACCGATCAATATTAAATTACATGAATACATAAAGTTAAGGTACATCGTTACATTCATGAAAATGAAATTTCCTTCTTTTTTTAAAATTAATTTGCTTCCTTGGATGATCCTTATATTTTGTGAATTGTTTTTAATTCAGGAATTTTTTCAAAAGCAATGTAAAAGCTTTCTAAAGATGTGTAGAAAATATTATAATGATAATAGTAATAAATATCCGAAATATAATAATTTACTTAAAATAAATGAACATCTTACAAAATAATTATTAATTATACATTTATTTTAAGAGCCAGGAATACTTTTTTGGAGGGGAGATCGTTACAATGAATTCGGCACGACGGCAAGAAGATGGTTACAACTTAACATATATCAATGTTTAGTTATGCATTCTGTTGGTATAAAAAAAAACTACAATACCTGGATACAGTCACTATTGTATTAATAGTTCCGTTCGCGTAAGGTGCGATTTACCATTTTATGGAGATGATCCCGTCTACGCAGGTAGAGGTCTACTTACGGTTAGTACCAGTGCTTATAACTGCCACGAAGGTAGACTATTTGTGATCAAAGACTATTTTCCCTAGTCCCTGTTTGAAGATACATAGTAAATTTGAGAATACAGCCAAAACTTCACATGTGATTACTAAAAAAAAAAAACAATTCTTTGAGTTGTAAGCAGCGAAGTCAAATTTAAATATAAAAAAGTGCAGAAACGGAGGGTTCCCAAAATGGAAAACGATATTCAATTAAAAATGTCAGTTTCGGTGTTGTATAGTTCTTCCTCCAAGGTAAACCGTTCTCGCTTGGCTAGTGTGAAGTTGGTTTTCACCTTATAATAACGCAATACGTAACGAAAATCATTGTATTATTGTCCTTGTCACTAAAAATTCCAAAGTTAAATCTCAGTTTGGCGTTATCCTTAGTGGATATAATTCGTAAGAGAAGTGAAAAATCAAAAGAGAAAAAAAAGTTAGATGGTGATATAATGGGCCGGCCTGGGAAGTGGGCGCGAGATAGGTAGCTCCTAATTACCATCTCTTAGCCATCGCCCACAGCATCTTTTAGCAGTATCATCATCCCCGCTCATCCATCCTTTGTGCTCTAGCTCCACCTGGCCGAGGATGTCTTCTGCGGGGGGAATGAACCTATCTGTCGGCTCTACCGATGGGAGGTAGCTGCGGAGGAACATAACTCAATAAATCACCCAAAGTCATTCCGATAGCTGTCCGTTTCTATGGCTCATAACTTGGCGCCCGAACCATTTCCTACTGAATTACCAAACCAACTTCTAGTTTGCCTTTATTTACTATATTGACAAAAGAATTATTTCAACACAAATCCAAACCATAGTCGAACGATTTTTATCATCCAAAGATGTGAGTGAGGATGGAATCCAAACAGATTGCAAGTGAAGGAATATAAAGCAACAGCTGGAACTGGTGCTATCCCAAACTTTATTTTCTAGCCAACTATTTATTAAATTAGCCAGCGAATAAGTTAGTGAAGTCTAACGACTAGTGGCTAGTGAACCTAATAAAATTAGGCTTATTTAATATCGGATAGTAAACTAGCCTATTGCTTTAAAGGTATGCTTAATGTTAAGCATTTTATTTATTCATTTCATCAATAAAAGGTCCTCATACTTTGAAGACAGAAACGACTTTAGAAAAAGATACAATGCGAAAAAGAAAAAAAAAAAGAAAGCTGAATGGAAATATAACTATTCATTAGATAAACTTATAGGGATTCTTCACATTCTTGTTGTGACAAAAGTAAGTTATTATAATATCTTTATAGTTATTATCTAAAAATCATCAAGTATACTCGCTATAAAATAATTCACTCACTGTTGGGTGCTACAGTCCTTGTAGGACCTGGGCCTCTGCAAACATTCTTCTCCATTCCTCGCGGTCTCCAGCAAGGCTCCTCCAATTTCTAATCCCCAGTTTCTTCTAGGTCGTCTATCCACCTACGCCTGGGTCTGCCCCTTTTCCTTTTCCCTCCTGATGCCCCATTTAGCATCATTTTTGGCAGTCTGCAGGGCTCCATTCTTTTAACATGTCTCAGCCATCTTATTCTACCTATCTTGACAGCTCATAGGATATCAGGTTCCCCATACAATTCCATTAGTTCGGCATTGCTTCTTATTCTCCACCTGTGCTCTTCTTTGACTGCTCCAAAGATCTTCCTCTCTATAAAATAATAAAAGAGCTATATTCAGTTGATAATAATATACATACACAATGAAATTGTAAAAAACCAAAACAATACTAATAACTTATTTATGAAACCACATTTATAAGCGTTATTTTATGGAATATTTTTTTCTTATTTAGTTATTTTTGTTGTATGTTATATTTCTGTAGGTGCCGGTGCGTGGATTCTAAATTTTCTATAAGTATAAATTATTGAACCACCATTTTAAAAGTAACCTCATTCCTCAGAGGCGAAATAACTTTAAAAAATATCCAAAAATGATTGTAGGAATGATAACTATGAAATCATGACGCTAAAAAATTAAAAATAAAAATCGATATTCGGATCATTTGTAAGAAATTTCATGCTTAACGAAATTTCTACATAATTATTCATTGTAACGATCTCCCCTCCAAAAAAGTATTCCTGGCTCTTAAAATAAATGTTTAATTAATAATTATTATGTAAGATGTTTTTTAATTCAGTAAAAGAGCATTCAACTTTGATTAAAACATTTGTTCTTCATTTATTTTAAGTAAATTATTATATTTCGGTTATTTATTACTATTATCATTATAATATTTTCTACACATCTTTAGAAAGCTTTTACATTACTTTTGAAAAAATTCCTGAATTAAAAACAACTGGCCTAATATAAGGATCATCCAAGGAAGCAAATTAATTTTAAAAAACCTTTTTGTACCTTAACTTTATGTATTCATGTATTTTAATATTGATCGGTATGCTGTGTCATATGGCAACCCAATGTATTTGGGCAGCTCTGCTTGTTTTGTTTTTTGAAATAAAGCATTTCTCTCATATTACCTACAGGATAACAGTAAAAGGAACGGAAGAAGACGATAATTGGAACGAAGACAATTATTGACATAAAAATGCAGCATTTTTTCTTAAAACTAATAAACTATTTTAACTAAATAATAATTTGGTATGGATTGTAAATTCGCTGGTGACTGAACAAGCTTGGAAGCAGTATTGCGCATTGATATCAGGCGAAGAGGCCCCACCCTGGGGACGTCCCGGGACGGTCTTGCATACGGCAGCACCTCTTGCATGAAAGCTAGGACACTCCCCTTGAACTTTCTAGCAGTGTGACATTTGAACTGAAGCCAGATGTTTCCTCTCTTGCCTTAATTACGAAATCATGGAAACCAGAAGAGGTGGGCTTTGTCTAGCTCTCGACTACTTAATTCTCCTCTGAGCGCATTCCAATCAGCATTCATCCTTCTTTATTCTTTTTAAGGAGTCCGTAGAATTTCGTGACGAGCCGAGAAGTTCTTGGCATCACGACTCGCTTGCAGGTTGCGTACTGGCTCATAAAAACCTAAAGCGTTAGCAATGAAGTATAAATAATAATAATAAATTTCATCGTTTATTTATTTCATAATTAGTCCAAATAATTACAGGCATTATAAATCGCACTTATATTATGGTGGCACTTCGAAAATGTCTATTCTTCTCCCAGCGTGTCCTCGGAAGTTCCTTCGAATCTTTATTCCTCTCTTTAAAAAAACTTTCCATTTAAAACAGAATCTAAATCAAATGACTCCATTGATTTTATAATTTATGTGTATATTTTTCAAAACCTTTTTTCGGACGACAAAGATTTAAGTAAAACAAACATGTTGTATTCAAAGTTTAGAAAATTACAGTTTTGCAGAAATTTCATGATAGTATGGGGAAAAAATTCACGTCATGCATTATTTTGTTTTTACAACTTTTCTCAGTCCCATGTTTTTTTTTTTTTTTTTTTTAATTTGTCTTGAATAAGGAACTTATAAGTACTTTTTATTTTAAACTTAAAGCGAAAGTTATTAGAGCAATTGAAATTATTTTTTATTATTTATTTTGTTTATTAAAAATATTCATTAACATAAGAACATTATTATCCTGTTTATATCATATTACATCGGCTTTATAATATTATGCGGTTTCTATTTAATTTTCAAGCGGTAGGAATATTATCCTAATTATTAATTAGACAACAAACGTTTCCTTTTTCGATTCCTACATTGAAAAGTGCCTCTCCCTTCTTTCTTATTTATATAAAATGTAGCACTTATTACAATATAATATTTTTAATCTTTTGTTGATATGGATAATATATCTTTAAATACAATTTATGTGTAGTATATCAACAATGTTGAGTCTAAAACACTCTCTCTTTATAGATAATAAGGGTTGCCCGTTGCAGTGAATACCATTTTTTTTTTAAAAGAATAGCTACTCGAAGTTGCGGGTTCATCACCCGGCAGTCCTTAGATTTCTTATATTTAGGGGTCCGGATGGGACGTAAAGTGGAGATCCCAAGCCTGTGCGATGACAGTTACTCGTTAAAGATCCCTATCATACTTATATCTCGATAGGAAAAATTTAGGAATCCTACTGTAACATCGTCCGATTAGTCATTCGTGTCCTTCAAATTTTTATTTCCCTCTTTAAAAAGTTTTCCATTTAAGAGAGAATCTAAGACCAAAGCGACAAACAGATAATTAAATTTATTTTATTTTATTTTATTATTTATTTTGTATACAAGCAGTTCCCGGATTTTTTTTCATTATTTTCATTGGACTCTATACATAAATACAATATTAAATAAAATAATTCTTAAAATTTCATTCTTTGATATAAACTGGGTAAAAAAGTCTCCATACGTTACTCCTATTTTAAAAACGTGTAACTTTTAAGGAATTTTCAGGAAAAAAGAAACAAATTGACTATTGACAAAAACTTATATTTTAATTTAATAATTGTATAATAGAACTATTTGTAAACTTTGAATTTATGTAACTAAAATGGTAGATATCAAAACTCAAACAGGATGTCAAAAAAGTATCCAACCACTTTTAATAATTGTACACTGAAAATTAGTTTATTATGTTTTCTCGAACAACTTCAATCAAACAACTTATCATCATACTAACTAGTTTCTTGGTTACTCCTGGCTCAATTGCATTCCCACTGGTTTTCATATTTAATTTGAAAATCTCTAAATAAAGGTGTTAATCAATTTTACCATCTATCAAAAAGTTTTGCTACTCTCGAAACATTACTCAACTCGAGCATTACACTCCGAAGTGTGTATGGAAACTTTTTTGACCTTTGATTCTGCAATTTTTTGTTCTTATAAATATTTATGAAAATAAATTAGTAATTAATAAGAATAAATTTATAAATAAATATTTATAAACACAAATTTATTTCTTCCTATGTTTTTTTTTATTGCACTAGGAAATTATAATAAATATAATTCTTTTATTCTTTTTTTTTTTTTTTTTTTTTTTGGACTTTAAGGCTTCCACTGAAGCCCTATACTGCCCATACTAACACCCATGGCACTGGGTGATACTTCTCCTACGAAAGAAAAGCACCACCAAGGGCGGGACTCGAACCCGCAGCTCCGGCATGGGAGTACGGCGCTTTACCGCACAGCCACACCGGGCCCCTAATAAATATAATATAATATAGGAAATTATAATAAATTAGCTGACCCGTGCGAAGCATTCGCACTCCAACTTAAAGTCCACTTAATTAAAGTACACACCGTATATTTAGTATCCTATAGAGCTTATTTAGAAATATAGGTATATAAAGCGTCATTGGCATAGGCATAGTAAATACATAGTATTTGCCTGTTTACTACATAAGGACCTCTTTAAACACTATGTTTGAAGTTAAAATATGGTGATCTGTGAGTGTTTGTTGGTGGTTTTGTTTTACACATACAAAGATGTCACTGAAAGAGCGCACCATGGAAAACTTAAATACACGTACGGTTTCGAGGAAAGCCAGAAAAAAATAAGATTCTATTGACTGGAATCTCATGGTTTTGCTTGTGACTCAAAAACGACGGCGACAATCGGAAAAGTTTACATTACCGAAAATGGTCGTCTTGACAAATTGAAATAAATGAAACCAATTAGGAACCCCCATTACCAAAACCGCAGATTTGCTCTAATAACTCGCAATCGAAAGCAAAATGAGTGATTTGTATATTTTTCCGGTGTAGCGGTTAAGGAAAGCTTTAAAATGATGCCTCATTCACGAAATTTGATGAAGTACTAAGGAAGTTATGGCGTACCTACAAAAACATGGCTTTGAGAAATAATATAGTACTAGCTGACCCGAGCGAAGCATTCACACTCTGATCTAGTTAAATCCCACTTGATTAAAGTACACACCGTATATTTAATCGCATGTTTTTGCTTGTAACTCGCAAAAGACGGTGACAACCGGAAAAGTGTATATAACAAAAAATGTTCGTCTCTCGAATTACTAAGGAAGTTATGGCGTACCGACAAAAAAAGGGCTCTTAGAAATAAGTATATGATATGATAAGAATGTAAATATACGGGAAAGAAAGAGCATGAAAATTTCAATCCGAACTGTATAAAACTTTTTTGACCGAAGTGTAGGTTTTTATCTTCTGTCTACTGAATTATCTCAATGAAGCATCATACCACTTTATTGCTTCGATCTCCACATATTTTTAAAAATGTCGTACTGAAGAGATTCTTTATGCGTGTCATACGTATCACTTATACGCATGAATCTTTTTAAATTTGAAGAATCGTCTCCCCCATATATTCCAAAAGACCTTTGACATGGCCCTAACTCCAGGAAAGTAAATACTAACATTAGCATAAGAACATTAAACTGGGTTAGTTATCTAAGAGGCTTAGCAGAGGTGTGTACGCCTGGCCTACATCCATACAAACGGTAATTACAGTAAAGTACGGCCAAGGTTCTTAGTCCGCGGTCTGGAAATAGAAATGTCAAAGTGGATCGTGGTAGGCCTACCAGAAAATAAAAAAATGGATATGTTTCCTTAATATAAGGTCCCATAAAAATATTGTCAACTTAAAGCGAATTGATTGAACAATGTACAATCATTGTCACGTGTTCAGATATTTCCATGAAAATGAAAAAAAAAATTAAATGAATGAAAAAAAATACTAGTTACTTACAACACTACATTACTGATTTCGGGGGAAGGGAGGGGGTGTCCCACTGATATACGCCCCTCATCATATATTCTGTTATGGTGTTTCTGTACATCTCCATCCTGTGACAGTTGATATGATACCAAATTATTTTTTATAATATTTTGTTCATTAGTGATTCTCGAACTATATACTTAAAAGTCAGTCATTAACACTGTTCAAAATTTAAATAACATTTTAGTTATTAATGAGACATAATGGGTTAAGATAACGCGTCGTTTCTCCAATCAAATTTTTTTCTGCTCAATCAAATCGAAGTTTGCCTTGGTAATTCTGCTTAAACTGACATTGCTTGAAATCAGAAACGCTAATATAAATGGACTGAAAACTACTAAAAATATCTGTTTTAAAAAATAATTAGTTTCAAGTGATGTCTCAGCTGACGTTATCTTCAAAACATTCTCTTAAACTGTGGTAGCATATCTACGTATTAAAAAAATATATATATTTCCACTCATTGTTTGTATACTGATACTTTTTCAAGCCTGTTTAAAAAAATCATAACAACAACAGAAAAGGCTGTATGTCCGATTCACATTAAGGAAGCTTATTGGTATTTTATTTTAATAAGTGCATTTTTTTTTTCCTGGCCGAGAAATAAATGTTACATGTTAAAGGAATATTTCTAAAGGTCACTTGCTGCATGAAAAAATAATGTTAATATTTTAAATTCTAAAACAGTCATGCTCGTCACTGAAATGACTTTCACGGATTAGAGAAGCAGACGAGAAAAAAAATTACTGCTCCTATATCTTATGCAAACCGTCTTTAAATAGTGTTGCGGATCCCAAAGCTGACAGGAAACCAAGCTTATAGCATTAATAATCGGTTCACTTAACGCGGCTTAAATGTTTAAACACAAATTAACTTCGGATGAAGCACAGTAATTTCTCAGCTACCTAAGATTATAACACTTAACTTCCATAAAGTCCTTTTTATTTTTCGCATGATTGAAAGAGGTCTACACTTACACTAATTTATTGCCAGAACTGTCAGGGATATATGAACACCGAAGGAATTATGATTCGCTAAGTATTACCTAATTAAATTCTTTTAATCGAAGAGACACGGTTCGTATCAGAATACCTAATACAATTTTTTACTGACGACAATAATTTGCAGGCGAAAAGAAAGGACGGTGAGATATTTATATAAACTAAAAAAACACTACTTTGATAAAATATCACGTTTTTTGGACTTTGATAATTAATTCGCACCTGCCAGTAAGATGCTGACAATCAGCGAATGAGATGGCCGAATGATGGAATAATGACATGTCAGGCAAGAGCAGGGAAAGCACCTAGCAGCAGCCTCTTCCTAGCTTGATTCAATCTACCAGGTTATTTAAGACAGGATATAACCCATCCATCGCCTTTTTAATCTTCTCGTATTCTGGAGTTTGTCAGCCATTTTTTCTTAAATTTTTTTCACTAAATTAGGAGCTGTTACCATAGTACCTATAAATAATTTTTATTAGTGAAAGTAGAAATTTTGGAATGGAAAAGAAAATTTATATTGGTTCTCAAAAAGAAGACGATCCCTGGGCATGTATCATGACGAATCGCTGCAAATAACGCCCACACTCCGACGTGACAATTGTCCGCTAGTTTCTATCTGCGAAAATCCGATTCCTCAGAAAGACACAGCACGTTATCTAGGATTAATAAGTCACAAAAATGAGTTGCGTCCTAATTGTTATAATGAAACGCAAAACTCTGAACAAAGAAAATACTCTACTCTACCTCTTTAATAACCTATCAAAATTGAAAACAGAAAGTACAAAAAAGAAGAAGAAAAAACACACACATACATAGGTACCTACTAAAGCACATATTGCATAGGCCTCAAAAGAGTCACTTTTCAATAAAAAATGTTAAGACTAATTACAGCTTTTTGGAAATAAGATTCAGCATACAGAATTAAAATATCCTATCGACTAAGACAATTGAATATGAAAGTGTCTTGTTCTCACTTTCATATTCAATCGCACGGACATAGCAATAGACTCATTAAATACTTGGCCAAGGCATGTCTTATATTATTGGGGCCGGAAGATCTATGATTCTGGGTAGTATTACCCTTCATACCAGAACCAGTTGCGAATAACATCAAATTTGCGTATAGTTAACCAAATAAGACAGGCTTTAATGAAATAATGAAGATTTAAATATATATATATATATATATATATATATATATATATATATATATATATAAATATTAGATAAATATAAAAAATAAATATAAATATTTTTGTAGGATTTATATAAAATTTTATAGTATTACGACCGCAGTGCTTATTATTAAATGTACCAAAAAATTATGTTTGTTTGAATTTTTTTTTAGCATTAACCTAAAAAATCCTTTTTTTTTTCTGTAATAAATATACAATAATATATAGTAGAAGTAAATGAATATTATAAAATTTTAATCTTAAAAATTAATAGTATAACATATTGATATATAGTGCACTAGAATGGATAAATGATTAAAATAAGGTCTAAAGTGGAGGCGCTACGGATAGGTTAAACCCGCAACGCAGCAAAGACTATTGGTATTGCACCTTGCAGGCGTTGTTTGTTGAGTATTGGTTGTTGAAAAACCTAAAAGCAATAGTACTTATATTCATTAAATTATTTTTTCCATATACCTCAATGGTCAGTTTTACACAAATGAAAATATATATATAATCCTGACATATTTTAATTTTATTATAATAGCTACTTCTGATACTTGAATGAATAGCATTTTTCCCTTAACTGCAGTATTGAATAAAATGAGTGAGAAACCATTGTACATGCAGAGCACATTATTCAGAAGTATAACTAAAACATTTTTCAATCTTTACATCTCATTTTTTCTGTTAAAAAACTCTCACTTGCATTTTTGTTATTAAATCGTCTCCGTCCCCCCGTCCTAACCGTAAATTTAATCATTTGTCATTTATAAAACATATTATCATGATATAAAATTTCACATGGCTTTATATTTTGTGGATCAATTGACTTGGAAATCCGTTCACTTTTTCTAAGTGATCAATCAAAGGGCAGTAAAACATCATCCAGATTTTATTTACTAATGAGTTCTTCAACAAAAACGTTGATATAAATCTACATGATATATGTCTAAATAATATATTTTTAAATATTTAATCTGTATACCTCAAGTCGTACATGGAGATTTAATTTATTTAAGATTACGAACCAGGAATGAATATGTATCATATTATCTTGGTAGTCTACCTTATTTTTTTAGTTTTTATTTTAATGTTACATAAACCCATCTCCAGTCTCATAAACTCCACAACTCAAAAAAAAATAAATAAATAAAAGCAATTTTTGAGATTGAAGATGGGAAAATGTAACATTCAAATAATATAGAGAAAATATATTATGTTACAAACGCAAAGCCTGCTTAATAAGCTTTAAAATAAGCTAGAATCTATAAGATGATGATCATCGAGCATGTTATGACAAAAAAAGTTGTTGCAGTACGGCGGTTTCTTCCCTTTTTAAATATCTGATATAAAACTAATCGGAAGAATACTCAAAAAATAAAGTTTGGTTTAACTAACATATCGAATAAAAAATAAAATCGGAAACAGAGGTAAATTTATCTGTTGATATAAAATGGAACTACCTAGCAAACGAAAAATTTACATCACTTATCATCATTAGAACTTAATAAAGTATCTAAACTGTATTTAAGAACTCAAAGATGAATATTATGTTATAACGGGCCCATAGAATAAAGTTTCAACTCATCTAACAAAGATTTTGATCTCAACATTTATTGCATCAACATTTTATGTTCTTCCTCGTAACGCATGATGCTATAAACAAAAATGGACAAGAATTTTCGTGTACGAATAAACATTATTTTTTTATATCCTTCTGTCAAACTTTTAAGACAAGGTAGGTTTTCTGGCAAGATATATGATTTCAAAATTGAGAATAAACGTCAGAATTTCAAAGGAAATTTACATTCAAATTTACCTTTTATATATCTTTTTTATTTTATGTTTTTGTTTTTGTCTATTTAATATACGATCGATCCATTCATTATGTTCATAGCGAAGGGCTCACTATAGTTCATTAACAATCCGACGACTTGGTAATTAATTGATGGGATCAATAAGAGGTAAAAAGAAAAACCTACAACCTACATTATATTTTTGTTTGCTTTATGTAACATAGTACTTACTTTCTATAAATTCTATAATTTGTACTGAAGTAATTTATATATTAATCCATTTATTTCGTAAGTTGTAAGCAATAAGTTGATTAGGCTATCTAAAAATTCTTCAAAGTCAAACACTTTTTTACCTCGAGAGCTCGTTGACACTAGATCTTTTGAAAGGTTCAAACACCGATTGTAAATAATGTCAATGAGATGCCATCGATTCACAATGACGCAGAATGGCATTTAATGTAATCGAGTGAAAGAGAGGACGTTGGCGTCAGGGAAGACCCCGCATCTTAACGAGGAGATGGGTCAATGTTTAAATTATAATAATACAGGCCATTAAGGCGCCATTATTGGGTCCCTCTTGTATAAGATGGGCGTTGGAAATAATTGGACGAAAAGAAAGGTTCGGCCCGCCAAGGATGTCCTGGGAGCACGTCCTCTTGCTCAACAACAGATGTTTAGGGATCTCGTCGTGTTCTCGGGCTTGGAAGCTTTTGCGAAATATTCATACTAATCAATCGGAAACAAGAGCAATCATAAACTCAAAGTATAATGCTGAATAAAAATCCGACAAATATAGGGTTGTTTTAACCCAAGGATAGACTAGGCATTACAAAGCTTTAAAGATTGACTCTTTTTTATTTTTAAGAAATCCTGAGTTAATATATAAGATTAATGAAAAACCGACCTATTAAAGTTCTATGTTAACCATCTGTTTCTGGCTTTAAACGAAATTATCAAACTAAAATGTTTAATATATTGATTGTATTTTGTTTTTTTCACATTGTGTCTGCCATGAAAGCTACTCCGATACTCCTATAGGTGCACTCTAGAGATAAATAGAGGAGCTGTAAAAATATCAATAAGAAGACAATTGAGCCGTTTATTTTGAAAGTGGCCTAACTCCATTTTTCAATTTTTTCCGGTTATCATGGTTACATGCACAACTTTATGTTATTTATCAGCAAAGCATTTCAGGTTGCTTATAATTCGAGAAAATACGATAAATCTTAACACATAAGTTTTCAGAATTAGTTCAATAATCAAAGCGTGTAGTTGAAAGTGGCCTAACTCCATTATTACTTAAGATATTTACTATTGATGATCAATAGATACCATTGATAATCGGAAAGTAGTGATGAAGGTAATTTTAATTAATTAGTGTTTACAAGTTAACCCAAGTTTTTGGACAATTGTGTTAGTTGAATAACCAGTGCGTTGTCGGAATGCTTGCACAAAAAATTACGATGAAGAAGAAAGAAAGAATATTTTTGAGGAGTTTTGGGGTTTGGGAGATTTTAGCAAACAAACTGTATTGCTTTACGAAGCTGTCGAGCGCAAAATTGTGAAACGAAGATGTCCAACGAACGGAAAAGGTTCGCCAAGAAATTGGATTTTTAGGTATTTATTAAATTATAAAAACGTAAAAGTTCCTGTCTGTAAAAAATTCTTTTTGGATACTTTTAAAATAAGTGATGGACGCTTAAAACGAGTATTAAACTCGGTAAATGTAGGCAATAATTTACGTGGGATGATGGTTGGATCATCAAGAAAATTATCTGAGGAAGGGAAAAACACGTTAATATACAACCATATTAAAAGTGTTTTAAAGATATGTAAAATGAGTTCAGTATTGTTTTTTGTTTTTTTTTTCAATTTGAAGTATTTTAAATTATGTTGAATGGACTTGGGCACCTTCAAATTTAATAAAGAATCTTGTTGTTAATTTTAAAAGTGGCCTAACTCTATTCTTGATAAGAAAACGCATATTATTCACTAATTGATTGCTACTATTTTAATAGGAACTATAAATTTAACACCCTTAGATAAACTTAACCAGTATGACTCATTAGTATCCTATACTTATATTTTTAAATCCAATGAAGCTCAAAACCTAAAATATTTCGATTTGGTTATAAATGGACTTGGGCCACTTTCAAAATAAGCGGCTCAATTAATAAATTTAATAGCAATTAATTTGAATTTCATATTTATGAAACTGTGTGTACAGCTCAAATCAAAGGATAATGGTTTTAAAAGTCCAATAATTTAAGCCATAAGTTGATTTACATATTTATAAAATAGACTTATTATTATTATATATTTTAACTGAGGTTAAGGATAAAAGAGTGAAGTAAATGTTCCCTATAGTTAGGATAGGGATTTTTAACTAGTACGGACATCGCACACGCTCGGATTCTCAGAGCACACATCATTCATATAGAGAACGAATTTCCTTTTTCAACGGACATTTTATTTAGAGAACGCTACCAATCGTCAACAACAAAAATGTTAAAGAAAGATTTCCAATATAATATAACATTTCAAATGAGCAATCTGCAGAGCCCATTCTTTGTCTCTTAAAATAGGCAACTGACCTCAGCCAGAGCACGCCCCTGGCCAAGTCGATTTCGATGCAACGTTTTGAATTCTAGACGACTTAAAGGTCGAATTGGGCCGGGCTGTGACATTAAAACAATGGAAGAGTGGGTGTGAGACCACCCCCACTTTACATAGAGAGAACGGCAATAAACCCCGGCAGATACATATCCCGGAGCACGCAGCGCTTATCGACGCCTGGGAGCGATGTCGTCCGCACGCAACCAGCTCCTGCTATTTATTCATAAGGTAGCTATCGGTGTATATCCTACGTCTACCGGCACCTAACCAACGTCACGTCTGCGAAGCGACCTCTGCCTGTAACGCTTACGGGCCTTATATCACAATGTTATTGCAAGGAGTATCGCGAAACATTGAATCCTAGAGAGTCCGCAGGCTCCGTATGTTAGCCTGCATGAAGGTTCCGACTGTTTGATAAAGAGAATTTTAATAAGAAGACGATCTTCGGAGAAAATTTGGACCGTATTCAAAAAAGGTACTTCACCGCCATTTTCAAGTAAAGTTTAAAGCTTTCTTGAGCATGTAAATTTTAAGAAATCTGGTGCGATGCGCGCAACACCCAACTTTCACTTAGGTACTTACTTAAATTAGAAATCGACATGTTTCGATAATATGTAAACGCCACACTTTTCCACATTTATATGCTTGTATTTTTTTTTTTTTTTTTTGCAAGTGAGAAACTTCAAAATCTCAGTACTTTTCAATTCTTTATTGCTCATTTCTTTTTTTTTTTAAGGGACCTAATTTCATCAACAGTCGAGATTTTTTTTCTGCTAGGTTGTTTTTTACAGCGGTTTGCTTTCTGTAAATATGTCGTGAAGTTGAATCGATAGGAGGTTTATCTACGACTCGTAGTAAAGTTCGTCTCATGCCTTTCTGAAAATCGAGAACGATTACTGTTCCTCCAAAATCACTTTTATATTGCCTTCAGAACTTTATTATGGAACTAAAGTACCTAAACTAAAATATAATTAATTAATGATTATCTTATACCATATATTTTTCACACCTTCAATGCTTTAAATAATTTGAGCATCACGTATTTACTCTCGAAAGTTAAATAATTTTTTTTTGTTAAATAAAAGGTTTTATTTTCATCAGTGATAGTACGGGATATGAAATTTTGGCTGTCACATCACGGGCATATTCACACATCAAATACACAGATTGATCAAAATAGTTACAGCCATTTTTGAGAAAAAAAAGAAAACTTGAACATGAGACAAAACAAATATAATAAAGTGCCCCCTCCGTTTGACCAATTTTGTCTGTTACATCTTTGGCATATACATACATTAATTACCCAGTTTGATCAACATCGTTACAGCCGTTTTTGAGTAAATAAAATTAAACACCTGAAAATGAGAAAAAAGTTACTAAATAAAGTGCCCCCTCCCTTTGACCAATTTTGATTAAATTTTGGCTGCCGCATCGCGGGCATATAAATACATCAAATACCGAGTTATCACAATCTTTAGAGCCGTTTTTGAGAAAATCGAAAAAAAATAAAAATTAGACAAACTTCATGAAATAAAGTACGTACGGTTTATAGTTTTTAAGCTAGTCTGTTCACACACACAGACCAATTCGCGGGACGTGGTTATTTGGACTCAGGGGACCCCAAAACGTGTATTTCCGTTGAAAACCGGAAGTGGAATTTTTTCACGATCGTAATACTTTCCCTTACTATACATTTCATATATAGGTAAGTGAAAGTAAAAATTCAAAATTCCTTTAAAATTCTACTTACTACAACAAAATTTACAAACTGATCTCAAACGTTTGCAGAAATGTTAGCCTGGAACATCTAGTCGGACACAGTGGCGGATCTGACTGTTCTGACAGTGACGGAAATGTTCTGAGGGGGGGGCGCACTTTTTTTTTTTACATTTCATGATTAAAGAAGGCCCCAATTTAAAATGTATATTAGTACATAATGATGTTGTAAATTACTGTAAATGTTTAAATACAATTTATTTTCAATTAGTTGACTTGAAAAATGACTAAATATAACTCAATTTATATAGAAATAGTAATACTTTATGAGTGTCCTCACCTCATGGGGGGGCGCCCCTCGCGCCCCTCTCCTAGTTCCGCTACTGGTCGGACACTCCATAGATTATTATAAATTAAATATATTTTAGTCCACTTTCAAAAACGATCTAGTGTATCACAGAACCTCCTGCGTTCCAGTATCAGATTAAAATTTTACCATAGATGAAAACAATGAAGCAACTTTGAATATCCTTTCCAAAACATCATGTTAACCATATTACTTGGGACAATGCAATGATGGTGCGAAGGGAGGTTAATCACCTAAAATGAAGATGTACTTTTTGAAAAACCTCTATTGTTATTATTTTAAGCAAAAGAAGTATATATATATATATATATACTTATATATATAAATATATATATATATATATATATATATATATATTTAAAACTTTAATATATGTTCCTAATTTTCTAATTTCAACAGTGCTGTAAAATATTTCATTCATAAAAACATATATTTACCAACAACTTGCGGATCAGCAAAGATAACTTTTTAACAATTTGCTAACAATAATAACAGTATCTACATCCTATAAAACCATTTCCTCCATGTACAATACCTTTTTTGATTTAAATAAAATGGTGATATGCCATGCATTGGAACACTTCCTATGGAAAATAAAAATATATTTATCCTGTCCACAATAACATCAGAGCCGTATATTTACGTTTAATTTTAGAGAGAACATACGTTCATAATATATCATAATCTTTACCACTACTTGTTCTTTAACGCCAGAATCGCATATGAGATAACATAGTAATGCGGACAAATGAGCACTAAGACACTGCGATAATCGCAAAAAAAAATCCTAGAACTAACGCAAAGCTAATGTTATGCCAATAGTTTCTTTGAGCCATCCTGTATAATATTATAACGATTGTAAAGAGGCCTGTAATGAGGTAAGTTGCCAGTAAAGTGTCATGGAAGTGTGTTGTAAGCAGATAGTGCTGCAGTAAATAGAATCCTACTGCCTCCGAGCCTTCAGTAAACTGTATGAAATAGTGAGGACGAGTCAGCGAGGAGTTCGCAGCTCTTCGGCAAACTTATAGCCCTGTTTGCACTCCTCAGGATCCTGGAGGTCGCATTAAGCAAAGGGCTCCGTAACGATATTCTGATGCACGCGGTTACCTCGATAAATATATGAAAACATGCACGCTTCTGTGAGAATAGTAACGTTCTATAAGACCGGTAATTTCAATTCCTAAGCGAGTGAATCTTATAAATAGAATTATTTAACAATATGCTTAGCAAAGGTTTTATGTCAATACCGGCCGGCATATTTCATTCCTTTCTTACTGATACACTGAATCCGATCAATATTAATAATTTGAAATTGGGAAATATTATTCTGTTTACCTTGAACCTTATTTTTCTGTCGTAAATTTCCATCACTTGGACTATTTTCTTTACTATTAAATTTAAGAAACTTTTCTTAAATCATTAGGTCTTACATCTGAGCGCTTGCGTTCTAAATTCCTACAGGAACGGTTACGTATGTTGAGACCAGGTAAAATTAGAAAATATATTTACTGATGAACATAGAAATTTCTAAACTTGTTAGCACATCACTGGAGAATATTTTCTATCATTTTTTACATCCATATTATCTGTAATAAACTTAATAATTAAATAAATTTCGTTTTTGTTTTTTGTCTGTACTCTAAGATACCATATATGTTGCATGTTTAACGTTTTAAACTTAGTTTCTTCAATGCCTTCCATACTCTTTCTCCTTCAAACTTTTCAATGACCATTTTATTCTTTTTTTTTAAGTCTAAGAATCGTAAAAGATTCTAAGTATAACATCTAATAGATCACACTCTGGTATTTTCAATTACTTTAGGACTGGGTCTTATTAAATTCCTTTTCCTTCCTTATTTCTTCCGAAACCGGAAAAGCTGTTGCTGGACTCGGGAATATTATCTCTACTTTTACCTGGTGACATCAGTTTTCCTCTACCACTGAAAACTTTGTGGCGTTCATAATAATGCTTGATAAATCATTTTTATAATATGTATGTTGTTGGTCATGGAATTAAAAACTGATCATATCTAGTTTAAAAATCGTATTGTCATTGAGATCCTATATGATGAAATTACCTAATTTCGTGATATTAAGACTTAATTTAATGAATGAATTAAGCATTTATTATAAATAGTAAAAAAAAAACAATAATAATGGTTTAAAAAGAATATTATATAAAAATTTATTAAGTGCACTTATATTGTAACTACAATAAGAATAATAAATAATAATAAATGTTTTCTAGTGAAAAATAAACACTAACTAATTTAATGGTAAAGTTTTTACTCTTTAGGGGCCTTCCCTAAGGGGAATATAGTCCAACTTGTCAGAGTGACCAGAATCAATATCTGATAATAGCTTCAATCTGGGTTTTGCTCATAAAACGTTAGTGAAATTAACGAATTTCACTACTATGGTTGGTATTTCCAAAGAAAGATTATTTGTGAGGCTGCTCAAAGCCGATTCCGAATCATGAGTCTACAATCTGATATTATTAATCTAAGAGCTCGCTGGCTATTACCGAGAGCTACAGAGCAGTTCTCAGCGGTTGGTCTTCTGGATTATGAAATGGCACGAAGAGGAAAAGGTAGCAATGGCAGAACTTGTTCCAACAGCGGCCTTACACCGGCTTCCGTCCAATGGCTTCATGCTATTACTGATCGTTTAAAATAAACAGTCGCTTTTTAAATTTAAAAGTGCAGGCCTAAAGAACCCATGCCAATATAAAATAATAATAAATCAAATCAGCACCAGTGGATCATTTTTAAAAAAATATTAAGATAAAAAAAAAAAAGCAAGAATTTCTGAACAAATGCTTCTGGGTCATAGATCCACTTTTCCTACAGGAAGTTTGTTGAGGTTACACGTTGAGGTCAGCGGTTAAAAATAAAAAAGAAACAAACTAGGCGAGAATCACAGATTTACACCTTTAGCCAAGACATATATCCCATCCCACTCCCCGATAAACGCTGGATGTAAGTGGTCCTCCGCGGCTTTATCTCCGAATGTCCCTAGTCCCGTGAAATTTCTTTTGGGAATATATCCTTCTTAATGGTCGATAAATTTAGTCCATCCAGGAACATCCAAGGGACCCCTCGCCGGCGTAGGAGTGCTCCGCGAAGGGTAAAGGTTGCCAAGGACAGTTACTATGAGAGCTTTCTTTCAAGGATTCCTGAGGAAGGAACTGTCGAGTATTCAGATAGCATCAAAGGGAACTGAGGTGAATACAACGGAATGGAATAGATTATATCGCAGGCAAACTAGAAACGTCTATTAAAATTTAAAAAAAGAGATAAACCCTCCAGAATATTTTCTATTTTTGTATGATTTTCCCATCTACAACTACTTATAATTGTATGTAGTATAATATTTACTAACAAAACCTAAATGCGGTTTACAAAATAAATTGTTAGATTTAATTTTATATAATACATATAATCGCTTTCATATAGTTTTTTCTCGTTGCAGTGATCTTGTAAAGAGTGCATTTATTTCTATTCCATCTTGTAACATAATGGGTATTTAATTACATATGTAAAATCAAATAACATAATATTTTATCATACAAAAATTCATACATAGATAAAAGTAAGATAATACGTAAAATAATAAAGTACGAGTATATATATGTATATAAGAAAATGTCAAGTATGTGCTTGAAATTACTAGAGATGAGAAGATTAATTAGTAGGTGTGAAAAAATAATTACAAGAGAATAGAAAGATTAATTGGTAAAAGTGTAAAATTAAAAAAAATATATAATAGTAAAAGAATTTGTAAATATCTTGGCATAGTTAGAGTGCAATTTACGGTCAAAAGAATTGAATTTTAACATTGAAAATGTGACAGAAATTTTAACAATAAATTATTCATGTATACGATAGCTAAATAAGTGATAGGAAACTGAATAAAATATTCATAAAACATACATAGAGACCCATATATAAATGTATAAACATAAAGACAACAGACATATGCAAGAGTACATATACGCACTCATATACACGTTCTATAGAATCGCTTATGTATAATTAATATCTGATCATTAAAAAAAGAAGGAAAAATAAGTTTGCATAAATATTTAAGTACTCATAATTATAAGATAATTTATTTAATATTCTGAAAAATGTATTCGGTGAAAAGTTTAATAATTATTAATTAAGTTGGTGAAACCAAAATATAGATAAAATTATTTGATTTAGGGTAAAAAAAAGAGCACCTTGCTATAAATTTGAAATGTGACAGTTCTTATAAACTATATATATATATATATATATATATATATATATATATATATATATATATATATAAGTTAAGGTCTGGAGTACGGCAGTATTAGGCTTAATACCATCTAAGAGATGTAAACAACCCCAGATAGTATATAAGGAGGAACTACTAAACCCGTGTTGCTTATTTCGCCTTCTCATTTATTCTTTTTTTTAGTCATTTCAAGCGCTCGAATATAAGTGGTGCCGAAACCCGGGAGTGAGTTAACGGAGTGACGGTAGCCGAGTCCAATTTCCCAATTTCTCCTTTGGATTTTGTGTGGTTGTCCCAGAGTGGCCGATTTCCTTTTTTTTTTTTTAGTGTGTGAATACGGAAATCTCTCAGTATGTCAGACGGCGTGGCACAACCTGAGGCAATGACAATACCGCAAGTACCAGAGGAAATACCCCCACTACCAGCGGAATCACTAGCCTCAGCCTATGCGACGACTCTAGAATGGTTAAAAGTATGGACAGCGACAGCACAAGATCTTCGAAAGGCGATTTCAGATCTTGAAAGATTCGGAGGTGAAATTGGAGAATTGAATCACTTCCTGAAGGGAGGAGATCGGATAATGGCCCGTATTCAAGCAAAGTGCGCCGAAAGCCTGCTGGATCCGGGAGATGCGGTGGCATTGAGAGCCGCCCTCGTATGCAGAGTCAAACGAAGCGTATTGAACTTCATCCAGGCGGACGAAGAGACCCCGTGGACCATAGTAAAGGAAAGACTCAAAAAAGCATATGGAGGGGGTCGGTGGACCCCAGAAGAAGATATGTTTCACATGTTCAGAGAAACGAAGAAGCCTCATCAATCAAACGGCCAGTATGCGGGAATATTGTTGGCAAGATACAACAAGCTAACAGAGAAAATGCGCGAGACCATGAGCGCCGTGGAAGTAGAAGCCAGGGTGGTGTTCCTCTCAACCATTTGGAAAGTCCAGCTAGCCAAAGAGACTGGACGGAAAGAGGGACTGCACAGAGATAAGACCTTCCTTGAATGTGCACAGGAGATGGTTGACACATGTGCGAGAGATGAAGAGGTTCGCAGTGGTGAAGCGGAGGAACCCGGCTGGATAAAGGCCACTTATAGACGACCGAGGACCACACCGGTGAACTGGAGGCAGAGGGAGGCAACTTTCGCAAGTAAGGAGAGACCAGCGGGAGGCGAGAGGAGATCGGCTCAACCCATACCACGCAACCACAGCAGGAAGGAAGAGAGAAAATGCCATGGATGCGGGAGACCGGGACTTCTGGTGGCACAGTGTCCTCGTACTCGGTGCTTTGAGTGCGGAACGGAGGGACACATCGCAAGACAATGTCCATATTTATACCGGAGAGGAGAAACACGACCGGAACCTATGGAAGTTAACACCCAGAGAGTTCGGAGAACCAGAAGCCCATCCAGAGACAGTTTGTCCTCAAAAGACGTAACGGAGGAGACCTCAGGCACCTCGGGGAGCGAAGACGAAGAACCAGGCAGTTTCAGGAACGAGAGAGGTAGCCGATCGAATGGACAGCGGCGGGAGGTAGCCGGAAGGAAGAAACGGTTAGGAGCCTGAGGGGAGTGCCTGCAGAGAGGCGACCGAGCGTTAACATGCAACAACGTTAGGAGGGATGCATGCTGGTTGCCGATCATCAAAGTGAAAAGTGGATTGAAGTGTCTAGTGGATACCGGAAGTTGATACGATGATACCAGCACCATCATAGCCAGAGCAACGTTGGAAGAGCTGTTTGGCGGAGAGGAGACACCAGAAGTCAAGGTATGTGACTGTAAATTAATCACCCTGGGGGGTTCATGTAGCGTAGAGGGCGAGGCTATGATCGGATTAGAGGGCTGGACAGGGAAAAGGGGGAGTCTAAAGAAAGCATGCCACGGGAGTATCAGGTAATAGCGGGGTGCGATCTGTTAGGGAAGGTAGGCGCGTGGGTCAAAAATAAACGTGGGAGGTGGCAAATCAGGGTGGGCAAAAAGATGTACGATTGTAAGAGATCCGCTGGGAGTAAGAAGGGTAGGATAGGGGCACTAAATAGAATCGAGGACTGAAGGAAAACCCTAACCAGCAAGTTCGAGGACATCTTTTTCAAAGAGGGAGAGACATTGGGGGTGACAGGTAGGACAGTGCATGAAATCCCGCTGAAGCAGGAAAGGGTGACGTACGTAAAGGAAAGGCGGTACCCACAAGCTCTCAGGCAGCATATTAGGGACGAGTTAGAAAGTCTGAAACGACAGGGCATCATTGTAAATAGTTCATCCCCATATAATAGCCCGTTGTGGGCGGTGAAGAAGAAGAGCGCGCCTGGAGAAGAAAAATACAGGGTGGTAATCGATTATCGGAAACTAAATGAAAATACAGTCGAGGAAAGATATCCGATCCCCAGGTTCGAGGATATATTAGAAAGGTTGAGCGGGGCGACGATATTCAGTTCGTTGGATCTTAAAGCGGGATACCACCAAATTAGAATGAGCCCTAAAGACCAGCACAAGACCGCGTTTACATTCGAAAGGGGGCACTATGAGTTCACGAGGATGCCATTTGGGCTGAAGAATGCTCCGATGACGTTTCAACGTCTCATGGACGAATTTCTACGGGGAATAGACGAGAGGGTATGCCACGTCTACATGGACGATCTGCTCGTATTTAGTAAAACAGAGGAGGAACACATTGAACATCTGGAGAGCGTGTTTAAGAGAGTGCAGCAGTTTGGGCTCAAACTGTCTAAAGAAAAGTCAAAACTGGGACAGGAGTCGATAAAATTTTTAGGCCACACAATTTCGAGAGAAGGGGTCAAGCCCGATGCGGATAAAGTAGAGGCAATCACCAGGATGGCAGTGCCGCGGGATGTATAAGGGATCCGGAGACTCTTGGGGACGTTAAACTATTATAGAAGGTTTGTACCCGAAATGGCGAAACAGTTGGTTCCGCTTAATAATCTTCTCAAGAAGGAGCGAAGATAGTCGTGACGCCAGCCATAGAGGACAATATTCGGAAGTGCCTAGCGAAACTACAGGAGGAAACAGTCTTAGCCTTCCAGAATTTCAGTAAGCGATTTACGGTCACGACTGACGCAAGCGAATACGCGCTATGGGCCGTGCTTTCCCAGGAAGGAGAAAAAGGAGAGCATCCAATAGCATACACAAGCAGACGCCTAACAGACGCGGAGACAAGGTATAGTGCTCTGGAGAGAGAATTGCTAGGGATAGTGAGGGCGGTGGACCATTTTCGGCCGTATGTTTTTGGAAGGAGGTTTCGGGTGCACACTGACCATCGACCCCTACAATGGGTGGGGAAGTTAAAGGAATCATCGGCAAGAGTTGCGAGGTGGAAGGAATTTTTGAGCCAATATGATATGGAAATTGTCTACAAGCCCGGTAAAGAGAATGTCGTCGCGGACTGGCTGTCGAGAGCCATTATGGTCAATGCTATCGATGAGGAAAGAGGCGAAACGTCCCAGGACATTAGGCAGTTCCTTAGCGAATGGATACCGGAAGGGGAAGGGGAACCAGAAGATGAGGAGACGCAGGATGGGGAAGAGTCACCCGAAGCAGAGAGGGCGGTGGAAATGGAGGAACTCGAGGAGATCATCAATGATAAACGCCGTCAGATAATCTGGAAGACGAGGACGTCGGGTCTTATGAAAATTGATTATAGCAAATGCGGGAGAAACACAGTCACTACTATTTGGTCGCAACCGGGGGTGCGGGAGGACCAGATTTGCACAGCTCTGAAGGACGCTTCCAAACCAGGAAAGACGCACTACCTCTATGTAGGTAACGCCACTATATGGGAGAAAGTGAGGAGAATTTGGAGACGGATTGGGGTAGATAGAACCTTTATCCGTTGCAAATTCCTCGTAGAAACGTGGACAGACGTAGAGCAACAAAAAGAAGTGACTCTGGCTTACCACCAGGGGAAAACCAACCATCGCGGAGTGAACGAAACGCATCAAGCACTGCGAAGGAAGTACTTCTGGCAAGGGATGAAAGAAACAGTTAAGTAAGTAATAGGTTCTTGTGAAATCTGCCTACGCACTAAGTACGATAGACACCCTCCCCAGGGAAGACAGGAGGAAACCCCTACCACGAGCGCTCCATTGACCAGTTTACAAATCGACACCTTTACATGGAGGGGATTCTAATGGGTGACGATCATCGATGAGTTTAGCAAAGTAGCAATGGAACATCTAGTGCAGGATAGGTCGGCTGAAGCCGTGCTTGGGGCCCTGCATATTTGGACACAGTTCTACGGTGTACCGGAAAGGATTACATCGGACGGAGGAAGAGAATATCAGAACGAAGTCATAAGGGACGAGGCGAAAAGGTTGGACATAACATGGCACTATAATACCCCTGGACACCCCAAGGGTAGGGGAGGGATCGAGAGACTCCATAGCACCTTAAGTGACCACTTACGCGTAAATCAGGGAGAATACGGATTGGAACCCGATAGAGCGATGCCAAAAGCAGTTATGGCTTACAACCATTCAATCCATTCGGTGACAGGATTCTCGCAATTGGAAGTGTTATTCGGGTTGCGCATGAGGCGACGAGATTACGAGGGAACCATGGGGGACGAGGAGATAGCGAGGGAAGTTATTAGCAATAGGATAGAGATGGAGAAAGCATGGGATAAAGTTAAAGGGAAAATAGAAAAGGAAAAGCAGAGAAGGGTCCAGAAACAGAACGCGAAGGTTAGGGACCGGACAGAGTAACTACGGATAGGCACTATTGTATATCGGAGGATAGGGACTAACAGTATTTATGTATTTCATAGCATAGTGAAGAGTGGTTTGTTTTTTTAGTGTGTGTTTTTTTTTTTTTTTTCCTATATTCTTTTTCTTTGCTTTGTTTCTTTTATGCAGGGGACAGATGTAGTTATGTCAGGAAATATTTTTTTCTTTTGTACTTTAGTTTGTAAGATATGTGTGAGGTAGAAGAACCTAAGGCTGCCGGCTACGATCTTGACTTCTAATTCCATTCAGAATACTTTTTAAGTTTACGGGGATCCTCCGTAATCTGGCGGGGGGGAGTTAAGGTCTGGAGTACGGCAGTATTAGGCTTAATACCATCTAAGAGATGTAAACAACCCCAGATAGTATATAAGGAAGAACTACTAATAAATAAAGGCAGTATATGTTCTGAACCCGTGTTGCTTATTTCGCCTTCTCATTTATTCTTTTTTTTTAGTCATTTCAAGCGCTCGAATATAAGTTATATATATATATATATATATATATATATATATATATATATATATATATATATATCCTCAATGGAAGAAAATGACCCAGATACTTCTGTATGAGATAATAATCAAAAGACGAAGAGAAAACATATTAAAGAAATAGTAATATGAACAATATTGATATGAAAAGAAGTTTGGTTTCGTGTTGCAATGCGTCGCTCCTAAATGCAGTCCAAGACCAACAAACGATCAACTGCTATAAGGTATTATTTTGATCTTCAGTTTGCTTTATAATAACATCTCAGGAATCGCTTTATGGTGAGCGAGTTGGTCTAACCCCGAGAGTGGTGAAATGTATTGGTAAGGCAAATGTATTGGATAGGGACAGCACCAAGAAAAGACAAGGCACGCCTCTCAACGGCCCACACACTTCTAGGCTCCGTGTTCAGGGAAATATTCCGTTCCCTAAACACAGAATGCCAAATCCGATATATACAATGCCATGGGAATAGTATCGGCACTTTTCATTGTAAATAACAATTGGAAACCGACACCCCTTTAAAACCATATTGTGACTAGTGAGTTGTTAATTATTATGTAAAAGTATGTAATATTATGTAAAAGAACTGTCTATGGAAATAGAGAAATTTATTTATTATTGCACGAAGTGGGTACTATATTTTTCAAGTAATAATGGTATTACTTAATAATTCATGATGATCTAGATGAAAAAAGTTCTATTTTGTAGTATAGTATGTCTAAGCAACATTTTTTTCGAAAATATTAGTACTAATGACAGGCTTGATTCTAGAGGTTTGGAATCAGAAATGTAGTGAGTATTTCCGAACCAACGCACGCTTATCTCGACCTCCGCCGTAAGTGAATGTTTCCAAAGATGTTTCACATGTAAAATTAATGAAAGGACAGCCTTATGCGTGACAAATAGGTGTAAATATATGCAAAGCGAGCTCAAATGTCAAAATACATATCTCTGTATGATGACAGCATCTTAACCTTTGTTATAAGCGGCTTTATGATTGATAATGAAAAATAACTTAAAAGTCAGAGAGTATCTCTATTTGAAATTATAAAATAATAATAATAATAAATTGAGATAATGAGACTTTTGTTCGATGATACCAGGTCTGCAAGTTTAAAATGTCGTTTTAATTCCAATAGAATGCGCTCTTAGCCTATTGAAGGATTTGCTTATCTCTAAACGCTATTTTGTTTGTTAGTCATTTGTTTACAAAAGTCAGTTGTTTTTAAGTCGTTTACGTGGACGTATCATACCTTTCTTTGGTGTTAAAAATGTCTAATTTTAAGCCAAATAAAGAGCATTTGCGGCATGTCATGATTTTCTTATTCAATCAAAAGAAAATGGCATCTGAATGTCATCGAATTCTTGTTGAGACTTATGGCGATCTTGCTCCAACCGTCAAGACATGTGAACGTTGGTTTCAAAGTTTCAAACGTGGTGATTTTGATGTTACTGATAAAAAACGAGAAAATCGACCAAAAAAGTTTGAGGACGTCGAATTGCAATCTTTATTAGACGAAGACAATACCCAAACCCAACAAATGATGGCAGAACAGTTGAATGTCACTAGGCAAGCCATTTCCGATCGCCTGAGAGCTATGGGAAAAATTCAAAAGGTTGGAAAATGGGTTCCACATGAATTGGACGAACGACAGATGGAAAAACGAAAAACTGTGTGCGAAATGCTGCTTTTACGCCACGAAAGAAAGGGTTTTTTGCATCGAGTTGTAACTGGCGATGAAAAATGGATTTATTTTCAGAATCCCAAACGAATAAAATCATAGGTAACGCCAGGACAACCATCCACATCGAGTGCAAGACCGGATCGTTTTGGGAAGAAGACAATGCTGTGTGTGTGGTGGGATCAGAAGGGAGTAGTCTACTACGAGCTTCTCAAACCCGGCGAAACAGTCAATACCGACCGCTACCGACAACAAATGATCAATTTGAGTCACGCATTGATCGAAAAACGCCCAGAATGGGCTCACAGGCACGCCAAAGTCATTCTTCAGCATGATAACGCTCCTGCACATTCAGCCAGATTGACTAAGGAAACGATTTCTTCGCTTGGTTGGGAACTCCTACCCCACCCGCCGTATTCACCTGACCTGGCGCCTTCTGATTATCATCTCTTCTCATCGATGGGACACTCATTGGCTGAGCAACACTTTAACAATTTGGAGGATGTAAGAAAATGGCTCGATGAATGGATTTCAAATAAAGATGAAGCATTCTTTTGGAATGGTATCCATAAATTGCCCGAGAGATGGACAAAATGTGTAGAAAGCGAGGGCCAGTACTTTGAATAAAATATATTATACATTTTTTTTAAATTACTGTGTATATATTTTAAGAAATAAACGACATTTTAAACTTGCAGACCTGGTATGAATCATCGACACCGTTCTTATTATTTATTTTTTTTTTTTAAAATCTTTCCATGAGAGATTAATGTTTTGAATTCAAACCGAAAACACGGACATGGCTCCTCCATCAAGGCAGTTAATTAGATCATTTGTATTGTGGCATACAAGTTTGGATGTCTCACTACAGTCCAAAAGTAACTGCTTCACAGTCTTTCATAACTCCGACAAATAATCTCTCACATACATTAATTTTTTTAATAGTTATTTGCACAAAAAAAAAAATAGTCAAATTTTTATTGCACATTTAGTGGAATAAAGATGCATTTAGTAGAATGCATTGGCATATGCACATTTAGTAGAGACACCACACCAGGAATGTATTCAGTCGAAACTCAAGATTATTACAAATTATATTGACATGTTCAGGAGCCAACAGGAAATCATAAATGAAAACTGGTGTGCAAAAGTATTAATTATATTTAATATCATCTAAAGAATATTTAATGTAATGAGGGGATAGAATCAATTATTAATGCGAAAGTAATTTGACTCAATCTTCAAATCATTAATACGTTAATATGAGATGATATTTGAGGAAAGATACAACGTATTTCAATATATTCTCTCTCAAACGAGGGGCCGTTATTGAATCCCAAAGAGATTCTTGAGTAACCATATGTCACAGGCTCCAAGTTTTCATCCTGATCGTAAAAGGTAGAACTCATCTACGAAATCCAACGTTTGAATGCACCATAAATTGTATTCGGCCCTAAAAATTGTGAATACCATGCCATTACAGATAAGGGTATATTCTCCTTGAGGAATGTAGGATGTTGCGAGTGATATTTATGCAGTCGAAGGCGGTACCCCTACCTGATTAAAAGCCAGAATTTTCTTAAAAGTTGGAATCTATTGAAGGGCAATATTCAACTCAGGTGGGTATGAATCAGTTTATATAATTAGAATTTCATTATGATTAAAAGTTGGCAAGGTATTCAAAAATGTAACGTTTAATCGCCAAGCCTGAAAATGTGTGATGTGTCCAACATTTAAAATTATCAGTTTGGAACTAGAAATGGTGATTGATTGAAAGAACGACATATTTTTTTATTCTAAGGGAATTACTATATTTTTATTTTTTTTTTTATTTCAGAGCTTAGTTTATAAATGAATGAACTCACTGAAACATTATGTGATAAATTATTATTGAAACAAATTTAGTAATGTTATTAAGTACATATTATTTTAATTAATTACAGTCCATAATTAGTAAAATTTGTAATTACCCATGTGGCATATTATCATCATTGATCAAAAATATCTGCGCCTTTCCAAAAAAATAAGATGTGCTGTTAAAAATTTGCATTATTGACTTAAATTAGCTATATGTTAGAGTTTCCGCTTAATGTTTTGTTCAGGCCGTCTTCCAATAAAATACTAAAATAAATTTAAACAAACATCCATTGATTTTAAATTCGGCATTAAAATAAACAAAAAAAAAGGCTAATGAGATATTATACAAGCTTCCCGTCTTCAAAAAAAAAAAAGTCAGGAAGTTCTAAAGGCCTTTGATTTACCGAACATCTTTACATTATTAATGATGCATAATAAATGAGGGAAGAAATTAGTGAAAGATTCTGGTTTGGTGGACTCTGGTCTTGGGACAAAACATTTTTCACAGTCAATTACCACTAAGATTCCAAAGATGAGGATTAATTCGAGATGGAAGAGGAATTAATTAGGCGGGTCGCCAAGAGTTACGGGATCAACGAGTGCGTGGGCGTCCTCTTGCTGCGGGTTCCAATAATCTGGCAACTTTTGAATCGATATTTATAAGCCCCCCTTTAATCGATTTTTATCAGAAAATAAGAAAAACTTTGAACTTATATAAGATAGCGTATGTTTACATCGATTTATAAAATAGATAGGATTCTGCATAATGAATGAATCAAATTTTTTATGAATCACTTTATTCATTCATATGTATATATTATATCGCTTAGGGGAATTGGAAGGAGAGGTAATTGTGCATATTCCAGTCATACAAGAGCAGTTCAGTTACAACAAACTTTGAATAATTCCACAGGATCATGAATACAGGTGACGGGATGGCCTAGCGGGCAAATGCGTTAGGAAATACGCGTTGCCTCTAATAACCAACATATATGATATGGAACCAGAAGATAGCAGCAAGTTCAAAACCCGGAGCCCGGGGAAATTTAATAATACTGGGCATCAATACTTAACTCGTTCCCCTGGCCCAGGAAACCCCGTATAGCCTAACAGGCGAAGAAGGGGAGGACCAAAAAAGAAAGGATCACGAAAACCTTATTGCACAATGAACACCATTGAATGTTTATGGACGTTTTTGGACGAACAACGTTGAAAACACGTTTCTTTGTGGTTAAGCATCATTGTTCAATATAAAATGCTCGTATGTTTTATCAGTATACAATTCAATGTTGTTAACCTCTATCTTCTACATCTTTGGGGTATGTTTTCTCAGAAGGTAAGAGCTTGAGGAGTTGACCGACGGTTTAAAGAAGTTACCAATTTGAATGAATTCTTAACAGGTTTCTACCTCTTATGAAATAAAATATTTCTAATTCAATTTCTTATAAAAATAGACAAAATGTGAATCTTATTGTTTGTTTTTATCCAAATTTAATTCCTTTACCTAGACTTAGAATGTGGTTTTTCACTTTCAACAGCTTTTTAAAATTCGCGTATATACAAAGCAAGATTAAATTTTGCTTGATGGTACAAGTAGCCTTTTTCAAGAATTTGAAGATAAGGAAGAGAAAATGCTGTTGCTTAATACATTTGTAAATTCACGGTTTATTTTATTCCAGTCCCACAATCCGTTTTGTATTCCTTAATCATAATTTTAACATCCAATCAGAATCTTACCCTTGGAAGTACATTATTGTATACTATATTATATTAGTTAAAAACTAGCTTTCTTCTGGCCCAATCTATTCCTAAATTATTTTATTTTTATTTTAAAAAAAGTAAACTTATTAATTATTCTAAAAGGGAAAACTTCTGATATACATCACCCCTAATGGTAGAAATCATCGAACATTTTTAGAATATTTGGTGCTCAAGTATATGAATACAGAACTTATTTCAATGTTGGTTGTAACTTTCAATAGTACTAACGATTGAATCGTTTAGTTTCTGAAACGGCACATATCCAATATTCTTACATATTGAGATTTTTACGCCTTTTGGTTCTACTACTGTAGAGCTTTCTATAGTTGAAACGGCTAATCTTTAATCGGCTCCCTTGCACAATTAGTAGATGAATGAAATAATTTTTTTTAAAATAAAAGACGTAAAGAATTCATCAATACATTCCCCAAGAAAAACCTCTTGAAAGTATATATCAATAAATATAACTTATTAAATATTCTAAAAGTGGAAACTTCTGATATATTGCACTCCTAATGGTAGAAAGCATCGAACATTTTTAGAATATTTGGTCTTCGAGTGTATCAATACAGAACTTATTTCAATGTTAGTGGTAACTTTCAATTGTACTAACAATTGAATCGTTTAGTTTCTGAAACGGCACATATCCAATTTTGTTACATATTGAAATTTTTACGCCTTTTGGTTCTACTACTATAGAGCTTTCTATAGTGGAAACGGCAAATCTTCAATCGGCTCCCTTGCAGAGTTAGAAGATGAAGAAATAATTTTTTTTTTAAATACATGACGTAAAGAATTCATCAATACATTCCCCAAGAAAAAAATAGGTTTTTAAAATTTTTGAAAATATGGCCTACAAACAACAGGAAGTGCATATCATATAAAGGGAAACAGATAACTTCGTAGAATTATACAGTTAAACAAACATAAAAAAAAAAAAAAAAAAAATGCACAGTTGGGTTGTAAAACAGTTTTGTGCTCTCCTATAAAATTATTAGGAGTGGATATGTCCCCTTTCAAAACTAATAGTTTTGAAGTCATGTCGTTCTTCAGTTTAAAGTTCTCTAAATGCTACTTTCCTCGTGCACTCTTAGGATTGCTTTGATATTCCAATGAGTCCAAAAATTTCATTCCTCCTGATGAATTCAAGGATTGGTGGATTATCAAGCAGATTTTGAAATTCCAGTGTTGTTGTTTTTTTATATGCCCCGGAAGTAGCCCATTATTTTCCGCAACATCTTGTCTTGGAAGTCGTTGCATGTGGCGTTTTTTTGCCATCTGATATTGATGCTTATAAAATGTTTTTCAAGTTACATCTTTATTAATATGTAAAACTGATTCCAGTTAAGAGATCAGGCTAATGAATTTTAATATCTAACTGAAAAAAAAATATCCACCCCCGCCTCTTCAAAAGCTATTTGTCAAACTGGTCATTATATGGAAGAGGAGGTGAATACATTAGGACAGAATATAAACATCAAGTAGGCGAAACCGGGCGCTGCATTATCCTGGAGAAAGTTAAATCGGTGGAAGCTGAAGCCATTGCGTCAGAGAATCGCGCTAATCGAAATATGAAATTGTTAAAGCAGAACATGTTTAAATAGAGCAGACACCTACTGCCCGCTTCATTATCAGCCCGCTAGGCGGCGCTAAAAGGATTCCCCTGTACTACACCAGCATTTGGCTTGAGCGCATCCCAGCTTATCTTGCATAAAGCAGGGCACTTATTAGGCACCCTATTGCCAAGTATTTGTGCAGCGAATGACGTCCTTCTGGATGAGGATAAAGATTCAATTTCACAGCAGGAAAACAGGGGCCGCTAAACACTAGCTTGCCTCAACTCCATTTCCTGCGTTTTAATTTATTTCTAACATCAAGACTCCAAAAATAAACAGTAAAGAATTATTTATAAAATTATTATCAAAAATAGACAACCTTCAAATACCAATGGTATTATAGCTAACAGGTATTATTCAGTTCTATTATCTCGATATTGGATTATATCATACTCATCTTAATTCACTACTTAACTATTGTTGAAGAGGTATCGTAAGACTAAAATTATATAATTATAAATAAAGCATTATATAGATAACAGAAAATGATTATATCTGTACAAACATTTATTTACTTAATTTGTAAACTATGGCAAACGAAGAAAAAAAGGGTTTAGTTGTTATCCATGAGCAGATTGAAACTAAGAATATGGTAGGCCGAAATGTTTAAGCCATCGATTCTTTTTGTCATCAAGAAAAATGTCCTTAAGAAGCTAATTACATAAATTAAAAAACTTAGTGCAGGAAAATTAAATAACTACATATATAAACTCATCTTTGGACATTTTTGTGCCCCTTCTCTCTGTATTCTAAGCTTGAATATATCGCAGCTCCTAAGCCGCTCTCATACGCCATTTCCCAAGTTATGACGTAGTCAAAAATGTTCGTTGATCAGATCTTCTCAATTTTTTACGTCAAATCGAACATGATGAATGTTGTAAGCTCCGTCATCGTTAAAATGTAATATTACTTTCTCTAAATTGTCACCTTGGTCTTGAATAACTTTGCATTTAAATGAAAATAGTTCAATTTATTTTCGTAGTGACACCTCCAGCCTCATTAGGGGACACTCGTTAACAGTTTGAGATATCGAGATAACAGGATGTTTGTAAGCAAGGGACGGGAAGATTTGGATGCTCTTATCGGAGGCTGTCAGGAACAAAAGGCAAGGCTTAACGAAGTAAAACAATGAATCTATTGTCGAAGGGGTAATTAGGGCAACCTACGTAAATATCCCAAGTCGGAGACTGCTCAAGAAAGTCCCGTCCGACGGTAAATTACAGTTTGCACTGCTCCAAGATAGAAGGAGCAATCCGGAATTTTCTTAGGATTGAAGGGATTCTTGATAAATTATTGAGAAGAACCTGACTTGACTGGTACTTTCACTTGAACAAGATCAAATTATGAATTCACATTTTTAAAGACATAAAATGTTTCAAGAACTTTGTTATTTATTTTGTTATTGTTTGGAGGTATTGAATTTCTTTTTATTTGGCTTTATTTATATTTTTTTTCATTTCGGAGTAGCTTTGTCCCAAGATTCAGAACACATATAATAATATTGTGGATACACAATTTGTCTATCTTGAGTTAAGATTACTTGGAATATTATATCATATTTTTAATTTCTTTTGTACGTAAGGAAGTCGTAAGGAAAAGTTACAAAAGAAAATTAAAATATGATCCAAGTGGCCTAGTAATCTTAGCTCAAGATTAGCAAAAAACACCAATTGTGCATTCACAATATAATTGTAGGTGATCTGATGAAGTGAACAAAGATACTCCGAAACGTAAACAACTTACATAATAAAGAAAGAAATTAAAAAAAAAAAAAATGGAGGTTCTTTACCCGAAAACTATGAATGAAATGAGAGGAAATCCGATCTTGCGACGATTGACAATTATCTAGTCAACTGTGGAATATGGGAAATAATTTATTCCGATACGAGGTAAATTCTACTTGTTGAGAGAATGATTAAGATAAAATATTGTAATTTTGCCATTCCATAAAATACTGTGATGTTGGTTTTTGTTACTTGGTTTCTCACAAACATTGGATATAGATCCTTGAGCAACAGGCTCGTCTTGGGACTACGGTCTACCAATACCGATATTACTATCGGCATCATTTGACGAATGTCGATATCATTTGGCGACATATCGATATGCCGCTAGATTGACATGCCAATATACCCGATATTAAGACGTTATCTGTTAAAATTTTTATATAGCAGTATTAGTATTTTCATATAGTAACTAGAGATCGACAGGTGCCAATATTAATATCGGTATCATTAGTGGGTTTAAGATTCAATCGGTAGTCCAATGTACCTAATTTTTTTTATTTTAATTCATTTGTATATGCGCACCTGTCAAGAATACATCGACAATCTGCAGATTTTCTTTTTTTTTTTTTTTTTTTTTACTCCATGGCTCTACAGCCTTCAGGGCCTTGGCCTCCTCTACAATGCCTCTCCAATCCTCCCTGTCTGCAGCTCGGTTTCTCCAACGGCATATTCCCATCCTCTGCAGATCATCCTCGACGTCGTCTATCCATCGCAGTCTGGGCCTTACTCTTCCTCTCTTGCCTCCTTGTTTGCCATACAACAGTATTTTTCGGGAATCTGTCTTCTTCCATCCTTTCTACTCATCCTAGCCATCTTATATGGCTAGATTTCATTGTAGATTTACCGTAGCTTTCTGTTATTTCGCGCTCTCCATTGGCCATTGATACATAGTGGTCCAAATATTTGTCTGAATACCTTTCTTTCCCAGAATGCATAATCTGCAGAATGAATTAGTACTTTTTAACTAACAGAAACGAATGAATAAAAACCATTTGCTTATCAAAACTAAATCGTTACAGAAGATAAATAGTAAATGATACAATAACAAGGGGGTCGAAAGCTATCGATATTAATATCGGAATATCGGTTTATAGCTTATATCATCTTCATTGGCAACTTCAATAGAAACACAAATAAATGAAAAAACATAATCAATTTCTATTGCATATTACATCGAAGGGTCAAATAAAAAGGTGAAGGACAGATAATCCTTACTAATGGCGTTCAATATCGGTATTGCCCGATATACTAGTAAAGCCTTTGTTATATCGCTATCGGCGAAAAATTCTATATCTGTCGATCCCTACTTTGAACAACAGAGAACGTATTTAAAATACAGAGGAAATTGAGAAGTTTAGCCTAATCCTAATAACGCAGTTTCCGTACGGGAGGAACAATATTGGCAAAAGAGCCTACAGATTCGCTAAGCGTAAACAACATACTACAGGAAGGCAGAACGTGTGGCGCGAGACAGAAGCGTGTGTGGTCCTATCATGTAATTAATTATGCTCGGACGAGAGATATTAGAGAGGCTATTGTCGTGTGGTGAGCTACTCGTTAGTTAGTGATCCTTCATCTAATTACCAGCTGGTCACGAAAATCTACGATCGTGTCCGGTCTAAGTTCACATCACCAGCTGACACATAGGCCAATTAGTTTACCGCTCTTCATCCCCTATCTAGCAGTCCCATTTCATCCCAGATAGAGTTCTCTTGCGAAAGGCAAGAGGTACTGATCCGATGATGTGGCAGTCGAGCAAAGGTCAAAAAATAAAATTAAAATGGCATAATTATCAAATAGATGAAGCTAATGTTCCAGACAGATTTAAGTTTATTTAATAAATAACTAAACTTTACAAAAGATTCTCCACTAATACTATTTAAAATACAACCAGGGATAGCAATATGACCTTATTTAATTTGACTCAGTTCCATTACCACATATTGAAATAGATATCAATTAATAGAAATAGAAATAAAACAATTCTTGTAATTTTTTTAATAGATATTTAAGGCTTTTAAAACTTTCTACGTATGTTTTAGCAACATTTAACTACTTCATCGGTAATTAATAATACTTTCCAAAGCGCATCGGGATTTCTGGCATTGTTTTTTCTATCTTCTGTTTGTCATCTACTGACGTCAATAGCGCTATCTATAGCCTAGAAAGCTATTTGACGAACAGAGCTACAATAAAAAAAAATCTAAGCCAAAATTTTTAACTTCAAAGGCCAGGAAACCTACATTAATTCGTTTCTAACAGCATTTTCCAAACCTTTCTATATAGCAAAATGTTTATAGAATATTTAGAAAAATATCTAGGACCATTTTCCTCTACACACAGTGATGCTCATAAAATACAAAATACACTTCAAATCAGCAACAAAAGAAAACTAAGAGTTACTGGTTTATAATGTCAGGATGTAATACCCTGGATTTCTTAAACTGTTATGGCCCACACACCATAAATGTTATAATTGAGAATAATTACATATTCGCCATCGGTCTAATTGCATTTCTTTTATCATGGTTGTTACTTTGTTTTTTATTACTGTTTCTTATGTAATAATATTTCACATTCATTGTTTTTGTAATGAGCCGAGTAATGTTTTGTAATGGACCGTTAAAATATACTAGATTCATGTAGGTAATCTAGTGAGTCCTGACTGAAACTTATCACATTAAACTAAATCGGAATATTCTTAAAGTGCACATTGTGCAATAAAATAGTTTTTCAATAAAAATATGAAAATCCCTATATTCCGCCTGAAGTTCAAAACACGAAAGGACGAGAGGCTAACGAAAGCATTAAAAGAAAAAAGAGAGAGTCCGCAAAACCTTGCTCCTGGCCATAAAGAAATAGATAAAAATTAAACTTTAATTTAAAAAAAATTAGTACCAGAGCTTTTTCCGAGGGATCGCATTTTTGATTGAATCCATTTCTCCAAACGATTACCTGCGAAAATTTAATACAACTTTAAACTAAACCAAATACCTTTAGGTATTTATTTCTTAGAGGATTATATTATAAAAGAAGAAATTTATTTATTTCATGTTTTTCTTGGATTTTTTTATATATATCTTAATGCAATCAAAAAGCCAAGAGGACAAAAAAATGGAGCAATTTTATTTTTCAAACTCAATTTAGTGGCGCAAAGAACTATTTAAAAAAAAAAATCTATAATCACGTTAACCAAATAACGTAGTTAAGTTGAAACCTAATACCACCGAATATTAAACAAAATCAATTGGGATAGAAATCATAAACTCCCAAGTTTATTTGTATGGATCTGAAGAAGTACTGAACTCTTATGAAATATGGATAAAAATAAATTAATAACTAAATGATAAAGCTTAGACATGCAAAGTGTCTTGATTTGAGACCCCATAAAGGTAGTGAAGAAGTGTGGTGGGAGAAAAATAATAAAATTTAACTATTGGCAACATACGTCCATGAAAATCAAGTTATCTTTTTCTACGTTTCGAAGCGCTATACACTATTTACTTATAGACTTAAGAAATCGATATTGATAAAAAGGGAAAAAGTAATATAGCCTATTAGGCAGAAATATTTGCAAGCTTCAACCAACTGGGGCACGATAAATAACATATACTTCCACCTGAGATTCCTCTCCTTTCTTTATTAAAGAGTTTCAGCCCCGATCCTGAGTTCGCTAATCCGGCTCACACGAAAACCCTTCGCTCCTGAAATTAGACACTGAGCTCGTGAAATTGTCACGAAGCAACCCTTATAGTGGGCGGTGTAGCGTTGCTCCTTCAATTCCTCCACAAACCAGATGGTCGCCCATGAAAGGGGGTTCACGTTTATCCACTATTTTCGCATTCCATATGCTACTTCCTCATTTACAGAGCATGACCCGTTTGGGAAATAGATTTCTCTAAAGAGGCGAAGAATGTCAATAAATTAAAATATCGACCAGACGGAGAACAATTCAAGGGCGTCCGCAGGATTTCAACTAGTGTGGAAGGGGGCTGGTAAAATTTTTATGACCCTTGGGAGGGATGAGGTGAGGTATTCTCAATTGAATTTTAAATTGTTTTTTTAAAACAATTTATTCATATTTGCAAATTGAAATATTATTTTATTTATTATTTATTAACACCCTTCCCTGCCTTTCGGCAACACGAATTTCCTCTCCAATTTCGAACGAACTTCAACCACTAATGACCGATACTACCGGATATACACCTTTGGTGTACTGGTTAGTATAGAAACCTATAATACTGAAGTTCGCGAGTTCGCGTCCCGAGGTGGCCCTAGGAGTTTTTAATGGGAGTAAAAAAATCCTTATCTATGCCGTCCCTCGGATAGGAGGTAAAATGGAGGTTCCGAGCCTGTACGATGTCAGGTACCCGTTAAAGATTCCTATCCTAATCATACCTGGATAGGCAAAATTTAGAACTCCCATTCTAGCATCGTCCGATTAGCCTTAGTGGCATAAAGTGACGTTAAAACAAACAAACTTTTATTTAAAATGATGCCCAGGTCTGAAATGAATGCGAATTTATTTTATTTGCAGCTTAAGTTTTTCATATTTTCTTCTGCCCCCCCCCCTTGTTGTCGCCCATGAAACAATTCAAATTGCATGATATACCATGATACAGTATCATAATTATTAAATTAGGCTCAATCAGATTGTATGGGAAGAAAATAAACGATACATGTTTTTATAATTCATCTTAAAAGAAAACATTAAATTTGTTTAAACGGATCAAATCCTAGTAGGATAATGTTATATAATATTTTTTATTAGACTGCAAGGACCGTTTATTTGTGTGACTTCAAAACTCGGAAAGTAACGAATGAATTGACTTGGAAATGATACACAACGTTGGTGTTTAGTCCAATTGTGACGGTATATACTTTTTATGCTAATATCTCTGATCTGTCTTAACAATTCAATAATATCAGTGGATATTTTATAATCATTTCCTATTCCATGGCAATTTAAAGATGTATTATGAGTAATGTAGTTTTATGGGTAATTTTTCTAGGAATACCTTTATTTACTTCTTTAAAATTTAATATTATCCTATATCTAGCCAGGTGTATGTAGTCTAATATAAAGATTAAGTAGCTTAATCTAAATCACAATACTATATTTTAATACTAAACTGTATAATTATTTAACAGTAAAATTAAGAATAAAGAGAAATCAGTCGTACTTATCCATCCACAGTCCGTTAAAAAGTAAAATATATTTCAATAGATTTTTTTTTCTCATAACTTAAGCAATTAAATACAATTTTTTGGTTTTTCAACTCATAAAAAGGTAATAAAACAATACGAAAGTTAGTTTTAATCGTAATTGCTAGTTTTGCCTGATGGGCTATAGTGAAGTCTAAGGATGTCATGCAGTACAATTACCTTATCGTATTGTGGTCGCTTTTGTTAAAGGACTTGGCTAAAACGCAACAAATGTAGTCTTATATTGATGTCCTGTAATGGTCTGAGTTGGCTGATGTAATTCGTAAAAAACAACGCCTAGCTGATCCCACCAAGTGCACACCATGGTCTTGAAACCATGAATCGTTGTTTTAAACCATTCTCTGCATGTTCTCTCTGATAAAGCAAGTGTTCTTATGCCCCTTTAATTAGTCTAGGGATAAGATAGGGACTTGTGATTTTGGCAAGTGTTCTTATGCCCTAAATGGGTATATAATAACACGTAATATGATTACATGATAAAAACAATATAAAAAAGTTTCAGGAATCGCGGTCTTGCATGGAGACAGAATAGGAAAATTGGGAGATAATTTGTCAAAAAAAGTAAAAAAAATTCTATTTTGAGATAGAACAGTCTTGCATTGGGCGAGATATATAATTCCTATTACCAAAAATGTTGTCGACTTATGTCCAACACTCATTTCTCAAATATGATATTTGTTTTGTTTTTTGAACGATTGAAGAGGTGAGTTATACTGATGTATGCATGACTGTAATTTTTTACTAAAAAAGAAAATTTCTCTAAATATAAATCAGAATTTTTCTTTCCAAAATGCTAATTTAATAGATTCTAACTTCAATGGAATAATAATTTTATGCAAAACTTGTGTATATTCCGATATTTCTATTAAATATCACTGAACCGTGTACACATATCAAGCGGGTTACTCAGACAAAGACGGTAAAGTACGAGACAGCACAATGACCACTTTGGAAATGACCTTATTGCTATGCTCCTTCGGTGGAAGTCCTTAAGGGGTAGTAGCCTTTCATTGGTTATTCAGACAAGAGATCCTAGGTCGCTGCAAATGGACACTGGGACAATGAAATAATTGACAATTAGCAGGCCCAGATCTATGCCGGCGTTTGTGGATTCTCGGCACACTTGGCGAGTCACTCGGGGAACAATAGCTGAGCATAAGTCCGTCAGTGCCTTTGTCGAAACACTGACCGCACCCGTTCGCTTCCAATGGCAGTTCTCCCTCTATTCTGCGCGCCAGAGGTATCAATTTAGATAAAGGACATCCAATAAAAAAATATATATATTTATGTATATATATATATATATATATATATATATATATATATATATATATATATGTATATATACATATATATATCGCAAAATATTTGAACTTTGAAAATTAAGTGTTTATTAAAAAATCGCTTTCGAAATGCTAAAAGCCAAGTAATCTTGATTTGAGCAAATTAATATAAACCTTTCTCTCTAAGTTTTAAAGGGGCGTTTGGCTAGTATAAACCGAGGTCAAAATAAATAAAATAGTGAAAGATTTTACGATACTCACTTCAAAAATAGGCCATTTCCTAACACATAGAGCGCATTGAAACACAGGGATTTATTTCCGTTGTATAATTAAAAGCAATTTGTTTCATTTTGACAAGATAAGATGCAATTATTTAAATCAGATTTAATTCAACTCGTGTTTATTTATTTATTCAATTTTTACTTTTCGGCTGCTTGGAATCCACCACAAAAAATAATATGAATCGGTGAAAGTAAATTTTGCTTAAATCATTTTTATTTAGTAAATTTGTTTCCGCCAAACGTATTTGTTACATGTTTTTTGTTTGTTGATTTAATGTCATTTTATGCTCCTTTGGCTAATCGGACGAAGCTATAGTAATAATAATAATAATAATAAAGGCTTAACGAACGAAGGTTCGATGCCGACACCACCACTCGCTCCCTGCACACCTCCATCCATCGACCGCCTTCCAGACCCAACTTCGATAGATCCGCCTTAACGCAATCCTCCCACCTCCGTCTCGGTCTGCCCCTCGGACATTTCCCATTCGGCACCGCGCTTATTAATCTTTTCGGAATTCGTTCACAGCAATTTTACACGCTCATTTTATTCGTCTTGCTGCCATGACGTCAATTATATTTACTGGGTAAAGTTCACTCAGTTCGGCGTTGTGTAAGCGTCTAAATTCTCCGGTTAGTTCATCCCTCTTAGATCCAAATATTCTACGCAGTACTTTATTTTCAAAAACTCTAAGCTGTTGCTCATCCCTCAATGTCAGCGGCCACGTTTCGCATCCGTAAAGGACCGTTGGAAGAATAATAGTTTTGTAAATCCTAATTTTTAAGTTTCGGAACAGAAGGTGCGAGCTAAGCAAATTCGCGACTTAAAAGTAACAAGCATTACCGGCTTTTAATCTAGCCTTAATTTCCTCATCGATTTCGTCTTTTCTAGTTACCATCGCCCCTAAATATCTATATTTCTCTAAGTGTTCAAACGTATTCCCCCCTACATTGATATCAGCGAAATTCTCACCACTTCTACGACTAACCATATATTTTGGGTTATCCGTATTCATTTCCAGTCCAAGTTCTTGTCCGGCTTTCATCAACGTTTTTGTGTTCATTTCTATGGTTTCCACGTCCTCCCCAAGCAATACCAAATCATCGGCATATCCGAGCACGGGTATATTCCCTCCCAAATTCAAACCCTTTCCGGTACTTGTCACCTCCCTAATGGCATATTCCAGCGCTAAATTAAATAAAACAGGTGAGAAAGAATCTACTTGTTTCAAACCAGAGCGGACCTCGAACTTCTCAGAAAAATAATTACCGATACTAACTTTATTGAATGTTTCAGTCATACATATTTTTACTAAGTTAACTAATTTTTTTGGTATTCCCAGCTCGACTAGAATGTTATACAACTTTTGGCGGTTAATAGAGTCATATGCCTTTTTGAAATCGATAAAAAGCTGATGTACAATTCCGTTATATTGTAATTTTTGATATTCTCCGATAATTTTCTCGGCGTATTCAGTGATTCGACTAGTTAGGATTAACGTAAATATTTTATAGCAAACCGGAAGGAGTGAGATTCCGCGATAGTTATTGCAATCCGTTTTAATCCCTTTTTGTAAATCGGAATGAGAATAGATTCTTTCCACTTTTCGGTTATCTTTTCTTGTTCCCATATCTATTTAACAAAAGAAGTATTTTTGAAATCCCAGCTTCCCCGCATGCCTTGATTAGTTCGCTAGGCATATTGTCTGTTCCCGCTGCTTTATGAGATTTTAATTTTCCAATGGCTATTTCAACCTCCTCTTTACTCGGTTCTACTATTAACGGTTCAGCACTCTGGTATTCCGAAGAGGAAGATAGACTATTATTTTCCATATTTAAAATACTATCGAAATAATCCTTGAACCGTCTTAAGATGTCTACCAGATCGGCCAAGATACATTTGTTATTTTCATCCCTAATTCCAGTTGTAACCGGGCCCGACCGTTTACGAATTCTGTTTATGCCTTCGTACATGGCTTTAACGTTATACTCGATTTTGTTACTTTCGATTGCTATTATTTTATTTTTGAGATATTCTCGCTTTCTAAATTTGAGCAGTTCAGTAGTTTCTTTTCTTAATGCTCGAAAGTTAGCAATTTCGTTAGGAATATTTAACGCTTCTAATTTAGCAGCTTTTCTTTTCTCGCACATGTTAATACATTCTTCACCTAATATAGGTTTGTTATTTTTATTTCCCTTTTTCCAAGACACGAGTTACCGACCTCTTTAATACTATCCCTGATACCTTCCCACAACTTATAAATGTCTTTGTTATCCTTGTCAGAGGATTTCAATTTGTATTATAAGTCCCTGGCGAATTTTCTCGATTACTAGTTCATGATCCGACCCGCATTCGGCCCCATGATATGATTGAATATCAATTACGCAATTTGCCACCTACGTTGATCCAAAACGTAATCAATTTGATTACGGGTTCGCGAATCCGGTGACGTCCAAGTATATTTATGTATATCTTTACGTTTAAACGTAGTACTTTTGATTATTAGGTTTTTCGAGGTGGCAAAATTTATTAGTCGTATTCCGTTATCATTACTATAATCATGTAAACTTTCTCTATCTATCGTAGGATAATATACTTGTTCCCTCCCTACTTCTGCATTTGCGTCTCCCAGAATAATTTTTATGTAGCTTCGCGGTAGTTTGTCATAAACATATTAGCTTCATCTTCACTATCTTCAGTAGGTGCGTGTATATTGATCAACGCGATTGTGTGGAAGATCAAGGAAGCTAAAGTGGGAGTCCTAAATTTCACCTATCCAGGTATTATTAGAATAGGGATCTTTAACGAGTACCTCACACAGCACAGGCTCGGGACCTCCATTTTATGCCCCATTCGAAAGACGGCATAGGCAAGGATTTTTTACAAGGGCCACCTCGCGGGATTTACATATTTTTAAATAGTAATTTATCACAAATGACTAATTTTTTCCAAGACAGTGCTTAGTTAAATATCCTTAAAAACTACAAGGAAAATATTTAACTCAACCATCAAAGAACCGTTTTAGTAGTACCAATTTATTTAAATTATACCTACTCTATAAATCGTCAGATCTCCTCGATAGTTTCCTACAAATGAGCTGTATAATGAATAAAATAGCTTCTAAAGAAATAATCATCAATGAGATGCACTCTGTTGCAATAAAAAATCCAATAAAGAAATAGATAAAAAGATTAATCTTACCTATGTAATGGATTTAGCCATTTAAACAGCTCGATAAACAAAAACAAAAAAATCCTAAGACATGGCTATCAGATTTAGATAGTAAAATGTAAATAGCTAGAGTAGTAAAAAAACAGAATCGAATAAGACGAATAACAGGATGATGTCGTAAAATACAGCTTAAAAAGGCAAATTTGGATTAAATGAATCCTTCATATCACCAAGCAGAACTAGTTTCCTGGATCAGAGATCGTAAAAAATATAATTATCTTTATCTTAACAGTCTCCTATGTGATGGAACTTCAATAAATTTTGACCGCATATGTTTCCTGTACAAATGGAAGGCGTAAAAACTCAGCATCAAAACCTGCCTACGGCATTTATATTTCAGGTGATCAGCAGCAGAAATGGTTTTGTTTATCGGTCGAACACCTTTCAATTTTCATAAAAGACAGTTACTTAACACGTGGCAATCCTATTTAGGTCAATAATAGTTTCATGATTACATGAAAAAATTATGATACAATTTAGGAACGATTTTTCATACAAAATTATATATAAATTACATTATATAGTACATCAAAATCACTTATATAATGATGGTAGACTAAAGAAGAGATTATATGGGAAACTCAACAATCGATAGCGCACGATATGAAAGCTAAGAAGTTAAAATGGGCGGGGCACGTGGCAAGAAGCAACCCATCATATCAGTCAACTTGACGATGAGTGTAGAAGTGTCAATAATCAAGAAGGAAGCCACCGAACATCGAGGAGTGAATTGGCTCAAGATAGACAGAGGTGGAAAAGACTAGTTGAGGCGGCTAAAGATCTCCAAAATCTGTGAGCCAACCGTAAAAAATAAATAACTATGTAACTAGGTAACTATGTCTTGCTTACAATAAAGCCTTTGCTGGAAGGCTTACATATTAAAAAAAAATCCCTTCATTAATTTTCCATGGTGTCAGATTTCCTTTTATCAAACTAAAAATATCATCATCTGATATTTAAATGATCAAAATGAACTTTTGCTTGGAACACAATCTATGGGTTTATGAGTTTGGTTGTTTTAAGAAGGGGGCTACTCATTAAATTCTGAATTAATAAGAAGTGAGTAAAAAACGTCTTCCATCAGAGGCATCTATTTTATGAGTTAGTTTATTTATTCGGGGACTTTTAACCATAACTTGTAACAGGAATAAATATAAAAAATCTAATATATTTAATTAGATGATATCTGGTAACTTTATATATGTCATTGAGTCTTATGAAATAAGCAAGGAAGTTAAGATGAGCTAGACGCAATGATATATGCAACAATATGGAAGCAGTAACCATAAGCCAGGAAGAGGTGGAGAACGCCGGTTCAGTCTTGATCTACAAGGTCAGAAAAACAAAAAATATGACTTACTGTTGAACTTCATATACCTACTTACAAGCAAATTTTTTTCTCTGGAAAAGTAACATAGAAAAATTAATAATTTGCATGTTTTATTTTATTTATATTATTTTTTATTTGATACGGACACCTCAAAATTGTGAGAAATAAATAAATTTTAAAAAAATGATCAAGGAAAAAGATTATAATGCTGTAAAAGGCTAATTTTTATTCCTCTTTGCTAAAGAAAACTCGAGTGAATCCTTAGGAAACTTATTTTTCTCAGAAATGGCTACAAAACAAACCACTCTTCAGATACCTATAAGCTGCTCCACACCCCTTTTTGCAATTATAAAATAACATTTGCAGTAGAGTATTCGGTGCTGGTAATTGACTGTTGTTGGGATGAAGAGGTTATCATAATACTTGAACTTCAATGTGTTCAAATCTTTGATTTTTGTTGGAACTCCATATAAATCTAACTCGCTGGATGTATATTAGTAGAGTAATTGATTTTTTAGGCCTAAATCCTTAATATTTAGACTGGGTCACACATTGCTTAAATTTGAGTATAAGATAATAATTAAATCATTAAAATTACTAAGAAAAGGTTTTTTTACTCTTGCCAATTCTACTGCGTCATATAGATCTGAAAACTGGACAGTCAACTCAGCAAACACCTCTTGCCAATGGAGAAAAGCCTTCTGGAATTGCCGTATTCTTAAAAGTAGTGCCCTCTCTAATCTAGGAATAGCGGGGCTAAACAACAGGAGAGCCTCAATATCTTGCACATCATCCAGACAAAAAGCTTATCTGGTATGGTCCTAGAATAAATGTAACCGAAAATAGATTGACAACAAATCGATGAATGAAGGTTTAGGAAAGCAACCATAAGACTCGTTGTCAGTGAGGTTTGTCGGGGACGGTAAAGATGAAATAGAAGTTCTGAATCAGAGTATGACATGAAACTCTTAATACAATAAAGTCTTCAATAAATGTATTAACCCTGCTTTATTTATCTAATAAAGAACCGTGTTCGGAGGTCGTGACAGCCGAACGTGTTTGACCGTATAGTAGCCTAAAAGACTCTCAGGAGTCGCACTTGCAAAGGTTCTAAAAATTCAACAGAAAAACAATCAAGCTCTCAATGCTTCATAAATTCAAGCATCGTCGAAATAAATAAAAATAAGATCACGTGTATATAAAAACCCAAACAATACATACCGCACCTCGGCAAGAAGACGGTTACAACTCAATATTTATCAGTTTGAGTTATGCATGCCGTTTGAATCAGAATGACAAAACCTACAATGCTAGAATGTAATCACAATAGTATTAATAGATACGTTTCTGTAGGCACAAGCTAACATAGTTGGGATGGAGGGGAATGATCGCTTTAACGGGAGTAGATGACTACTTTTCAGTTACCGCTTCTAACAGTACTAACGTGTACTAAACTGTCCCAATGGAAAAATATTTGTGATCAAAGACAATGTTCCATATGTAGTGTTGTATGTATGGACATGGTAAAATTGAGAATGCAGTTGAAACTTCACATGTGATTATCCAAAAAAAAAGACATATTTTGAGTTGTAACCATCTTCTTGCCGATGTCCGACATACATAAGATCAATGGAGATTTTGATTACTCTAAGCCATCCAATAAGAAAAATAAAGGTTATGTTTAAAAAGCTGATCAACATATAAGAAAGAAAAACAAAATATTGCACATACCGACAATCAAAATAGTAAAATTGTAAAAAGTATAAACGAAACGAAAAAAAACGTAAACATTTGCAGGTTTGGAATGCATAGTACTATTATGTTCTCTATTGTAGGTAGATCAGCTGTTAAAAAAAAAACCCTCTCCTTCTGTTTTTACGTATCCTTCTTTCTTTTTAAATATGTGCTTGGACAGCAAGGATTTCGTCTAAGGGGCAAGCTGGTAAAATTCATATGCCTGGGGGAAGTTTTCGAAGCATTTTGACCTTGAAACGCTTAATTCTTCAAATAAAACTTATTGATGTTTAAAAGTTAAGTATTTGTTTATATAATGTTAAAAAACTATATTGTTAATGAATACGAATTTATTTAATTTGTAGTTCTTGTTTCTCGAAATTTCTAGGGGGGGCAGCTGTCCTATCCTACCCCTCCCCCCCCTGTGGACGCCTATGTTAGACAGTATGATGTACAGCCCTAAATTTTTGTGTCCTGTTCTTTGGGCCATAGTGTTGTGTGTTTCTATCAGTTCTGACAGACCGTTTCTATGGAATTTTCACCTACTTGAGTTAAGACGGGCAATAATTGAGATGGAAGATACGTTTATTGAGTGGTGACCTTGACTGTAGGTCCATTGATTGAGAGAGGACGTAACCATCGTAGCCTTTCACCGCCGGCACCCCTCCCAAGGACCTCCCGGACAATTACATTAAACCAAATCAACGGAGCACGATTTAAATTATCGGGTCACAATGCAAACAGCCTGGTCGGGTTTTTATTTTCATTCGTGACCGCGCTCTGGTCTTGATTGGTTTAATTTTCGTCCCTCCAACGGGGTCATCACCTGACCTTACACGACACGCCCCTAAGGCCCTGCTTCTTGCTTACTATTTCGGCCCTCTTATTTACACCCTTTTGACGAAAAGACAATTCCTTATTAATATATTCATTATGGCCGGCACATCGGTTACGTTTTAGTGTAGTCTCAATAGCAGATATATCGGATGATCTTAGAGAATATATATTTTCTTGGTGTAGTGGTGGGTTGCCTTCCGCCCTCGAGCATAACTAAATACTCTTTGCTATTTATGTTTACATCAAGGGATGGAGTAAAACTAGTCAGATGCCATAAGATGTGGACAGGGGTAGCAATACAGAAGAGCAATTCAGAATGAGGTTTTTCCTCATATAAACATAAAATGGTACAAAATAAAAAAATTCTGAAGCATTAATTAAGCAAAGTGGCGCCGTGTCGCATTTCTATGAGTATCGTCAGGCGTATTATATGTTTGATGAATTATATATTTTTTAATTCTGCTTGAACTGTTTTGTATTATGAATTCCGTAACAAAGCTGTATCCCCGGAATTGGTCTCCATTTCTTTTTTAACCAATATCCAATAAAGCATCTTGATCCTACTTTTCCATCAATTCGATGAAGCTTATAGAAGTTTATGGGAAGCAATGAAATTAGTGGGATCAGGATAAGAAGGAGAACTTGGATAAAATTCAATAAAGAAATTTTGACCCACATCCTTCAACATAAGCCTTAACAACTCCCTATTTTATAACTGAGGTAAAAATTGACAAGTTTTAAGAGACTATAAATACCTTTAAAATACATCGTTGGAGGATGAATTAAATGTCCCAACAGTTGTTTTTGGGGCTTATTATTTAAACTTTTAGTCCCTCGGATTTCTACCTACTCTATCTAGGAAAGTATTGAGTCATCCCCCCCCCCAATAATTTGGTGCTGGTGACGCCCATTGTAACAATGAAGTCTAAATTAATGAGGTAAAATATAGTAGTGTACATATCAAAAAATGCAAATTGAACCGTAATAAGATAGGAAATATAAAAATAAATATACTATTACGGAATAAATAACTGAATGAGGAGTAAGAAATTCATGGATACATGATGATTAAAGAATAACCTTAGGAAGTATTTCATAAAGAGTTTAATTATACTAAAGGATGAATGACTACTAAACTAAAAAAAATGAATGACTATTAAACAAAAAAAATTAAGTAGGATTGGGTAATTTACATTTTCATACCTATCACTTCTAATTATTTTTTTGCGCATATAATTACCTTATACCACTTTGGTAGCTAAATATTATTCTTAGTGAAATTTTCAGCTTGTAAATAAGTACATAAAGTTATTACCGGATATTGTAATCTTCACCCTAGTTTTTCTCCTTACAATGTTGGTAAAACTTGTTTTCATGTTGTTTATTAAGATCTTTCTTGTTATATTACCTATACCATATTATATTCTATACCTACAATATCAGATATTTTTTACCTACCTACATTTTCTTGTCAATACCATGATATGCTTGTAATTAATATAGTTATACTTTTTTAGCAAAAATATTAGGTCTTACATTAGTTCCTTATGAGGCATTTAACGGCTAGCTTCGGCACATGATAATGGAATCGATCACCGGTATTTCCAAAAATCGCAAACCACTACATAATAAAATATTTATACCACAATATCATGCAACACTAGCCTAAAAAAAAAAAAACTGGACCACAAACTTAAGGAACCGAATGCGAGGACAACCATACACACCGAGATTTTGGATTAAATTGCCAATAATATGTGAAATGCTATGGAGGTGGGGAAGTAATTTAATTAGGTTAGTACATCTCATGCCTGCCCTCTCACTCACTCAATATTTCCATCTCTCTCATTTGGTCAACTTATTAGTTTCCACACTTTCCACATGAAAAACATCAGCTATTTCCTGCCCTCGACTGTACTAGATGTACATTCAAAGACTAAATTATTAACATCTCTCAACTGAGAAATGATCCTGCTTTTGAAATTTCAAAATACATCATATACTACAGTTTATTTAATCGTTTTTCTTTTTAAATGAACCGAACATTATAATTTTTGAATATAATAATAATAATCAGCTAATAAGGTAACTGTAAAAGTAAAATAAATAATTTTTAAATAATTTATTTTTTGAAGAGAAAAGATTTGGCTCCGCCGGGAGTCGAACCCGGGTCTCCTGCGTTACATGCGAGGATGCTAACCGCTACACCACAGAGCTCGGCTCAAGGCAGAGCAAATCCTTCCTCTTCACTGATACCTACTCACCCCTATCTCACAAGTTTTGCGAGTAGTAGCGGGAGGTGGACAAATTTTGTCCAATTTATGGTATTTTATTGACTTAAGTCAATTTTTTAAATTATTTTAATTAATCTAATCTTGATTTGTGGCTGACCACCATTTTTAAATTATTTTTAAATAATTTATTTTTTGAAGAGAAAAGATTTGGCTCCGCCGGGAGTCGAACCCGGGTCTCCTGCGTTACATGCGAGGATGCTAACCGCTACACCACAGAGCTCGGCTCAAGGCAGAGCAAATCCTTCCTCTTCACTGATACCTACTCACCCCTATCTCACAAGTTTTGCGAGTAGTAGCGGGAGGTGGACAAATTTTGTCCAATTTATGGTATTTTATTGACTTAAGTCAATTTTTTAAATTATTTTAATTAATCTAATCTTGATTTGTGGCTGACCACCATTTTTAAATTATTTTTAAATAATTTATTTTTTGAAGAGAAAAGATTTGGCTCCGCCGGGAGTCGAACCCGGGTCTCCTGCGTTACATGCGAGGATGCTAACCGCTACACCACAGAGCTCGGCTCAAGGCAGAGCAAATCCTTCCTCTTCACTGATACCTACTCACCCCTATCTCACAAGTTTTGCGAGTAGTAGCGGGAGGTGGACAAATTTTGTCCAATTTATGGTATTTTATTGACTTAAGTCAATTTTTTAAATTATTTTAATTAATCTAATCTTGATTTGTGGCTGACCACCATTTTTAAATTATTTTTAAATAATTTATTTTTTGAAGAGAAAAGATTTGGCTCCGCCGGGAGTCGAACCCGGGTCTCCTGCGTTACATGCGAGGATGCTAACCGCTACACCACAGAGCTCGGCTCAAGGCAGAGCAAATCCTTCCTCTTCACTGATACCTACTCACCCCTATCTCACAAGTTTTGCGAGTAGTAGCGGGAGGTGGACAAATTTTGTCCAATTTATGGTATTTTATTGACTTAAGTCAATTTTTTAAATTATTTTAATTAATCTAATCTTGATTTGTGGCTGACCACCATTTTTAAATTATTTTTAAATAATTTATTTTTTGAAGAGAAAAGATTTGGCTCCGCCGGGAGTCGAACCCGGGTCTCCTGCGTTACATGCGAGGATGCTAACCGCTACACCACAGAGCTCGGCTCAAGGCAGAGCAAATCCTTCCTCTTCACTGATACCTACTCACCCCTATCTCACAAGTTTTGCGAGTAGTAGCGGGAGGTGGACAAATTTTGTCCAATTTATGGTATTTTATTGACTTAAGTCAATTTTTTAAATTATTTTAATTAATCTAATCTTGATTTGTGGCTGACCACCATTTTTAAATTATTTTTAAATAATTTATTTTTTGAAGAGAAAAGATTTGGCTCCGCCGGGAGTCGAACCCGGGTCTCCTGCGTTACATGCGAGGATGCTAACCGCTACACCACAGAGCTCGGCTCAAGGCAGAGCAAATCCTTCCTCTTCACTGATACCTACTCACCCCTATCTCACAAGTTTTGCGAGTAGTAGCGGGAGGTGGACAAATTTTGTCCAATTTACATACATAATACATAAATTGGACAAAATTTGTCCACCTCCCGCTACTACTCGCAAAACTTGTGAGATAGGGGTGAGTAGGTATCAGTGAAGAGGAAGGATTTGCTCTGCCTTGAGCCGAGCTCTGTGGTGTAGCGGTTAGCATCCTCGCATGTAACGCAGGAGACCCGGGTTCGACTCCCGGCGGAGCCAAATCTTTTCTCTTCAAAAAATAAATTATTTAAAAATAATTTAAAAATGGTGGTCAGCCACAAATCAAGATTAGATTAATTAAAATAATTTAAAAAATTGACTTAAGTCAATAAAATACCATAAATTGGACAAAATTTGTCCACCTCCCGCTACTACTCGCAAAACTTGTGAGATAGGGGTGAGTAGGTATCAGTGAAGAGGAAGGATTTGCTCTGCCTTGAGCCGAGCTCTGTGGTGTAGCGGTTAGCATCCTCGCATGTAACGCAGGAGACCCGGGTTCGACTCCCGGCGGAGCCAAATCTTTTCTCTTCAAAAAATAAATTATTTAAAAATAATTTAAAAATGGTGGTCAGCCACAAATCAAGATTAGATTAATTAAAATAATTTAAAAAATTGACTTAAGTCAATAAAATACCATAAATTGGACAAAATTTGTCCACCTCCCGCTACTACTCGCAAAACTTGTGAGATAGGGGTGAGTAGGTATCAGTGAAGAGGAAGGATTTGCTCTGCCTTGAGCCGAGCTCTGTGGTGTAGCGGTTAGCATCCTCGCATGTAACGCAGGAGACCCGGGTTCGACTCCCGGCGGAGCCAAATCTTTTCTCTTCAAAAAATAAATTATTTAAAAATAATTTAAAAATGGTGGTCAGCCACAAATCAAGATTAGATTAATTAAAATAATTTAAAAAATTGACTTAAGTCAATAAAATACCATAAATTGGACAAAATTTGTCCACCTCCCGCTACTACTCGCAAAACTTGTGAGATAGGGGTGAGTAGGTATCAGTGAAGAGGAAGGATTTGCTCTGCCTTGAGCCGAGCTCTGTGGTGTAGCGGTTAGCATCCTCGCATGTAACGCAGGAGACCCGGGTTCGACTCCCGGCGGAGCCAAATCTTTTCTCTTCAAAAAATAAATTATTTAAAAATAATTTAAAAATGGTGGTCAGCCACAAATCAAGATTAGATTAATTAAAATAATTTAAAAAATTGACTTAAGTCAATAAAATACCATAAATTGGACAAAATTTGTCCACCTCCCGCTACTACTCGCAAAACTTGTGAGATAGGGGTGAGTAGGTATCAGTGAAGAGGAAGGATTTGCTCTGCCTTGAGCCGAGCTCTGTGGTGTAGCGGTTAGCATCCTCGCATGTAACGCAGGAGACCCGGGTTCGACTCCCGGCGGAGCCAAATCTTTTCTCTTCAAAAAATAAATTATTTAAAAATAATTTAAAAATGGTGGTCAGCCACAAATCAAGATTAGATTAATTAAAATAATTTAAAAAATTGACTTAAGTCAATAAAATACCATAAATTGGACAAAATTTGTCCACCTCCCGCTACTACTCGCAAAACTTGTGAGATAGGGGTGAGTAGGTATCAGTGAAGAGGAAGGATTTGCTCTGCCTTGAGCCGAGCTCTGTGGTGTAGCGGTTAGCATCCTCGCATGTAACGCAGGAGACCCGGGTTCGACTCCCGGCGGAGCCAAATCTTTTCTCTTCAAAAAATAAATTATTTAAAAATAATTTAAAAATGGTGGTCAGCCACAAATCAAGATTAGATTAATTAAAATAATTTAAAAAATTGACTTAAGTCAATAAAATACCATAAATTGGACAAAATTTGTCCACCTCCCGCTACTACTCGCAAAACTTGTGAGATAGGGGTGAGTAGGTATCAGTGAAGAGGAAGGATTTGCTCTGCCTTGAGCCGAGCTCTGTGGTGTAGCGGTTAGCATCCTCGCATGTAACGCAGGAGACCCGGGTTCGACTCCCGGCGGAGCCAAATCTTTTCTCTTCAAAAAATAAATTATTTAAAAATAATTTAAAAATGGTGGTCAGCCACAAATCAAGATTAGATTAATTAAAATAATTTAAAAAATTGACTTAAGTCAATAAAATACCATAAATTGGACAAAATTTGTCCACCTCCCGCTACTACTCGCAAAACTTGTGAGATAGGGGTGAGTAGGTATCAGTGAAGAGGAAGGATTTGCTCTGCCTTGAGCCGAGCTCTGTGGTGTAGCGGTTAGCATCCTCGCATGTAACGCAGGAGACCCGGGTTCGACTCCCGGCGGAGCCAAATCTTTTCTCTTCAAAAAATAAATTATTTAAAAATAATTTAAAAATGGTGGTCAGCCACAAATCAAGATTAGATTAATTAAAATAATTTAAAAAATTGACTTAAGTCAATAAAATACCATAAATTGGACAAAATTTGTCCACCTCCCGCTACTACTCGCAAAACTTGTGAGATAGGGGTGAGTAGGTATCAGTGAAGAGGAAGGATTTGCTCTGCCTTGAGCCGAGCTCTGTGGTGTAGCGGTTAGCATCCTCGCATGTAACGCAGGAGACCCGGGTTCGACTCCCGGCGGAGCCAAATCTTTTCTCTTCAAAAAATAAATTATTTAAAAATAATTTAAAAATGGTGGTCAGCCACAAATCAAGATTAGATTAATTAAAATAATTTAAAAAATTGACTTAAGTCAATAAAATACCATAAATTGGACAAAATTTGTCCACCTCCCGCTACTACTCGCAAAACTTGTGAGATAGGGGTGAGTAGGTATCAGTGAAGAGGAAGGATTTGCTCTGCCTTGAGCCGAGCTCTGTGGTGTAGCGGTTAGCATCCTCGCATGTAACGCAGGAGACCCGGGTTCGACTCCCGGCGGAGCCAAATCTTTTCTCTTCAAAAAATAAATTATTTAAAAATAATTTAAAAATGGTGGTCAGCCACAAATCAAGATTAGATTAATTAAAATAATTTAAAAAATTGACTTAAGTCAATAAAATACCATAAATTGGACAAAATTTGTCCACCTCCCGCTACTACTCGCAAAACTTGTGAGATAGGGGTGAGTAGGTATCAGTGAAGAGGAAGGATTTGCTCTGCCTTGAGCCGAGCTCTGTGGTGTAGCGGTTAGCATCCTCGCATGTAACGCAGGAGACCCGGGTTCGACTCCCGGCGGAGCCAAATCTTTTCTCTTCAAAAAATAAATTATTTAAAAATAATTTAAAAATGGTGGTCAGCCACAAATCAAGATTAGATTAATTAAAATAATTTAAAAAATTGACTTAAGTCAATAAAATACCATAAATTGGACAAAATTTGTCCACCTCCCGCTACTACTCGCAAAACTTGTGAGATAGGGGTGAGTAGGTATCAGTGAAGAGGAAGGATTTGCTCTGCCTTGAGCCGAGCTCTGTGGTGTAGCGGTTAGCATCCTCGCATGTAACGCAGGAGACCCGGGTTCGACTCCCGGCGGAGCCAAATCTTTTCTCTTCAAAAAATAAATTATTTAAAAATAATTTAAAAATGGTGGTCAGCCACAAATCAAGATTAGATTAATTAAAATAATTTAAAAAATTGACTTAAGTCAATAAAATACCATAAATTGGACAAAATTTGTCCACCTCCCGCTACTACTCGCAAAACTTGTGAGATAGGGGTGAGTAGGTATCAGTGAAGAGGAAGGATTTGCTCTGCCTTGAGCCGAGCTCTGTGGTGTAGCGGTTAGCATCCTCGCATGTAACGCAGGAGACCCGGGTTCGACTCCCGGCGGAGCCAAATCTTTTCTCTTCAAAAAATAAATTATTTAAAAATAATTTAAAAATGGTGGTCAGCCACAAATCAAGATTAGATTAATTAAAATAATTTAAAAAATTGACTTAAGTCAATAAAATACCATAAATTGGACAAAATTTGTCCACCTCCCGCTACTACTCGCAAAACTTGTGAGATAGGGGTGAGTAGGTATCAGTGAAGAGGAAGGATTTGCTCTGCCTTGAGCCGAGCTCTGTGGTGTAGCGGTTAGCATCCTCGCATGTAACGCAGGAGACCCGGGTTCGACTCCCGGCGGAGCCAAATCTTTTCTCTTCAAAAAATAAATTATTTAAAAATAATTTAAAAATGGTGGTCAGCCACAAATCAAGATTAGATTAATTAAAATAATTTAAAAAATTGACTTAAGTCAATAAAATACCATAAATTGGACAAAATTTGTCCACCTCCCGCTACTACTCGCAAAACTTGTGAGATAGGGGTGAGTAGGTATCAGTGAAGAGGAAGGATTTGCTCTGCCTTGAGCCGAGCTCTGTGGTGTAGCGGTTAGCATCCTCGCATGTAACGCAGGAGACCCGGGTTCGACTCCCGGCGGAGCCAAATCTTTTCTCTTCAAAAAATAAATTATTTAAAAATAATTTAAAAATGGTGGTCAGCCACAAATCAAGATTAGATTAATTAAAATAATTTAAAAAATTGACTTAAGTCAATAAAATACCATAAATTGGACAAAATTTGTCCACCTCCCGCTACTACTCGCAAAACTTGTGAGATAGGGGTGAGTAGGTATCAGTGAAGAGGAAGGATTTGCTCTGCCTTGAGCCGAGCTCTGTGGTGTAGCGGTTAGCATCCTCGCATGTAACGCAGGAGACCCGGGTTCGACTCCCGGCGGAGCCAAATCTTTTCTCTTCAAAAAATAAATTATTTAAAAATAATTTAAAAATGGTGGTCAGCCACAAATCAAGATTAGATTAATTAAAATAATTTAAAAAATTGACTTAAGTCAATAAAATACCATAAATTGGACAAAATTTGTCCACCTCCCGCTACTACTCGCAAAACTTGTGAGATAGGGGTGAGTAGGTATCAGTGAAGAGGAAGGATTTGCTCTGCCTTGAGCCGAGCTCTGTGGTGTAGCGGTTAGCATCCTCGCATGTAACGCAGGAGACCCGGGTTCGACTCCCGGCGGAGCCAAATCTTTTCTCTTCAAAAAATAAATTATTTAAAAATAATTTAAAAATGGTGGTCAGCCACAAATCAAGATTAGATTAATTAAAATAATTTAAAAAATTGACTTAAGTCAATAAAATACCATAAATTGGACAAAATTTGTCCACCTCCCGCTACTACTCGCAAAACTTGTGAGATAGGGGTGAGTAGGTATCAGTGAAGAGGAAGGATTTGCTCTGCCTTGAGCCGAGCTCTGTGGTGTAGCGGTTAGCATCCTCGCATGTAACGCAGGAGACCCGGGTTCGACTCCCGGCGGAGCCAAATCTTTTCTCTTCAAAAAATAAATTATTTAAAAATAATTTAAAAATGGTGGTCAGCCACAAATCAAGATTAGATTAATTAAAATAATTTAAAAAATTGACTTAAGTCAATAAAATACCATAAATTGGACAAAATTTGTCCACCTCCCGCTACTACTCGCAAAACTTGTGAGATAGGGGTGAGTAGGTATCAGTGAAGAGGAAGGATTTGCTCTGCCTTGAGCCGAGCTCTGTGGTGTAGCGGTTAGCATCCTCGCATGTAACGCAGGAGACCCGGGTTCGACTCCCGGCGGAGCCAAATCTTTTCTCTTCAAAAAATAAATTATTTAAAAATAATTTAAAAATGGTGGTCAGCCACAAATCAAGATTAGATTAATTAAAATAATTTAAAAAATTGACTTAAGTCAATAAAATACCATAAATTGGACAAAATTTGTCCACCTCCCGCTACTACTCGCAAAACTTGTGAGATAGGGGTGAGTAGGTATCAGTGAAGAGGAAGGATTTGCTCTGCCTTGAGCCGAGCTCTGTGGTGTAGCGGTTAGCATCCTCGCATGTAACGCAGGAGACCCGGGTTCGACTCCCGGCGGAGCCAAATCTTTTCTCTTCAAAAAATAAATTATTTAAAAATAATTTAAAAATGGTGGTCAGCCACAAATCAAGATTAGATTAATTAAAATAATTTAAAAAATTGACTTAAGTCAATAAAATACCATAAATTGGACAAAATTTGTCCACCTCCCGCTACTACTCGCAAAACTTGTGAGATAGGGGTGAGTAGGTATCAGTGAAGAGGAAGGATTTGCTCTGCCTTGAGCCGAGCTCTGTGGTGTAGCGGTTAGCATCCTCGCATGTAACGCAGGAGACCCGGGTTCGACTCCCGGCGGAGCCAAATCTTTTCTCTTCAAAAAATAAATTATTTAAAAATAATTTAAAAATGGTGGTCAGCCACAAATCAAGATTAGATTAATTAAAATAAAATAAATAATATTTTTAAATTGTAAATATAATTCCTCAAATGATTTATTATACATCTGTTTTAGGTCCTATAATATATGGGGCCAGCTTCATTTAAAACCTATAAGATCTAGTACCTTGTTAATAAGAATATAAGAGCGCCTTATTAAATGGGAAGTTGATTAAGGGAGGTTGGAGGTATTTTTACATAAAAACTGTGATCTTGTTTAAACGCCATTAACCAAGCGATTATCAAGTCAAGGAACTGGCAGGCAATCAGTTGTTTTGTTTACATATTATTCCATCAAGTTGGAAGGTGTCTATGAGCAAACCATTCAATTTTTGTCTTATATTTTTTGCTTGAAGTTAATATTTTTTTATACCTTTATAATATTATTTATAAGAATTTTTTGTTAGAAACATAACTAAAATTACACTGTTACATTTTGTTTATTTTTTATTTCCTTATATAGCACATGGATGCTTAGAGGCAGAGGTTATCACTTTACCCTTTAAAAACAAAGTTTTTGATAGTACTATCCATAGTTTAAAACTATCCATAGTATCAACAGTTTTACATCACTAGTACCAAACCATGATAAACGACTCCTCTAAGAATCCATATTCATCCATCTGGAAAAAAATAACCCTGTAAATCATAAAGTAAAAAAGAAATAGTTTCATCCACTTACTCTAACATCTTCCGCATCCTCAAATCCTAGTTTTCATTTCATAGGAATTCGCAATTACCCAGGAACCTCTGCATTATTATTATCTTTATTATTGTATAACTTCCTTCTTTATAGTTTTTCTTTTTTTACATTGCTACCTTGTCAATTTAGTCTTATAATTGAGTCCAGATATTACAAGTTGCATTCTGTACTATCTATATTGTTACTTTTTAAAAATTCCTTTTTAATTTGATTTTCACTTAGTTGTCATGTAGCCTTTCACTTCAAAAGCGTTGAGTTTCCCCGTAATAAACCTTTGAAGTCGCAAACTAACCCCCTACTACCACCTCTCACCTTATTTTACCCTCAGTCTCTATATTACTCTGGACTCAGAAGGTAAATATCAGATTTTATTTTATCTTGCTAACCAGCTACCTATTTAAATATTTATGTATAATGCTTACCCTCTTTTATATAATTATCAGCAGTTTTGTATTCACGTATAATTTTTACCATCCTTTATAACTTAATCAGTTTTGTAAAGTATCCATGTTATCTATACATGACAGTTGGATTTGGTTTCCATTATTCTGTTACTCCTGGTTGTTATTATCTATAATTAATAATTACATGATAAATATTTAATTGTCACCTTCTAGCATAGATACTCACATATTTGTCTCCTTTTGGCCCTGATAAAGGGATTGAACATTGGCTTTTCAAAATAAAAAATAAAAAATCTGGTGCGTGCGCGCAACACACAACTTTCACTTACCAACTTACTTCGATTAGAAATTAATGCGTTTTGTTAATTGCCACTTCTCAAATGAACAGAACATCTTTAATTATAACGCATTGGTTTGTCATTAAAGGCGTTCGGCGCATGCGTGAGCTCAAGGTGTTGACTTATGAGTTGACGGAATATTCATCTTTTTTTCTCCAGTATATATGTTTACTTGATTTTCTTCATATATCATATTTAGCCATTTCTTATTTTTAGGCGTGATGAGAGACAGTTAATTTCTCAATATAAACTAAAACAAAGGTACTTAATAGGAAAACTAAAAAGGCCCCTTCCCCATTTAAGCCCGCTCAGAACATTTTATTAATGATAAAGCTTACCTGATGTTAAATAACAACTAATTTTCATTAAACATCACGAATTTAATAAAAATCGTTAAAGCCGTTTTTGAGATAATCGATCAAAAAGGTAAAAATTGGAAAAAAAATTATGAAATAAAGTGCCCCCTCCGTTTGACCAATTTTGATGAAATGTTGGCTATCACATCTTTGGCATATAAATACATCAAATACCAAGTTTGATCAAAATCGTTAGAGCCGTTTTTGAGAAAATCGAAAAAAACTTAAAAAGTTATTAAATAAAGTACCCCCTCCCTTTGAGCAAATTTGATGAAATTTTTGCTGTCACATCGCGGGCATATGCATACTTTAAATACCCAATTTCAGGTTCGCACGGTTTATAGTTTTTGAGCTAGTCTGTTCACACACACACACACACACACACACACACACACACACACACACACACACACACACACACACACACACACACACACACACAGACCATTTCGTGGGACTTGGTTATTTTGACTCAGGGGACCCCAAAACGTGTATTTCCGTTGAAAACCGGAAGTCGAAAATTTTCACGATCGCAATACTTCCACTTACTATATATTTCATATATAGGTAAGTGAAAGTAAAAATTGTTTAACTGAAGTCCTGACTATCAATCAACCAATCGAAAAATAAAATTAGAATAAATCTTAAAATTTTTAAGAAAAAAATCGGTTGTTTGAAGAACCCACAATGTCCACAGATTTCAATTTATGGAAATGTGAAAAAAAAAAAAATCAATGTTTCATTTGGAGTAAGAGATTCCCTTAACTTATATTATTATATAAAAGTTAAATGGTTCATTTCTTAATTTTTCCATTTTCCTTCTTGATAATACCACCCTTTTCTTCCTTTCTCCATGAGAATTATTTATTCCATATCAGAAATTTGCACAGGTGTCATTTTAAAATTAATATATAGCCAATTTGTACAATACAAATAAGCTGTTTGGATTAACCTGATTATTGTATTGGGTTGTTTGATAATAAATGTCGGTTTTTTCATATTTTTAAAATTGAATTTAGTTTTACTAAAAACAAACATTAATCAATGATATATTGACCATTTTGTTGGATGACCTTTGGCTATCTTTCGGTAAGTTGAAAATTCCACGTTCGAAGAAGTCTTGATTTCTAGAAGCGAAGAACTGGTCCAATTCATTTTTTACAGCCTCATCTGAATCGAAATTTTTATTATTCAAATGGTTTTGAAGGGAGCGAAACAAATGGTAATCTGATGGTGCTAAGTCAAGGCTATAGGGTGGATGTGGCATCAGTTCCCAATTGAGCTCTGTTAATTTTTGACAGGCTGTCAAAGAGGGGTGGGGTCTGGCATTATCATGATGAAACATCACACCTTTGACATTGGCCAGTTCAAGGCGTTTTTTCTTGATCTCTTTGTTCAATTTCGATAGTTGACTACAGTATACATTGAAATCAATAGTTTGGTTCCTTGGAAGCAGCTCAAAGTAGACTATACCCTTGTAATCCCTCCACACAGAAAGCATAATCTTCTTTTGGTGAATATTGGCTTTGGATGTCGATTGTGGGGGCTGATTTGGCTTGGTCCATGATCGTTTTTGGACTACATTATCATAAACAACCCATTTTTCATCACCTGTTATGATTCTTTTTAGAAATGGGTCATTTTGTTTATGATTTAGCAAAAAGTTGCATATGTTAATGCTTTTGGTGAGGTGGATATCCTTTAACTTGTGAGGAACCCAAACATCCAGTTTGTGTACGCGGAGTGCAAGTAAACGGTTGAATTCGATATGTCGAGCTTCTCTGCTATCTCTCGAGTTATCATACGCCGGTTAGTTTCGATTAAAGCCTTTATTTTATCGGTAGTGCTTGGACGACCAGTATGTGGTTCATCTTGCACATTAAAATTTCCTGAGCGAAAGCGAACAAACCAACGCTGACAAGGGTGTTCAGTAAGGCAGTCCTCACCATAAACTTCACATAATTTCTTCCGAGCTTGCACTGCATTATTGCCCTTTTAGAAGTAAAACAATAAAATATGTCGATAATGCTCTCTTTGATTGTCCATTTTCAACTGTATTTTTAACCAACTTGTTCCTTACTAATGAGGCTCAGATATTTATAAAACAAATTCTAAAGTCTTAGCTTATCTTATCTACTACATCTTTTCTAATCCTGTCTTCTTCATGAAATATACAGTTCAAGCTATGAGAAAAAAACGACATTAATTATCGAACAACCCAATAAAACAGCACAATATCCGTAATTGATAAAAACCAATTCAACTTTTTTCTTCTTTAAAAAAAATGTACTAAATTCTTATATGTTGGAGGCTTGTAGTAACAAAACCTGGATATAAATATAAAACTAATATCTCATTTTTTAAAATCCAAACATATTAATTTATTAAAAAATCCAATAACACAAGAACACTTTCGTTACTGATCTTGAGTTTAATTGAAAGAAAATAAAAACAAACTTTTCAGTATATTTTTTATTGCCAATAATTAAAAAAATACAAAATGAAAAAGAAATCACAAGCATTTACAATTGAGCAAAGATATTTAATTACCACATTAAATCTAAAATTTTAGTTAAAATATTATGGAGTTAGCAGATGGAAAGATTAACAACAATTGTGTCAAAATGTACCATGCACAGAATGATACAGGCAATGGACCTTACCTTCTACCAATAATAATATAAAAAATTCTAGTGAGGCTACATACCATGGGCGTACCCAGCGGGGGGAAGGGGGGCAGCTGCCCCCCCCCCTGGAAGGCTGGAAGCAATAATTTTTTAGGCTCTTAAGACTGGAAGCAATGATAGAATACATTTTTTTCAAGCAAATAATTGTAATAACTTAGTTGATAAAGCACTGCTATAATTATACATAATTTTGGTTTCATTCACCTTTTCCGCGGTAAGATGTTGCTCCCTGAACGACCATAGCTTGCCCCCCCCCCCTAGATTTTAGCTTGCCCCCCCCCCTAGTTTTGATCCTGGGTACGCCCTTGCTACATACATCAAATATTCTAATAGAAATTTTCAACAAAGACATGATCTAGTTCCCTCTCTTTATGATTAACTATGTTTTTTGAGACTTTACAACAAGCAATTATCTAAAAACAGATTAAAAATTTCTTGTTTTAGCATTTAAAACGAAACTAAATGTTCATTAATATTTTCGATCTAGTATTTTAAAAAAATTATATTAAATGTCAAATAATATTGGGTGTTAAGCTAGTTTTTCTGCCGAAAAAAATGCAGCGTGATTTTCATAGGATCAAAATTTGCTAACTAGTTAAATCAATATATACTTTCTATCACTGCAAAATTGGAAAGATTTATTTCTTATATTTATTTTGATAAGTCAATGTTTTGAGCTTAAATTCTATAATTATAGAAATTTGAAACACTCGTATGGCGGCTATTTAGGTGAGGGAGTAACTAAACTTGTTTTCAATGGTACTTTAATCTATCTTTACATGGAAAGTTAAAATAATACTTTCACATCATTTAAAAACTTATTGATGTCTTCAGTTTCCCAGTAAGTAAATTTTTATGAATTTCACTGCATTTTTTAGCCAAAAAAATGTATAATGCCTAATATTATTTGGCACTTAATATAACTTTTTCATAAACTAGACTATGGAAAATATGGTGTTCTTTGGAACAGCAAAACTGAAAATTTTCTATCTCTTTTTATTTAAACTTTTAATGAGATTTTCAATAAAAAAATGCTACTTAAATCAAAAACCAGGGTTAATAAAAAAGTAGGTAAGTAAATCATGACTGTATGGGAAATATATGTTTATAAAATATGATGTAAAAATTTTTTTTTTTTTTTGGGACTTCAAGGCTTCCACTGAAGCCCTATACTGCCCATACTAACACCCATGGCACTGGGTGATACTTCTCCTACGAAAGAAAAGTACCACCCCGGGCGGGACTCGAACCCGCAGCTCCGGCATGGGAGTACGGTGCTTTACCGCACAGCCACACCGGGCCCCATGATGTAAAATTGATAGAAATTTGTCTGTACTTATCTGGAACATTCTACATAATATTACAACATTTATATAACATTAAAAAAAATAAATATATATACTACTATAACACATACATAAACACTTATATTTTATATATATATATATATATATATTTATATATATATATATATAAAATCATACACAAGAATTTACAAAAATAGATACAATACTACACAGTCACACCTACAGAAAGAAGCCTACAATTGTTCTATCCTCCACCATCCCACTTTAACATTCACCCTCATTCGTTAAATTCATTCACTCTAATTAAAAATGGCTGCAGCCACTATAAACACTATCACTATCAACATATTTGCTGAAATATGGCCAACAAATTAACCAATGTTTATACAATTAAAATAATATCTTCAAGTTTACCAAAATGTCGGTAAGTCATTTGATATTTAAAAATAAGTCTATTTTAATAAAAGAAAAGAAAGTAAGTGATATATGAGAAAAATCTATCACATGATTTTAATTTTATAATTGAATAGATATTTCCCTCGTTGATGTGTCGATATCTATCCATATGACTCTTATCTGCATTGACTGTTAATAAAAAATTAATTTTTGAAATGTATAGCAAGCAATATTTATAAGCAGGTTTGATAGTTTAAGTCCTATATCCAACACTATTAATAAAATAAAGTTTAAAATCTTTAACCTTCTCTCAACCTTACATTTATAACAGGTTTCATAAATAACAAATAGATAAAATAAACAACATCGGCTTTAGAGAAACGAAAACATTATTTATCACTATGCACTCAAGGTAAAACTTTTTTATAATATAAGGTATTACAATTAACACCTATTTAATATCACAAATAAGTTAAGAATCAACAAGATCCTCAATAATTCAAAAAATTAAATTAAATAAATGCTCAGATCTCATATTGAATTAAAGATCCACACTATAATATCATTAATAGGCAATGAAAGATTTAATGGTGTGAGAATACAATAATATTTAACAAAATTTCTTTACAACAAAACAATGAACATGAAACAACTATTTTAATGAAATAAATAAAACTAAGTAATGTTATGTAAAAACGTAATATTAAACGAAGTTTTTGAACTACAACATATAAATATATGACCTAATAATGATCAGAAATGACTTCATTGATAATGTCTTTAGTTTTAGAAAAAATTCATTGCCTCAGTTGGCTACACAAAAGTAATTTGTGTGGAAAAAGTAAATTGAAAACCAATAAAAGCAGAACAAGGGAGAGGCTAAGAACTCAGTAATTTAGGTATGTAAAGGGAACTTAACTAGCGAGCTAAGGTTAGAATTTAGCTGATTTTTTACGGATTAATATAAATAATAATAATTAATTTTTAGTTCTTTTAGTTGCCTGAGAAAATCCAAACCAGGGTATTCATAGCAAACAACTGGATATAACTTATCAAAAGAGTCCAAGCACAAGTTAGGAAACAATACTTCTTAGTAAAGAAGAAAAAAGAAATATCATGAGTATTAACTTATATTTTTTTAAAAATATTATTTGTGAATAATTTCAATGCTGACAGAAACACGGATATATAGATTAATAGAAATATAGATTCCTAATAAAACTTTAAAATAAGATGATCAAGATCAAACCTTAATCCTATATCTATTAACAAATAAATGGGATGCTTATCTTGAATTAAAAAACAAAATTACTAAAGATAACTATCAACATGAAAAATTAGTCTAAACAAAAGATAGAAAAAAAGGGGCTTGTGATGGCTGAATGTGTCAGAGCAGAAAAGGAGCAGTTCGAATCCACTCTAATTAGGTTGACTAATATTTTGTGGAAGAATCATAAAATAAATCTTAGCCTCCCCCAATTGGTTATACCTTTGCAATCAACTTAAGGATTTTAAGGTATTACAAGGCTCAGATCAATTGGCTACCCATTGTGCAAATCGTGTGGTCTATCTAATATTTTTCAGATTCAACAATAGATAACAGGTATAGAATAAAATTATGTATTATTTGACATGTCTAATAAAGATAACCGCATCATCCTTTATCTTAACTCTCAAAACATCAATGTTTTAGGAACATAAAAAACTTTGAATGATGAATGAATTTGATTTGGGTGGCCAGAAACATATGAGCGCAACTAGTTTGCTATATAGTAAATAGCTAGATTGTTTATTTTGTACATGACATGTATATTTCTCTCTATAGATAATTTATCATTTATCAAATACGACTGAAAAAGAAATCTATATAATCAGACAACACAATCCCTCATGCAGAACTTTAGCAATATCTTTATCTTAAAAATTATATAAGTGGTAGCTATAAAAAAACTCAAAGCACTGTCCGAGTTAAACAGTGCCAACATGACTTCCTCAGTCTGAATTACTGTTATTCTCAAAGTTACCAGTGGTTTTTTTTTAAGAGAATCTTGCATCTAGGCATTTTTAGAAAAATTAGAGGCGACTGAATAGATCAAAAATCAATATGAAACAACATCAAACTGCAAAAGTTAATGAAAACATGAAAGAGGACAAGTCTAAATTTTAAATAATGCTGATATATTGGTATGACAAATTACTATCTTGCATGTAATAATGCGTTTTTCGTCAACTGTATTATATGATGAAACATCTAAATACTTTAGAATACCAATATCTAATTAACATAAAAAATTAGAAATATTCGTATTAAAATTTCAAAATTTAACAAAAATTATATTTTTGAATACTATCTAACTAAACCACTCATTGTGACCCAGTTATAATACAAATATGAAATTTAAAATAAAGGTTCAACCTACTTAGAGAAGTTTTGATGTTTTATAAGCTTTGACATCAAGTGCTAATATTCAATAAGATATTACGCTAATCAGCAAAAGTAAATAAACCTAAGCTGAAATGCTTTTGATTATTGTCACCTCCAAGGTACTGGTTCCAGAGTCCACTGCTGAGTAACAGATTCATCACACGGATTGAGCACTAAACCTTTTTCAATGCTACCATCTTTGGGTAAGTCAAGGCAAAGATCACTTGAAATATGTTTTAGCGCTCTACTCTGAAATAATGATTAACAAAACAGGTTGTAATGATTTAAAAAAATATTAAATGTAGATATCGAGTTTGAATAACAGAGAACTATTATTGTTCAATGTGTCCTCAATAAAAGGATGCTGAGAACCATGAGTATAAATACTTCAGTTGTATTATTGCGATAGTGAAAAATGAAGTAGAGATGGAGATATGATATTAACAAAATACCTTTATGTTATGAGACCACTTCTGCCTAAGATTACCGCTGCAAGCTAATACCTTGACCCTAGGACTAGGAGTATCATCTTTATCTGGAGCATCTAAACATATACTTTCATCAGTAGCAATGAAGCTATCAGTTTCCATCACAAACATCTGAGACAGCACTGGATTAGAAGCACACTGGGCAAGTAGGGCAGGGCCCATGGGTTGGTTCAGACTGCCCTTGCTCGTAGGTTTTTCTAAACATTCCCCACGAACAACATTCTTTATCTGCAAAAAATAAAATCTTAAATATAAGGGTGAGAAGCATAAAAGTAAGTAAAAAAAAGAATAAAATTAAGTAATAAATACAAGTAAGTAAAACAGAATATTTGGAAATGAAAACAGAAAATATATTGTATAACGTATCTTTTTTAATTCAAATTACTGATAAATTAAACTTGACACCAACATACATGCTCCTGAGTAATTCCTACAAAAGTGGGGGTATCTCATTATATTTATTTGTTTCTATGATTTTCTTACCTCAAGAACTATTTTATTTATACATGATTTTTGGTCTCAAAAATTATGTATTTCAAAAAATGAAATAAGTAAAAAGATTTTTATTTCAAAATTATCGACTTTTCTTTTATTTTAATATTCTAAATTTATTATATGCCGATGACCTTGTCATAATGGTAGAAAGAAAGGAAGGCTTACAAAATGTGCTACAAAGAAAGCACAAAGCTGAAAAGGGATGGGTACTACTCCAAGCTCATCTAAGTATATGGTTGTGTCTTATGGTGGCGCCTAGAAACAGACATATTGTAACATATGGAAGCATACAGCTGGAACAGGTCGAAGTATACCAATACTTAGGAATAAATATGGTTAATGATGGCAGATTAGACTCCAAAATAACCAGCATATAAGGAATGTGACAGATGTCGTGTCGTGATTGGGAAAAGGGAAGTAGAGAAGAAGAGAGATATGGTTGTGTATAAACAAATCCTTACCCCTCCATTAAACTATGCACCTGAATTCTGGGATAATAAGAAATTTTAGAGCTGTATTCAAGCCACAGAGATGAAATTCCAGAGGAAAGATCTTGGTCAGACACGATTCGATAGTATGAGGAACAATAGTACAAGACTGGCAAGGAACTGCTAATAGAAAACTTTCATAGAAAAGAATTGATACGGTGGGCCAACAACAGACTTCCTGAGAGATTATGGGAAGCTAGAAAAGAAGAGATAACTGGGGAAGGATCCCATATTAGATACAAGTAACAGTAGACTTACTCTGGGTGAGGTTAAGAAGCTGGGTACTGACAAAGAAATGTATAAAAAGTTGATAAAAGCTGCCTCGACACTGTGAGGAATAAGGGTTGGATAAAGAAGAAGAACTCTGTCTCCTACCCATCCTCTCAAGTCGAATATTTTTTTAGGATTAACTTTGTTGTATCTTTCTTGTTAGAACAAGAATCAATTGAGTTTGAATAAACATCAAACATCATAATTGTTTGACTTTGGCCCCCAGCAGACTGTCAGGGCTCAAAATCTGTGGCTGGTTGAAACTTTCAATATGATACTGAATGGACTGTATGAATTAAATGAAAAGTTAACAGAAAAAAAAATAAACCTCTATTATTTTAAGTTACAATTTTGAAGCGTTACATATATTGATACAAACAAGTTCGTCTTGGTGGAATTTGAATAAATATTTTATAGATGACTAAGATGATCGTGGGGCTGAATGCTGATTAAGTTCGGGGAGGGCGATCATACTGAAATGTCAGGCCTGACAACTTGCTACTTCATTCTGCGCCCCAGGTACCCCCGTGGGGCAACTTCTTGCTTCTACTCCATGATTGGGTGAAGTGGATGAGACAAACAAATTGATGTGGGCCCAAGTAGACACAGCGCCAGGTCCGGGCTATACTTCAGGCAACTCCCTATAATTCTTATTAGTAAAAAAAAAAGACTAGTGCTCTACATATAAAATTACCTTTCCAAAAAAACGGTCTTCGGTAGGAAAAAAATGTTGAGGCCAAACAGTATCTAAATACCATTTGAAACTTTTACAATTTAGTTTTTTTCTAAGTTCTAATCGACTTCGAACAGGCTGTAAATCTTTTAATCGTTCAGCCTCTGAAATGATAAGAAAACAAATTTCAATATTTACAAAGGCACAAACAAAGCAATTGATAGCTTGTTCATTTAACCTATCCATAATAAAAACAGTTCACAAAAACAGCTTTCATTTAGTTATTTTCTTATTACATCAATCCTCCAAGACTATAAAAGAGTTTATGATGCTCAGAAAATTGATTTAACTCGGTTCACATAAATTGCTTTCAACACATTTAATATTTTTCTTATGTGTACCTTTCAAGTAAAGCTTTTTTTTTTTTCTATTATCGATGAAGTTTGGAAAATCAAAAATATTTATATTTGTTTTACAATACTTTAATATGTAATTTTTCTCCTGATATTACTACTTAATTTGCACGAGAAAAATATCACAGATAAAGATATTAAAGTTATATTTCTTTCATAAATTCCAATAGTTTATAATTTCATATTTTTTTAAAATTATCTAACAACATATAAAAAACGGAGGACATTATTCTCAAATTTTGTTAAAAACATTATCCACCCCTCTCAGATATTAACTGATTCATGCACAGTTTTACAAAATTAACAATTAGAACCAATAAACAGATTAGTAGAAATGTAGAAAAAAAAAATAGAATGTCTTGACTTTTTCATTACTTCTTGATTTTTGTTATTTTTATACCCTAATATTTTATACCACTGAGTAGTAGTTATGAAAAAAAACGTATAAATTACATTATAGAAGAATGAACATTGTATTATCTCTATTTAAAAAAATCATGGTTTTAGTCACATGAACTTTTAAGACTAATTGATGATAACCAATATACCACAGTTTGTAACCAAGAATGTTAAAGAAGAAAAAAAAAAAAACTCTTTACCAGGATTGAACTTGAAGAAAAAGTCTTTCCATTCATCCATCCAAACCAATGCAACACGTACCAAATTTCCATATAACACTTTTGTGACTCCACCAGGAAAGGAATAAGGGGATGATTTTCTAAATAAATGTCCAACATGAGAACAAGGTGAAATTTCCACACTCCCACCACACTGCCAAACCTTTAATTAAAGTTTTTTTTTAACAAATCTTAAAGGAAATGAAGCAAAAATCAATAAAAATATTTTTGAAGAAACTTACTCTGAAAGACATTTCTAAATTTTCTCCTCCCCATACTTCCATCCGATCATCATATGAACCAAGAGCAAAGAAAAAGTTCTTATCCATCGCAAACAACCCTCCAGCCATAGCAGGTGAACTGAAAAAAAAAATAGATAAACATAATTCTATAAGGCCTAAACAAAAATAATATACGAATTTCTTAACACCTGAAAGGTTCTGTAATATCCTTTCTTCTTTTTTGTAGTTCGTCCCCAGAAATTGTATACCATCTGAAATGGAGGTCCCAATTGAAAGCACCCCAATGAAGCTCAAAACTGCGAATATATGCAAATGTTTCATCACTAATTATATCAATTACCGGACAAACTACACGTGTCCGATCTTCAGCAACACGAGTAACTAATGCCTCAAGCCACCCTAATAAAATTAAATAGTTATTAAAAAACAATATGATAATAAAAAATACTTGCAAATTAATTTAAACATTATCAATATTTTTTTTACCAGTAGTACATTCACAGTGAGCATCCAGAAATGTTAGGATTTGGCCACTAGCCTCTTTTGCACCCAATATTCTTGCTCTTATTAAACCAATCCTTTTCGTAGTTCTAATAACCCGGGTGGGAATACTTAATTGTGATACATAATCATCCAATTCTTTGCCCAGGAATTCTAGTGAAAAAATTAAACGTAATAAATATAACTTCAATGAAATATAGAAAAATTAAACGACACTTAAAATTCTGGGAAGCAAAACTTTCACTTATCCCTAGTAAATCCTTTCTTCAGATATATAATTTTTTATCACAATAACAATTCAATGAAATAAATATAGAAATTATCATTGTAATGACTTCTTATTAAACTCTTTAGAGAGGTGCACATGAATGCCGAAAATATAACCAAGTATATATAGGAGTAATATTTTATTATTTTTCAATTGTGAATTATTATAAATTTAATTATGAACATGTGCCTAGGTCTTTGTTTCAGTCTCCGACTTCAACAAAACTTCACTTCATTTCTTTAACAAAGCAACTAACATCCATTTATTGTCTTCCTAATTGTTGGTGATAATATTCCAACATTCAAGGTAAAATTATAGTTTTCCAAATTATAGTTTATTGGAGTGGCTGTTTTTATTAGTGATTATTATTTTTAAAGTACATTATCGATTTTAAAATGTTAATATTTTCAATTAGTGTCATAATTGCTTTTCATAATGTTATGTATAAATTGTAAATATTTTAATTTTGTTTTAAATTTTATTAATTGATGTATCAAAATTTTAATAGAGCTTGTAATAAATTAATAATTTTTTCTTTGTAATTAAATCTTATTTCACTCACTTATCTCAAATTAATTAAACATTAACAATTTTATTTGTAAGAAACCAAAAATCACAAGTACATTATACATTCAGCAACAATTTTTAAATGCTGTAATATTTTAAGATGGTATGCTCATATAAAGAATCGGCATAATAACCCTGACGATCATGATATGTTGAAGTTAACGTGTTGACTGCCTTGTCCTTTAACAACTAAGCATTAATTCCCCACCCTCATCCCTGACTCGGGAAGAAAACCATTTAGCCTAAAAGGCGAGGAAGTGAAGGGTAAAAAAAAAACACATATAAAGATTTACATGTATTTGAAATAAGTAACTTCAGACAACTTGAAATTATAGTAATTTACTCGAAGTTATTGTAAATCTGCAGGTTTATTTAATTTAATTATAGCAAGTACATACTAAATTAATTGGCAGGTATTTCCTTCAATCCCTATATCTAAATACTCATTGATTATATCCTCAATTGTATCTAAATATATTGACTATATCTTCGCCTCAGTTAAGAACTATGAAACCTCAAAAATTCCTGTTTTTGACTTAGTGTTATCATTAGATTCAGTAGATAGGATTCAGAACAATGCCATACAATTCAAAAAAATTAATTCTTAAATGTTTTTAAGTGATATGCTTTAGTGTTATGGCATTTCTCTGAATTCAGAACTTTATACTGAATTCAAGGATTAAAATAAGTCATTTTTGAGATGTTGCAGTTTTGAACTCGATACTGCCTATATGACTCCATGTTATATAATGACCACAAGAGTAAAAAGACTCACTTCTAGTGCTGGCATCATCAACAAGCAATATTTCCTGAAGCAATACAGAAGGAGACCTATTTATAACGCTATGGACAGTTCTTAACAGAGTGGACCAAGCTTCATTATGAAAAACAATAATAACAGTGGTTTTAGGAAGACCTTGAATATCATTATATTTCCCCTTACACCTGTAAAATATGGAAATTTTAAGAAACAATATGGATTTGTAAACTAAATATTTATTATTGTACTATATATGGAAATCGAATACTTTTATTTCTTTTTTAATTCGAAATGGCTTCTTAAACAAACTCTTAAATGACGTAAGGAGTGAAATTAAATATTTACATAAAGTAACAGTATAATTATTTACAGTAATCAGTACACTATACAATCAAATACACTATTTACTATTAAAATTACTCTATGTCCAGAGGCAACGTGGAAGAAGAAAAAGCAGAATTAAATGATACATATAGCTGACATTTATGAATACATTTAATACACGGTAAATAATAGACTTATTACTATTAATATATCATATTACTTTTTCATTTACTTGTTTTTGATTTTATTTTAGTAGTCTGATTCCTGTTGGTAAGCAAAAGATGATCTATGATAAGGTAGAAAATGTTTGCTTATAGGGAGAAGTAGCTTTCTTAAAAAGAATAGCCCATTCTAAAACATTTTTTATATTTTTATAAAACAAAATTAATTTTAGAAAATTCTGATTTTATGAGTATCAAGTTTTATTTAAAAGAGAATTTCCAAATTTAAGCCTAACAATTTTCAATTAATTTTTATATGTCTCCAACATTTTCATGGTTTACCCTCTTTCACTTTTACATGTCTATACTTTAATTCTGTTAACTTGAGGAACTTGTTTCAAGAACAATAATAATCTTCTCATTTTTTCCACAGTTGATCATGTCAAAGTATGGCACTAAGATTCATAAATATCAATAAATTTTGAGTTCGCACTTTGATATTCAGCAACCAGGATAAATAGAAACATTTTTTTAAATAAAATTCTTGTTGATATTGATGATAAATTTGAATATTTTTATAAGGTTTGTCACGAAAATCCGTTGCAGAGCTCTTCCCACTGAGCTAACCGTGGAGCCATCTGCTCCTTTATTAATAGCTTTTTTCTTTTGTGTGAAGTTCAGTGGGAATTTTGAGTCCAATGGGTTAGAAAAGTGTAATAGAAATTAAGTTCCAATAGTAATACAGAAAACAGAAGCTGGATTAGGCGGGATGAAAATGAGTTTGGGTCTCTTCCAGCATTGAAAGCGTTTGTGACAGCAGTGCAATTGATACTTTTCTACTTTATATGTAGGTGATATGAAACCTGCCGTGAGTTCACTTCTTTAAAGCATTACCCGTTGGTAATGGATTATTAATTGTATGTAGCATTTTCCTTTAAAACGCAACAACTGCCCACAAAGCTTTGTAACAAACTAGGTTTCTTTGATTTCTAATGTAAAATTTTCTATGAGATGGAAATGTGTAACTAATGTCTATAAAATTTTTACCATTTAAAAAGATGCAATTGGAAAATTTAAAAACATCCATTAATTTGTGTAACTCTGTTAATACACATAGGTAATCAACAAAACTAGAGAAACAATTCAAAAAAATTTTATTTTGTTAATTTATGCGCCAATATAAATGAAAAATAATTAATTTAAGCAAGGAGTGTGAGACCGGCATGACCCCATATTTTGAGCTAAATCCGACAATGATCACCTCTCTGTCACTGATAATAGCAACTCCTATCTCATCCTTTTCAGTTAAAAAGATCCTTGATTAGCTTATTTAATGTCAGCTTTGGGCTTCCACTAGCTTCACTTGTCAAAAGGTATAAATAAACCCACACGGAGACTTACTCAGTAGGATCGGGCATACAAAGAACAGTGGTTAGTAGGCCATATCCAGAAACTGTAATTCCAAAGTTCTACTTTTTATAAATGGAATATATTCCAAAAAATAACCAAATCAGAATACCGCAACAGCAATCAACCAACACACAAAAAAAATTAAATAATTAACAGTTGTAGGTTACATGCAGTGCTATGTACTATCCATTAGCAGTGATGGTATACTACAGGCATAACAGAATAGTACCATTTTATAAGTATAATATCAACATCTATCTACCCTTAAATAAGAAAAAAAATCAGTTTTAGGATCATATTCAAAAACTGTCAAGTACTTTTCAGGAATACTTTTAATTCGAACTAATCAATAGTAGTAAAGATTTGGTATAGTTTTTTTTCCTTTTATACTTTTGAAAATTGTTTCAAAGTTTATAATATGTGATATTAGAATTGATGGTACTACAATTGTTATGTTAGTTCTGGTTGTGGCCAATGTGGCATCGCTTAGTGTGTCCCCAATCTCAGCTGAAAAGGACCTGATTTTTTTATGAAAAAGAAATATTTGTTTACCTCTTATAAGGAGCGGGAGTCGAAAGCTTGGATCTAATGAAGCTAATCAAGGACCTCTTATTTTGGCAACAGTATCATACTATTTTACTATATCTATTTTACTTGTTTGTTGAAAATATACATTAAAAGATATTTGAAACATTATAATTTTTATTACAATTCTTCAAATGATCATTTAAGGTAGGGACAGCAAGTAAATAAGTAAAAATCAAAATAGTAGAACCTACCTTTTTTTCCTAACATCTGGTAAGCTCCTGTTTAGAGGGATCCGGTCACTAGCCATGAGATTGAATCGATTGATATGATATAATTGCCTCATTTTTGATGATAGGTGTGCAGGTATTATTACAGGCATTCCATCCTTGCCCTCATTTGGAAGAGGGGCAAACAAGTTGGAGTTGAGTAGTTCTACGGAAAAATGCATTGAAAGTAAATCATATGAAACACTGAGATGACAATGATCTTTACTAAATATGAACTACTTGCCATCTGTTAAATTAGGGCTGCCGGAATTGCTTGGGTCTCCCATATAATGTCCCACAACCACATGAACTCCATGGGCATCAACATATTCCCTCTGATCCTTTGAAAGCCTAAAAACAAAACAAAAAATGAATTGCTGTACATTAAATAGGAAATATATATATAAGGATTTGATTGCAAAAACCAGACAGAAAAAAAAAATCCATTAGCAATAATCAAGAAAGTACAGATTTAAAAATCAATATTGTGATTGCATAAGATTTTGAATAATAAATAAACAAAAAACGGAAATAAAAGACATCTTATATAAAAGACTAAACTAATTCATGAGTTAAGTGAACGGTTAGCTAATATCAAGGACCTGAATGAACATTTTGGCATCCTCTGTATTTTTGATGATGTAGTAAAATTCTGTGAAAAAAAAATTCGGGGTGGACCAAAACCACCTAGGGAAGGGAGGTCTCCAAGCCGTGGTGAAGGCAGTCTCCCTAGGGCAAGAGAAGCCTGATGAAAAATCTCCTGGTCCTCAAGGTTGGGGGTTGGGGGTTGGGCGTTGGGCCAGTAACCCTTCCCCAGAAAATTTAAGTCACTGTGAATCCTGAACAATTAAAAGCCGGATAGCTTACACGGTTACAATATAACACGCGTCTAAAGGAAATTCGACTTGGAACCTGGAATGTTTTGTCACTTAACCGAGCTGGAGCATTACATCTGCTCCTAAACAAACTGGACACGTATCGCATCGATGTAGCTGCTATTCATGAAATCGGATGGAGTGGGAAAGAAATGATAAAGAAGGGAAACCACACCATATATTATAGCTGCAATGAAAGGCAACACACGCTCGGTGCAGGCTTTGTTGTGAGTGAAAAGGCGTCTCAGCATGTTATAAATTTAAACCAATTAATCCCATATTGTGCTATTTAAGGCTAAGGGATCTTGGATTGCGGTAACTACCGGGGCATTTCACTGCTTCCTGGTGCATATAAGGTGTTATCCAGAATATTGTTCCTTAAATTACTGCAACACGCAGAGAGAGAGAGAGAGAGAGAGAGAGATTGGCATTTACCAGGCTGGCTTTATGAGAGGAAAGAGTATGACAGACCAAAATTTTTCCCTTAGGTTGATGATAGAATTCGCTCGAGAATACAGAGTTGAAACCCACCACCTGTTTGTTGATTTCTGTGCTACATATGACAGTATAAATATGGAAGAACTCTAAAAAGAAATGCCGTCTATGAAAGTTCCAACAAAGCTTGTGAGACTTATAGAAGAGGTGCTCTGTTCGGTGTGAGTTGAAGGTGAGTTCTCAGACTCATTCCAGGCATACCAAGGTCTATGACAGGGTGGTAGCCTTGCATGCCTACTTTTTAATTTTGCTCTGGAGGGTGCCATAAGAAAGTCAGTGATCCAGGTGGGAAGAACAATATTCAACTGCTCAGCCAAGATACTGGCGTACACCGATGATATTGATATCATTGGTAGAAATATTAATACCATGGCAGAGGCCTTAAAAAACCTAAGAGCTGCAGCTGCGAAAATGGGGCTTCATGTCAAACATTCAAAAACTAAATAAATGGTTATGAACCCACATGGAATTCTTCCTTCCCATGTACAAGTGGATGGGTGTACATTTGAGAGGGTCAAGGAATTCATCTATCTTGATTCCTTAATAACTCAAGAGAGCGAAATCGGACGGGGAATTCAAAGACAAATCTTTGCAGCTAACAAATTTTATTTTAGGCTAGTGCTGCAAATAAAAAGCTATTATCTAAGTATTATCTCGCACAACCAAAGTGCGCCAGTATAAAACTCTGATCAGGCCAATACTGACATATGGATCCGAAAGTTGGACACCATCCTAAGCCCAAGAAAATCAACTCTTCCGATTTGAAAGGAAGGTCCTCAAAAGAATTTTCGGAGCGATTTTCAATGCCAACCAGCAAGCCTGGCAGATCAGGAAAAATGCCGAGATATCAGAAATGTATAGTGACTGCGATGTGGTGTGATTCATTAGGGTTGGTCGGCTCGCCATTTAGCCAGAATGAGTACTAACTCAGTACCAAGGAGTCTCTTAGAAGAGGAAATGTGGTAATGTAGACCAGAAGATGTGGGCGACCCAGGCTTCACTGGGTGGAAGGGGTGACTAAGGATGCACTCAGCCTTCTGGGGATCCGGAACTGGGGATCGGCTGCACAAATCCAGAATGAGTGGCGGACCTTAGTCCAGGCGGCCTTGATCCCTCGCGGGGTGTAGAGCCATGGAAGAAGAAGTAACATTCTCTAATTTTGCAAACACATTCATAAATAAACACCAAATGAAAAGATTTTGAGCACTCTAAAGAGGAAATTTATTTTATGAGAGCATGCGAATTTAACTTTATTTTCATATTCATTTATATTCATTAGTTTATTTTCATGAGAGTTGATGTTTTAGTTTAATTAGTTGTAAGATAATAGAAATTAATTTAATTTACTTTATGTTTTTTTGGTTTAATATTTATAGTGTTTCCATAGTTCCTCCTTGCATGTTTTTTTTTTTTTTTTTTTTTTTCCCTATTATTCTGTTTAATATAGATAGGATTTTAAGCAATTAAAAGGTGCCTTTCATTTCTTCTGCTTAACATTTAATTTTATTTTCTTAATATTTAAAATGTATTTACTCATTACAATTATATCACAGTACAGGCTCCCACCTTTTATACAGTCCACTAATCATAATTTTTACCTGTTTGGCGGAGGGGGGGGGGTGCCTAAATCTCAGCGGGGAAGGTTTTCCCCAACAATTGGATTAAACATATGATATATTTATCTTGCTTAAGCATACAGGAACTTGATAATCGCTTTCAAATGCGTTTGAAAATTCCAGTGAGGCATCTTGTAAACGATGTTTTAGCAAGTTGAAGCTCATTAAAAATTATTTATATCCACAATGACACTAGAATAAGTAATTTCAACAATTAGATCAACTGAACGTGATACTGCTGCTTGTGTAGACTTCAACTTTATTATAATTAAGTTTCCATCCATCAAGGCTAGGAATGCACATTTTTAAATTTTTGCTTAGACTCTGGAAGTTCATTTCTCTCTTTTTTTTTTTTTTTCAAATAAACTAACCTTTTAATACTTACAGTTTTATTTTATTCATATCCTTCTCTTTATAACGTGTCAAAGTAACATACAATTAAAAATCTGGTGCGTGCACGCAACACACAACTTTCACTTACCAACTTACTTAGAATTAGAAATTAATGCGTTTTGTCAATTGCCATTTCTCAAATGAACAGAACAGCTTTAATTATGAACAATGATCTGTCATTAAAGGGGTACTCCGCATGCGTGGGCTCCACGAGTTTTATGAGTTGACTGAATATTTTTCTTTTTTTCTCCTCTTTATGTTTTCTTTATTTTTATCATATCTCATATTGAGCCATTTCTTATTATTAGGCGTAATAAGAGACAGTCAATTTTTCCATATAAACAAAAACAAGTGTACTTTACAGGAAAACAAAAAAGACCCATTCCCCATTTAAGCCCCCTCAGAACATTTTAATAACAATAAAGCTTACCTGATATTAAAGAACACCTCATTTTCATTAAACATGGCGCACGCACGCACGCACGCACGCACGCACACACACACACACACACACACACACACACACACACACACACACACACACACACACACACACACACAGACCATTTCGCCGGACTTGGTCATTTGGACTCAGGGGACCCCAAAACGTGTATTTCTGTTGAAAACCGGAAGTCGAAATTTTTCACGATCGCAATACTTCCACTTACTATATATTTCACATATAGTTAAGTGAAAGTAAAAATAGGAATAATATTAAACATTAAAGAGTGTTTAAATTAAATTCATTGATCCTTGAACCTTTAAGTGTAATTTCAGGGGCTACCACCACCTAGTTATACTAGGGCACCAAGTAGCTATTGGTATGCCACTAGTCACATCAATAAAGGATAAGAGGACCACTATGTTACTAGTGGGCGTGGCTTATTTTGGGAGTTTATGTGACTATAATAAAAGCAAACTCCTATCACTTCCTTTTCACTTTAAAAGGACCTTGATCAGCTTTATTAGATCCCACCTTTTGACACCCACTTATTACATTTTTCAGGGGATGATAAACCTCAAAGGGTCCTTTTCAATCGAGATTGGAGCCAAACTACATGTTTGCCACACCTAGAAGTAAGATAGCAATATAAGCATTCTATTAAATAGAAAAGCATTCTAAAATAGAAAAACATTGTCTCCAATAATGCAAAAGTTCTTTAGAGAAATATTCTAATTGATACATGCTTAATTCATCACTTCTTATTTCTCTATTATAATTGATCCTAAACATTAGACTTGCAGCATAATATATGCTGCACTCATGCCTGTCTAATTAAACCCATTTGAAAACAAATATTTTGTCTTTTATAGAGGTATTGCTATTTCTTACGAACTTTGAACAGCATACATAATTTTTGATTAGGGCATTTAATATTTTTAGATGGCAATAGGCTATTAAAGCTCTTCCTAATCCAAATTTAAAGCAATGTGAGGCCCATTAATCTTTTTAATATTCAGTTTATTAATATAAATTGGCAGAGGTTTATATTGATGAAGTCATTTATTACTCTATATCGATGGAATGAATCTGTAATTGCATGAATCTCAAATCTGGATAATAAAAAGGTTGGCTATCAGTAGGTTATACCAAAAATGGGGAGGCACAAAGAAAAAAGTCATTTAACACTAATAATTATATTTAACTCTTGTTTGCCATGTTTTAAAAAGTATAATATACATGAATTTATCTGCATTAAAGTTAAATGCTGCTGTCTATTACATCACCTTGGGTAAAAATGCTAGATATAATTTATAGGAACAATCTTAGCAATAAGCAATAGTTTATGTTGTTAATAAAGTATTATATGGAGGAATAGTATAATGAGTTTGTCCATCAAAATGACTTGATTGAATACGTAAACAATTAAAAGATCAAATATACCCCAGGTCAGTTTTGTGTACTTTTAAATTAATTCATATATTCCAGAATTAAATAAAATGTGATTCATGGATACTAATTTATTAGTACTTTCATGAATATTATTACCTAACAGGTATCCAGTCTTTCCTATGGGTTTCATTTTGCTCTTCAAGTTCATCAATATTAAGGAGGACCAGCATAGCAATTAAACAAATAATTACTACAACAAGCCATACTCGACGAAAGAGCCTCCTTGGCATTTTTTGATAGTTTTGAAGCAACCTAAAAGTTTTAAGGTACATTTATTCAACATTAAAAGAAATATACCTAACTGAAAGCATTAAATAGCGCTTATATAAAATTAAATGAGATCATCATTTAATCTAATTAATGTTGGAGGTAAAACTTAGCTCTGAAATAGAAAGAAAATAACAAAACTTACCACAGTAAAACTTAACAAAACAATATGATTATTCATATCAAGAAACGCTGACATCCTACATAAAAGAAATGTCACATCATAAAAAGCATCCACACGAAAAGTGCTTAGTATAAATTATAAGCTTATATGAGTAAATAATTCATATTCCCAAAAGTGTTTGCTTTATTTTCATTAAAACACTTGTTGCCTTTGAACAAAGAATGGTACCATAAATTAACCTTCAATCGTATGCCGATCAATATTTATGAACCAATTTTTAACCCATACGGAAAATTTGAAGCAAATATTGTACACAATAGCTGTTAATTAATTACATAGAATTACATTCATGATTTACTTTAACAAAAGAATTGTAAACAAACCACCGGCGAATCAGTTGGTTACACTGCATCAGAGTGTTGTGGTGGTGGAATGTCAAATAGTCAAGGATCAGATGGTGGGGGGCTAAGAGTTGGCGATGGTTGGGGAGTGCAAGAATTTACCGTTAATATTTAAGTTTAGAAAGTTTTTTTGTTGTTGATCAACTATATGTGCAAAAATTTTATTATTAATATCAATTAGTGTTATTTTGCGTCAATTGTTACAATCAAAATGTTTACTTTGGTCCTTAGTAGTGTACATCTACACAGTGAATATCTGTAAAATGTGTCTGGTTATGTTTGTAAGTATTGTTATCAATCATTCAGCTTAAAACCAAAATCTAGCTGCTTTATTCCTATACTAAATCTATTTATTATCTACAATATTTTGTACTATCCTAGTAAATCACATGCTAAGATATAACATATGAGTGGCCTATCAAAGTTTTATTATATACTTATCAGAATGTTTTTGTATTTTTTCAGGTTTTTATGCATTTCCAGGGCTGCCTTGTTTCAGCCCAACACTCCAATGGAAACGTATAGACTTCTAATGTAGATTGTAAATAGTTAATTTAGAAATACATATCTCCTTTGTGATAGTCCTGTATTTTATATGAGAAAAAAAATGTTTCGTACAAAGGTGCGTTTCCATACCTGCAAAGTGATCTTATTAACATCACTTGTTTGGATGATGCTCGTAGTAGCAGTTTTAACATTTTATTCAGACTGTGCTCTTGGTGGTGGCTGGGGTTGTCAGAGGCTAGTGAAGAATGTTGATGTTGAAGTACAGAAGTCTAATGTGCAAAGTTTAAGGAAAGGAAGGGGTGCTCTGTACGAACATTTGCATGATCGGGGAAAATTACAAGAAAAACTGACATATGATAAATCTACATTAAAAAGATGGAGACCTGCCCCACCAGTGTTGGAAAATCCTGGAAAACCTGGTGAAATGGGACGTGCTGTTACTATCCCGAAAGAAAAGCATAAACTGATGAAAGAAAAATTTAAGTTAAATCAATTTAACCTCCTTGCCAGTGATATGATATCCTTAAATCGGTCTTTGGCTGATATAAGACAAGAAGGGTAAATATAATTTAATATGAAATATCTATAGGTTTACTCATCAATTATTTTTCACTTGTTGATAGCCTCAAGTATCTATTTATTGATTGCATTTTCTTTTATTAGTATTTAAAAAAGAATATATTGCTGTCTACTTCAAACCTTGCTCTGATAATAAGTACCATCCCTGATATATTTTTATAGTTGGACCATGAATTAAATAGTTTAAACATTTATTATAAAAACAAATTATTGTATATTAATAGAACATTGATTAGAACTCTAAATTTTTATATAATGTATATCTAATTACAATTAATTATGTTTTTAACTCATGAGAGTTAGAAAGTAGAATGACCATTAGTACAAGGATGATGAGTATGTGAGTCATAGAAAGTGCTTAGCTATTATCCCAGACTTTCACACTGGGGATACCTAATTGATAACTACATTAATATTTTTTCTCATTATTGTTTTAAAGTAAATTATTCTATCAATATACTAGGATGAAGTCGTTTACTGTAATTTATTTTAATTTACTTACTTTTAATTTTTTTTTTTTTTTTTAGCTGCAAAGATAAAGTCTATCCTAATCTTTTACCCACGACAAGTATAGTTATTGTATTTCATAATGAAGCATGGTCAACTCTTCTTCGAACGGTATGGAGTGTTATTAACAGATCCCCAAGACCATTGTTAAAAGAAATTATTTTGGTCGATGATGCAAGTGAAAGAGGTTCGTTATATTTATATTCTGATTTTTTTTTTTTTTTTATCTGTTAAATAGTTTGACCTTTCCTAATTATGTATCAATTAGATTATTAGTGTTTTGCTTATTAATATATAAACAAATACATTTGGAATAATTAGTTTTCACAGTTTTAAAATAAGTTCAGCCAGTGGATTAAAATTTTATTCTTCTTTTAAAATTGTTGTCGATCAATTCAAAATTACTTTCCGATATGAAGAGATCGGCCGCTGCTATGCTAACCCAGAAAAGTATACTTCATATCTACAATATGCAAAAGTATATTATCATATTTAGTATTAATTTCATTTTTAGATCAACATATATATGGTAATGAATGCTGAACAGAGATCTGAAAATTAAATCCGTATTAAACATTGCAGTATGCTTATATCCCTGCCACTACATTAAAGTAACTAATGTGGCGATGATAAGATGCCGATAAGATCATAGAAAATATTTATCAATAAACTTTCATATGATGAGGAATACATTTTATTTAAAAAAATAGTTATTATAAATTGCACCATTGGAATAAAAAATCCACTAATTTATATTACTATTTAAAGAAAAAAAAAAAAAAAACTGGGACATTTTAATCAAAAATAAAAATGGAGGATCCCTCCCTCAGACACGTTGGTATCCAACAGATGGCAATCTCCCATTAGCATTTTTTATTGCTGTTTACTTTAGAGTTGATATTATTGGGTAGTGAATACATTATTTGATCCTTTAAAACTTGTTTTTTTAGTAGTGCAAATAATAAATACTAAAAATATTGGGTGAAAATCCAATGGAATTTTGATTTATTGTAACCTTCAGCAAGGACAGCTAGCATTCCCTTTTTGAATCATAGGTTCTCAAAACAGTTTAGAGTGGAAATAATGGAGCATGTATCAAAATGTGTTAGAAAGGAGTAAACATAATACTCCAGGCATGAATATCATATTCCAAACGCAAAACCATAAATGTGATAGCTATACAAAAACTTAAACATCCATTTTTTTTTCTTAAAATTAGTACTTTATACATTTGTGATTTTGCCTTTGAATCTACAATTGACTAACTGCAATTGTTATTTTCAACCTATTTAATTGATGACTCTGATAAAGTTTTAAGTGATCCAAAATATGTTGCTATGCCATCAATAGTAAATAATTTATATTAATAATTAATTAGAATTTTTAATTATTTTAGAGCATTTGGGGAAACAACTAGAAGATTATGTTGCCACACTCCCTGTACCTGTTCATGTTTTAAGAACAGAAAAAAGATCTGGGCTTATCAGAGCCAGACTTATTGGTGCCAAACATGTTACTGGCCAGGTTATCACATTCCTTGATGCTCATTGTGAATGTGCAGAAGGATGGCTTGAACCTTTGCTGTCCAGAATTGTTGAAAACAGGTATATTATAAATTATTACCCGTATTATTGTGATAATCATTCACGATAATGTTGTGATGATGACATCACTAATTTACAGTATATCACATGTATATATTCTTCATATCATTTAAGAAAGGTTTGACAGCCAAACATTTCTACTTTAAATAATTTCCTTTTTTGGTTTACTTCATATATTTATAACTACTATCCATTGCTTTAATCTACTTGTTGTCTGCCATTATAGCTAGCCCTTTCTATACAATGTTGGGTACTGCAAATAGAGGCTAGATTCTATTTCTAGTCCCACGATTTTGATTCTAGTAGCCAAATCTCATTCATACTATTTGTAGTCAAATGAGGCATTAAAGTATTATATTCTATTCTTTTAAAAAATCATAGATTTAAATTTCTATATCATTTGGTATTTGGTCATATTTTAGTTTCTTTTTAATTTTATAGGTTCTTATTTTATTATTATTATTTTTTCATTGAAGGGTGTGTAGCAACAAGAAGGTAACTCCATTTTCCTATTTTTTTTTTTTTAAATTAAAAACTGCTTTAAATATTAGTTATGAGGTAAAGCTCATTTTTGGAGGTATGAAATTTTGATACTGTGTTATTTAGAAGCCCTTATTTTCTTTTCAGAGAGATAAGAAGACGATTAAAGTTTGGAACTGCCTCCTTATTGTGAACCATAAAAAAAAAAATAAAAAAAAAATCTGGTGCGTGCGCGCAACACACAACTTTCACTTACCAACTTAGATTAGAAATTGTGTTAATGCCACTTCTTAAAGTTACACATTTTTCCACATTCATTCTTTATTTTTGTTTTCATTTGCTCTATAACAAACACTAATTTCTTTTATTATTAAATAAAAGGTTTTACTTGAGATAATGGGGCAATCCAAGGCATAATATTCCAAGTCGTCTGATTTTATAATTCTCTATGTACTTGTGAAAAATTTCATTTAGTTACAGTCATGATGAAATTTTTACAGTCATATCTCGGACATATTAATACATCAAATACCCAGTTTGATCAAAATTGTTAAAGCCGTTTTTGAGTAAATAAAAAAAAACACGTAAAAATGAGATAAAATTTATTAAGTAAAGTGCCCCCTCCGGTTGATCAATTTTGATGAAATGTTGGCTATCACATCTTTGGCATATACATACATCAAATACCCAGTTTGATCAAAATCGTTAAAGCCGTTTTTGAGTAAATAAAAAAAACACGTAAAAATGAGACAAAATTTATTAAGTAAAGTTCCCCCTCTGGTTGATCAATTTTGATGAAATGTTGACTGTCACATCGCGGGTATATACATACACAAAATACCGAGTTTGGTCAAAATCGTTTAAGCCGTTTTTGAGTAAATAAAAAAAACACGTGACATTTACTAAGTAAAGTGCCCCCTCTGTTTAACCAATTTTAATGAAATTTCAGCTTTCGCATCACGGTCATATACATACATCAAATACCAAGTTTAATGAAAATCGTTAAAGCCGTTTTCGAGTAAATAAAAAAAAAAACTCCTGAAAATGAGACAACATTTATTAAGTACAGTGCCCCCTCCAATTAATGAATTTTGACTGTCGCATCGCGGGCATATACATACACCAAATACTGAGTTTAATCAAAATCGTTAGAGCCGTTTTTGAGAAAAACGTAAAAAATAGACAAAATTCTTCAAATAAAGTACCCCCTCCGTTTGACCAATTTTGATGAAATTTTTGCTGTCACATCGTAGGCATATACATACACCAAATACCCAATTTCAGTATTGTACGCCCTATAGTTTTTGAGCTAGTCTGTTCGCACACAGACACACAGACCATTTTGCGGGACTTGGTTATTTGGACTCAGGGGACCCCAAAACGTGTATTTCCGTTGAAAACCGGAAGTCGAAATTTTTCACGATCGCAATACTTTCCTTACTAGGTATATATTTCATATATAGGTAAGTGAAAGTAAAAAAATTAATTAGAGTATAATTTATTCATCCTGAAGCTCTGAAACACGTAGAATTCACACGTTTAACCAAAATAGTGATGAATTAAAATTACTGAAGCTCTAAGAAATCAAATAATAACTTAAAAAGGCAAATGGCTACTTTAAATTTCTAGAAGTCTTAAAGCTCACAAGTCTTGAGGGGGAAGCTAATTTCCCACCTATTCATTTCTATAATTTTTGCTTGGTGGTGGACCCCAGCACATTCTTAACCACTTAGTTATGAACCAGGTGCCTTTCGGTACTCTAAGAACTAGAAGAAGAAAGTAATTTTTACTGTGGGACATCTAGTATAGCAATCAAGTACAGATCTAGAGTCATTTGTCTGGCCTGTATAGCAATCAACGTACAGATCTAGAGTCATTTGTCTGGCCAGTTTAAGAAGAAAGAAAAAACAGTTCCCAACATTGAAAAATGAAAAATAAAAGCAGAAAAAATCAAAACAAGCAAAAACATAGAACTACATTAGAACATTTGAATATTAAACACAATAAGTTGATTAGCTTCAAAACTTTTAAGCTTAAAAAAACTAGAGAATAAGAAGTAATTGGTTTTAAAGGAAGTTAGGGATGAAGTTTTATGGATGGACATGGGTAAGGAATTCTTATTTACCATCCCTCAAAGGAATTAAGGAAGTATCCAGAAGGAGGCACCGTGGATGGTAAATGATTTTGTGAAGTAGGAAGTTCTGGAGAAAGGGATCTGTAGGTTCAAGGGTTCAGATCTGGTATTTAGAGAATGTATAGATGAATAGGGTGTAAACAAACAGGATATAAGGAGGCTTCTTGGTTCCAAAGGTGTATAAAAGATAAACACAAAGTATTGCCGTTAAAGAATTGGGTGGAGCTACTTCAATTCTGTATACAAACTGGAGACGTAGCAGTGTATTAAGACATCCAAGATGAATCTTATGAAGCAATTCATTAGTCTCTTTAACCTCATTTCTTGAAATTCCCTGTTTACTAGGCAGCCCTATGTGGAAATGAATAGGTTGGCTTTTGAGGAAGAGTGCAAGGGGTTGTGTGAGGAAGGGAATTATGAAGTGGCTTGAAGTGAATGTGGAGAAAGGAAGGAGTGGAACCACTTTAAGACGCTTTTTGACATGGAAAGGTCTCTTTATTGGTGGAAGAAAGTGGTAGCTCCAGGAGCTGTCCCCTTATTCCATCAATTACTTTGTAGGAGCTAATCCTATTTAGTGACAAATATTGGAATGATAACCTAATCTATTCCTCTATTTCACCTCATGAAGAGTTATTTTTTTATGGAAGAAACTATCTTCATTTTTTTTAACACTGAGCACGCTAAAATGGAGTTATTGATACACACTCTTCAATTAGATTATGAAACAAAATAATATTTTTGATAGTGCTGGACTCATGGACAGTGCAAAATTTTTGTCGGTTCTGAATGGAAGTGTTAGCTTGTCTGTCCTAAAATGTACTTTTAAGTGGATTTTTAAATATTAGATTATTTATTTGAGTAGCTGTTGAACTAACTTGTTACTAACTGACCAAAAATTTGATGTTTTATTTTATTTTTTTTTTTCTACTATAATCTTGTTCATATCCAGCCTCTATCTACTTAAGAGGTTCTTATAGCTAAAATAGATTTAGAATATTGTGAAAAGTTAGTTTAAAACGTTTGGTCAATAAACTGTGCTTCCCTATCAACTGAACCCAGTTCATTATAGTTTTTAGAATAAATATTAGTTTTGAAAATGAAAAAAAAATTTTTTGCGTAGATTTTAAGTATTTTGCGGATCTTATCAACATCTACAGAATTTAGTTTTCTGTTTTATTGTTCTTATCTATGTTTTACAATGGATATTTATATATCTGTCTTCTATTGAATATTTATGGGTGGAGAAACAGATAACAGTTTTTTAACGGGTTTATGAGCTTTTAGAGCTTAAAAAAAGTCTCTGTAAAACGGAAGAAATAGTATAAAACAATAGAATTTGAGAAATCTTGTTTATAGATAATGTTCTTGATAATTCTTCAAGTACTGAGCTGGATAAATGAAGCTTATCCAGTTCATTGAAACATTAAAATAAAATAGAATTAATTATTAAAATAAAAATAGAATTAAATTTCTTTTAACTGTTTGATTTTTGAATAAACAATTACATTAGGTATAATTGTCATTTTACTGATTTGAACTTTATTTTCAGAAAGACAGTTGTTTGTCCAATAATTGATGTTATATCTGATGATACCTTCGAGTATGTTACTGCTTCTGATATGACTTGGGGTGGTTTTAATTGGAAATTAAATTTCAGATGGTAAGTTTAGGAAGAGATTTCTTACTTAGTTTCCTTTATTGTAATATGAGGAAAACATTTATGTATGCAAATATTAACACATTACGTTCTTATGACTTATGGAAATTAAATCTTATATCCGGGATATCATTTTTCCATAGGTATAATTAATTTTTTTTCATTATTTAATTAACTGTTTAATCTTTATAAAAGTAAATCGAATTTTTCTATTGGTAGTATACAAATTATGGCTTCATGTAGGAAAGTTAATTATCTGATTTAAAGAGTAAAAGAATGATTTATCCCAACAGATATTGGAAAATGTTCGTTATCAGATGCCATTACCATTGGCTAGTAAGTGTTGCCAATCATCTTTTATGGCAAATATATTTTAATCATCAGTATTTTTTTTTTTTTTTTTTTTTTTTTTTTTAGTGAATATCTTACAAAACTAAAGACAAATTTAATGGCTTATATGATTAGCCATTTATAGTTGGTAAGGTATGATATATCAGTTGGTTTGTTTTATTATCCAATGCGCGAACAAAATTTGACAAATTTTTCCTGTTTATTAATTGAACAATTTTAATTTTACATAAAAAAATTATCAAAAATAAAAATTTAGTATGAGCGTGCATGTCATAACAAAACTGGCATTTTCCACTTTTTAAAAAAAAATTCAGTATTGCCCCAATATTGTTTATTAACATTGATGATTACCGAAATCTATTTGTTTTTCTATAGACAAGGTCCATTGTATTGCTGTGGTTGTAAACAATGAAAACAACAATGAATTTAATGTAAGAGATGGTCAAAAATTAAGTTTATCCTGTTTTGAGTTTTGAAGCTGAAAAGACTGGATACTTATCCAGCTTTGATCTGCCTACATGTTGAATGCACTTTTGTAGCAAGTTTTGATTTAAAAGGTTATTAGAGTTTGAAAAATACTCTAGGAATCCTTTGGTAACTAAATTTCTAACTTGTATGGATCAGGGGAGTTTTGTATTGTCACTGCTTACTTAGCCTTAACAGAATTTTAATATTCATTTTAACTAAAAAAACAACATATCCTTCCTTAAGGTATCGTGTACCCCAGAGGGAAATGCAAAGGAGGGGAGGCGATCGTACTGCACCGTTGAGGACACCAACTATGGCTGGTGGCCTTTTTTCCATTGATAAAGAATATTTTTATGAAATAGGTGCTTATGATGAAGGAATGGATATATGGGGTGGTGAGAATCTTGAAATGTCCTTCCGGGTATGTATTAAGTTTAAGAAATACAGATTTCTTTTTTTTATTGTTTAAGTTTTGTTCTTTTTAGTTTTGTTTTTTTATAAGTTCTGAATTTCCCTCACCTATCTATCCTTGAATTAATCCCTTATTTTCTTGAATTAATTATACCTGTATTCTGAAATAAAAAAACAATCCGTGTTTTTGTTGATTTTGTTTATTATATTTTCATTGTTTTTAACAAGTAAACAGTTTACTTTTCTATTTTAGTTTACTGTACATTTTACTTAACACTTCTATTTTTTTTTTTTCGTTAGATTATAAAACAAACTATACTTCTTTCTCGGAGGTGAATTTGGAAGTATAGTTTTAGTAAGTTAGGGAATTTGGAATTACCAATAACTATTGTGAAAATGCAGGTGTGGCAGTGCGGAGGTAGCCTGGAGATAATTCCTTGTTCTCATGTGGGGCACGTCTTCAGGGACAAATCCCCGTACTCGTTCCCTGGTGGGGTCTCCAAGATTGTCCTCCACAATGCAGCGCGTGTCGCTGAAGTGTGGATGGACGAATGGCGAGATTTCTATTATGCCATGAACCCAGGTACTCTATTCGTTCGGGTACCTCTGATGATATTTTCTATCGTTATTTACTTTTAAAAATTGGTATTTTTAACTGTATATATAATGCTTTCGCTTTAAAGTCATAGATTTTTAAAATATTTTAAGTCAAAACATATATATATTTTAGTAATAAAATTTAATACTAAAATCATTTTAAAATATTTTATTCAATTTTAATGTTTTTCTTCATTCAAAAATTATCTTTTGTGTTAATATACATTCTTTGCATGTAGTGCTATTGTCGCTTTTTTTTTTAACAATGAACCGGCTTTATTGACTAATACTAATATACTAACTTATGCAATTAACTACAAATATCCAAAATTTGCTTCAGTCCGTTATTGTGAAAAGTTAATTCCACTTTTTCCTATTATCCTTGGTCCCACCTTTCCTTAACCATGCTTTTGTTTGTTTTATCTTTTCTGTATTTTTTTTCTGTTATATGTGGATAATTAAAAAAATAATAACTATAAGCTTAGCTTTGGTGTGAGTTATTTGAAAGGTTTGACATTTTAACTTATCTTCATGATTTCAACATCAACTAATTTTTTAAGGCTGAGTTTGAATTTCTGTATGTAAGTTGTTGCATCTCATTATCTGTGTCATTTTTTTTTAATTTTATGTTTCTATGATTTTTCTCATGAAAGAATTAAAATATATTGTTTTCATGTTTTTAAATATTTTTTAAACTATGAAAAAAAATTCTTGTTTTAATTTTAACAAATTGAAATAATGCCTAGTTTTTATCTTTATTAATCTCGTTTATAACTATGGATGTATTTCGTCGGGTATTGAATGTAGATCTGGATGTGCGGAGGTGTTTTGGAGATTGCGACATGCTCCCATGTGGGGCATGTCTTCCGGAAATCTACACCATATACATTTCCCGGAGGCACATCCAGGATTGTAAACCACAACAATGCTCGCTTAGCTGAGGTCTGGCTCGATGAGTGGAGGCAGTTCTACTACTCTATTAACCCAGGTCTGAACTAACAGTGCAGTTTCTTTTTGCACAACCCAGTCCCTCCGCTGCTTCATCTTCCAAATTCCAGCTACTTACCTTTGTTCATCCTTTCTATTTCTTTGCTGATTTCTTACCTTTAGTTTCCTCCTTAAGTAATAGCACAAACTTGTAAAAATTAGCTCTGTTGAATGTTTAATTGACAAAGTTTTATAATTTATTCAGTGAAAATAAAAACGTGTATCTAATAATTTAACTTAAGGATTTAATGTTGTGTTATTCTCCTACAATAACCTAATTCTGGTTGAAGATATCCAAGTCGAGGCTTCATTTTTAATTTCTCTCAATTCGGTCATACTTAGCCTGTTATAGCTCTTTATTTATAAGACTGGTCTTACAAAAATACAATTTTATACTAATTATCTCCCAATTTCACTGTACTATCTCTGTACAAGACTGCTTATAGATCATGATAATGATTATTCATGATACATTTTAATAATAAGATAAAGCAGGCCATGGAAATCAAAGGCAGAGAAAAAAATAAACTTTAATTGGCTCTCCTGAAGAATTGCTATTTTTGTGTTGGACCATTCTTGCATTCGACGAGCGATATAAGGTACATTATTTCATTATGGTACCATTTTCTACTACTTAATTATTAATTTATTAAGTCAGTAAGTTTCTGCCATTTGTTATCTAGAGAAATTTTGTTTCCTTTGTGCATCTGGCAGCAATAAAATCTGCTTTATTGAAGAGTTAATCCTCCACCCACAATAACTGACTCTAAGGACTACCTCTCTCAAAGATCAATTTCAACAGTGTTTACATAATTTTTAAAATTATAAAGAATCCATACTTAGGTACTAGTGTTCATGCTTACTTATTTTGCAGTTATTTCATTTTTATCATTATAATGTTTTTTAGTTAAAAAGGGCATGGATCAACCCCTATGGGTACTATTGTCTTCATAAATTTCTCCAGCGCAACTAACGTAACTGTAACTTTCAATGAAATGTTTGATTTGTATAGAAAATTGGGAAATTCCAATTCTGAGACTAAGTAACTCCTTTGAAAATTTTAACCAGATGCTTCATTAAGTTGTTAATGGCAAAAAGAATGTCAGAGGAATAGTTGATTTTCCTCTTACCAAAGTATTGTTTTGGCAAAATATGAGAATGAGAAAAAACATAAAAGGTTTTACATTATTTCTGAGGTCAACTTTTGTGTATCCACCAAACCATTAAATTAAGTGCAATTATAACCTGCTTTCCAAATTTCGTGATTTGGACCGATCAAAAGTAGATATGTTCAAGTTGTATGCTGAGTGTTGCCTCTCCAGATAGCTATGACATATTGGCAAACTGGTAGGGTGGAACTGAAGGCTCTAGTTGCATAATTGACAGCGGTTTTATTATGGTATTCGAAGCCAATTTATTAGCATTACAATCATAAGCTGTTTTATTATTTCTTTGTATTCTTGATTTTCTGTTAAACATTGTGTAATTATTTTGGGGAAAATGGTTGTGAGTATGGTAACTAAAGTACTTTATACATTAGGTTATATTAGAGTACTTTATGTGATCACATCCCTAACCATCTAATACAATCAGTAAATATCCGCGATTATTTTTAAAATAAAGTGTAATGATTTTCACTGAATAAATTATAAGCTCAAAATGAACAAGTAATCATGTCTAGCATTTATTTTTGGCATATTGTAATTCATAAATACTTATTTTGTGTTATTCTTTTATATAGACATTCATTTATATTAATATATTCTTTAATATATTAATATATATATTACAATTGATGGCTACTAACTTTTCTTTATTTGGGTTTGAGGAGCTATCGTAGGCATGCTACTAACAGTTAAAATTTATAATTTAGATCCTATATTATTTCTTTTTATAAGTAGTAGTATTTTATTAAGTGCTCTATTTTGTTTAATATTTAAATATAAAGCTTTTTCTGTGTATTTAAATTTGATATACCTTAATAGGAGCAACAAATGTACCAGTAGGAGATGTCTCTGAAAGAAGAGCTTTGAGAGAAAAACTAAAATGTAAATCATTTCGTTGGTACTTAGAAAATATATATCCTGAATCCCAAATGCCTTTGGACTACTATTATTTGGGAGAGGTAATTATCTTTAAATGATTTATTATGTGTAATGTGTTTTGTATTTATAGTATGGACTATTATATTGTATCATTCTTTTTATCTGGTATGGGTATGGTGGAAGAGAAGGTAAGAGGACAAGTTAATCCTTTTCTCCAAGTGATGCTGCCAGCATTGTTTTCATATAGAAACCTCTTTTAAATATGGACAGCTACAGGTCTGATGGATTTGTAATTGCAGAAGGGCGTCTTATGTTTTTTGCTTATCAAAACTTTCCATTGCATTTTTGACTCGTATAAAATCATAAATTATTATGTAATAAAAAATCAGAAGCATTTTAAATGATGATTTCCAAGATTTTAATGAAGTCCACTCCTAGTAATGTTTTTTTAAGCCTTTAAATGTTCTGGGTAAAAATTCTCTGAGGTTGTTTCTATCTATGAAATTGTGAAATACATATGACTAAGTAATTTTTAACTTATTTGATGTAAATGATTTGAAAAGTATATTTGCTATTCATTACTATTGTGTTATCAGTCCTTGAATAGTAATTATTTTAAGCTATATAATTAACTGTTTACACAAGTGTAATGTTATTTCTTTGTTTCAATGCAGATTATATTTATTTGTTGTATTTTTTCAATATTTTGATGTATAGGCACAAGATCACAATTTTCAACTAAGCACTGATTTTCATCTTTAGTTTTAAAATTTGTTATTTCAAATTAAAATGAAATTCATTATTTTTTTTTAATACAATTCAGATTTGGAGACCTATGTCAAGATCTTTTTCTAATAATGTGTACTAGAAATAATCCATTTTTCAATGCTTCTAATAATTTTTTTATTAAAAGATCAGTTTTGTTATATTTGTGATGCCCATTGCGATTATTAATTCAATTTTTTTAAATATAGGTAAATTTTTTTCATGGGATTAATGAAATGCATTAGAAGGTTATTAAACCTAACTGAGCAGTAAATATGACAATTTCGAACTAATTATTCAGCTAAAAATGGGCAGTGTTACCTATAGTGTCTCATTTTGAATAAAAACTGTTTATGTTGTTACCAGTATCACTTCACTATTAATATTTTCATATTTCAGTCCATTGGGGATCAACTACTGTACTTTGAACAAGATCACATCACATAGTTAATTATTCAATCCGAGTGAACTAAATGTATATTGATTGGAATATATGTTTCAAATAATTTTAAAATCTTCGTGTTTCATCATCTTTAAAAAAATATATAGATAAAATTAGACTTTCTTATTGGTATAAATATCTGTTTTTTCTAAAGCCAAAAAATTCACAAAATTAAAAATTTCACAAAGAATGATAGCAGAAGCTTTCCTCTAGAATCTGATTCTATAACAATTACCTACCAAATCAATTGTCTCCTTGAAGATTGTTGAGTATATACAAAAATCAGTTAATGAGTTTAATGGCAGAAAGGATGTTGATGAAGTAAAAATTAAAAGATTAAATGCCCCAGTATTAAGTATTTTGGTACACTGCAATTATGTAAAGTTTTGCATAAATAATTTGCATTATTTGTTTTAATAAGTCATGTGAACCTTATTTTGAGTTATTAAGGTTGTATACTAGAAAATAACTAATATATCAATTTCATATAAATCTGCTTTTATATAAAAACCTTTAAACCAAATTTCTTTTTTGAATTAGGTTAAAAATTTGGAGAGTCAGAACTGCCTCGATACATTGGGAAGGAAGAGCTCTGAAAATCTGGGAATGAGCTATTGTCATGGATTGGGAGGCAACCAGGTATAAACTATAGCTCTAAATAAGATTTTTTTTTATATTACCTATTGTACTATATGTACTTTTATATTAACTATTGTATTGATCTATAATTTTGTGGTTTATTTCAACTTAAAGTATCAATTGAACAGACGCCCATTCCTTAAGTTGGTTACTCTAAGTCATAACTGATTGACATAACTGCATACAAAAATATTTATACTTTTTATTTTTGTATTTCTTGAGTCATTGTCAATTCTTCTTTTTCTTCAGGTATTTGCTTATACAAAACGACAGCAAATTATGTCAGATGATAATTGTCTGGATGCAGCCAACATAGATGGACCAGTGAAGTTAGTCCGATGCCATGGAATGGGAGGAAATCAGGCATGGGTCTATAACGAAGAGGTATTTATTATTAATTCATTTAATAAATATTATACTTTCTGGTTCAAAGACACGTGAATACGAGTTTGTAATCTTGAACACATGAGAATTTTTTTTAAATTCTATAGCATGATTCAAAAGTTAAAAAATCTGGTGCGTGCGCGCAACACACAACTTTCACTTACCAACTTACTTAGATAAGAAATTGACGTGTTTTGTTAAATATCATTTCCCAAAGTCACACATTGTTCTACATTCATATCTTATTTTTATTAATCGTTAAAGCCGTTTTTGAGTAAATAAAAAACCCCGTGAAAATGATACAAAATTTATTAAGTAAAGTCCCCCCTTCGGTTGATCAATTTTGATGAAATGTTGGCTATCACATATTTGGCATATATATACATCAAATACCCAGTTTGGTCACAATCGTGAAAGCTGTTTTTGAGTAAATAAAAAAAGCACGTAAAAATTATACAAAATTTACTAAGTAAAGTGCCCCCTGCGGTTGATCAATTTTGATGAAATTTTTACAGACATATCTCAGGTATATAAATACATCAAATACTAAGTTTAATCAAAATCGTTAGAGCCGTTTTTGAGAAAATCAAAAAAACACGTGAAAATGTTACAAAATTTATAAAGTAAAGTCCCCCCTCCGGCTAATCAATTTTGATGAAATTTTTACAGTCATATCTCGGGCATATAAATACATCAAATACCCAGTTTGATCAAAATTGTTAAAGCCGATTTAGAGTATATAAAAAAAACACGTGAAAATGTTACAAAATGTATTAAGTAAAGTCCCCCCTCCGGTTAATCAATTTTGATGAAATTTTTACAGTCATATCTCGGGCATATAAATACATCAAATACCCAGTTTGATCAAAATCGTTAAAGCCGATTTAGAGTAAATAAAAAAAACACGTGAAAATGTTACAAAATGTATTAAGTAAAGTCCCCCCTCCGACTAATCAATTTTGATGAAATTTTTACAGTCATATCTCGGGCATATAAATACATCAAATACCCAGTTTGATCAAAATCGTTAAAGCCGATTTAGAGTAAATAAAAAAAACACGTGAAAATGTTACAAAATGTATTAAGTAAAGTCCCCCCTCCGGTTAATCAATTTTGATGAAATTTTTACAGTCATATCTCGGGCATATAAATAGATGAAATACTCAGTTTAATCAAAATCGTTAGAGCCGTTTTTGAGAAAATCGAAAAAAACCTAAAAAGTTATTAAGTAAAGTACCCCCTCCCTTTAAGTAATTTTGATGAAATTTATGCTGTCACATCGCGGGCATATACCTACACTAAATACCCAATTTCAGGATCGCACGGTTTATAGTTTTTGAGCTAGTCTGTTCACACACACACACACAGACCATTTCGCGGGACTTGGTCATTTCGACTCAGGGGACCCCAAAACGTGTATTTCCGTTGAAAACCGGAAGTCGAATTTTTTCACGATCGCAATACTTCCACTTACTATATATTTCATATATAGGTAAGGGAAAGTAAAAAATATTCCTAAGTATTAAAGTAAAAAAATTGAAAATGTAACTTGTCAGAACATTTATGCTAGTTATTGAACTACTTAATATCGGTTCCGTCACTTCTATCACTTTATTTTATAACTTTATTAGGACCATGCAATGTATAAATAAGTGAATGTAAGAAAAAAAAAAAATGAAAAAAGGTATATTTACTAGTAATGATCTATCTACCAGTCATTAAAGATATCATGCAATAGTTACTCAAATAAATTATCATCCTCATGCCATGAAAATTCAAATAAATAAGATCCAGTCAATGTTTGCTTGTGTCGGAAAGTATTTGTTCCTTGTTTTGGCGAAAGACCTAATTCCCTTAACAGTATAATATTATTATTGATAATATAATATAACATTATTATAACACTATTATCCCTTAACAGTATGTGCTGCTTGTGTTGGTTCTGGAAACCAGCAAAAGTAAAAGTAACTTGTACTTTAAATAAAGTTACTAACATAAGGTGCCTTTACACTCTACAAACCTCACCCTCAAAACTTGCTGTACCCGTGTTAAACGAACATCCATTTATAATTAACGTGACGTTAAGCGAACCACTATGGCTGATGCACCCAAAGCTAGCTTATGATTAAGAAAAAATCTCCATTATCAATATATTTTATATTATCTGAAAAATAAAAAAATAGGAGACGAATTAGAACGGCGCACTAATATCACAAACAACTCCTATCACTTGGGAAAACCCCAAATCAAAAGTGACACTAGTGCTACCCCCAAACACAGGCGAACAGGTGAAGTACCTAGAACACCCGAACAGTCGTCGTGGAAGCTGTTCGAGGGTGGTATTCGAAGGTAAAGTTCGTAGAGTGTAAAGGCACCTATAGGTGGTAACATAGGTTCATTTTGAATATAATATTTTGTTGGGTGAAATCTCTTGTAGCAGATGAAAAGTAACTGGCTTACATCTGGAAAAGCCCCAATTAGAATTTTTTACCAGTTTTTATTTCAAACTTTATATACCAACAGCAGTTATAATTAGGCAGAATTTGTCTTTAAAAAGTGGGCTTACCCCCTTTTTATATCTGAACCTTTCATGAATTTTTCTTTCTAATTCGTAATTAGGGGACTTACTATAACGAGGTTAGTCTGTCCAATCTTGACAATTTTTCTTGATATTTGATCAAAGTTTTACCCTTACTATTTTCTATTGTAATCTTCGGAGAGTTTTCATCCCTCCTCGGTGACTTCTTTATAGGCCTGCTGCCTCAGGCTTTTCTGGATTCATGTTCTTCATTCATGTACCTGTTTATTTCTACCCCATAATCCTACATATGCATTTCTTAAGCAAGGCACGGCTTTCACTTCTTAGACTAAGATTTTGGAGATAAACTACCCTACAAGTGTGACTATTTGTTGCTTAATTTATTTTTCTGTTTTCTGATTCTGCCATCACAGTTCTGGTTTGCCTAGTTAGTCATGTTTCCGATCTCTTCATCTACTTTAAAAATCCTTTTAATGATAGTTCCTTTGAAGGAATGGTCCACTTTACTAAAAGCCGGAGTGGATCTTTGGCTCTAGTCTCCTCTGCTGATTTTACCAATTTACTTTAGAAACAAAATTCTCGGGCTTCCTCTAGGTCTTTTGCCATCTGTATGAACATAGTGCATCATGTTCATATTTCCCTCATGTGGGTCCCGACTTATCATCATTCTCCTATTACCAATATGGTTCTCTCCTAATTTTTCCAGCTGTTACAAATTTAATTCCATCAAATCCTGCTTTCTGCACCATACAAATGTATTGGTAGTTAATGCTGGCTTTTAATATCAACTGAATCAATGACTATAACAACTTCATCAGTGTAGAGGAGAGTTGAATCACCACTGGGAAATGGTTTCTTCTCGACAGAAACGTCCTTTCTGATCTTTTTTTATAGATGGCTGCCACCTTATCTATATTAATTAAAAATAACAATGGGCCTTAACTAAACAAGAATTTTGCTTTGGGAAGTATTTAGAGATCTTTATTTTCTATAAATGTCCTTTGTACTTCATATACTTTGTTCCACACTAGCCTTTTTCATTTTTATATTTAGATTTTCCTTGGATGATATATCCCAGTATCTTTTTAATCCCCAAAGCATTCGTATGTCCTAATGTAGTCAGAAGCAAACTTCAGATCAAGAATTCTTGGGAAAAAGAATACCTCCAATGCCTCTTCTCTGGTATGTTGTAGAGGACAAATATATGGTTCTGTCTGTTGGTCCGTTATAAATCCTGCCTGTTTCTTTCATTTCACTGTACATCCTCTTTCCATACAAATAAACATAGTTTTATCTTAGTCTTTATCTAGAATCAGCCAACAGCAGTTTTTTGTTTGTATTAGAAAACTTTGTTAGTGGACAAGACAGCTGTCATTTTATGTTGAGGACTTCTTTCTTTAACAGATGTTTTGCATTTCATCTAAAATATGTATGAATCGCAGAAGCTAAGATTGTCACCTTAATTGACTCTTTTTTTTTTTCAATTTTGACTACAAGAGCCTTTCTCCCATTGATCTATACTAGCCCTTTTTAACTATTATATATAGCTTTTGTGGTGGTGATGATATGAGTTTTTTTAACCCCCAAAACATTCTATGCCTCCTGATATGCTTTGAGTTGAAATTATTAAGTACTACTTACTGAAATCCTTCTAAAGTGAGATTTTGATCTGTTTAGGATTTCTCAAGTCTCCAAAATTGTTTCCATTCTTGTCCTTGATAATTCTAATAGGCTTAGGATCCAGTTTGCAATCTTGGTTGATATCGCTGACCATTTCCTTTGGATTCTTATTACTCCACTTTGTGTACCTTTGCCAGTCAGGCAGTTTCTGAAGGCCTCTTTTTGTGATTCCTAGTTGTTCTTGTATATTCAAGTCTGATGTCATGCCCTGCTTTATAATTTCACCCGGTTAACCCATTAGGACCCTATTTGTGATTTTAGCCATTTTTTAGTCCTTTATCTGAGAGAGGAAATTATAATCTGTCCTCCATCCCGCATTATTATTTGGGCGAACGTACTCCTAGCCCAAGTTAAAAGCTTTGAACTCTTACCATGAACGTCAGGAATACTCTTGCATTAAGCCAAATACCCACAATGTTGGCTTTCCCAATTCCTATGCTTCTGAAATAAATAAAATTAAAAGTAAGACTAGAGTTACAGATTTCGATTATATTTAATTTTTAATCTTATTTCTGGAAATTGGCATGGCCAGCTAGTTGATTTCTTCCTTTTAACTTTTAAATTGTATACTGTATTCGTTTTTGTTATATTTTATTCATTTTTATCATACTTTCGTTTCCCAAATGATTTGGGGGGCTGATATTCTCGCCTCGCCCCTCAAACAGCTTTCTGCTGATTTTAACATCCTTTTTAACCAATTAACTAATATACCAATTAATTTAAAATTTTAGAGTGAAAATTAAATTGAAATTGCCATTATTACTAAAGATTTGACATTGTTTCAGGATGGCACAATAAAGCACGTCAATACAAACCAGTGTTTGCAGAAGCCTGACCCCAGGGACTCATCTCAGCCATTGTTGAGGACCTGTGATAATAGCAGAGGCCAGCAGTGGATTATGAATAGTAAATTTAAATGGCAGGCTAATAGCTAGGAGTTACCATTTTCCTAGGCTAAACCCTGAACTTAACCCAGACCAACTCTTTTTATAAATTGTGATTAGAGCAATAAATATTATCTATATTTTTGTTATTTTAACTAAGTGCCCTTTGATTTGTCATTAAAAGGTTTATACTTATACCACATTATATGAAAAATATTGGCCACTTAATAGTGCCATCTTAGAGATAGGTTTTCCTTTCCTTTCAAATAAATATATTCTATTCAAAGTGATACTTTAGGCAAAAATTAGATTACTCCGAATATATTTATACTATCTTTACCAGTTCATCTAGTAAATTTGGTAGTAAATGTTTTTGCTTTTCTTTTTTGACCATTCAGCATTCAGGGTTTATCACTTTGAAATGTGATAACATACTCTAATTACATTTATTTATTTATTTTTGGTTGACTTATCATCATTTAATTTTTTACTAAGTATAAGTGTAATTAAGATATCCATAATCTGTTTGGTAAATTAACTTTCTACTGAACTAATTTGGGAAATTTAAATATTAACCATTCGTTTCAATATTTATTATAAAAGTAATCATTTTTTGTTGATCTACTTATCTTCTACATTATCCTTTTTTTTTTTTTTTTTTTTAATTACTCTTTTACATCTTAAAATGTGCAATTTGACTTAAATATTATAATAAATTATTTATTTAATTTTTTATATTCTTATTAGTATGGTTGTAAAATGTAGTACATAAATTATTATCAGAGTTTAAGCTTGTATATAAATATATTTATATTGTCGAAATATTTTTTATAAAACATAGTTATTCATGTACTTAATTGTTTATATTTATTATGCTCATTATTTTAAACAAATTATTGCATTTATTGTTAATTTTTTAATTTAATTTTTAAATATGAACTATGACAATCCAAGTGTTAGTAATCAGCATTGGCTCATTAGAAGAGCACTGTTAATATTAAGGATTAAAAATTTAGTACAAGAAAATTAAGTTTATCTTTCACGTGATATCATATCAGGAAGTTTGGGTGGTGGTACAATTGATAATTTAATAATATTTAGTAATTTCCTGCATTTAGATGATACTATTCTATCTTTTTTTGTATAAATTATTAAACTGGATGGTATCATTTCTTAGGAAATACATATGTACGTATGTAAATAATTTTAAATACGTCTAGCAATAATGTCTTTCTTGTTTTTCCTAAAAGAAATTTATAATTGTTTCATAATCCCCTATTATTCTTAAAATAAAGTTATAAGAAATTAAGACTTAGTTATGAAATATTATTATCCCTTAAACAAAAGATAAGTCAATATTAATTATAAAACTCCTTAAATATTTCCTGATTTCGGTTAAAAAATTTGTATTTCGATGTTTCTGTAGCAAAATTGTTGATTCATTATTTTACATATGCATAAAGTTTAGTTTACACCACCTTCTTTTTATATGCTACTTGATTCAATATCATTTTATGATAATAATCTTATAAACTAACTAAAGAGACTACAAAATTAATCCATTTCCCTGTATCTATAATATTTTAGTAACTATAGCTTGACTCTTATTCTTTTCTGTAATGAATAACGTTTTCCGCCTCATCTATCTTCCCTTCGTTGAACTATCTGCATTTAGCTCGTTGAAATTTTTGTTTATACTTCTATTTATATATATATTATTATATATATATAAATGGAATAATATATATATATTATATTATATATATATATATATATATATATTATATAATTATATATATATATATTTTCTTCTCTCTTGCATCCTCATTTAAACTAATCTTGGGTTAAAAGCTATTCAATCAGCTTCTGGGCTTTAGGTTTCTAATAGGGGTCAAAATAATTTTTTCTTTCCAATAATCTTTGTGCCACTAACCACCTTGTGTGATCCTTGGCCTCATCTATCTTACTTCTAAGAATCACCTTGGGATCCTCAGATGTGAATTTTAAATATACAAATCATATAATCAAGTCAAATTGTTCAATCAGCTTGTTTCCCTCAACTTTCAATAAATAAGTCATAATAATATGATGTTATTAAATGTTAACAACAGGCTTGCTTTTATCACAGATTTTGTGAACCAGGCTGGTTCTACATGGTTCGATTTGAGCATTTGATCAAGGCTTGAGTCAAGTGACTTGGATGGATCAAATGGTGAGCCTAATGTTCCTATCCTTTACTATACAGGGACTCGTATGTTTCTGAGAACCTACCTTTTTCTTTGAAATAATTTTGTTGCATTTTAGTCGAACCATTGAATATTTCCCTCAAATCTTGGAGTAATCCCTTTGAATCAGAATAAGAATTAGGTTGACTTAGGGTAAAATACCCTCGAGTTCAGATAATGGAAGATCGATGGTTGAATTAAGGGCTACATGATAAATCAAACCATTCAATCTCCAATGTTCAAGGGTGTAATTAGCAATATGTAGAACTAGCTTTATTAAAAGCAGGACATATCACTTGACTTAACCCTTCATCAAATGCTTTATAGAATCACGTAGAACTAGCCTAGGTTAAACTTATTTAATGAAAGTTGAGGGAAACAAGCTGACTGTGCAAATCGACTTGATTAAATGCTTTGTATATCTAAACTTCATATCTGAGTATCTCAAGATAATGCCTCGAAGTAGAATAGGATTTTATTAGCATTGAGTGGAACTGACTTTGTTAAAAGCATAACATTAAATTACTTACTGAGGAGTAAGGTGGGGAGTTACCAAACTTATGTTCATTGAGATGACATCAATTGTGTCAAAAAAAGCTTTTCCTTAAAAATGACAATTTGTTTTGTTTAGTCAAAAATTGAGTAGAATTTTATCTTTTTTTCTCCTCTAATTTTATTTACTTCCTATAATATTTAAACTCCCAATAGTTCCATGTAGCCGTCAATTTTGTAAATTAATATTTTATTTCCGTGTGTCTTATCATTTTTCTAAGCAGAAAAACGTTTTAAGTACAACTGATATGTTCAATGATCATTTTTATTTAAACTCAAGATTTATGTCTTCTCATTATGTTTTTATTCATCAAGGTACCATATCCATTTGGTCATTTCCAGTTAAAATTTATTGTATTGCCATATATTTTTTAATTTAGTTATTTATTTCATTTAAGTCTTGGATACTTATTGCATATCGATTTTTACTTTAACCCAAGTTCGTAATAAACATTCTTTATTAATTTTTCAGATCTCACGTTTAAAGATTTGCAAAGTGTATTTTACCGATGAAAATTTTGTAAATAGTGGTAAGCATATTTTATTACATGTATTGGTACTTATAAAGAAGTTTTAAGAACTTACAATTATCTATTTGTACCTTCTTAAGTCAAACTTGTCCACTTCATTTAATAATATTTATCATTACAAAAAGTAAGCAAGTTTAACTTTAGTTGTGCTTAGATAAAGATTATAATCACCAAAGATATAATTTTGACCTGATTAATCTTAATGCAATATTAAACAAAAATTCATTTTTTTTTTTTTAAACAAAATAATCTTTTTTGTATGAATTATAATTCCTCTCATTATTGAGCTAGTTAGCTACATAAAATATTTTTGTTTTCATCTAATTCATTTAATGCCACATAATCCTTATGTTACACATGAATATTTATTCTATTAGTAGTACCTGATCAATATTTTTTGGGTTAAATAATAATATTCATAAACTAATTTTATAAAACTGTTGGGTTCTTTACAGTTTAGTAAATCAATAAAAACTTCTTAAATTTTTTTTTTAATAATAAAGAATTAAATCCATGATTGGACATCTAATTTATGCAAATGAATATTGTACGAAACGATACCAAGTTTCATACGCAAAGTACAGAATATTTATAAAATTTCATCATCAGGTTGAAGACAAATCTCTTTTAATAGTTCTTTTTTAATAAGAACCTAAACTAGCAATGGTTCTTTTATTTATATTTATAATTGAACTTTTATATTTCGAAAATATACTCATTCTGATCTAAGAACTTTGCTTAAAAAAAAAGGTCTAATGTTTTTAACTCCATCTTAGTACAACTGTAAGTTCTTGATTTCATATTTCCACCAATGTATCACAATGAACCTGGAGGTTACAGCAATATTAATATGCAATATGGAGGTTACACCAATATTAATATTTGCACCAATATTAATATGTAACTCTAAATTTACAGAAACACTGAAATAACGCAAAATTAAATAGAAAAATATTCTTATTTTATAAATGGTGCATAAATTGATAACAAAATTAATAGAAATTGGCAGGTTCTGTTGATCTGGCATCAATTGAGAAAAATGTTGACCAAATCATAATTAGGCTTCCAAATGAAAACCTTCCATTATTTTTCAATGGATTTGAAAATTCACAATTTTGATGTGAAATTGATAATAGTAAAATCACATTTAGTTAAAACAGAAAAATATTTTTCATGAAGTGTAGTGTACTGTTAATTTAAATTGTAGACCATTAAATACATTCCAAACTGTACATATCTAAATAAAATTTCTTATAAATTCTTTTGATGTTTGATTTTTGTTTTATTTTGATCCCGTTCCCCTAATTTCTCTTTATTTTACTGTTTGAACAAGTGGGTTCCTCAAAATTGGTGAACTAGAATAATGAATTCTTCACTGCAGGATGAAGATAAAATAACCTTACAAAAAATATAAATGTGACAATCTAGAATGTCTGATGAAAAATAAAAATGTTAATTTTTCTTGTAAAAGGATTTAATCTTAAAATTAATAAGGTTTGGAAGAGTGGTAAATTAGTTATCCAACAGATGTACTTATGTTGAATTTGGAAAAAATCCTGAGTTTTAATGAATGACTGAAAAAAAAAAAATCTTGAAGAGAAATAAAGTCTAAAAATTTTTAATTATTATGTAGATGTAATTAATATTTTTCATTCTTGAACACAAAAAAACTAAAATTGGACTAAAATATTTTATTTAATTATGATTACAGCTTTATACTCGTAGAGAATCTATTCATCGTTATCATTCTAATAATTTTAAATCAGAAGCCCAGGATAGCCAAGCGTGTACGAGCATGACCCTCTTTAGCATGCTCGAGCCGAAGAGTGGCGGTTCGAATCTGCCCTGGGAGCGTTGACTTTTATTTTGTGGAGGCCCCACAGAATAAAGGTCAACGCTCGACCTACCCACCATGGTTAGGATAGGTTGATTACACCTATAGAATAACCCCCCCCCCCATGCTACACACATAGCCAGATAGGGGTAATGAAAAAAAAAAAATAGTTCCCAAGGCCATATTCTTTTCAGATGCTTTGAGGGATTATGGATTGAGGAAGGAAGCAAGGTTGGAAACAAAGGGTTAGGATTAGTTACGTTTATTGTGAAGGAATAGATTGGATTTTGGATTGGGCCAAATCGGCTACAAGGCATTAGAATGAAATTTTTAGTTGGCTCCTTGAATATAATAAATTTTAAAAATACTGAGATTTTTCAGTCAAATCATAAGACATCTATACTACCATACTTGACATAATTAATGAATGAAAAACCTTTTGATATAAAACATATTTTATCATCATTGTCACAAGCACTATAACCCAATACAGGTCTTCACCACACCTAGACGTTGCTTCCATTCTTCTCTGTATTGCGCTAGGATCCGCCGAGCTCAGGTGTTTGTCTTGGTCGTTCTCTCTTCTTCTAGTAGTCTTAAGAGCCTGAACAAACTAGGGGCCCAACCATAACACTAGATGGGAGTGGTTCTTGAAGGTTAGCAACCAAATATTTAGTCTCCCCAAGTTTATTCAGAATACCCATGCTCTGTCCTCCTGCCACTGTTGCTAAGAAGGCCCTTTTTAAGTCCCTCTGTAATCTTGCTATCATGTCTTTTATCATCTGCATAGGCTAGAATTTGGACAGATTTGGTAAGGATCGCACAAGTTCTTTGCACTTAGAAGCCCCTTGCCACCTTCCCTAGTGCTAGATAAAAAAGGAGGCATGATAGGCCATCTCCTTGTCTTAGACACCTTGTGGTCATAAATCAACAAGTCTCTGACAGGTTTCCTTGTATCCTGACACCTCAATCCTACCATCAGCAGCTCTTATAGATGGATCTGTTCAAGAGGGGATATACGAGGGGTGATCAAAAAGTTCCAGGACTGTTGAGATTGCGCGGCAATGGAGTGTCATAGAGCAGTGCGGTTGGCAGCATTGTTTAGCGTGACTCTTCCTGAGCTCAGCTGTTTATTCAGTTTGTTGATAACCTTCTTCATTGCAAAGTTAATGCTGTTTTCGTAAAAAAAAGTTTTTGTGTTCGGCGATTCTTTCCCTTCATGGGTCTCTTAAGTTTTGGAAACAAGAAAAAGTCTGCAGGGGCAAGGTCAGGTGAATATGGAGGCTGGGGAATGACCGTCATTCCATTTTTGGTGCAGTAGTCACAAATGAGCAGTGCGGAATGAACAGGCGCATTGTCATGATGCAGCACCCACTCACCGCTCCGCCACAACTCTGGTCTCTTCCTCCTTATTGCCTCGCGCAAATTTCTCAGGGTTTGAAGATAACGAAAGCGGTTAATGGTCTCATAACATTTTACCCAACTTCACACAAAACTTTACGCAAACGCGTTGCTCTTCCTTTACATTCATTTCACAAAATCGCCGAACACTAAGAACTTTTTTTTACGAAAACAGCAGTAACTTTGCAATGAAGAAGGTTATCAACAAACTGAATAAACAGCTGAGCTCAGGAAGAGTCACGCTAAACAATGCTGCCAACCGCACTGCTCTATGACATTCCATTGCCGCGCAATCTCAACAGTCCTGGAACTTTTTGATCACCCCTCGTATATTTTTTCCATGGCCTGGTACAGTTTCCCTCTTACGACACTATCATATGCAATGCATAAGTCAATGAACAGATGATATTATATTCTCTTGTTTTTTTCGAGTGGGGTCCATAAAGGAAAGATTTCATCAGTGGTAAATACCTCTCATAAAACTGCAATGGTACACTCTTTCCTCTCTTGATGCAGAAGTAGCCTCTGATAAGTGATTTTAAAAGGCCCTACCATGAGAAGTTCAGAAGAATTATACCACAGCAATTGCTAAATATGGTTTGATCCCCTTTTTTATGGAGAGGGATTATGACGCCTAGAAACCGTTGGAGAGATTTGATAAATACCTACAATGTAGACTTTTAAAGACAACACTCAAACTAACCAAAACAAACTTTAAATTGGTAAAAAAGCCCAAGCCTATACTCGAAAGGTATATTAGGGTGTCTTTATCTATAATATTTCCTCAAAGACAAGGTTGTAAAGAACAAAACAAATTATATTGTTATAGTAAAAACTTTATTGACAATAATAAAAATGAAATTTACAGGTCCTTAACTTCCCTAAGACGTCTGACTGCTGATCTAACTGAAGTCGCAGCAGTTGTGGCAACCACCCAAGCACCGCCAGCAACAGTCCTCTTGCATCGTTTGCAGGACCAAATACCAACACAGGTCCTCTTCATTGCAGTCTGTAAAATAGAAAATAACCTTGTGAATAATTAAGAGGTTGAAATATAGATAAAGTCACAAAAAAAGACAGAACTTCAAATACAAAATTAAAATCAAACAAAAAAATAAAATAAAATAAATTTAAACAATAGGACCTGTGATTAGATGAGGTCAAAAGTTTCAATTAATTTCATCAAATTTCATGAAGTTTTATATTGGCATTCGTAAGAACAACACAGCATAAAAAATATTCAAGCACAATCAAGTGATGTCGAAATTCAAAGGCACTTTTCAATATCCAATTTAAAAGTTGTGTTTGGATCGATTCTGCAGCATTGAACTCAAGGTGAAATTAGAATAGTCATTAAATAAAAAACTAAACTGTTCAATGTGCAACATTATTTATTTAGTTGATTAAATAAAAAAAGTTAATATTAAAGTCTTCCCGGTATCTCTAGTTTATTCCGAAACTTATGAGGTATACTTAAGTCACTGGCAAAGGCAGGAAATCATATTATGAGTGAGAGCATGATTAACCAGGGATCCTCCATCAACCCTGGCTCAGTGCATACAATATGAAATATTACAATATTGTGATATTTTTGGGAACATACCAATAAAGCAGAAATGGGTTTGAACGAATAAAAGAGATATGCAGGCAGTGACGTGTGGTGTTGGCAAAAAACTATCGGATTCACTTGGCTGTCTATTATAAAAAATATTTGCAGGAACGACCATGTTTCTCTAATGATATTATATATCTTAGGCACTTTGGAAATATACATCCAATAAAGACATTTCTTGCTCAGGTATAAAAGAACTAAATGTACTTAGTAAAAATATTGCACCATCCCTTAATAGATATTAAACCCCATTCTTGAAAACAGGCAATGTAATAAAAAAGCAACAATAATATACTGTTGATATATCTGTTTATAATTATAACAGTTATAATATCTGTTTATTTGAGGCTTGACATCCTTTTTACATCCAAAATTAGAGATTAGAAAGGACAAATTATTTGAAAATATTCTTTAAACTAATATTGATTTGTCACAAAGACAAAATAAGAAATGACTATGATTTCCTCATAAACATAGTACTAATTAAATTAGTCAATAAAATATACTGAAGTGCAACTTCCCTTAGTTGACACTTCTAATAAACTTCTATAACAGAGTTTTTGTTTCTTTGGCTTCATTCCATTTATTTTACATTGAATTCAACTTCTAATAACTAAATCTTCTAATGAAAAGACATGGATATAGCTTTAATCCTTTTTGTTTTAAAAAAATCTCTCCAAAGCAGACAGTAGGCAGAATAGACATAATTTCTTAGAACGGCTGAGGGGATAAGATGGAGGTAAGGGTTAATTGTAATCTTATTGAAATTAGAATCTTATTTACAAGAAAGGCTAAGTACCGTTTCCTGTTTACTGTAAAAGATACATTAAGGAGATTTTTCAATCCCCCTCCAGACTTGTAAAGGTTTTTTAGACACAATTTTTATTCAATTAACATGTGACATAACAGCGAGTTACATTGTGCGTGTGTTAGTGAAGTTTAGTGTCTTGTTTGAAAATTAAACAATTTAATAAAATGGCTCCCAAATAACATTTAACTATAAAAGATAAAGATGTATTTATTTATGGTCATTTGGTTAAATATTTAATTTATAATTTTTAAATTATTTTATTAGAAGATAAAAGATTCGACCACGGCCGGGAATCGAACCCAGGTCCTCCGCATCTACGTTGCGGCGCTCTTACCACTGAGCTAACCGTGGGGCCGTCCCATCTTTTATCTTCTAATAAAATAATTTAAAAATTATAAATTAAATATTTAACCAAATGACCATAAATAAATACATCATTAAATGAATATCCAATCTTTTGTCTTCTAATAAAATAATTTAAAAATTATAAAAGATAAAGTGGAACTAATAAAATTAAGTGAAAAAGATACACTTCTTATCTGAGTTCTTGCTCGTGTTTTAATGTAGGAAAAAAGACAAGTGGCCGGTACTTTAAGAAACTAAGTACTAATTTTATTACAGCAAGCAGAGCTGAAGAAAACAAAGTAAAAAAAAATTGAGTAAACAATAACTGATTACTCGAAAACAATAAATACAAAATTTCTCATTTGCCTTCATTTTAATATTAAAAAAGTATAATAATACATAGAATGTTTTAAAGATAGAGTTACATTAAATGCTTTGTCCTATCATGGTGATTCCACTATTTTTTTTATTTTATATTAATAAATCAAATCAACTTTAATGCATATACAAATACGTATGTCGATATATGTAGTACATTTGAACAATTACAAATAATAAAAACACTATTAACTCTTTTAAAACATATTCATATTATAACATTTCCCAAGTTCATTTTCGTTCAACTATTTTTATGATTTTGGTCACGTCCGTTTCCTCATAAGAGACAATGATGTAAAAGTCCCACTATATAAATGATATTCAAAGCCTACCAATGCCCATTCCTATAAATGTAAGGAGATAAGGAGGTTTAAGAAAGTTCAGATGAGCTAATTTTAAACTTTTTTTAGGTACACCAAATTTGTAATCTTAACAAGAACTAGTGAAGTCAACCAAATCAATCTATACAAATTAAATGAGATTACAAACATTACAATTACAAAATAGAATTCTTGTCATTTTACTAGGTTAATTGTCATACCTTCCCACAGAAGGAGCATGGATACTTCCCATGTTGAGTTATTTCCATTTTCTTGACCATTTTTCTGAGAGAAGCTCCATATCTGGTACCATATTTACCAGTGATTCCTACCTTTTTCGTGTGTTTTGCCTGTAAATAAAACAATGTTAAAGTCTTGACAGAACCTAACCAATTTAAAACAGTAGAATCTTTTTTCTAATATAATATTGATTACTAGTATTACAATTTAAGTAGAAATTTATAAATAAAACCAATACTAATGTATACAGATTTTTTTCACAAACAATAAATTCAATAAGATGAAAACAGATAAAATTACCATTGCAGCCGATTAGTTCTAGCGCTTTTAACTGAACGTATGGAATCGAAAAGACTGTCCACGAGCACCTTCATCTCAAACAATTCACAATATTTATTGAATTTCAAATATGAATGATTCTTAGAAAATTAAATATTTGAAAAAAAATAAGCTATAACATATAATAAGTAATTATTTGAAAATTACTTAAAGATAAAATAAAACTTAGAATTTATATTTGCCTTTGTTAGACTTTACTTAATCAGACACGACGTTATAACTACTTGAATAAAATTTTTTCTAGTTCTTCTTCTTCTTATTATCTTGATTATGATTAATCCTGAATAAATTAATTTTATTTAAACAAATCATATCTTCTGTTATCTACAAAATTTTTATGCTCTTTGGTTCGAAATGAAAATTTTGACAGGAGTGTTTCATATCTCTATGACCATATCTTTTAACCTATGTTGTTAACTGTAGTTACCTAGAAATATTTTCAAGTTTTTGTTAAATACTACAATCGATAATAAACTTATCAAATGTTTCTGTTCTGAATTAATAAGTGGTTATTCGAAAAGTATTTTTAGTAAAGTCGAATTCACAAGTTTGCTTTCTATAAATATTTGCTATTTTATTCAACAGGACCTACCTTTAAGTTAATAAACCTTAAATCTCATTGACATTTATCCTAAGGTCCTGAAAAGGATTGTTTAATTTACAATATGAAAAATAAAGTAATACCAGTTTTAATATGCTTGGAATTATATACCATTTTGACATAGTAATTGTGTAATCATGACAAATTGACTAAGGAGATTTTTTGAACTGACTTAAAATGAGCAAGCCATCAAAAAACAAACGAGCTTCTAGTTCAAAAAGTTCTCGACAAGAAAGAGAATCAGCTCAATTCATTAACACTAGTTTTAGATCGGAAAATGATGGTGATGCCAGTTTGCCCCATGTTCTAAGGTATTTATCCTGCTTGCTGGTAGTTAATTGTAATTATTAAAGCTTTCGATTGCTTGTATAGATGATGATTATCATGCGCATGATTTGTATGCATTACAATGCCCTCCAATGTATTATTTGTTTAGAGTTCTACCCTAGTGCTTAGTGAGTTACATAAGTATTGAGGCTTTATCTATTCACTTTATATTTCAGGAGAAGTTCATTGCTTCTAATCCATTTTGTAATGTTGAAAAAATCATTGTTGTTGTTTTAAGAATTTAATATATAACCAGTTAAATAATTTAGTTTTCTTGGACTATGTTACTCAGTTATTTTCTTTCCCCTTTTAAATAATTAATAAATGTAGTTATGATTAAATCTAATACTGAAAAATATCCGTATTCTATATGATATTTTTGGTGATATTTATTTAATAATTTCAGTACCTACATCTAATGTCGAAGTTGGCTTTTATCTTGTATTGTTCTAACTCAAAAATTGGTTAAAGCTATCGCTTTACTTCTGGGCGTGGTCTATCTCTGTAGGTTATGTGATCTTAATTGTATGTGAACTCCCATCGTGTCCTTTTCAGTTAAATAAGGGCTTTATCAGCTTTAGTCTTCCGTTCGCTACATTCACTCTCCATAGATAAATAAACCTACATAGTGGTCCTTTTCAGTTGAGATAGGGGCCACTCTTAACGGCACCATATTGACCATGCCCAGGAGTATCATAGCGATACTAGTGCCAAAAATAGAGAAACAAGTAATAAATTAATTCCTATAGGAATAGTTATTGATGTTGAATTTTTCTATTGTAATTAAGTAATGATCTGAAAGTTTGTAATTATCAACGAAAAAATTTGATTACTTTAATTATAGTATTAACATTAATACTTTTTATCCAGAACGTGATTCACCAAATATGGTTTTTATTCATGGTCCTATTATTAATGCAAGTTTTTTAGCTTGATGTTGTCAGCAGTACCTTTGTATGTATGTAATGTTATTGATGTAAACAGCTTAATTTTTTATTATTCTAATTTGAACTTCTTACTATAACTTTTAATTTCATACAATTCAAAATAACATAAAATATGTTTTTAAAAACATTTTTCTTATATTAAAGATATATTTGTTGTAACACTTGTAATATTGCTTTTTAGGATAGTATTAACGTATCTATAATGCCTCAAATAAAGACGTTTTTAATTATAACAATGTGTTCTATTCGCTTTTGTTGTCTGTGTTTAGGTAGATGGATGCACAAAAAATCAATTTTTTTTTTTTTTAATAATTTGTATATGTCTCCAGTTCTACTTACTTCTTAATTAAATTTTATGTACTCCCCTTACTTACAACCTTCAAATTAGTTAGTGAAAATTCTGCAAAAATGTTTTATTATTTTCTTTCAAAGTTTTTATGTAGAAGGTTACACCCATTAACCTAAACACAATTGATATATTACCCTCAATTTGATTTTTCAACTTAATTATTTCTTCCACTTAAACCATATATTTTTAAATAAAAATTAATTTTTATTAGTAATTTTTCATGACAACATTATTCAAGACAGGTAAGAATATATTATATTTAATTTTATAAATCTTTTAAATAATTTTCTTTGAAGTGAAATGAATGGCCACAGCCAGGAATCGAATATTATTACAAATTAATTGTTGAAAAATTATAAATTACTAAATTTGAACATATAATTTTATAAATGACTAAATTTCAATTTATAATTTTATAAATCAGTTGTTGGGCTTATCTTATAGGCTATATAGGTTTATGACAATATTTCTTATAGTAGTATTATATTAGTATAATAAATGCCCATACAGGATAAAAATAGGCTTCAGTGGGAAATCCATTGTGAAGGATGAATAATCACATACTTACAAATATTTAAAATTATTTTATCCTGGATTTTTAAGGATGAAACTCATTACTTTTACTTAATGTTGGCACGGTTTAGTGTTAAAAATGCCACAATTGAAAAAAATATTCTTGTTGAAAGACTCATATATAAAACTTGAAGCTGAGTCGAATGGTTATATACTGGTTTATCAAAACACAACCAATCCAATAGGTGGCCCTAGGATTTTTTAATGAGAGTAAAAAAACCTTGGCTATGCGGTCTCTCGGATAGGACGTAAAATGTCAGGTACTTGTTAAAGATCCCTATCCTAATTATACCAGGATAGGCAAAATTTAGGACTCCCTCTGTTGTATTTTCCGATTAGCCTTAGTAGCATAAAGAGATGTTAAACAAACAACCAATCCAATTGAAATTTTAAGGAATAATGTCAGCGATTTTGCAAACTTTGACAAATCCGCTAAATAAGATTTCTTAGAACCACTTTTTATTATTATATGTCCATAAAACAAAAAAAAACTAATTGAATATGTACATAAAAACCAAATATATGAATAACTGATTTTCAAACTTTTTGTTTAATGATGTTTTTGAAAATTTATGCATATTATTGTTTTGTCATCCTCTCACTTTCTGGTTGCATAAAGTGGCTCACATTTTGTGTCAGTGAAAGTTCAAAAATTCATGTTTTTGCCTAACACCATTAATCCTAGATTTGTAGGGTTTGCCAAAACTTACAGCTTTCATCTTTATTTATTTTTAAAGAATGATCTTTACTAATCATCATATAAAAACATAAATCAAATTTCTTCAGTAAAATTAAAATTTAAAAGACAAGTTTTTGTTCACCGGATGAGTTAAATTGAACCTAAAAGATTTATTTAATTTCTCAAAATTTACAAATATGGATTTTTAGTGAACTGAGCCACAATTATTATTTTAATGTGGTAATTAATCCATAATTAGTTATCTTTGCCATCTGAAGCAACATCTGTTTTCTTTTCCATATAATGGAAAAATTGATTGTTAGATAGAGTTGACTCTGCCTAAGAAAAGTCATCTGTTTATGTGGCCCGATCACTACTGAAAAGAACTCGTCGGTGGTTTGTTTATTCCTTCCCTATTTGAAGTTGAAAGCTGCGATCAAATAAAGCTAATCTAGGCCCTTTTTAACTGAATAAAGTCATAACATGCCCATTCCCAGTATATGTGCGAAAAGGAAGGGTACAGCTACTGCTGTAATTTCTCATCATGGCCTATTGTTAAAGGCCTAGTTGTTTAGAAGATTTCAGAAGAAATGGTGGTATGATGAAATAGATGGCCTACGAAAACCTGGATTCATCATTACATAAGATTGGTATAATGCAGTTGAATGGGGGAAACAACACGTTATCTCTATTATTCAAGAAATAGTGCTAAAATTCTAACTAAACCAATCCTAATCAATTCATCAATTAATTTAATCATTTATTTAATCCATAACTCATTCTAATTAATTGGTATTATTTTAATTGTACTTTTTTGTATATAGTTATGCATGAGTATATAATTATTTCTTTCCCTCCTGCCACGTTCTTCGATTTTCCAGCTCATATGAAAACTAGTGATTTATTATAGAACCATTTTTTCCATTTTTAATCTGCTAATGATGAAATTTCTAATCACAAATAAGATGTTCGCCATTTATTTATTAGTTAATTATACATATTAATCCAAATTTAATTTGATCTGAAATATTCCTTACAGTACAGTCAATGAATAAACACCTTTATTGTGTACTATCTTGTTCAAATATAATTATAAAACTAGCACTTAGAAATCAAATAAGTAATAAAGAACATGATAAAATAATTAAGTAATCAAAGGATAAACTGTGAAACTAGAATTCAATTTGTAGATAGATTAAATGAATGAACCTATTGGTAAAATGCCCTTTTAATTTTACCAATTTCCTTCAATTCATTGTATTCAATTTTCGTAATAAATTTTTTGAAGTTTCTTTCAATATGAAAATCTCACTCACTCCCATTATGAAGAGATGAATAAATTAAAGTATTTGTTCTTTAACTAATTAGATTTATTTGGTACAATAATATAAATCTGTAAAATAATAAAAAAAAAAAAAATTATTTTTAATCAGTTTCTTTTAGTTTTAACTTTTATTTTAAATAATGATAAAAATCAAGAACTGTTTTACAGTCTCTCTATTTCGAGTTTAATTATCATGCTTAATGAATGAAGAACTTCTTTGCAATAATTGAGGGTTAAATTCCAAGAACCAAACAAATCCAAGGCAGTAAAACTTTAGCGAATATAATTATTTTAAAACCAAAAATACAAGGTAACATATTACATAGATGAATTATGATTCATCTCAGCCATCACTGTTATTGGCATTCTCCACTTCTATTTAGTAGGTTTCATTATTTGACAAAATTTCTGCTTTTCTAATTTCACGAGAATGGATTGTAGTAAATTTTCGTAGTTCTGCTTTGCACTGGCTCTTTACTATTATATTTAATATATTTAAATTTATTATATTAAATAATATATTATCATATTGCAGCAAACACTTATTATTTAATTTTAAAGTTCTGATGTTACTAATAAATCATTCAATTCATATTTCTTTTTGAAAACAGTTTATATATACATTTACTTGTTATTAAATTTTTTTTCTTTGATATAAATAATTTCATTTTTATTTGTCAACTGTTATATTATTCATGCAATATATTATTTAGAAAAATACTCATAATATATAATCAATAAAATTCATGCAAGAAGGTGAAATTCTTAGTAGAGTTATAAAGAAATAAAATAAAACAGTTATAAAGAAAGTGAAATTTGTAAAATATATTTTACGAAAATTCTCTTTATGTGCATTAAATTTTCGCGGAGCATTTAAAATTCTTTATTGTCAAAAAAGGTATAATAACTCAGTACCTACCAAGATAAAAATCAAGCTTTGATAGTAATCAAAAGTATAAATGTGATTTTATTAATAGCAAAAAAAATTATAAATAAGGAATTATTAATTAAAATTATGTATAAATATAAATTTCTTATTATTAAATAATCTGGGATATGCATGAATTATTCTTTTGATTCAATGAAGATTTATTTAAATTTATTATAATAATAATACTCAACACCAATAATAATATGGTGGTATAACATAATAATTTTACATTGCATTAATTTCTCTTGAGTAGTTTATAAAATCAGAGTCAACTAAAACTTGAGTTGTTTTCCTCATGATTTTCTTGGGTTTTGCTTCTAATATATTTAGTTTCAAGTTTTTATACCCATCCTTGCCTCAATTCAACAAGTTAATAGTTATAAATTCATGTCCTTCTTAAATACTGCATAATAAAATTTACCTCAACTTGTAAGATCCAGATATTTTACTAATGCTTAATAAAACAACAATATTTATGTGCTTGCTTGAAGCATTAGGTCAGAATTGTAAAAACTGAAGTTTTCAAGGCCAGCTTGCCTCTAATTTGCCATAATTTTCCTTATGATTACTACTATTCATGATCTGATGAATATATTAATATTTTATCACTCTTAAAATTTCCATAACTGGATATTTAATCAATGTGGAATTATAGCAATACCAATTTTTCTAATGTATTAAAAAAAAATATAATTTTCTTTTTTAATTGATCACCATAAAAATGTAATATCTAAATCTACAGTTCATATGATTTTAAATTTCCTATAGAAGATTTTTGTGAAATGTATGGTTATTACCATTTAATTGCTTTCTATTTTTTTTTCTTTTAGGAATAAACTTCAGGATCTATTCTCTCAAATTGAAAAAGAGTTTGAAGTCCTTTATAATGAAAACTTGACATGTAAGTAACGGTTTTTGAACACCGAAACTTTTTCCTTACATTGTATCATTTGATAACCCATGTTCCATATAGTAAGATTTTGAAACTAAAGTGATCTCTAGAGGATTAGGAATAAAATGATGAAAATAATATATATGTGTTAATAAATGTTATAATTAATCTCTCTGTACTGTAAGAAATCACAAGTTTTGTGATTTTCAAAATTATGTGTTTTGGTTGTTGTTTGTTTTTCAAAAGTTGTTTTGTAATTATTTCAATCAACTTCACTTGTGATTGTTAATTATTATTGCAACAAAATCATATTTTAACATATATAAAAATAAAACACCCATTTACTCAATAAATATAATATATATTATAATAGTACAAGCCCTTCATGTTTAGAGAGTATAATACTCTGGCTATGTAATCTCAAGATTTCACTGAGCTTCTCTTTTTGCCTCATCACATATTGAAACATTTTTAGTATGAGTAAGAGCGTTATAACTACAGCAACTCAATGTTTAGATGTTCTTTTAGATAATATCTCTGTCGCTATTTTTTTTTTTTTTTTTTTTTAATATTGATTATTAAGTTTTGTCTATGGAAACAAATAAAGTTAATTCATCCTTGAATATTCTTTAATTAAACTATTCTTAACTTTCTTCACAGTATTTCAGTTACACCACTTGATCTATGGTCCTTTATTCAGGTGATCAACTGCAATATAATTTTATTTAGCACTCATAATTTTATATCTGCATCTCTTTACCCACTATCATTATAGAGTTTATTACATACCAAAACATTTATTATTTATAATTGAGGAGTATTCCGAAATAAGGGCACATAGGCCTATGTTATTGGGGCCGGGATGGCCGAGTGGACAAGGGCGCTTGCAATAGGTAATCAAAGTTAAACAACGTCCATCGTGGTTAGTACTTGGATGGGTGACCACTCAATTCGGGTGACTGCCCACCAATGAACGCCACGCAGTCCAAGTCTAGCCCCACCCCCGGGTATGTGAGGCCCGTCAGCCTATTGAAAGCGACTCACACTGACCGGGCATAGGAGTGATGAACCTTCCCCGTGTATCTCATCGAGAATCGTAGTGTGGTTTTCCAGGATGTCTGTAACCGCCCGGAGGTTTGGTTCAAGGACGGTATGCTTCAGGGAAAGAAATATAGGTCCTCGGGGCCTGCTGACTCTGAGCCACCATAATCCTTGGACCTAGACCAGTTTGTCACTGTCCTTGAACCCGAGAGAGCTGACGCCATCGGTGGAAAGGACACTGCCAAATTGGCCCCAATAGGATTGGTTGTGGAGCTATGGGCAGTCTGCCGCTGCACCATGGTGACCATGGCTTGCAGCAAAGTGAGGTTTGGGCTACCACCTCCAGACTGTCTGCAACACAAATGTCTGTAAGAAGACCACACTGCGCGGCCAAAGGTCTCATTAGGCCTAATGCGCCAACCGAAAAGAAAAAAAAAAAAAAAAAAGGCCTATGTTATAAAACATAAAAAAGTAATAAAATGGTCCACCATTTTATAGTGTACCTGATGTTATCATTTCATTTTATCATCTCAAAATTGGCAGTTTAACAACTATTTTCATTACATTACGAACAACTGCTTTCTCTTTGGTAACTTAAGATTTATGCACATGGTTGTTCTTTGCAATTAACTTTTAAATAATTATAATAATGGAGAATGAAAGTAAAACTCTGTATAAGAAAAGTTTTTTAGTTTATAGTGACACAAATTTAAAACAGTTCTTGGTGAAAAGTATGTAATCTGTATGAAAATGAAATAATGAGTGTGACAAAAATAAATAAGGCTAAATTCATCACATATTAATTATCATTATGTATTGACCCCAATGTTTATTATTTATATATTTTTAATTTAAATGCATTCCTTTTGTAATTTTTTTACCAATATGAATTTCCGGTAAAAGGGGAAATAATATGTTGCACAAATTTATACATATTTTTCATGCTATGAAGATTATCTGGAGTATTGTATTATTATCATTTTATTATTTAATTTAAAATATCAGTGTTTCGGTGTTCTGCCCCATCATCACGATAACCATTTTATTAACCATTAAAAATCGCCAAAAGTGTCACTTTTTATCTATTTAATATTATATATAGTCTATACATTTGAAACATATTGCAATCAAAAAATCCTATCCAGAATCTATCGTTTTATAGAGATTAGATAAAAGGATAAATTTGGAAAGGATATTTTGTTTGCAGTGTGTTTCAAATGTAGAGGTGATATATAGTATTATATAAATGATATTGTCAGAAATTTTTTGTTGATTAACCCCAAAATATTAATATTTTTAATTAAATAATAAAAATATATTAACACGGAGAGAATTTCTTCATATTAAAACAACAAGCTTCCTATAAAATAAAAATTGTATGTATTTTTTATTATTGATTATTATAATTAATATTTCTAAATATTTATATTTAAGGATGTACTTATATAATGTATAATTTTCTTTTCTAGTGCAAGAAAAGGTTGAGTGTCTGAATGAAAAATTGGAAAAAGAATGTTACCTTTCTGATAAACATGGTGTGAGTGAGAAGCAAGGTGATACAATTGATCACCCAGAAGTATCTTTAAAAGTTAGTTCAAAACAAAAAGGTAAAAAAATGGTGATTACCTAAAATTATATTTTCTTTCTATTTAATTTGTCTGTTTTCTAAAATATATATCTGTAACTATGGGATTGATTATATTCTAGTATGCATGGAAAACTAGTTTTTGTTCAACCCCGATTCAGAAATATTTTATATTTCAACTTTTACTTTATTTACCTATGCATAGAAGATATATTTCGGTAGATTATAGCAATCGTGAAAAATTTATATTATACATTTGGAAAGCTAAAAATTTGAGAAAGTATAATATATATATTATAAAAGTTTTAAAAGGTAATTCAGATTCACAATAAGTTAATGATTTATAGTTTCATTTAATTTATCTAATTTAATTTGTTAAAATTTGTTTGTTTTAAATGAATATGGAATTCAATGCAGTACAAACTGTAACATTCATGAATACTTAATTAAAAACTTTTAAGAATACAAACTAAAAACGTATAATGTACAGAATCTCGTACTGAAATCATTTAAGAAATAGTTTATGAGTTAAAAGGTGAGTGTGGTAATTACCTTGTTTACAGGTCAGTAGGCAACCTTTGATAAATGCACTTCTGCTTTATAACTTCAATCCCTCTAATAGATTTTAAAAATAAAAAACTTAAGTTACAAAAATTTGAAAATTAAGTTTTAGTTAATATTTATACTTATAGTTAATATTTATGCATTCTAATTGTGGGTAATATGAAATACCCACTAACCAATGTTAGAAACACTAATATGTTCTAAACAGTTTTGCTAGTTAGGTAACCAGAAAAAAAATTGATTTGTAATTTTATAACCCGCAATATGAACATAATAAAAACACAATAAGAGAAAAATAAATGGATTACTAACGTTTGCATATTCATCGTTTATTAATATTTTGTTCTTTGTTCGAAGAACTGCTTTAACGGTAATTGTAAATAATCAAAAGGGGGGTGCAAAAGGGGATCAAAAATTAGATTAAGCATTTAAAAAGTTAAAAATACAAAATATAAGTATGTTAAGAGTGTAATAATAATTGGATAAAAGTAAAAAATATTATATTGCTAAATTTCAGTATTGAGTGTATTTTTTTTATTGTTGTTAAAGTTAATTACTTCTCCAGAAATATGCTCTACTTAGGTAGAAATAAATATTCATTTCTGGAAAAGGCTATAGTTCCAAAATTTAAAAAAATCTGGTGCGATGCGCGCAACAGACAACTTTCACTTACGAACTTAGATCTTAGAAACTTAGATTAGAAATTGACGTGTTTCTATAATATGTAAACACCGTTCCTCAACTTCACTCATTTTTCCACATTTACATGCTTATATTTGTATATCTCCATAACTTATAGAGTATTTGTATTGCAAAACTTAAAAGTTCTCAGTACTTTTTACTGCACCAGTAATTTTATTGCACCAGATTTTTTTAATTTTTGGAACTATAGCCTTTTTTTGAAATGAATATTTATTTCTACCTAAGTAGAGCATATTTCTGGAGAAGTAATTAACTTTAACAACAATAAAAAAAATACACTCAATACTGAAATTTAGCAATATAATATTTTTTACTTTTATCCAATTATTATTACACTCTTATATCTTTTTTTGAAGGGAAATCTAAAATCACTTCATATTTCTTCATTCATTCAGAAATCTATTTTGAAACTAAAATATAATTAATTAATGCTTTATATAATTTAAATACATACATCAAATACCCAGTTTGATCAACATCGTTATAGCCGTTTTAGAGTAAATAAAAAGACCCTGAAAATGAGACAAAATTTAGTAAATAAAGTGCCCCCTCTAATTGATCAATTTTGATGAAATTTTGACTGTCATATCGGGAGCATATACATACATCAAATACCGAGTTTAATCAAAATTGTTTTAGCCGTTTTTGAGAAAATCGAAAAAAACGTAAAACTTAGCCAAAATTCTTTAAGTAAAGTACCCCCTCCGTTTGACCGATTTTGATGAAATTTTTTCTGTCTTATCACGGGCACATACATACACCAAATACCCAATTTAAGGTTTGTACGGTTTATAGTTTTTGAGCTAGTCTGTTCACATACACACACACACACATACAGACCATTTCGCGGGACTTAGTTATTTGGACTCAGGGGACCCCAAAACGTGTATTTCCGTTGAAAACCAGAAGTCGAAATTTTTCACGATCGCAATACTTTCCCTTGCTATATATTTCATATAAAGGTAAGTGAAAGTAAAAATTTAGTTTCAATTTTTTATGGGCTGTAAACACCTTTTTCAATTCAGTTCACAATATATTTTGTCATAAAAAGTTGAAAACCCGACTATGGATGATGTATTCAGTTGCATACCTTATCACCTGGGCCCTGGCTGCAGAAAAACATAATTATCCAAAGGACTTTATTATAATTAAGTGGTCGCTTATTGATGGGACTTTATTAGGTATGCCACTCAGCTATAAGTGAAGTGGTAAGTGAAAGTGATGGGCTGGAGACCACACCAGATTGTTTTTTATTTTTATGTTTATTAAATTAGGCTTAAATGTTACTAAATCATTAAACATTTTAAAGTGTAGTTTGTAAAGTCGAATTTTTAGACTTTGAAATTAATACTACTGCTTCATGTGCGATAAAAATTAAATTTCTTCTATTGAATAAAATTTATATATTTATAGCATAAATGTCAATTATAATGAAATGAATTTTTATTATTTGTCATCAAAGAATTTCTAAATTTGATTGTAAAAAAAGCTATATTATGTTAAAGCCATTAATCCAAAGGTACTGTGGCAAAGCCAGAGTTAGTGGTAATTGAAAAAAATAATGTTGTTTAAATAACAATTAATAATAATGGCTAATGTTTATGATTATTATGGCAACTTAAGAATTATACAAATTAAACTGTTAGATATTGAAAACGTCTGCTGTATATGTTTTCTGAAAGAACTAAGATTACATACAAATCACTGTAACTACAGTTATTCAAAAAAATTACAAGTTAAGCTCTTAATTTTTTTTTTTTTTTTTTTTTTTTTAATTATTCACATTATATGATTATTTATTTTTGATAAATTCAATTATTGCAATTTTTATCCAGGACCTAGTTCATCACAGAAGTTAAAAACAGCTCACAAGCTTAAAGCACAGACTAGTAAGATTGTATCAAGTTTCAAAACACCTAGTGTGAATTGCAACTTGATTAAAGAATACCTCGGTCATCGAGATGGTGTATGGGATGTATCCGTTGGCAAACCTGGACAGTTTGTTATTGGCACAGCTTCTGCAGGTATTTTCTAAGTTTCTAACTTGAAGTTAATATATTATGTTGCATATTTATTTTTGTTAATGTGTTAATTTAATCTCGGTTCAACAATAACATCTCAAGTAATTAATAATTTGCTTCAGACTCAGATCAACTACTTCCTTAGTCATTGATTTCATATCATTTTGATAATTTTAGTTCTTTTTTAGGGGTCATGAGTGAATATTTTACTAATTTAATGATCAAGCAGTTTTTTATTGGTACAGTACTTTAATTTTGAATTAAAAGCTGGGGTTAATGCCTTATCAAAGATTA